>LR999967.1:80434884-81634884 GCA_905220375.1 Tachina fera | reverse complement strand
TTCCACTAAAATGTACACTATATTTTACATATTTCTACTTTGATGATTCTTAAAAAATTAATTACATCAGTCGGTCCTTGTAATGACACAATGGTGCACATATCACACTGTAATCTATTATTGTATGTAGGTCTGCTCTCTTAAACTGAATCAGTCATTATGAATAGAACTATAACATACTAGAAATTTAAAGTTTAATAAGCTTTATTAAGAAAACCTTTAAAAAAGGAGTCAGATCCTCACAAAAACATAAATGTGAAAAAAGGCCAAGTTCCTTGGCAATATTTTTACCTTTCTAAAATAGATAAGAATAATGCATACTTGTTTATTTCATTATATCGAGAAAGCTCGCAGATTATCTACAAATTATATGACATTCTTACAGCTACAAATTTATATAATGCATAGCATACTACAGTGATAGGTATTGTGCCAAACAAGAACTTGGTCAAAATTTGCATCTCACTACTTTTAATGGCCGAAATTTTGGAAAGGAACTTTTGATCTAATTGTATCGCATTATATGTTCTTCGTTCTCTTGATGTGTCTTGTAAAGTCAAAACGGAGTTTTATTAATTCTTCCATGAAACAGTTTTTTTGTATCTAGGCCACCTACGGCCAAACACATATACACTGCTACTTCCATTTTAGGTAAACAGATTTGAAAGCCCTTAAATTTGTTCTTGATTCTACGCAATGTAAAAGCCAGCATTACTGTTTGTTGTGTTGTTGTTGTGGATGTTCTATTCTCGTCGGCGTGAAAACATAAACAACTCTTTAGAAAAGTATGCACATTGTGTATATGCCTTGGACGTAGCTGATCTAGGCATTTCCAGCGAAAGGTTCACCGACATAAAAAATCGAAAAAATTTTAATCAGAAATAATTTCTTAATCGGGCTCAAGTTCAGTAATTTCAATTCTTATTTAATGAAATATCTTTATTAATAAATATGAGTTTCTAAAGAAGAGAAGAACAATTAAACTAGAATTTATTAGCTGGGAGAAATACCGACATTTTTCTGTGCACCCACGCACTTCATCAGCACCCATGCCTATCTATAGAAAATGAATAGTAATACTTACAAATGTAACCAACCAACCGTAAATCAATAATTGTATACACAGTAACCATTTCTCATATTCCCTTTCATTGAAAATTTGCTTTAAATAGCTGATGTGAATAAAATATCTGCCCCAGTAGATACACATGGTTGGTGATGCAGTGAGAGGATGCACATAAAAATATCCGTATTTCCCCCAGCTAATAAAGCCCGGTTTAATTCTTCTTCTCTTCTTTAAAAACGCACATTAATTAATAAAAATATTTCATTCAATATGAATTGAAATTACTGAACATAAGCCCCAATAAGAAATTATTTCTAATTAAAATTCACTACAGTTCAATTAAATCAAAAATCTCTGGGTTTTCTTTCACTTTAAATATGTACGATGGTCACGTTCGACATCATTAAAATACCCATACAGTTCTTTAGGTAATAATATGTGGATTATTTGATTGTATCAGTGTTTCCATAAAACATTTGTATAAGGTTTATCCACGTACAGTTTTGTAAGAATATATGTATATATTTATGTATGTTCTACAGGTGAGCACAAAACATTTGCTTTCTTAATTTTTATTATGTACACTATTGAGTTGTTCTCTTTTGTTTATTGCTCTTGATTTTATGAGAAAACTTGAACTGTTATTCTATCTTATAAAAAGCATGCAATAGCATATTTTTATCTGCCAATCGAGACCATTATTTATTTTAGTGTCGAGTAATATTTAGCTATCCGGTTGACAATAGTGTGAAATAAAATGATTAGTGTGGCAATGTGTATATGTGTAAAAAAATAATAATATAAAAAAATAATAATATAAATAATATAAATTCTTTGAGCGTGTTAGTTCACATGTGCTGCTGTTCTAAGTTTTGTAATTTATTAATTTCACATTTCAAAGTTATATTTTTCATCATGAACATATTTGTAAGAATTTTTATTATAATTGGTCAATTCACAACCTGTAGGAGTCGTAGTTCATCCTAGCGTTCTTGGTTATTTCTACAATGTTCTTATTGAAACAGCAACTCATGTACGAACTACGACTCCCACAACAGGTTGCAATTTGAGCAATTATTTTATTAATATATTATGCAACTTTGACTTTGTGAAAAGCAATTTATATTATTAATTATATTTATAGTTACAGTTTTTTTTAAATGTTCACCTTCTATTTGTACTATGTATAAATAATATATCTTAGCAGATAAAGAGCATTATTTCTAAACTCTGTACCACATAAGTCGAATTAATTATACTTGATGTTATTCAAATAAAGAAATAAAAAACTTTGTGAAATGAAGTATGATACACTTTATAGTTAGTGTTGAATTAAAATATTTCACACTTGACACAACTGTATATTTAACTGTTGCAGAATGATTTCGTACGTTTTTGTTTGATTATTCTCTAGATTGCTACACAATAAATTTAAAAAAAATATTTGGTCATAACAAAATAAAAACCTGTGCACTTTTTAATGTCTTGCGCTTACCTCTAGTATGTTCTTAACTTTTGTCATGAATAAATTCACACAACTTTGTTTCATTTATTAGTGCCTCCAGATCAACACCGAATCAATTTTTGTTTTAAATTTGGTTCTTCCTTAAACTTTGTGTATTATAAATCTTTATACTTCAATAAATTTTGTTATTAGGGAAACCGCAAATATGCAATTGCATGTTTTTTCTTATGTGACGTGTTTATGCGGGCACAAGCTATTTATTCATTTCAGAACTTTTGATGTTCGATTTGTAATTGCATACTTTTGCATATTTTATCCTTTACAGCATGTTTTTGCATATACCAGTCTTACACGCAAATTTTAGCATATTTTCGAAATTTTAGAGCATAATTTACGTTTTTATGGCATATTTTGATACTCCATAGATTTCGTTTTATTTTAACCTACTTGGCACAACCGTCCTTTTGAAAGGGCACTCCATTCCAAATATATATAAAAAATTTTTTTCTAGAAACATTAGAATATAATTTTTAAAATAAAAATTTAAGTTCTAAAAAAAAATTTTGCGGTGCTATCTGAATTAAAATGCTTAAAAGCATTGGTCAAAAAGGGTTGGTCAAAAATTTTTTATTTTTAACTTTTGGCCATCTAAACCTCTGTTCCAATGTTTCATGTAGTGTATAAATTTTATGTATTACTCACTTTTGCGGACGATAGTTTCAAAACAAATTCCGTTTTGCTATTTCTGACGGACTCTGCCCCGTGAAGACGTTGAAGGAACATTGTCAGTGTATAAAATTTTATTTAGATGAGACAGAAATGATTTTTATTTAAAATTTTAAGTCAATATTTTGTTGTTTACAATAAATAAAAATCTTGTCTTATATATCCAAGATATCGTGATCTTTTGAAATTGAAGTTAAATTCTTATAATCCAATAAAAATAGATTTGCATTATTTGTTTTAATAAAAATTTGTATGGTAATTTTGTTTTAACTGCACTTCAAACCCAGTTATTATTTGCTAATTTATTTCCTTTTTATTATTTTTTTTATCTCATTTTAAATGCAAATATTGTTGAAGTTTTGAATTAGAAATATATTTTCATTTACAAATAAACCAATTTATTTTATTTTTAAGAGCATATTTTTTTACTTTTTAGTGCATATTATCAAGTTTTTACTGCATATTGATTGCGCATAAAACACTTTTTTATAAGCACATTTCTGGTTTCCCTGGTTATTAGTAATAAATAATTTTATATCTTTACTTTACCTTATAAAGTTGAAAATTTTTTACTTTTTGCAGAGATATAGTTTTAGCATTTGCAAAAGTTAAACATTTTCGTTTTATCAAAAAAAAGTGCAATATGTTAAATAATACTGTAGCTTTATGTACGGTAACTCCGTGTTACTCAGAGCAACAAACTTAATGTAACAGTAAATAAGAATTCATTCGTCCGGGAGGCGGAATTCAATTTTGTTATTTCCTGTTATAATTTAGAAATCAAATTCATACAAAACAGCAATAAATATTATTAGATAAAATAACCAATTTATTGCCAACAAATAAATGAACGAATGATGTCGTGATAATTGAAACTTTGTTAATAATAAAGTTAATAATAAATTTATTTACATAGATACTTGGTGAATTGATGTTGATAATTGATGTTCCAGCAACCGCATGTTATAAACTTATTGATTCTATGGCAGTTTCTTAATCTTAATGTTACACATTTTTGGTTTGGTTTATATATCTTTAATCAGAAATAATTCATAGTTAGGCTCAAGTTCAGTAATTTCAATTCTTATTGAATGAAATATTTTTATTAATTAATGTGAGTTTCTAAAGAAGAGAAGAAAAATTAAACTTAGATTTTAAGCTGGGGGAAATACCGATACTTTTCTGTGCAGCCACGCACTTCATCAGCACCCTAGTCTATCTACTTGGGTAGAGATTCTTATTAACATCAGCTATTTAACTTAAATGTACAATGAAACGGAATATGAGAAACGATTGTTGTGTATACAATTGATTTACCTTTTGTAAACACATTTATAAGTATCACTATTAATTTTCTGTTTTTTCCAATTTTTCATTTTTCTATTTAGGTTAGCACGAAATTATTTTACTCTACCTCAGTATGTTTAACAATTCTTACTTATCTTTTTACGATCATCACATTAATTATTTTTACTTATTCGATGTACCATCGGTACATGCATGTAAGTATTTTTGTAGTGGTCTATGTTACTTGTTTTTGCATTCTACAGTTTTATTTTAGTTATTTCAATGGTATACACAACAATCGTTTCTCATATTCCGTTTCATTGTACATTTAAGTTAAATAGCTGATGTTAATAAGAATCTCTACCCAAGTAGATAGACTAGGGTGCTGATGAAGTGCGTGGCTGCACACACAGAAAAGTATCGGTATTTCCCCCAGCTTAAAGTCTAAGTTTAATTTTTCTTCTCTTCTTTAGAAACTCACATTAATTAATAAAAATATTTCATTCAATTAAAATTGAAATTACTGAACTTGAGCCTAACTATGAATTATTTCTGATTAAAATTCACTACAGTTCAATTATATATCTTTAATTAATTATAATTTTTTTTTAGGAAAGAGTGGTGAAGAAGTATTAAAGACGAGTGAGTAATAACATTCATAATGAATGATGGCTTGTGCAAAAAGAAAATTGGAAATAGAAAGAGATTTGTTTTTTGCTATACGCTATATAAAATTGAAGATTATAATTGCACAAAACACTTTACTAATGAAAATATTTTTAAGGAGTTTAAAATAAAATACCAACTATCAAGCAAAAATCATTCGAATGTTTTTTATGCTAAGCTTAAAATTTTTTATTCGTTAGGAAAATAAAATGTCAAACAAATTGCTCAATTAATCTAACAATGCAATAAATTTTACTCAAATTACATACATACATACATAAATTATTTATCCTTCACTATTATGCACACTAAATTAAACGACTGTAGTATATGCAACATTAAGACAATAGAGTGATTTTAAACTAAAATGCTTTCTTCTGGTTATTCACATCCATCACTCTTCTTTTAATGATTTCATATTGTTTTGTAAAGTATGCAATGCATTTGTTTGCAATGTATTTATGAATCCATCAAATGCAGTCAATATAGCTGAAATCTTTTTCAATATTAATTATATTTCAACAGCTTTTGTTTGCTTAGTGTTCGTCGTAAATCAATGCCAATAAATTCTATGAATTTTTTATTTCCCTTAGGGAAAAATAAACAGTTAAAAAGATTCATCGAATGGAAATATGAAACAAAAACGTAAAATTCTCCGCAATATTAAAAGACGTGTAAATAAAATAAGTGAAAGACAGTTATACTTTTATTTATAACTGCAGTTGTACCATCTCACCAGTAAGATTGTTTTTTTTTATATAAAGAGCAGTAACACTCAGGCAACTACTACTACCTAATATTAATAGGTGTTACCTCCTTTAGGAGAGGGATAGTAATAGAGAAGACAGGTGGTGAAGGAAGAAATTCTTTTTAGAAATCTGTTTTTTTGCACGTTTTTTAATAAAGCAGTGCTGCAGCGCCTCTGGTGTTAAATGAGACGTATTAAATTCTTTTGCAGCTGTGGTTAGTAGCCATTTTATTGGTTATCTTACTTCTCCGATGGTTCTGCTATACAACGAAGGAAGGATTAATATCTGCTGAAACCAGTGTAGTTCAGTGACCAGTGACTATGCCTTCATCACTTGAACTTTCCTACAACAACTGACACAAAGCGACACTAATGCAAATCAGAGAAATGTGTGGTGTTGTTATTTAGTGACTGTTATAAAGGATAAAGGAATTGAACCCAATACCTTCGGTTTTGTAGTCAAACTGATAGGATTTTAGTAGAGACACAGAACAGAACAGTTGTAGTAAAAACAAAAGCATACTATTTAAGTTAGATTTAATTATTATTTTTTAGCTTTATTTCCATCTATATTTATGATTTGATTAGGCTAAAGTTAAGAAATTAAATAATAAACTATATTTAATAGCTTTGTGATGATTATGTTATACTATGTTATGTTGCTTTATATTCTGTTTTGTTATGTCATGTAGTTTAATTTTGAATTATGATATTTTTAGTCGGCATTACATTGACGTAGCAACAACAAAAGATGCCTTTCTTTATAAACAAAACTTGAGTGTGTCTTCTGACCATAATAAAATCAGATTTGCCTTTGGAGATTTAAAATTTCAAATTAGGGAAATAAGACGAAATCTCTGTGGCAACACCGGTTTGTGGTGAGAGTATACCCAGCTAACATTTGGGAGATCATTTTTGGAGAAATCTCTTATATGATTCTCCTCGGATCAGTTTTGATGATTAAAATCTGATTTATCACTTGGCTGGTGGAAAAAGGATTCATTTACGATTCATCAATATGATCAAATAATGATTTCTTAAGAATAGAGGAACAAAATGCAAAGAAACAGCAAAAAGGTGATTTAATTATTAAATACTACCAGAAAATTTTTCAAAAATTAATCAGCAAATCGTATCAAAAATTATTATTTGGTATGATTCATCTGTAGGGTTCCATTTTCTTACAACGGGAGTATCATATATGATCGAAAAATGAGCTCATATGCGGTTATTCATCCCGTCAAGCTGATTCGGAAAAGATTGGATTATGATACAAAATGCTAGATGGGTATTTCATATACATTTGAATATACTACGTATTTATAAATTTATTACTATCGACAGGAAAGATAACTACTGGCCAAAGAAAATCTTGAGTTTGAAAAAGTGGGTGGTATCACGCTAATTAGAAAATATAACTAAAATTTGCGCTAGTTAGCTGAAATTTGATAAGGAAGTAGCTCTAGATTAGAAACTAGCTAAAAAATCTGAAAACCTGAACATTTTAGCCAAGAACGTAGCCCCGTCGTCCAAAAAGCTCAGAATTAAAAAAAATCCAATGCGTTTTACTCAAGCGATTTTATTGTAATTTGGGTTAAATGTTGCAATAATACAAGATTATAAATGTTCTTTAAACAAATTGGGAGTTAAAAACGCAAAAAAAATTGCATTCCTATTTCATGTATGTACTTCGGATCATTTAAATATACTATTTACGTATTCATTACAACACGTTCCCAGCGAAACTGAACAGGAGAGATAAACACTCGCCAAAGAAAATCTTGAGTTTGAAAAATTGGGCTTGATCACGCAAATAAAAATAAAAAATTTAAATGTTTGCTAATGAAGTGCAATTTGATAGACAAGTATTTTTAAGCTAGAAACTAGCTAGAAAAATCTTAAAGCCAGAAATATATAGCGTTAGAGGTGGGGCTACAACTATTAAGCTTAAGACTAAAACATGAAATTTGAATCGTTGGCGTAAGCAGTTTTATTGAAATTTGGCATACAAGTCTTAATAATGAAAGGCTATAAATTTTCCTTGAAGAAAATGGGCGTTAACATGACAATAAAATTTAAGTCTCTTCTAGTTAATTTTAATTATTATTTTTCGAACTTAATTTGTTTCTATATTTATAATTTTAACGGGTTAAAGTTCGTATTGCTTTTTAAGCCAAATTACATGTGATAATTATTAATGAACAAATAACATCAAAGTTAGTTGTAAATATTCTGACAACACACAGTTGAACGGAACAGCCAGCCGTTTTCGAAGGCCACTAAACCTTCATCATCTGCATTCTTCTGTGTTGGTCCACTGTGTGTGGTGTCAGTTGATGTATATTTCTGCCTTATATACGAAACTTTCTTGCAAATGGAATATGTGAATTGTTTTGATTCATCGTATTTCAATTTGCTGAAACGTGTTTTGTAATGAAAGCCCAAATTTACCATCTCTAATTTACAACAGACTTACCATTGTCGTTTATTCTTTACTAATTATGCACATGTTAGTTAATTTGCTTATTTTTGTTCTACTTAAGACAAACTTTTTTGGTTTGTTACTATTATGTATATTTATTTAGTTTTTGCCACATGCCCATGGCTATTAATTTTAATTAATTTTAATTATTATTTTTCGAACTTAATTTGTTTCTATATTTATAATTTGAACGGGCTAACGGACTCTTCTTTCATGTACTTCGGATCAGCAGATTTATACTACTTGTGTAGATATTATTGTACGTTTTCATCGAAACTTGACACGTATGATTGGCACTGACTAAAAAATTGTTTCTTTTAAAAAAGTGGGCAGGAATACGCCACAAAAATAAAATAATTAAATTTGCGCTGGAAAGCTGACATTTGATACGCCAGTAGGTCAAGGATGAGAAACCAACTAGAAAAATCTAAAAAGCCAAATAATTAAACCAGGAGTGGCAGGGGCCATGCTAATAATGTACTGAAGCTTTTAACTGAAACTTTAACTTTAAAAAAAATCTTGAGTTTAAAAAAGTGACGGAGAGTGGAGGTAACAGCCATAATATTTAAAGCTAGAATTTGAACTAGAGAGTTTAAATTGGATACCCCTTAAGTTAAGGGGTAAGTTGAGTACAGGAAAAATCCGAAAGCACTCGTTGTTACATTAGGGATGTGGGGCCATGTTTATAAGAACTTAGGCTAATGTTATACGGCAGAGAACTGAAATTTAAAAAAAAAATTGACTTAGGTATGTTACCAACTAGAAAATATTTAAAACACAAGCTACTCTATTGAAACTTTACATGCACATTTCACCTATGAAAGCCTTTAATTTTGCATTTTCAAAAGTATTTCGTCTAAGCAGACTTTAGAAAAATAGGTGGGGTCACTTCCACTAAAATGTACACTATATTTTACATATTTCTACTTTGATGATTCTTAAAAAATTAAGTACATCAGTCGGTCCTTGTATGACACAATGGTGCACACTGTAACCCATTATTGTGTTTAGGTCTCCCTTTTAAACTGACGCAGTCATTATCAATAGAACTATAACAGACTAGAAATTTAAAATTTAATAAGATTTATTAAGAAAACGTTTCAAAAAGTAGTCAGATCCTTAAAAAAAACATAAACGTGAAAAAAGGCTAATTTCCTTTCCAAAACTTCGGCCATTAAAAGTAGTGAGATACAAATTTTGACCAAGTTCTTGTTTGGCACAATACCTATTAACTTGGCAATATTTTTACCTTTCTAAAAAAGAAGAGAATAGTGCATACGTGTTTATTTCTTTTAATCGGGAAAAATATTGTCATGTTAGCAGATTATCTGGAAATTACATGACTCTTACGATTACAATTTTATATAATGCATAGGATATTACAGGGATAGGTATTATGCCAAACAAGAACTTGGTCAACATTTTTATCTCACTACTTTTAATGGCCGACATTTTGGAAAGGAACTTGGCTTTTTTCACATTTATGTTTTTGTGAGGATACCTCTTACGTGAATAATTGGCCTTTTTTTCTTTAACATTAATAAATAGCGAACCAACATACACGACAACTTTTGCCAACAAAATTTCCTTTTGCCCAGATAAAAAGATTTTCATTTGTGTTTGAGGAATTTCTCTTACAATTCAGGACGCAAAACTTTTGTTGTGTTAAAAAAAACTAACTTTCAACTGTGTGACTTAGAAAAAAAAAACAAATAAATAAATAAGTAAAATAAATAAAATGAATGAATAAATAAATATCTGGCAGCAGAAAAAAATTTTTCAATAAAGAATGTGTCGACAAGTGTCAAAGTATTTGAGCCTGACGATCATTAATCTTTGTGGAGTATCTACATGCAGATTAAAAGTTCAACGCTTTAATTAACTTTGTTAAGAGAAATGATTTGTTTAATTTTTGTTCAAATCTAAAGGAGGAAAATAAGATGCCAATTACAAAAGCAGACAAGTAACAAATTAAGCGCTAACTTGGAAATAATAGGATTCATTTTAAGTTTAAGCAATTTATTTGCTTAAATTACAACGAACTTTGCAAGTTTATTTGATTAATGTGTATGACTTAAATAACATAATTGGAGTGAAAAAATAATTACATCTGTGCCAATAATCGTATAAAAAGCTTTGTTTCCTATAGCGGTTTACTTTACTGAAATATATAAAAATAATTATAAATTTGGTTAAATGTTAGAAAATTTTTAATACCCCCAAAAAAAATCATAATATATTAATGTCTATGCTCAATCTTTTGCTCGCATAAATTTCTTTTAATGTAAATACTTATGTTCTTATTTAAATTGTTTTCAAGGATACGCCCATAAGGATTGCGATACAAATGGTGAGTGGTTTAAGCATCCGCTAACAAACAAATCCTGGTCAAATTATACAACGTGCGTAAATATAGATGATTTGGAGGTAATTGCATTTCCATTCGTTTAGTAAATCAATGAAATATATTATATTTTTTTCTTCTTTTTATAAATTTTTTTTAGTGGAGACATCAAATAAATCTTGTATACGAAGTTGGCTATGGCATTTCTTTGATAGCCATCTTATTGTCCTTGGCCATTTTAGGTTATTTCAAGTAAGTAAAATTACTTTTTTCTTACATGAATAATTAATTTCCCTTATTATTTATTACCCAAGATAAACTAATTTTAGGCAAATTTATTGATGTATTTTGATTTTGTTTGTTACAGCCGTAAAAAAAAAGAAATTTCATCATTTTTTTTTTCTATAATAAAACTGTACAATTGAGTGGAAATCAATCAATATCCTCTTGTTGCAAAATGACTAACATCAAGACAGAATTTTAATTTCCTGCATTTGAATGTGATAAAAAGTAATATAAAAAAATATGAGTGGCATACAAAAAAAAAAGATTTCGTATGATTTGGCAATTTATATTCGTATCTAAATCCAAGTAATCAAAATGTAAAATTAGAAAAATTATTGCAATTTTAATTTTAATTTCCTTAACAGGACTTAATGACAATTTAAGGCTGAGAGTTGTAAAAGAAAGTCACGAAAAAATTTTATCAGAAAAAAAATAAAGAAAGAACCGCGTATACAGAAAAGAAATATTTCTCCAATCACAATAACTTTAATTATAAAAAAAATTTAAATGAATTCAAATTTAATTGTGCCACATAACGATCTTAGCTCATTAAATTTTTTTAACAAAAGTTTAATTGATTCCATATATAAATTTTAATCAAACCTTTATTCCATATTTTTGAGTCTTTGTTGAATTCAAAATTCTAGAGCTAATGCCCTAAATTATATATACTTATATGTGTTAACAAATTTCTACTGACAAATAAAAACTTTTTAAGAATTTTATTATTCGACATATTCACAATAGTGTTTTAAAATATGTATGTCTTAAGGCCATTATTATATCTTGTCGTTAGCTAAAGACAGGATTTTATTAGATGGATAAACAATTTTTTCATTTTTACAATTTCATTTTAACAAAAAGTGACCGATAAGTTAAAGACAAATTTAACTGGAACTTTTAGCGTGAGGTATAGTCATTTGAACTTGCCACATTTTCGCCTATTGCCAGACTTTCTACTTTATAAAACAAAGCCACATTTATTTGATCAAAATATGGTATAAAACAAAAACAATACAACACAAAACACGTAAGAATAAAAAAAACAAAAGAATTAACAAAAATATTTTCATTATGTTTGTAAATTGGCAAATAGGCAAAAGCAAGTTGTCAGTAATAATTTTTAACAATCAATATCCACAATATCCACATAAATATTGCCACCAAACAAAAACTTTATTATTTATTTTATCGGACAGTTGTAATAATGAAAAATTTTAAAGGTCTCGTTATAGTTCAGTTTTGCTAAAGTTAGGAATAACTATTCGAAACTTTATCGTTAAGTAATAATAATGGTCCTTAAAATTGCAACGTTTCAATTTTAATACTTTAATATGGTCTGGCAAGTTCGTTGTTTTTGTTTTATATATAAATGAAACTAATTACCAGGTTGCAAATTTAAAAGTATAAAACGCATGTCATTTTCAATATGGCAATATGGTAATGTTAAACTGAAGATGCAAAAACTGTCAGCGTAGCTGTAGTTGATGAAAAATGTTCTCTCTTTCTCTCTCTCAAATTATATACTTACAGTGTTGCCAGAATTTCTAAGGCTAAAATCTGCAAAATTTAACAATTTTTCGCGAAAAAATCTTCAAAATCTGCATTTTATTTTTAAAATCTTCAAAAAATCTTCAAATGATTAAATATGATTAAAAAAATGTATATAAATATAGACGTAAATGTGTAATATAAATATAAAAATTTATAAAATTTAAACTCGGGTTAAAATGTATTTTGTTTAAATATTTTAGAAATTTTTTTTAAAATGATTTTTAATCACATTTTTTTATAAATAGAAACCTTTAATGTTCGAAGAATGTGCATTTCGTTTCTGCTTAAGAAACTCATCAGCAGACTTCAACCAAAAAATTTTTGAAATAAGACAAAAAACTTCATATGTTTATAGAACGACTATCAATGTGTTTTAAGAATTACGTACACAAACATAAAAGGTAATATTCACAAAAATTATTTTAGGTTACAAAACGTTTAACAAACAAATTTCCATAAAAAATAGTTTTGGTTTACAAAACCAAAACAGCAGAAAATGCTTAAAAGCTTCAAGCAAAAGTCTTTACAAGATAACATCTTCTATTTTGCGACATTCCTGGAAGTGTACTGATAAGTTTGACGGTTTTTTCACACGCAAAGTATACTTTGCAAAGTCTTGAGCTTATTAAAGAAAAAATAATATAGAATGAGATCTCTTTTCTCTTCTCTCCTACAAACTTTAGACTTTGCAAAGTAAACTTTTGTGTGGAAACACCGTTTTTATTTAGGAGGAACGAAATGAATAAAACCAACAATAATATAAGAATTCTTCATATTAATGTGCAAACAATATAAAATGAATGAGAAAAGAAATCGGATATATAAAAAATTATACAAAAAGTGATTTAATTTGTTACATAAATATCCAAAGGACTTCGAAGTTTTGTTTTGTTCAAGTTCATTTGACTCAAAATTCTTTCGACATATGCAAATGAATGTGGTAAAGACATTTCATTCATTTTAATTTAACTTAGGGCTGCAAAATCATAATCAGAATAAGCTCGTTTTATATCAGATATTCTATTCCAGAAGCTTGCCAAAGTTACTTCTTCTTTTTCTTTAATGATGTCTTCTAAGTTCAAAAATTTTAACTCTCTAAACTGTGAGTCGTTCACACATAAAAGAAACAAAAAGTAGTAACAGTAATAGCAAAATGTAAAAAAATTCACTATAATTGGAGTTGAAAAATCTGCATTTTTAGGCCAAAAATCTTCAAATCTGGATTTCGTCTTTTTGAAGGGTAAACATCTGCAAAATCCAGATAAATCTGCATTTCTGGCAACCGTGTACACTAATTTATAAATAATATAAAGATGTATGTGTGTTTGCCTGACTTTGCTATACACAGAATGTGTTTTTGTATCGTTGTCTGCTCACAATGAAAAATTAAGATGGCACAATATTGCCACATTAAAATTTTAATATACTCATTGTGAATTCCCCAATTGTCATAAGCATATTCTAATTTGAAATTTATTTGCTGCTGGTTCAGCTTTGTCTATATACATTTCATTCTTGCTGTAACAAATCGTCAGTACACTTCAACCTTACATTTGTCAGACGGCATTGCGAGAAAAAGCACTGTCAGTCCATTGCAAGACTAGCAACTGACAACAAATTGTCAGACATCTTAAAATCGTCTGAACACATTGTAAAATTATTTCCAGATATTTGTCAGACATTTTAATATTGTCATATGTGCGAAGTTCATGCATCTGACAATGGCGTCATTTCAAGAGAATTCTTTCTATGGGCAACACTGCACACGCTTGATTTAAAAAAAATATGTATAAAAAATATATGCAGACAAAATCATTGCAATTTCTTTTTTATAGTCTTTTTTATTTGCACATGACAATCGTGTGAAATGACAATTTGTCGGCTGACGATTTTGTCAGATGAATTCATTGTCATACAACAATCTGGCAATAAATTGTAAGATTTTCTAACAACCGTGTGAACTGATAATATTCCGTTTGCTGGCAATTTTCAATTGCCAGTACATTGTCAGCATATTGCCAGATCTGACAAAATTTTAAGATATGACAATTGTCTTTATATAGCTTAAAATTTAGAAAAAGCAATCTTTTTGCTATGTACAGTAATCATATATTTAAATTTTTTTTTATATATTACAGAACTTTTTGTGCTTTTGTATGAGAATTTACATCCCATTTAGCATGATAATATATAAAAATTGTATTTCTTCATTTTAATTTTAAGTAAAAGCATGTACAAACACAAAACATGTACATATGAATGTGTGTACAAATTTGTATAACATTCTTTTGCAAATGTTTAGGTTTCAGTCGTAAAAAGGTCAAAAGTGTACAATCAGCTTCATATGATTGAATAAAAAATAAATAAAATAAAAAAAGGACACAACATGTGATAGTTTAAAGACCATACAATAATAAACAAAAGACTATTTATTGCTCAATTCCCAAGTCCGGTTAGTTGTGAACAGGCAGTTTTTGTTGTATCACATTGTATCTCATTGTTAAATGCCAATAATGGTTGTGATTGTTCAAACACGAGTTCAATAACCTTCGTAATTTTCTATTATCTATATTAAATTTTTTAATTTAATCTAGTATTTCAAATGATTGCTGAAAATGTATTGGGTACATAATTTTAAAATGCGGGATTCATAACAGCTATCGTATCTGCATGTGGTTGCTGTCTTCAATAACTTATATAAAATTTTAGAGGGTAAACATTTGTAATTTTTTATCACGAAGTCATTGATGGAAATAATGCATAAGCCATATTATAGTTTAACTTTTCAGTTAAAAAAAAATCACTTGAAGCACATCGATTTCTCACCGACGCTTCCAGCCAGAAAAATCAGGTACCGAAAATTCATTTGTTTTAAAAAATGTTCTTTATTTTGTTTTCAAAATTGTGTCGTCAAACAAAAAGCAAAAAACTTGTTCTAAGATATTGTAAAAGATAATCATTTCCCTCTGATTAAAATACAAATTATTCAAAACATGTAGAAAGAAATTTTAGTATTTTAAAAAACTTTTAATGAAAAATATCAACCAAAAATTTAGATTATATATTGTGTTTGTGGTCATAGAGGTCATGTTATGTTTTAAAGCAAAAACAAGAGCAAAAGAATTACATATATTTAAATAATTTAAAACATTATGACAATATGACCTTTATGACTATCGTTTGAATGCCCCTATTGTGTTGTAATAATAAAAACGTTATGAAATAGCAAGTTGCTTGCGAATTGAACTTACAATTTTTTTGCATTGTATAAATATGTATATAGATTTGTGTGCGTGTGTGTGGGTGTGTGTGTTGTATGTGCTCGTGTGTATTCAGCAGACAATGAAGCATTGGGGTTCTCAAATGTAATACTTAAAAACAATTTCAATAGATATTTTATTGAAAAATAATAAAAATTAATTTTTTTTAAACCACAAAATATACATGTAAATGATTTTTAAACTGAAAGATTTAAATAACCTTCAATTTTTTATTTACATTTTAGTACCCAAAGTGATAAGTAAATACATATATTTTAGAAACAAGACAGCTTTTTTTACCACGGCTTAATCCTACTAACTATTGCTGTTAAAAAATACATTCGATAACACAGAATTATCTATCCCAGAGGATAACGGATGTGACAACTGCGTATTATCTCCTGTAAGGAGATTAAGGGCGCGATTCGGGTTTATTAGTAATTTCTCTTGTAACGGTTTCGGTAATCGGGTTGTTTTAAGAAGATTGACTGATTACGACAAAGCGTCCGATCCTGGTGTCGCGAGTATTTACTCCATACTGTATTTATCGTTATATCACCCCCGGTCATGGGGAAAACTACTTGTAGATCATTTTGAAAAATTTGGTTTTGTGAAACTATCTTTTAAGTTAAAATTAATATTAAATTAAAAATATTCCTTGCAAACTTAAATCAATTCGCAAGTGACGACCATTTCAGCGATAAAGAAAGAATACATTTGCTGGAGAATATTTATTGAAAATAAAACGAATATTTATGATTTGAACGGGCTAAAGTTCGTATCGCTTTTTAAGCCAAATTATAAACGAATATTTGTTTTTATTTTTATTGGAAATTGTCGTAAATAATACTTCTTCTGATGTTTTGAAATTCTGTATTTAAAAACAGGTATAATCACCCCTATTCCATTTGTCAACATCCACGTTATATCAAAATAATATCAAAAAAATTGAGGCTTGTCTACCTTTGTTCGAAAACAAGTGAATGCTATTGACAGGCTCATGCTATTTGCTATGGATCCTTATGGAGCACAAATAGACTGCCAATATCACAAAATTGATCGCAAGAGCGTGTAAACAAGAGCCAGATTTTGATATGGTATTGACGTGACGTGGATGTTGATAACAGGATAACTATTTTTGATAAACATATACTCAATTCACAACCTATTGTGAGAGTCGTAGTTCGTACATGAGTTGTTTGTAATTTCAATAAAAACATTCAGCTTAATTTATTAAACTTATTTAGGCTTTAAAAAGGTTTTTCAAAACGAATTTTCATACAAAATGTTTCTTAAAAAGTCTTTATAAACCCTTGATAATTTTTATAAATAAGCCTAATTGTTTATAAACAAATGTTTACACACAAAATACCAATATCGTTTGTACGAACTAAGACTCCAACAATAGATTGTGAATTGAGCAATAGATTTAATTACATTGCTTGTCGTAGCAAAAATATTATTATTTCTAAGCAATCACTGAATAAAATTTAACTATATTTTTTTCTGTGCAATTATAAATTAGCAGCCCCTAGTAGTAATTACGAGCTTTTGGGTGAAATCTGGTATATTTCATATACAAAAAATAGTTATATTTTATATAACCTTCCACAGATAGAACTGTTTGCACAAGTTTTGGGTGTTTTTGATTCTGGTATAAGCAGATATGTTATTTAGCGTTTCTGTTACTACTCAGCAAAAAAATGTTCAAGATTTTGTAATGGGTAGTACTCTTTTAATGACTTACAAAGTAATGGGTGTTACATATTTATCTAACTATTTTATATTTATAATAATGACTGTCCTGTAATGAATAAAGTAACAACTTATTTATACAATTACGCAAAAGTACTTACTGTAGTACTTTCTAGTTTATAACGAAATATGTATATCTACAGAAAAATGTATCGTGAAAATGAGTTTCGAAGACAACAAAAAGAAAAAAATTCTCATTAACTTTTGAATAATTTTAAACAAGAAGTAATCTAAAAATGTTTGCATATTTTATGGAAAAATAACCCATTTTATTTTGAATGCTTTTACGCAATCAGTAATTCATTAACTTTTGGATGTTTGTAGACAAAAAGTATAGAGTACCGCATATTTTTTGAACTTCTCAAACAAAAATAATTGGTTATTCAGTCAAATTGTAAGTACTTACTACTAGGGAGTGCATACACTTTTTTGAATTCTAGTAGGCAAACTTTTTTGCTGGGTAGTTGTTAATGTTGATTTTTTTAAGCAATTATTGTATGGTTGGTCTAAGAGCAAATGAGAAATACACATTTGTTTGTATTTGTTTTTCTAAAACAAATAAGATACATAAAACTGCTTCTACCATAAGTACATTACGTGACTGACGAATGAATGATTAAAAGTAAAATTTCACATACAAACAAACATACATACATCTGTATGTGAGTAAATGATAAACGACCCTACAGATAAAAGGAGTAGTATGTGGTCAGAAACATAGTAGTTGCTTTTGAATTCAGACGGGTTGCACATCTTTTTTTCATACAACGAACTATCGACTTTTACATTGGGTTGTCAAAGGGGCACAACTAGTTGTTTTGTGTAGAGTTGCATACTAGTTGAAGGACTAGTTGCTGTTATAGTAGTCTATAAAAATTATTTTTTTCCATGTTGTTTACATGACAAACAAAAGAGAGAGACAGCGCGTCGCTTGTAGAGAAGTGCAGCTGATATTTCATCAAGCTTCTTAGTTCTGTCTCTTTATAACTAGTATAGGACTGTACCAAAACGTAACTACTCCAAAAATTAGGAATAGGGGAAACACAAGAGCTGGAAATAAAAAAACAAAATTACACACAATACGAATGTGTGCATTGGCTGCGCTACAAAAAAACTTTACGAACGTGCGCACGAAAATCTGCTTATCATGTATTTGTTTTAACAGTGGTTTTTTCATATATTTGTGTTACAACTAGTATTTTTGAGCAAAACCAGATACAAACAGTTACTCAGCAGCAATACAATAAGCAATTGTTATTTGTTTTTAATTGTTTTGTAATTTGGAAAAGAACGGACACACAATAACTCTTATACCAGTTCTGTCGCTCACACTACAATTATATGGTACCTACCATGGCTATACAAACAAGTATACAAATGCATCCCATTAATATTTTATTAACAAACTCCACTGTCTTACGTCTAATAAAATATAGTTGAATAAGTAAGACGACACTTGTAGTTTTAGAAAATCTTTCTTGGCTTAAATCTTAAAAATATTAAAGATTTTATTTCACTGGTACTCTTATATCAAATTAAAGCCTAAAAATAAATAAACAACTTTCTTTTTGTTTATTTTCTTTACATGATCTTATTAGCAAAAATCCTTAAAATGAATTTAATTTATTTTTTTTACATCCTCTCGACAAATCCCATAAATCATTTAACAATTATTTCTAACCTTTTTTCGGCTGGCATATTGTCTTGAAATTTAATATACGAAAAAAAAATTTATAAGTATAAAAATGTTTAAATAAAATACGAAATTTGCATATAAATTAAAACAGTTCTAATTTCTCTAAGATACGATTTGATAGTGAAAAATTTTGACAGCCACAAGCAAAACAAAGTTTATTTTGTCTTGTGGGATTTGAAAAGATAAATCATTAAATATTAGTGAACATTTTTTTTTTAATTTTTTTAGCTTAAAAGATAACAACAAGGATGGTAAAATAGACACATTTGTTGCTTAAATTAAGACAAATTGTGACAAGAGTTTCTTGCTTTAAAAAAATCGTATTCCACAGCAGAAGTCATTGAACTAAAAATTTGGTACAGGAAAAAAATTTGGCTTTAACTTGTTTCAGTTTAAATTTTATTTAAATGAAACAAAACAAAACTGATGTAAGTTTGAAAGATTAGAAAAAAATTCAAGCTAAAATCGATAATAAGGCACATTCACGAACCTCTAATATCCCAGCAAACCCAAAAAAAAACTAACTACGCCAGCATTTAGGATCTACTTCTTTTCGATTTGACATTGTACTCTTTAGCCGAAAAATTTTTCTGTCAGATATCCTGCAGAAAATTTCTTGACAATTGATTCAAACGTACTGGTTCTATGACTTGAGAAAATGTGGGTGTTACCAAAAGTGCGGACTAGTTTATGGTGAAAAAAGACATACATATTGTGTAAATGGTGACATGTTCACCATTCTCTTGATGTATCGTTTTGATCTTGATCCAATTTAACTGGGACTCTGGACTAGTATTTTGTTGTAAATGGCACTGATGGCACTGTCGATGTAGTTGAATACATGGACCTATCAAATAGTGTAAATGTAATGTTAATTGCTTCCTCTAATGTAACTCTGGAATCAGTCCCGTAACTATAGATATATATTAACCCTTCACTGGTATTTATACTTTTGAAATATGAGTGGCGCTCCCTCTAATGTGACTCTGGAACAAGTCTCGTTACTATACTTAAATATTAACCAAAGCTTAACTGGTAAATATTCATACTTTTGAAATGTGATTGCCTCTGTGGTCCATTGTGTAATGTGGAAGCCTGTCATGCCGGAGGTTGATAGCTCGAATATAAAAATATTTACTGAAAAATAAAAATAATAAAAAAAAGTTTAAGTTTTCGTTGTAACAGTTAGACAAATGTCGGAATGAAATTAATATATAATGTATATTATATTATTTTACCGTGAATAAGTTCCTATGAGATAGTTCAGTGACAAGTCACAAGGTGCATACAAAGTATCAATCAGCCCCATCCTAGGACATCCCCATATAAAAGTAACTGGTCCGCTTGATAGAAAGTGTTAGAACTTAAACTGACTAGTCACGTGACTAGTCTTGTGACAGTTCCATTTTCTTCGGGGTATATACATTATTAGAGATTAGATTTGTATTGAAAAAAATTAATCGATATTGTGCCATCGATTTTTCGATAGTTTTTGGCATGACATTGTCTTGTACCCATTGTTGAAGATTTCATAAAGATATAGCCAACTGGATACGCCATAGTGTAGGGTATATTAATTTCGCTATAGAACTCTTACTTTTTTTTCTATTATTTCGGAAAAAGTTTTCTTAAAATATAAAAACTTTATCACACTTCCATGTGCTTAGTTGAATTGTAAGTTTTCCGACATGGCATCAAAAGTTTTGAATTTGTTGCATATATATTTCATGAATAAATTAATCAGTTAAAATTATTAAATTTCCCTTGAGGGTTAACAACTTATGTATGTAATTAGAAATCATTTTGATAGAATAAAATTCAAGAGGCCAAAAATAAATTTAAAATTTATACTGCCGCAACTGGTGCCAAGAAAGTCAAAATATTTTGGTGTCTTGTGATTTTATTTGCCATGAAGTTTTCCCCTTCTTAACTTTGCTGTGCGGTCCCCTCACTGTTAAAGTTTGTTAGCTAGCAACAAACCTGAAAATGCTTTTGCTATTCTTGAAGGAAAATCAAAATCATTGAAGCTTCTGGTTGTAATGGTGTATACAGAAAACTAAAAAAACAAGGATGAGTATGAATAGAAACCACAAATTAATGACGCAACAAATTTAAAGCGTTAAATATCATTATGAAATGTTACAATGCGTGAGTCGAGTCTTAAATTAAAAAAAAATTAAAGAAAAAAAATTTTTGTAGAAGGGAAACATTAGCACTAATAAGTTATTTTATGGGAAAATTATATACTTACATGCGTATTTGGGATCTACAGAGGATTAACTTGTGTTTCTGTTTTAATTTCATTTTTAACATTTCAGTAAACAAGAAACTAAATAATTACAAATTTTGAACTTAAGATTATTCTTAAAAAATTCTCTAGGGAATTGGATAACAACTGAATTGAAAAAAAAATTTTTTTCAAAAAGCATCTGGTATTTTTTTAAAGAAAATTTGTCATTTATTTGCTTTATCAATAAATTAAAATGCCGTGTTTCAAACTGTCCTCTAAAGCTACAATTTTGCAAATGAATTTAAAAACGAATGCATACAGGTGGTCACTTGCACTTCGTCAGTTATTATGGAAATCAACAAATTTCACGATAAGTAGATTTTTAAAAAGCTAAAATTAGGTGAATCAATTTATAACATTTTTGTTTTTTTTTAATTATAATTTTTTGCTCTAGTGCAATTTTTATTAAGTGACCTCTCGGTATTTTTAGATTAAATATTTTTTTATGTATTTAAGAAATATTTTACATGGCAAAAACGACCTCACTGCATACAATACCAAAAAATCGGTGCTCGCGATGTTGTAAAACAGTGTTACTGTTTAAATAATACTTAAAATAGTTTAAGTATTGTACCTCCATACTAAGTAAACTAACTTGTTTTATTTAATAATGTTTGATGTTACAGAATTGTTAAGTGTCTCAATTTAAACATCCCATTGCAAAAGGTATATATCGCGGTATTATGTAAACGTTTATTCCTAAGGAATTTTTTCAAATTTGTTCGGCACAAAGAAACGGTTTTAGGTCCTTTAATTAATGTTATAGTTACGAATGTTCTTTAGCGATAAATTTAATTTTTATCTCTATTTACTAAAAATTAATAATTAATTAATTAATAATTAATAATTAATTACTACAAACTGTCAACGAAAGACCATGGATTTGGAACATAACTGTGCTGAGAGCATAATAAGCAACATGGTACAAAATTTCGTTTATACTTATAAAAAATTGAACAGCTATATAACAAAATCAAGAATAAAGATCTTCCTAAAACATGAAATATAGTTAATCTAAAAAAAATTGTTTACGGTTATATTTTTGCTAACAATTTTTTTTAATTTCCAACCCAAGAACCATAATTTTGATTTTTCTAATTTTTAATACTAATTTCTTTCTTTCTAAAATATGCAATATATTTAATAACCAAAGAAATAATTAGTTTTATATATCAATAAAAGTTTAAGTTTTCCAGGTCTGGAGCTATGTTTTTTATTTTTATAATTTTTATTCCTATTTCTTTCTAAAACATAAAGTATAAATAATTTGTAAACAAAAAAAAATAATAAGGTCCAATTATTATTATACTTTTACAAAAAAAAAATAACTTTCCAACTCTGGAGTCATCCTTTTACATTTTGCTAATTTCTTATACTAATCTAGTAGTTCGTGAAAAAATATAAAGTGAACAAAAAAGGGTATTAAAAAAATAGTTTTATTTATTTACTTTGATATCCAGAAAAAAAGTTAAAATTTGCCAGCTCTAGAGACGTGGATTTTATTTTTATAATTTTTCACAACAAACGTTTATTTCAAAAGCGTAAAATAAATTTAATTTATAAAGAAAAACAATTAATTAGATCCAGCTACTTTTGTTTATAACAAAAAGTGTAAGTTTCCCAACCCTGGAATCATCGCTTTTGATTCTTCTGATTTCCTACACCAATCTCTCTCGTTTGAGAATATAAGATATGTTTTATTTATAGAGAAAAGGTAAAAATTTGTTTTAGTAATTTACTTTTGTATAAGAAAAAAAAATTAAAGTTTTCTAACCTTGAAAAGGTTTTTTTTAATTTTTTTAATTTGAAATAACAATTTTTTTGTACTGCAGTATAAAATAAATTTATTTTATAAAAAAATAATTGCTTAATTCACAAAACCTCTTGTATCTCTGTATCGATTGTATTAGCATGTTAAATACAATTGTGTAAATTTCTTTTTTTTAAATACATGTATTTATTTATTGTATCTTTAAATATGAACTAACAATAAGGGCCAATTTCACCAACTCTACTTAAATATCAATTCATATTTAAATGTCGATTTTCATTAATTTTTGTATGGAAAAATTACTTTTAAATATAAATTGATATTTAAATAAGTTGGTGAAATTGGCCCTAAGTAATCAAATCTTAAAGCTAAAATATAATTATTAGGCCCGACCAGTGTCGGACATAAACTTAGTGATAGTTATAAATAATACATGAGTAGTGATAATCAAAAAGGAAAAATAAATGTATTTTCAAGCAGTCCCATCTAGAGTATTGAGTAACAGAGCTCTTGTGTCTCTCTTTTTTAGGCGAATGTGTCAAATAAAATTTAAGATGTTACGAGCAAGGGTATTAGGATGTGACTCGAGTTTAGTTAAGTATTTGCCTGTGTATCTTGCGATTTCTTCAGTCATTTGTGGTATATTTAAATCACGATGTAAATTTGAATTTTTGATGTACCATGGAGCAGATGTTATTAACCTTAAAAATTTGTTTTGTCTTCATTGGATTCTCTCTACATTGGAAGCTGAATCAGTGTCCCTTAACTGGATACCGTAACACAATATTGGCTTCAAAAGCGACTTGTATATTAAAAGTTTGCAGTGCATACTAAGTGTTGAATTTCTGCCAATCAACCAATGTATTTGAGATAACTTAGGTTTCATCTGAGTTAGCTTAGAGTTAATATGGTGTTTCCATGTAAGCCTTCGATCAAGGTATACCAAGGTATTTCACGAGGGAATGTTGAGGAATAATTTGACTATTGATTCGAATTGGGGGGACAAGTATCTTTTCGTAAAGTAAATGTTATCTGTACGCACTTATGTTCGTTTACTTTTATTCTCCATAAGTTTAACCATAGCTCAAGCTGCGTTATATGTTCCTGAAGATATCTTGATGCCTCATGAGGTTTTTCGTGCTTACTAAGGCAGGCTGTATCATCTGCAAATGTAGAAGTGTGTATATTGCTGCTCACAGGCATATCACAGGTATAAATCAAGTATAAAACTGGCCCCAGTATACTCCCTTGTGGTACACCGGATAAAATAGTTTCGGGGGTACTCATAAATTCTCCTTCCATAACAGAGAACTTTCGGCCTAAACTATAACTTTCTAAAAGTTTTAGAATGTTAATTGGTAGATATGTCTTCAATTTTAAAATTAGGCAAAGCCTGAAAAACATCAATAAACAAGGCAGAACAATACTTCTTTTCTTCAAATGTTTTTCTTATAAATTGAACCAATCTATGCGTTTGTTCAATGGTGCTATGCTGACTTCTAAAACCAATTTGATGGTCCGGTATGTACATATAATCTGTTATAATAGGGGACAATTTTTTCATGAGAAGCCTTTCGAAGAGTTTTGACATAGTTAACAGCAAACTTATTGGCCTATATGACTCAGCTTTGGTGTAATCTTTGCCCAGCTTTGGAATCATTTTGACCTTGGCAAGCTTCCAGTGTTGTGGATAAAACTCCAGTCGTAATATGGCATTGAAAATAAACAGCAGGATTCTTATTGCAATATGCGGCAAGTTCATAAGCATTTTGTTACTAATTCCATCGATACCTGGAGCTTTCTTTGGCTTGAGTTCAGCAATTACTTTTCGTACATCACGCATCTTAAACTTTAAGGGTCGAGGTGGTAAAACAACTACACTCGGCAAATCAGCAACACCAGTACATGTGTTTGGCAAAAATAGGGATTTTAAGTGCTCAAGTACATAAGATGCGGAACATCTCCACAACCGAAACAATTCAAAAAATTTACGATATGGTGTTGTCGACTGTAGATTGAAAGTGGGCAAGACTGCGTAAGCCCTAAACATCTTGCATGACTCAGTTGTTTTAATTCTTTGAATCTGCACTTGTGTATGAGAAAGCTTTCCGCAAGATGGGGGCCGAATTTCCTCACAATCGACCACAAACACAATCGTTTGACAGTTTTACAAGAGTTTAACTGCAAGATGGACGACTTTTTGTACCATTTCGCAATTTTGAACGAACTGTGGAGTCACGACAACACAGCAGGGGTTAAACAGAAGTCAAAACATTTGATTTCTTAGAGTGGATCTGCTTCAAATAAGGCCAAGCTGGGTTTGTTAACCCGTAAATCCATGGCAACCGAGTTCTTGGGATTCGCGCGATATAATCCTCATTGGCTACCTTCAAAAGTATAAAACAATCAATGACAAATATGTATAATGACGCCTTATTGTACCGCTTAAATGAGGGTTTAAAAGGAATAACGAAAGGCTGAATACATGTTTTTTATTTTTTAAGAGAACACTAAAAGCTAGTTTTTGATATAGTTTCACTTCTCAGTTAACTGTAGCTTTGGATTTTCAAATAAGGATTATTTAGTTAAAATCTAGGTTTAACCGATCCACATTGCTCAGTTGAAGTTTAGTTAGAACTGTCAAATAATAAATATGAAATAAATATTAAGCAATTGAAAAAAACAGTTTTACTAAAATGTTTAATAAATAAATATATTCATACATTAATTAAATGGATGCTTACTATGACGAGGAAGATTTTAGTGGTTATGAAACCAGAATAACTTGAAAAGGACAATTGTGAAAAAAATAAGAGAGTCCAAATCATTTTTATGTGTACTATGAATAGGAGTTCTTGCAAAGATTCATTTAAGAAAAGGTCTGTGGACTCGTATGATGATCTTAGAATTAATTGGAAAGAAAGTATATTTCGTTGGATTTAAAATTTTATAATCTCTTTTGGTTCTATTTTTGGAGCGTCAAATTTTTTTTTAGTCCATCTTATTTATATTTTTCATTTTCAAAAAATTCAGAATTCAGTTATTGAAGTTTTTAAAATACCTTTCAAGAATTGTCTCATCACTTTTAAAGTATTACTTAAAGTTTGTTAAAGAATGCCACATCTATATTGAAAAAATTTATAACATTTCTAGCTAAATTGGCAACATTATGGATATTTTAACCCCGATTAAATTTGTTTCTTGGTTACCCCTAACGTGTATGTTAAACGAGGCTTAACTTATTAGTAAGAAAATTATTTTCAGTAAATGAATGCCTAGTACTATCACTATGTGTTAAATTTTTTAGGAAAGGGACGGACAATGATCGAGATGGTTAAGGAAGAGATAGCTTAGTTTTGATGGCAAAAGTTCATGAAATGTTCTACAAATCGATTACTCATTCACCCCCTTTTCAGCGTATTTAGACTCGAATGACTATTTTTTGCTCTGTAGTTTTTTAAAAGAATTGACATGACGAAGAGATATTCAACTACAACAATGAAATCATCTCACACCCAATAACCTAGAAAAAAATATAATATTTTGAAAAGAATAAAAAAGTTAAAGAAACGTTGGACAAAGTGTAAAGAACTCAAAGGAGACTATATTAAAAAAAATATTTCTTATACAAAAACATGTCTTTCATGCCAAAAGTCATAGACTTATTGCTCCGTTTCTTATATTCAACGCAACCCTGATGAATCCTTGATAAGTGCACTGCACACAGTGACGCGTGATACTAAAAGTTTATTTATCTACTTATTAAATAAGTACAATTACAAATTATACAGTAACTCATTTTGACAAGTATAATAACAAATACCTTCAACTTTAAGATTTACAGCAGTCTGTGTTATACTAATCTCTTTTATGGATAATCTAAATACTTCCACTTTAACTCTTTCTATTATTTGTGCATTTTTTTCCAAAAAACTTAACGGTCATGTCGAGTTGCACTGTCCATTTTAAGGGATATTACATTTTTCGTGATAAGTCTTTTCAGCCTTAATTCTTCATCCTTTACTATTAACATTATATTGTGTAATGCAATGGTAGTCATATTAAGTCCTTTAAATATTTGCTCAGTCAGACTCCTAAAAGCATTTGAATTGAAGAACGATAGCGGATGACACTCCTGCGTGACCAATTCGAGGCAATCATTATTTATTTGGTTTTTGGAGTATTTCACAGCAAATTTGACTTTTATATCCGAATCATTAGTATCCTCATTGTCTTCGCATTCATCAATACCCTGTTGATATATTTCATTATGTTTAACCATCATGTGCCTCCTTAAATTTGTTACATGATTTCCTAAAAATATTATAGTGCAGGTCTTGCAGGTTGATTCGTTTGTCCTCTCATTGTAGTGAAAAAAATCGCGAATAATAATGTTCCGTTTTCTACCCATTATATGGTTGACCGGCGTACATCGTTGGAGTATTTGGTGTTTCAAAATTAAAAGAGACTCAAACGGAAATATTGAAAGATATAAAGCAAGACTAGTAATAAAAGGATACTCACAACGTTACTGAATAGATTATGAAGAAACATTTTCTCCAGTAGTAAGATACTCATTGATACGTTTATTACTAAGTATAGCAGTACAATACAACTTACACATAGATCAAATGGATGTTGTAACTGAACGGCATTTTTGCAAAGTGAACTTAATGAAGAGATATACATGAAGATTCCTGAAGGTTTTAATACAGATATTAATAAGGTATGCAAACTAAAAAATCTCTATATGGTCTAAAGCAAGCAAGTAGAGTTTGGAATAAGAAGTTAGACAATACTCTTAAGCAAATGGTTCTAACGCAATCAAAAACAGAAACTTGCATTTACTATCAAATAAAAGATTATGAAAGGACATACGTTGCAATTTATGTCGATGATATACTAATTTTCACCAACAATCCTGAAAGAAAGTCATTCATAAAAGAGAGTTTATCAAATAATTTTAAAATGAAAGACATAGGAGAGGCAAACTATATACTTGGTATGAAAGTTACTAGAGATCGTAAAAGAGGAAAACTATGGTTGGATCAAGAACTTTACATAAAAAATGTTCTAGAAAGATTTAATATGTTTGATTCTAAACCTGTAGCAACACCATTAGATGTAAACCAAAAAATTTCTAAAGATATGTGTCCGAAAACAGACGATGAAATAAAAGAAATGAAGTCAATACCATATCAAGAGGCAATTGGAAGTTTAATATTTGCTGCACAAGTAAGTCGTCCTGATATTTCGTTTGCAGTGGGAGCCTTAGCTAGATATAATAACAATCCTGGAAGAGCTCATTGGCAATCTGTAAAACGTAGTATGAGATATCTAAAGGGCACAACACATTATAAGCTGGAATTCGTAAAAGAGTCGAAAGAATATATAGAGGGGTTTTCAGATGCTGATTGGGCTGGAGACATTGATGACAGAAAATCAACATCCGGTTATATATTCAAGTTTCAAGGAGGTTGCATATCTTGGAATTCAAAAAAGCTACAAACACCTGCGCTTTCTACAACAGAAGGAGAATATATGGCGCTGTCAGCTGCAGGCCAAGAGGCATTGTGGTTGAGATCATTATTTAATGAACTTGGAGCACTATCAATTTTAAAAATAAAATGTGACAATAAAAGTGCAATCAATTTAACTCAGAATAATACGTATCATTCTCGATCAAAACACATTGATATTCGACACCATTTTTTGAGGGACATTGTTGCTGAAAAGAAAGTTCTGATTGAATATCTTAATACAGATGAAATTCTTGCAAACATTTTTACGAAGTCGTTAACAAGTTTTAAACATTCTCATTGCTGTGAACTTATGCTTATAGGTGCTCAATCTAGTGGGGGTGTTGAAGAATAAGAGTGAACACCAATATTATATACTTTGATATTATATATCTATTTTGTTTGAAAATATATTATTTGTATTTTACGTTATTTTTAATAAAATTTTTTCAGTCTTTGTCAAACTTTCAAACTAACAATAATTTATATTAAATAATATTTTATAATCAAGTATTTTTGACCTAACAATATTAAAAATTAAAAGCAATCTAGATTATATAAATTTGGCAAAAAGTAAATTGACGACAAGTAATATTCTTACATATTATTTTAGGTAGCAATAACCAAAAAATTTAAATTCTTTAGAAAACAGTTATTGGTAACCAAAAAAAATGTTTTGGTTGCTATAATAATTATTTGTAACCATAAAAAATATTTCTCACTTTAATTAGTTACAATAACGAAAATAAAATATATCTTGCGATAATGGTTAAAAATAATCCAAACCAAATAAAACACATTTTACTGTAACCTTGTTATTCTGAAGTGAAATTATTTGTGCAAATAATTTGTGGTTTCTTGATAAGAAAATATACTTGTGTACCTAATAAAGCCGAATAACGCCAAGGGGTGTTTACATTGCACCACGTCGATAAAACATTTGCACATTTCACTTCAGAGCATAAGCAAAGAAATAAGAATAATTTGCGATAAAGATAGTAATGTACCTAGCTTTTTATTCTGCACATATTGTTTTCATGTACATATGTATGAATGGATGTATGTATGTATGTATGTATGTATATATGTACATGTGAATATGGTCCATTCCTACCAATGATTTCTTTAGAAATACTAATTATATTAGTTGTATCAGTTAATAGCCACAACTATAATTTTCTATTGCAATAACCAATTCATTCTAAAAATGCACATATCGTTACTGAAAAATTGGTGCTTACAAAACCTTTTATTCGTTCATTACAACAGAATTGTGTGCTAATTGTTGGAACCGACAAAATTCGATTAGCTACAAATTCGGTTATCACAACAAATCTATTTTCTCTGTGTACTAAAAGTTTATTTATTTTTCTATTAATTGTTACAAATACAATTAAAAATTATACAGTGACTTATTTTGACGAGTAAAGTAACAAATACCTCCAACCGTTGTAGTGAAGCACACCAGAGTCTTTGGTGGGAATCAAACCCACGATCCCCGCACTTCTAGCCTAGCACAATACTCACTAGGCTACAGGGGTACCCTACTAAAAGTTTCTAAACCTTCACCTTGTGAAATATTGAACCGATAACAAAATAATATAAAGAAGAGAGCTTGGATTTTAGAAAAAATACTTTTTGAACATTATGTCAGCTGTTAGATATCTGTCACTTGAAGTGTCATTAATTAAGTGAAGAATTTGCCATTTAACAACACGTAAACATATTTTGAACTTATTACACTTACACTACACTTACACTAGCTACTTTTCGTCATAATCGACCCACTGTGCAAGGAATTGGCAGGAATAAAGACATTTGCTCTTTTTCTCTTTTTTTTAAGGCCCCTACAAAACGGCACGCATATTTGTATTAAGACTTTTTTCTTCATGACTCTTATACAATTAAATACACGAGAAGGGCAAAGACAAGTGTCAAAAATCTTCTCGAATCTCCGTTATGTGCCTTTTGTTTTACACCGCAAACTTCATCAACTTCATCTTCTCTCAGGTGAACAGAGAAGGCACAGTGTACATTACGTCAAACGAAACGTTGGGTGAACATAAATAAAACTGAAATAATGTTTCGTTTTATTTAAATTTGGAAACAAATATTTGACCACAATAGCTCGCAGCAAACCGCTATTGACAATATAAGAATTTTTAGTGTTTTTTATAGACTGTTCAACAATTCTTCATATCTGCTAACCCTCAACAGACAACTGACAGGTCTGTTATTTGTTGGTGTAACATGTTGTTTATTAAAATTTTAATTTTTTAATACATTTTCCAATTATTATTATTTAATAAATACTTGTCTGTTTACAGATCCTTGAAATGTGCCCGTATTACATTACACATGAATCTTTTTACATCCTTCGCAGCCAATAATTCGTTGTGGTTGGTGTGGTATTCGGTTGTTATGCCAGACTCACAATTGCTGAATCAAAATCCGGTGAGTGAATACTAATACGAACATTTAGTAAAAAAAAAATTAAATATAATCTCTATTTAACTTAAATATTACACAAAGCAACAACCACTAATCTTAATTAAATAATTCAATTCTTAATTACAAATCTTAAATACTAATCATGTTTCTTTTGTAGCCACAATCAATACAATTATGCTTATGTAAATTTCATGATTTTTTTTAGCCCGTTTGTGTTGCTCTGCACGTGATACTGCAGTACTTTCTTCTTTCCAACTATTCATGGATGTTGTGCGAGGGCTTCTATTTGCATACGGTTTTGGTGTCGGCATTTATATCGGAGAAAAAACTGGTAAAATGGCTGATAGCATTTGGTTGGGGCTCGCCAGCTGTTGTCATTTTTATTTATGGTTTGGCGCGTGGTTTGGTTGCAGCACCCAGTGACAATGTCATGTAAGTTTGACATATTACGAATAATAATAAAAAAAGAACAAAACTTAATTTGCATTAATTTATTGAATTTTATTTTGTTGCTACGCAGGTGCTGGATGAATTCTACAAAGTTTGACTACATTTTGATTGTACCTGTTTGCATTTCAATGTTCCTTAATCTATTATTCCTGTGCAATATTGTTCGTGTTGTCTTATTAAAGATGAAAGCACCTGCCAGCCTACAAAACAGCTGTGGCCCATCACGTACTGTCCTGCAGGCGTTTCGGTGGGTATTACATATTAAATAAACTAACAGAAAAAAAGTCCTTTTAAAAAAGTAAAAGTAATTTTCTTTGTTACAAACACATTAAAGTGCCTGTTATCACATTATTTTAACATTCATTTGCTTAAGAGTATTTTTTTTTTGTTAACAATTTAAGTTGATGAAGTTGTTAAACGGTATTTTGTCAAATTTAATGAGACATATTTTTTTTATTTTCCTTAGGGCTACACTATTGCTGGTGCCTTTATTAGGTTTGCAATATATATTAACACCTTTCCGTCCTGAACCTCCACATCCTTGGGAGCGTACTTATGAAGTTATTTCAGCATTTACCGCTTCATTTCAGGTGAGTTATAAAAACAAAGTAATCTAACTTTTAATTTAAAATGGACAGCTAATATAACATGTTTATTTAAAAAGAAATTATATGTATATAAAATGAGTTTTTGGTTTTAATAAAATGTCATAATTCAAAAAAACTTTTTTTCTTGGTATTTCAAAATCTTATAAAAACTTTAGCTTTGTTGTCAATTAGTTGTTAAATGAACATGAGTTATATTGGGAGTGTATAGCAGAGCAAGACAAAAAGTTTAAATTTTAATAATCTTGAGTTATCGGTACTCAAAAGGGGATGAGTATGAGTATGAGCTAGGCATAGATACTTATGAGTATGAGTATGAGTATCAAACGATAATGATATGAGTATTGGCATAAACACGACTGTGTAAAAGAATGTGTTGCCGAGTGTGAATACAAGACCAATGTTACCAAGTATGTATATAAAAAAAACGTCGCATATAAAGTAAGGTAAAGTCCATATCAATAAAAGATAATCAAACTAATTATAAACAAAATTCCACATGGAATTTTCCGAACGTGTAAATAGTTGGTATCATAAAGAAAATATGTGGTGAACGATTTCGATTTTTTAACTACGAAAAAATTGCTTATGCGTAACATTTTTACAAGTTAAGAAGAAAGTTATTTGGAAAGATTTGGGAATCGGAAAAAGTGGAAATATGTAAATTTTTGGTTTTCATTATACGAAATTAAGATCCATGTGAACGAAAGTTTTATTTGCAAATTTTCACATGTGGAATTCATGATAAGGCTGAATGAATACAAATACATTTGGAAAGTATCCAAATTTAAAAATACAAACATGAACGTCAAAAGAAAATTTTTCTTGGATGTGCTAGACGCTCTTTAGCGGTAAAAAAAATAAATGAAATATCAGTTACTCATTGGTCTAATGTATAGTTCAGCTCAACTTTTGTTATAATTAAAACTATAACTTGGAAAAAGTATTTAATATTTTGTGGGCAAATATTTTAATTTAATAACTAACTTCCTTGAGTCTGTTAGGCTTAAAATTTTTTTTAAAAATAATAATTAACATGTTTTTATTTTCTTATCATTGCTACATTACATTAATTTAAATGCTCATACTATGCAAACAAGAAATCTTTTGATTTTTTTTTTATTGAAAAGACCTTCAAGTCAACAATATAAAAATATTTGTTCCTAAAGATTTCACACTTCAAAAGATTTGCTTACAAAAAGAAATTTAACGTTACCATGACAAGATTCATGGCAATTTTACATTTGTTTGCAGGATCTTATTACACTTTTCTTATATTAAATATTTTACTATTTGTTTACGATTTCTTGTGCAAAATTCAATGGTCACAAAAGATTGTGTGCTAATAAGTTCTTAAGTAAATTCAAATAAACTTTTATCATGTGCATATCGATTGTAAACAAGTAGAGGATAATATTGTTTTTTATGAATTTTTTTTCATTTAATTTTTTGTAATATGACATTTTTTTTAAAGCTAATTATATTTTTATATATTTTTGAGAAGAAAATATTTAGAAATAAAATATTAATAAAAAAGGCATGTCTATGTAAACCGTATGACACTTAAATTACGTATTTTGTAAAAATTTTATATATTTTATTTCATTTTGATTTAATTATCCTTATCAAAAACAAAGATGCTTTCATTTTGACGTGGGTAAAAAAAATATAAATTTTAATTCATTATCTTAACTTCCTTGTGGCAAAAAAGTTTCATAGAGCAACGTAATAATTTGAAGGATTTAAAAAATATCATAAAATATCTTAACTTCTGCTATAAATGAGTGAGAACGCTTTTTTCTCTTCGGGTATTCAGTTTAATTGTTCTTGTTCTAGTTAGTACTTTTTTGTGGGATGTGCTTATATGTGCACTTCATATTTTTAAGGGCTCTTCAAAATAAAAAAAACAAAACAAAGTGTGTGTGAAATATTATAGAAAATTTGAATTCACTTGAAAGGCCTTTAGCCATCGGCCTTTTAACATCGCGTAATCTCCATCGCGGAGTAGTTTTTTATCCGAAATATAAAATTTTCTATGAAATATGAAATCGTCATCCCAAAGTCCACATCATTGACTTTGTCGGGATTGGGTGCTCTAGGATCTCATGCGGCTTGATGTCATTTCAAATTCGAGAGATTTGCTTGCTGGCGTTTAGCCATTAATCTAGGAATGCATCTCATCACTAAAAACGTTTACGCAAACACAAAACTAATGTTGATAATACTTTAATGTAATATTTGTACGCAGTCGTATAGAATTTTGTTAATAGATCATAGTTGGTAACAATCTTATGTTTGGTGAGCTGTTTCATAGTTTGCGATCTTTTATATAAAACAGCATTCTCTCACACTGTCAAACATATTAAAACAGTATGCTGTCAAACAGTCAAAAGTATTTTCCATGAGTACAGTGTGGTGTCACACTGTCATTTACAAGGTCGATTTTCTTTCACACAATCAGTCATCTTTTTAACAAAATATTGTACTGTCGCACAGTCAGGCATATTTTCCATAAAAATAGTGTATTGCCAGCCACCGTTTTCATAAGAACAGTGTGTGGCCATACCATTAACCATTTTTTCTATATAAATATTATGCTGTCTTTTAGTGAGCTATCATTTCTATACGAACAGTGCACTGTCACACTGCCAACCATTTCTTTATGAGAAAAGTTTGTTGTCACGCAGTCAAAAATTGTTTTCATAAAAATAGTGTGCTGTCACACAGTCAACTATATTTATCTAAAATTAGGAGGCAAATTACGGCACTCGTCCTCCAACGAAATTACGAAATAAAGGAAATATTTCTAAACTTCGAATCGTATCGAATGCCGTAATTTAACCCAGTGTTCAGTTACACAACAGTGAGCTGTCACATGGTTAGCAATTTATTCTGTAAGAAAAATGTTCAGTCATACAGTCGGCCAACGGTTTAGTAACTTTATACTTCTATTTACTTTCATATAATATTTTATGACAACTCCCACATTTGCTACGAAATGACTGACTCAATTCCAAGAAACTGTTTATACTTTTTATAATTTACTTTTTTCCATATAAAAAATTTTCATACAAATACTAGTATATTCTTTAATAGTTAGTGTGCAAAAAGTGTAAAACTATCGTTTAATATTGTGTTGTGGTGCTGAGAAGAAAAAGTTTATTAAATCCCTTGAAGATAAAACGTAAGACACATTTTTCTTCGTGAATAAACTTCATGCAATGAATATATTATGCACATATTATATATACATACATATTTTTCATATCCATATATTTTCTACATTTTGTAAAACTTTTAAAACTTATCTTTGTATGCAAATTATGTCGATTAGCATCTTCTTTAAAAATAACACTCAATGATTTGTTAGACATTTAAGTGTAAATCGTGAATATAAAAGTGAATATGTAAATACATGCAATTAGACGAGTATCTAATATATGCACATGATATAAAGGGCTACATAAAAGCATTTGTTGGCAATAAGTACTTAAAAGCTGTTACAAGTACTTCTTATGGTTAAGAAAATGCAAAATTTATTTCACATAGAATCACTTATGTTGATGGTGCATGAGCAAATGTTTACTTATCTGCATGCAATCCAGAAGTAACAGCTTAAAAACTAAAAGGAACATCTTTAAGTTAATAGTCAGACTTCTTTTTATGTATGGAAGACGTTTACTAAAAGGAGATTTTCAATTGAATGGTTTTGAAGCAAAAAGAAATTCAAGATATTTACAGCCACATATGTACATACTAGTGATGTAACGAATGTCAATTTTTGATATTCTCGAATACGAATACGAATATTTGAAATGATATTCGCGAATACGAATACGAATACGAATATTATATGCAATATCAAATATTAAAAAATTGTTATGAAAAAGGACTTCACACTCTCGTTTGCGTACCTTAAAGTTAACAAAAAGAACCTAAAATTTGAATGACGGCATTGAATAATATTTGAAAATGATACAAAGCACAAATTTCTATAAAAAAATTAATGTATTTGTACAAACTAAAATTTTACGTATTTATTTAAATTTCGTTTAGGATTTATGCATTTATTTATTTAACTTCTTTGGAAAAATATTCGTATTCGTATTCGCCTGAATTCGACGAATACGAATACTTTCGTATTCGCATCCGCCTGAATTTAGCGAATTTAAATACATTCGTATTCGCTTGAAAATGGCCGAATATTCGACAATTCGAATACGAATACGAATAGTCGTGCATCACTAATACATACATAAAGTGTTAATACTTCACACTACTCCATGCGTATGAGCAATGTTTATCCAAGAGTGAATAAATACCGTTCATAAATATTAATCATACGCCAATTATAAAATAAAACTAAAACTTGGAATTATAATTCTGTGGTATTTCTTACTGTGTCTTTCGTAAAGTCTCTTTACATTGCAATAGAAAGTATTACGACTTTGTAGAATCGAAATATTATGAAATTCTTTTAAAAAAAGAGAACAAAGTGCTTTTTCGTTATTGCAATTTGTTTGCCCTTTGGCATTTTTTTTGGTTTGGCTTTGTTTTTTGATTTGGCAATTTTTTGGGATTATGGCTATTTATTTAAGTTTAGGTAATTCTTTTTAGTCCTGGCGCTTTTTACGGCTTGGCGATTTTTTCGTTTTGTCAATTAATGTTTAGTTTTGCGAAATGTTTCCCTTTGGTAACTTTTGTTCGATTTTGGTGAAGTTTTTACATTTTATGATTTATATATTTTTTTCCTTTAAATATTTCTTTTTCATTTTAGCGATGTTTTGTTAAGTCATTTTTTAATTTTTGGATATTTAGTTTTAGCTTTTTTGAAAATTTCAAGATTTTGACGCTTACAGTTAATACGCTACATCAAGTTTTCGAAATAAAATAGTCAAAAAATAACGTTAACTGATAGAGTACTCTTTGATTTTGAGTCTATAAATTCAAGTGTTAATTGGTGTAGTCGATACATAATTTTCTGCATATTACATTGAGATTTAAAGATTTTTCTTTAGTCGCGCTAGAACACATTTATTTGCTGTAACATATAAAAAATTCATTCAGATTCTTAGCTTTTATGGTTCTCAAGAAAACAGACAGCGTAGCAAAAACAATAAGGTTCCTTTTAACTATTTTGTACGCATCCCTGAAAAGCACCTTTGAGAAATGTAAAGTCCTTTAAAGAGGACAAAAAACGAGGAAATGAAAAATCAAGTACGCAGTTTGACTATATTTTTGGCTTGGATTAATTAATTTGTCACATAGAGTTAAATATATCTTTCTGTATCTGGATTCTGTAACCTTTTGCGAACCGAAGATAGTAATATTTATCGACATATTAATTCATTTGCTGTAACGATAATGTTATTCCGTAATACAATAGTCTTCAGCTGTATTTCAATCACCATTTAATTCTATATCATTTGGTATCTCTGTATAAAATCTGTCAAAATAAGCCAGAAGTATAAATATTAATAAAAGAAGAGAGATATCTTAGAACACCCCACTTAAAGCTATCCTGCTTAGCTATATATATATATATATATATATATATATATATATATATATATATATATAAGTATATATATAGCTAATATATAATATATAGCTATATATATAAATATATATATATAGAACAAACTAATGTGTTAAACAACAATGCAATAAAATTATATTATATGATGATGTCCTTTCCTTTATTTCCCATTATTTTCTTTTCTAGCAGCCGCTGGTGGTTTTAAGTCAATCGACTGTTTTTTTTTCAATTCAAAGAACGAAGCCAAACAAAGTCGAACAATTCGTTTCGTCTATTTGTGTGCTCTGCTTTTAACTACAAAGAAATCAAAATAAAAATAAAATTATAACTGTAATAGTGACCATTATTTTTGTTACAAAAATCACTTCCTTACTCCTGTATCATGCCATAAATAAAAAAGATATAAAAACTAAATTAATTTGAGCTTTTGATTTTATTTTTTTACATCACCAGACAGCGAATGTGTGTATATATATATATATATTTATATATATATATATATATATATATATATATATATATATATATATATATATTATATAGATGTATATGGCGATACGGTTGTTGCAATAAAGTTAACTGAAGCCAGGTACTGAAGTAACTCAAACTAAAAAATTTCTAAAACATGCATATATGCGATTTCAAAGAGAACATTAGGGCATACGAAGAAAATATCCATACAAATTAAGTTATATGAAATATTTTTCGATATAAAATCTGCTCCCAGATTAATACATAATACATAATCTGCTCCCAGATTAATACATAAAATTTCACAAAAATAAATTACACAATTTAGCCCACTGTACAGTATAAGGTGTTGTAAATGGCAGTTCTTTGTATTTAGTAGCTAAAAAATCAACATAGAATAAAAATTACAACTCATGCTTATTGGAATATGAAGCAGTAGTAAAAATACAAACGTATTCTATTCTGTTTGTGCATAATTATAGACCATAAAGTCTTTGTTTGATAGTGTCAAATGGCGACAACAATTGCAATTACCAATTGCTACATGTTACATATTTTACGTTGTTGCAGACTATACAATTTTCCCTACAAAACGACTTCAAATTTCGAATAGATTTTGTTTCAAAGTTCTTATTTCTGTAAATAAAAAGATTGACAATGAAAACTTTTTAAGTCAATAGTTTAGTGCTCTCTACTTGTTTGTTTTTCCTTTTTCTGCATAGAAATTACGATGTTTTTACTATTGAAAGTTCAGCATATTATTTCCCTTCAATTTAGTAGTTTTTGACTCAAGGCATGTGTATGTGTGTGTTTGTGTTAGTTGAACAGATCTTTTTTTCTTTAACTCCACTTATGTGATGCAACAGCGATTAGGGAAAGTGTCTTCTGCTTTTGTTTTTTAAGATTATAAGAGTTTTTGCAATAAATTTGAAGAGAATCTATACCAAAGCTTTTTTCTATTCGTCGGTAATTTTATTTGATACTTTGTAGTGCTAAATTATATGTACCTGTCATGTCGTCACAAAATAATATAGACAATTTGCAGTCTCTGATGTTATTTATACTCTTCACTTATTTTTATTTATAATTTTGTTGGGTATATTAATGGAACGTATTTGCAGCTGAAACATGAAAAAAAGCCTGGTAATTTTTTATATTTGATTCTATCAATTACCAATTTCTGAAGTTAAATTACATATAAAAAAATGTATAAGCAAATTTAACTAGTCTTGCATTTGAAAATTGTATTAGTCATTGACAATTCTCAAAATAAACAGCAGTATGCTTTTAGAAGTATTATATATTATCCATCTAAATAAAATCAAAAAATTGTCGTTATATCGAAATGAGGCCAATACGGTTGGTTGAAATAATATTTTTCACCAACTGGTTAGTACGAGGGCTACTATTTATATTTCGGGATCTGGCGACAGTAATGTCAACAGCTATAATCTGGCGACATCATAATAAAGTTCGACATTTGTAGCATAAACGTACTCACAACGTTTTGTTTACAGTGAGTTAAGAAAATCAATTTACCAAAAAAAAAATTTAAATTTCAAGAGAAAGGTTTCGTTGGATTATTTTTCAGAACTTTTGAAGTGGATTATCTCAACAAGAATGTGTCTACCATCAACATCCACAGTATATCGCTGCTATAGTGAATTAAATCGTGGTCGTAGTTCCGTCGCTGACCGAGGAAGGAACTGCGTGAACTGATAACGCAAGATCAGCATGTGATATATTGTGAGATAGAGGCATCCTTGCACATTAGTTACATTTCAATACATTCGATTTTGCATGAACACTTAGTCCCTGTCCAGACTTGCAGTTTTTGTTGCAGCAATTCTTGACTTTATTGTTGAAAGGGGTGAGAAGATTGGGGAGGGGTACAAAATTATCTTTTGATTCAAAATTTGTACTTCTTTATATCAATTTTTAGTTGTATTTGACGTTTTTTAGTTATTTTATTTCTTCAGTTGTGTGAAAAATAAAAAATATAACATAAAACAAATAGAACTGTTAATTTTTCAGGGAATTGTGGTGTAATAGATATTTTTAATGCATAATTGCAAAATTAGAATTTCCTAATGTGGACACTTATGCAATTTCAAAGTAGAATTTTAAAAAAATTCCCCCGTCAAGTGGTTTAAGGAAATCATTAAAAACTTTAGCCGTGGTGCTTTAAAAGACGTGTATGAAATCGTGACAGGTGACAAATCACGAATATATGCTTATGAACCGGAAACAAACAACCAGTATGGGTATTCCAAGACTATCTGAATATAACCAAAGTTGTTCGTGGAAGAAGCACAGTGAAGCAAATGGTCAACTGTTTCTTCGGCCGAATGGGTCATGTGGCCACTGTTCCGCTTAAGCAATGTAGAACTGTCAATTCTGAGTAAAACAGGAGTATTTCTTTGCCGGTAGTCTTTGGAAAAATTCATCAAATTAACACGCGAATTTGAATAATTTATTCTTCATTATGACGAGCTCTCACATACCTCGTCTAACAAGTGATTTTTGGAGCAATCAAAACACTCAAATTGATGACTCATCCTCAGTAAAGTTTTGACTCGGGACCCAATGACTTCATTTTCCCGAATATCAAAGCTAAACTGAGTGTTTAACGGTTTACGAGCGCCGAAGAAGCAGTTGAAGGGTTCAAAAACCATGTTTTGGAGGTGTTTCAAGAGGAATGGGAAAACTGCTATGACAAAAGGTTTGAACGAATGAAAAACAAAAACAATAATGCCATTTTATTTAAAAATGTTTGTTAATATTTGCTAATCCCGATTTTCTGTGAATTGCATTACGATTTCATTGCTCGCTTTAGAACACCATATCATTTCTTAAATGTCATATATTTGTTGCTGTCAGGTTCGTAAGTCTTACGGTTCTTAGTCTGACAGACAGACACACGGACATCATCCTTTATTTTTATTAATTAATGTCATTTCCTAAAGAACAAAAGAAAAATTAAACTATAATTTTTAGCTGGGGGTAATGCGCATTTTTCTGTGTAGCCACGCTGCTGATATAAAATTAAAATACCAATTCCAAATTAGTTAGTCTAACTAGAGGAAATTTGGTTAATTGTAATTCCAACAACAATTTACTTTAACTCTAAATTAGACAATTGAAATCACTTAGATTAACCCACAATATACTTTGCTGTGCAGTAGGGTATTTAATATATTGCACCAAACCCTAGTGTTTATTTGCTTATTTTTACTTTTGTTTACAAAGAAATTAAAAAAAAATAAGACTTTTCTGCAGTTTAGTGCACTTTGCGTTTTAGTTTTTTTATTGCTTCCCCTGCGTAGCTTAAAAATCCTGGGAAAACACATTTGGTAAAACTTCTTGTGTAAATGAGATAAAAAAATTCTTATATTTTTTCAATCGTAAAAATATATGAATTCGCAATAAAAATAGGGAATGTACGTTTTGTTTTGCAGTAACTTTTTTTAAAGATTTTATTTTCCATGTCATAACACGTTTCCAAAGTCCCCTGTCATCTGTGATAAGAAAAATTAGATGTTTTGCGTTTTGCACGGGAGCAGTAAAAGTGTTTATGAACAAATGCTTATGGATGACTTTACTTAAGGTTATTGCATTTTTAAATTTTGATTTTAAGTAAAAGTAGTCACAACTTTTTATGCGTTGTTCTTATTGTTTTGTTTTCTTTTTGCTAAAATGAGTTGACGAAGTTTTCAAGGATTTGGGTGTCAATGAAGTTTGCTTAAATTTTGCTTCGCGCTTTACTAAAATAACACAAATTTTAAAGTATTTAAAAGGAAAATTGTAATCAGTTCGTGCTTCAGAGGTGTTTATGGGTTGATTCACATTTGCTCTATATTTATGAACTTGCAAATAATTTATATAGAAAAATAGATTACAAGATAGATACAACGCTTATTTTTCTTTTGTGATTTTCAAAAATATTATTGCTTGTGCCTTCTCAAATAGTTTCTGGAAGTCTGTGCATAAGACTGTTCAAAATGTGTGGCTGAAATCTACTGATGATTTGGCAAAGCACCAATGAAATGCATATAGTCAACGCTTAATTAACTACCACCAAATACATTTCAATTAAAATAAACTTGCCACAATATAAAAAAATGTATTTTTTAAAAAAATAATATGATAAATATAAATTTCTCCACTCTTTTTTTCTTTCAGGGTCTCTGTGTGGCCACCTTCTTTTGCTTCTTTAATGGTGAAGTGATTGCCCAGCTGAAACGTAAATGGCGTACGACATTTCTAAGTAATCGACCGCGTACTAATTCCTACACAGGCACTCAGGTCTCGGTAAGATTTTGTATACAGTAAATGTCTGTGTAGATGTGTGAGTAAGACAGATAGAGGGAGAGAGAGATGGGGAGGGAGAGATGAAGAGAAAGAATTTCATAGTGTGAGTGTGTATGTGCCTGCTGTGTAAACTCTGTAGGAAATGCCAGAAGTGAAACAGTACTGATTCATTACTGACATTGTCACCAGTACTATTGACGAACTATACCCCAGAAAATTTTCTGTACTATAGCCATTTAACACATGCATTTTATTGAGAGTGTAATAGTTCTGTAAGAAGGTATTTTACTGGGGAACAAATGTAGATATTGGAATTAAAAATTCACTACAGGCTCTGTTACTACTGATAAAGTACTCTACTTGGGGACATGTGTAGACATTGTTACAACAAATTCACTAATACCTGAGTAGGTACTCTACTCATAGCATATATTCACTATAGCACTGTCTCCTTTAAATAGGTACTTGAAACTAGAGATTCACTATAGATAGTACATAAAACTACCAAGTTACTAGTTCTCTAGCTAAATCTTTTCTTTTTTATTTAAGTTAAGGCATTAATAAAGAAAGCTATTTGTATTATCACATATTGCTTAAATGTCAAAACATACATACTTTAAATTTTTTTAATTTGACCTTTTGCACCTAAATCAGTATAAAAAAACCTAAATTTGAAATATTATATATTTTTTGTAATAATTTTGAAATTCTTAAAACATTAAACATATTTAAAAAAAATAAGAATTAACAGAACTGCAAAAATTCGCAAAAAATTTATTAAGAAAGACGCAATATATCGCTGGTTTATTTCATAAAAAGCACGTGCCTGCCTACGCTTATTTGGCCAAATGTTTACCAAGTGTGACCGTACCTTTGTGCTTGCTTTATTATTATTATTATTTGAATATTTTAATATTTATATGATATTTTTTTTTGCTTAATTTATATTTTTTCTTTTCAATATAAATGTGATTTCCCTTTTAACTGTTTTTAGAAATAGGCGTTTTTCAATTCGGTGGTAATTTTGTTCATTATATATTTAACCATTTTTTTTTTGCCGCAAGCAATATGAAAATATAATAAAATTTTGCAAAATTATGGTTTTGTTTTTTGAAAAAGACGTGCAGAGAAAACAATTGTAAATTTATACTTATTACGGTCGTTATTTTTAATGACCATCATCATTAGTGGTTGCAAGATGTTAAACAATTTTTCGCTATGAATGAATAAAAAGGAAAATATTTACCAAATTGTGTGCGTTTAAACCGTAAGACAACATTGTATAGTACACTGGAGTCTTTAAAACTTTATAAAAAAGGTTTAATTTATTTCTCAGATTTGTAGCAGTGATAGTGAAGCAGTTAAGATAAAATATAAAGTGTGATAAAAAATTAAAGTAATGTCCCGCGGTTTTTTTATTCTTCTTAATAACAATTTTTTTTTTAATATAATTTAAATATTTTAATCGCTTTTTTAATCATAAGGGCACAAAGTTCACAAAATCTATTCATGTTAAAAAAAATTCATAAATGTATGTATATTATAGAATTTTTCCAACGAAAAACAACTTTTAAATATGGAATTCATATTATGAATTGATATATACATAAATACAATTGGTGACATTGGCCTGTAATATTTAACTTGATCAGTAAAAAATGTATATCAAAAATTTATTTTATTTATTTATACCAATAAATAAGAAGCAATTAGTATTTTACCCGAAAAATTATATATTAGTTTTTTATAATATTATAATTACAAAAAAAAATACCTATAAATAACAAATTTAGTTTAAAATTATATATCCCAGCAAAAAAAAATGACAAATCATGTGTTGAATCATGGGTTCAAGTGATGACACATTGGTTCGATTTAGGTGAAACATGCATGATTTTTACATTAACCTTTCATTGGAGATCATGTGTTTGTGCGAGAATTTAAATACTTTGATATCCATTCAAATAAATTGAATTTAAACCCATGCAAGTTACCTGATTCGATGATGTTTTTTACGTAAATACAATACAAACAAATAAATAACAATTTCTGTCGCAGGATACGAACCGAGCTGTTCTCACTCTCAAGACACGCTCTCTACCATTGAGCTACTATACTCTTATTATTTGTTACACATAAAACTTGATCTATGAAAATGTAGCAATGTGATAATGTAATTCCGTTTTTGTATGTTTCGCTGGGTATTTATTTCAATATATTACTCAGTAATATCGCATGCGTTTGTAATGAGTTAAAAAACTTTCGCATTATTTATGACTTGCTATGATATTCAGAATGCACTCGGAGAAACGAATGCTCAAGAAAGCATGAAACATTATTTTATTTTGAACGCGTTCATTTATTTTTTGCTGGGATTAAAAACGAATTAATCAAGTTATTTTGCCTTTTAAATCAACGAGTAAATGTTTTATATTACAAGTAAACTAAAATTATTCAAAATTCTTTTGAAAGTTTTACCATTTATTAAATCATTTCTGTTTAGGACAGCAGTACTTAAATTCAGTAATGTGCGGCTTTGACTCGACAACAAACGGTTCCGTATGGGCACTACATTTGTATAACTATATGAACTTTAAGCTATAAAGGGTGTTTTTTATAGAGTGACACAAGTTTAAATCATAATAAAGCCATTAAACATATTTTTAATATCAATGGCGTCACTGAAAAGAAAATTTTATGAAATTAATGTTCAAATATGATTTCGTCCATGCGGCTTCTACAGCTGGAGCATGGAAGGCGCAATCTGGAACAAATTTTCGCAGCATTTGTGGTAGCATTTTGCTAATAACTCTTCGAATATTGATTTTGAGGCGTTTAATTGTTTGTTGTTTGCCGACGTAGACAAGTGGCTTAACATAACCCCAAAGAAAAAAATAACCCAATGGTGTTAAATCATACCATCTTGATGGCCAATGGATTGGATCATTACGTGAAATTATTTTTTCATCAAAAGTTTTTTTTTGAGTAAGTCAATTGTAGCGTCCGCTGTGTGGCAGCGTCCGTCCTAGTGGAACCTCATCTCAGCAAGATTAGTGGAACGTAATTGAGGTACGAAAAAGTTTTGAATCATGCTACTATACCGTTCACCATTTACAGTAACATTCTGATCATCAAAGTTTTTAAATTGTTTTGATTAAAATTTTCAACAATTTACTCAAGTTGCTCTCGTATTAGTCGATTTATAATAAAATTTCAAAGTAAACTAAACAAAAAGCAACTATCAGTGATTCCAACTCTAAGAAAAACATCTTTTGTAAGCGTGGGTATTTTTCTTAGCTTGGATACCTTTTTAGTTTTTGAAATTTTTTGGGTTTTTAATGGTTTTTTGTTGTTTGGTGTTTTTTGCGATTTTTACGCTTTTATTTTTCAATAAATTAACTTGGATTTTTGATAAAAAGTAATCTTAAAATGTTTGGTTATTTTAATGCAAAAGTAGTATATGGCTGATTTCATCGTCACGGGTGGGACATTTAGACGTAGTTTAAGTGCTTAGTTTTAAAACATAAGAAAATGCTCAACTCTTTTTTACATGACTTTATTATAAGATAAAAGTTAAAACTTGTCTTTAAAGATACTACACTGAAACAGACTATTTTTGATTAGTAAAATTAGGCTCGTCACGGGTGGGTCATGAAAAAGACATGTGTTTCGAGTGCCTAGGACACATATTCCAACCTCTGCGAATTTATACAGTTTATCAAAATGTAGTAAATCTATGACTGCAGCAGAGGTATCAAGTTGTCCTTCACTAAAAATTAAGAACAAGAACAAGTTTATAATTTGCACAAAAATTTAATTTTTGTAGCGTCACGGATGGGACATTTTTTCGTCACGCGTGGGACGCGTGCGATTCGCTAATAAAAATTTGACTAGAAACGGATCTAGTAACTTCAAATATAGTTTTAAAACTTTATCCGAAAGCAGGAGTGAAGTTCAAATGTTTGAAAATGTATATAAATTTAAAAAATAAGCTTCTTCTTAAGTATAAAATGAAAATACATTTAAACAAGTTAACAATTTTACAAAATTAGATCGAAGAATTTGTTGTGTTGAATGAAAAACCAATAGTTCGTTTCTGTATTTCATGCATCATAAAATTTCCCGCATGAAACAATGGCTTTTCTCACATAATTATTTCTGTATCTTTACTTTGCGAAAACTATCTATCGTTTAAATAAATTTCCAGCAACTATTGGAAGGGTTTGAGAAAAAGTGTTTCTGTAATAATATTTTGTGAAAAGTTTCTCGCTGTCAAAACTGTCAAAAAAACTCGCATTTTATATTGATGCGAGATCAACCAAATTTGTACAAAAAATATGCATTTTACAATTTGTATATAAAGATATAAAAAATAAACCAATTGAAATGATATGCAACGAATTGTTGAATTAAAATATTATTAACAAGTCGATATGTTTATATTTATTTCGAATTTTTTGTGTAAGTGTATAGAGAGCATTTCAAGCATTTTACATTCATTTTATATTCTTGTTCATTATTTTTTATTTTTTTTTAAATTACTTCTTTTTTTGGTTTTGAAGTAATATTTTTGTAACAATTTATGAAAATTTTACGATGCTATTACATTACATACTATTACTATTCAAATAAAAAAAAAATTGTTTTAAATTGATTACAGATTTCATGTGAAGCATTTTAATTTAAAAACATTAATTTTTACCACTTATGTACAAAAATCGCACAGCGAGTGATATTACAAAGTATAAAATGAAAATACGCTAAAAAATGCCACAACGAAGAAACCTTTAAAGAAGGCTCAGTGACTGAGTGAGCGAGATCGTCTGAAAACACAAGTTATATACCCTTCTCGTGACATCTCTGTATATCGTCTGTAGTAGTGATGTAAAGAACGTCAATTTTTGATATTCGCGAATACGAATATTTTAAACGATATTCGCAATTACAAATACGAATACGAATATTTGAAACGATTTTCGTGAATACGAATACGAATATTATATGCAAAATGAAATATTAAAAAATTGTTATGTTATTCTTGGCATACTTTAAAAATAATAAAAAGTATCCAAAATTTTAATGATCGTCATTGAATAATATTTTTATAAAAAATTTATGTATTTGTACAAACTAAAATTTTTAGTCATTTATTTAAATTTCGTTTAGGATTTTGGCATTTATTTATTTAATTTCTTTGGAAAAATATTCGTGATCGTATTCGGCTGAATTTAAATACATTCGTATTCGCCTGAAAATGGCCGAATATTCGGCAATTCGAATACGAATACGAATTCTGTAGCTAAACATTTTTCTTTGTAATTTGTTTGAGGGTTAAATTGTGAAAAATAAAGTAAAAATTATTTGTTGATTATTTCACAGTAAAAATATCAGACACTGGAGTAGCATCTTTTATTATCACGGATTTCGTGATTCGTTCTTGTGAAAGTAAAGTTAACTCGATTATAGAAAAATTTATTCCGATTTAGTAGTTTATTTGGTTTTTTTTGTAATTTAAAATAAAAAAATAAAAGAAAAAATATTCTTTTATGGTTTTTAGCCCGTTAAGAGAAATTTCATTTGCATTAAATTACAAATTTAGTTAATTTTACGTACCGAATAAGTGTATAAAACTGAAAGCTCTTTTGTTGTCAGTTTCTTACATCAAAATAATTCAATGTTACAATGATATAAACATGGTTTCGTTCGTTATTTCAAAAAATGTATTCATTCATTTGCAAGAAAAACTATCAAAATTATCTTTCAATATCTGTCTCACATGAAATGCCCTGTAAACGACATTCTTATTAAATTCTAAGCTTTAATTTTATTTTCAATGTACATAAACAAAATTTCATTTTAAACAGTTGCCAATGACACGTACATACTTTATGTATGTTGTTGTCTATGCTGCTAGTTTCTTATTTAACAAATGACACTAATAAATCTCTTCCAACCAGCCAACGATGTGAAAATTAGCTTTGAATGTGGGCAAGTTTGGTGGTTTTAAATCTCTTCATAATATTCTAGCTTGTGGTAATTTATAAACTGCAACTGCAGCAGCTATGTGTGAAGGAAAAAAAAATAATTGTGGATTTAAGGGTCACCTTGGGTCAAGAGTAAAACAAAAAGAGTTCTCTTGCTACTTCCTTTGCTTATCTAAAATTCTTTATATTATTCTTATTGACAAAGTTTCATTATTACATTTCTTGGAATGAAGTTGGTAAAGATTTTTTATATGAGTAAAACTTAATCTTAAAACTTTAGCATTTTTAACGAAAAAGGAATGGATAGGAAGGTTTAACCGGAAAATTTAGGATGAAACTTTAAGTTGTCGCAACACCCACAAAAATGTGTTAAAAATTAATTCGTTTTGTCTCGCTTAAGCAAACAGACAGTTCAGTTCATAAGAGATGTTGAACATTTCAGTTTTGCAGCCAATTTAAATAAATGTATGTATTTTTTGATATGTAAACATCTATACGCTAGGAGGTAACAATCCTTTTCACAATACAATCACAAATTTTGAGTAAGATCGTAAAGCGTTATCAAATCGGTGTGACCTATGTATGAGTGTATTAGTGTAATCATAAGAACAAGAAGTACAGAGAAACCTAACAGCTGCATAGAAATACACTCAATCGAATTTTGAAGCATACCTTTAGGAGCAATGTTAATTTTAATAGAAATTACTTGTGAAGTGTAATAGTGTTGCCAGTGGGGAAACTTATGTTAAAAAGTTGAAAAATATAAAATAAATAAAATAAATATAAACTTTTAAATAAAATAACGTTTTCAATGTCAAAATATTTGTTTAAAAGATAGATAGCAGTCTTTATAAAGAATTTATAATATTATATTATAACTTATCTTCATTACTGTTGCCTTACACTGAAGCTGGTGCTCGACAATTGAGTAACAATTTCCATCTCATACCAATTATTATGTGTGGAGGAGATTTTAATAAAAATTTTGCAAACCCACAGTCGCAAACTTTATCAAAATTTTTATTTGACGTTTTCCACTTGCATATGAGCACTTCTCCACAAAACCCTACAACTAATAATTCCACTACTTTAGGTGCAGTTTTCCATAGATTTTCTAAATACAGTAGAGTCAAAAATTTATATATCTTATTTTAGTTACCATAAGCCAATATTAAAAAAAATTATTAATATATGTTTACACATCTGCCCTGTGATCGGCCTGGCATTGTTTTTTTTATTTATAAAATCATAAAAATTTTAATAAACAAGTAAGAGTGCTATATACAGCTGTGCCGAATCTTTTATACCCTTTACCAAAGTGCGTTTATGTAGTATAGAGATAAAGTTTTTACGATTTTTTTTCATATAAGGAATTCTTTTTTTGGTTTTGACGACTTTTTTCGGTTTTTGGCGTTTTTGGAATATTGGCGATTTTTTTCGTTCTGGCGATTTTTTTTTGACTATGACGATTTTTTTCATTTAGGCGATTTTTTTATTTTTTGGCGATTTTTTTTCCATATAAGCAATTTTTTTTTTGTTTTGGCAATTTTTTCGGTTTTTGGCGATGTTATTTCTTTGTGGCAATTTTTTAGTTTTGACACTTTTTTCTCGTTTTGGAGATTTTTTCGGTTTTTGGCGTTTATTTTAGTTTTAGCGATTTATTTTAATTTTTTAGATTTTTTTCGTTTTTGAGATTTTTTTAAATTTTTGGCGATTTTTTCGGATTTTTTATTTTTACCGTTTTTGAAAATTTCAAGAGTTTAACTCTTACGGTATATATATATATATATATATATATATATATATATATATATATATATATATATACGATATAGCAAAATATAGTCAAAATTGCATTAACTGATGGACCACCCTTTAATTTAATTTTTTTTAATTTTAATGTTAATTGTTGTAGTCTATATAAAAATACATCCATTTTACAAATTTCAAGTGTCAAAATAGATATGTACATACATTTGTATGTATATTACATGAGATTTTAAAAGTTTTCGTCACTCATTTTGGAACACCCTTTAATTTTTAGCTTTTATATATTTGTTGTTGTAGCGACCAACGTTCTACATACTCTGTCCAAATTTCAGACCCGTAGCTTTTACTGTTCCTGAGAAAATAGCCTTCTTCCTAAAACATGAAATATGTTTAATTATTAGAAAAAAGTTAAAGTTTTCCAACCTTGGAAACGTCTTTTTAATTTGTTAAATTTTAAATTTTTTTTTTTTAAATTACAAATACCAATTTTATTCATAACGAAGTATAAACTAAGATAATTTAATAAAAAATTAATAAAAACTAGTTTTCGGTAGTTATTTTGTATGGGAAAATAGAGTTTGAGCTTTCCAGCTCTGAAACCGTCTGCTCGATTTTGCTGATTTTCAATAGACTGATACACTAGTCCAAGAACGAAGTCTCTAGCTGTTCTGGGAGCTTGGGAAACCCGATTTCACGTGCAGACAGACGAACAGACGGAAATCGCTTGTTCGTCTTCCCTATTCATAAGGATCCAGAATATATATACTTTTCGTGTCGCTTATTAATATTGTAGAAATTACAAACGGATTGACAAACCTATATATAACCTTTTACCATTTTTTGGTAAAGGGTATAAAAAGCTTTATGTGATAGTTTTGAATTTAATGAGAAAAGATAATCAAATCAGGCTTATCGTTAATAAAATTTGACATGAAAATTTCCTAACTGGTGAAAAATTGGTATCAAAAAACTTCAGGCGATTGCGAAATATTTTGACAATTTATGCACAAAAATTTGTATATTTGAAAAAGTGGAAATATGTTTGCAAGTTCTTAATTTTATTGGAATTGATGATATGAAAATAAAATCCATGTGAACGAAAAATTTTATACGGAAATTTGTACATGTGGAATTCATGATTTTATTATAATTTAATGAGTGTGTGTATCTTGAAGTTCTTTTATGCTTGTACTAATTTAACATGTTTGAATATTTAATGAATTTTCTTTAGCAGAATGAATGAATCGTTCGTTAAACTGGAAAATCTTTGTAAAATTATTTATTTACCCTTCAGTGTACAAAATTAAAACACCACAAGTATTTTAAATTTTATTTTAAATTATCTAAAAGCTACTAACATTTTGCCATAAAAATTGATTAATACTTTTAAATGAAGACTTTTAATTTTTCTAGTTTTTATTGTTGTGTTTTAAAAAGCTTTTTAGTTTTAAATTGCTGGTAGTTTAAGCACGTATATGCCATTATTTTTAATCTTTATTGAAACAACTTTATTTAACACCAATTGGCTGATAGATACAACAACCATTTTTCCTTGTTAATAGAATACAACAAAATCTCAGTTCTTTTGATTACAGTTCGTACGCTGTGGAGCGGCACTGCCCGGTGAAGAGAAAGTATGACTAAAGGAGTTGTCGTCCATAGTGACACGAAGAGCTTCCAGTGCTGTCACATCAAGCACAACAGCAACATCCACTTCAGCAGTACATCAGCGCCAACGATCCCATAGCACAGCGCCAGCAGCATCGTTGCGACATCAACCCACATCTCATCATAGTCGTGGTGCAATGGGTTTTCTAAATGGCTTAAAGAAAGCTCATTTATTACGTCGCAAAACATTAGATGCCAATAATTCACATATTACCCAACCTTTGATGGAGGGAACGCAAAGAACATCTGCAATCGTGCAACCTACTGAGCAAAGTGTAATCGACTGTTCTTTAATGGAAATGAGAACAGATGCTGTCGATGACACAGATGAAATACAACAAATTGTTGATGTTACTACCACCACCACCATGAACACAGACAGCACTAGCACTCTTCGCAATAACACCATGGCGACAACAAAGCGAATGCCAGCATTTGAAAATGTTTCACTGCAAACAACGACTTCTGTAGTTACAGCATCCTCAATAAATTCAACTGTAATCCCAGCAGCAGCAGCAGCAACAACTTCTACTACAAGTGTAAAAAACCCTTCAGATACTCATACACTACCCATAATCATGGCGGCCACTGTCACTGTTAATAACAAACATGTTGACCAACTTGTCCCTACAACAGCAATAACAACTACAACGAATATAACACCAGCTACAACATACAACTGTTTGCTCGCTGCAACCACCTCCCATAATACCCGCTCTACAAAAAAGATCAATAACAATAAGCATGAACTCGAACTAATCGATGAGGTCCTTTAATGAGAAAACAATTTGATATGTCAAGACTAATGTTGTAGAAAAATACTCAAGTTCCTCTTTTTGTTGATTTTTTTTTTATTTTTTATTTTGCATTTAAAAAGGATATTAGAAAAAAAAATTGTTTACATACATCAAATTACATAACATTAAATGTTTTCGTTTAAGTTATTTTAAGCTTGCGTGTATATTTATACTGTAGGAAAAAGGATTAACAAATTGTAAATACAAAGTATTTTTATTAGTTTTAATTAAATTTATTTGAATGTGCTAAAACCAGATGAAGGAGCCACAGTTAAGGTAAATGTGTAAATTTTAGCTAAAGCCAATTCTACAAAAGATTTCTTTACTTCAAAATTCATCCTACTGGTTCTGATATATGTATGTCTAGAATAATTATGCAAAATTATTTGTTTTATTAGTTTTTTTAATATATGTATATTAATTTAAGCAAAAACTAGTACTTCGCAAAAAATTATTAAATTAAATTAAACGTTTATTGATTTCAAAGTATCTGCACGTTGTGCATTACACACATTCACCGCAGCACAACTACCGACTACCAAATGTCAAGCATAGAAAACACATGTTTATATGAGAGTGATTGATTCTTTTGAAGACAGCAAGGCAACAGGGCGGCAGGTTGTTGTCCGTGCTACAGCAAATTAAACTAATTTATATTTTTGTTGACTACAAAACAAAAACAGTGTTAACAACATAGAAAAATTTTTAAATAAAATTAGTGCCCAAAATAGTTTTTATTGCAAAATAAAAAAGAAAGTTAAAAAATTTTAATATCAATTACAAAAGTAATACAATTTTACAAAGCCAAAAAAACGATAACTCGCGAAAATTTGCAACATCGCAAAGGAATGCAAAAAATTCGGTAAAAATTGCGAAAATAAAAAAATCATTTAAATTATTAAAATTAAGATAATAAAGTCTTATAATCAGAAATAATTCATAGTCAGGCTCAAGTTCAGTAATTTCAATTCTTATTGAATGAAATATTTTTTAATAATGTTTAAAAACCGGCAAAACTGTTAGGAAGCTGAAAACATTTAAAAAGTCGCTTTTATTGTGAACTTTGAAAAAAATTGCGAGAAGTTGCGAAATTTTAAACAAGTCATATAATATATTAAATATCGCTAAAACTGTAAGGAAAAATCGCAAAAACGGTGAAAATTTGCAAAACCTTGCAAAAAATGCTTTTATCGCAAAGTTTGCTAAAATTGCGAACGCTAATGGCAAAAAAAACGTTTGGAAAAAACGCGCAAAAATCACAAATTAGCTAAAAAAAATTTTAAATGTATTGAAAAAATTACCAAACTTGTAAATAGGACAAAACAAAGATAAAAACAGATTTGTTGTTCTATTTTTTAATAAACAATTTTATTTTTATAAATGTGACCTTCTCCAAAAAAAAAGGGACCTAATGTGCGAAAATGAAGTTTTGAGAAAAACACATTTAAAAAATAAAATTTTAATGTTTTTCGCATTTTATCGATTTTTCCAAGTTCCCTTTTTTTGACACACTAGGTCCTTTTAGCTGGAGAAGGTCATAAATGTGAAATATTTGGAACCAACACTACTGAAATACATATATACATACATATATCGCACACGGAATCATAAGCAGTCACAACTCAAAATGATCAAGATGATTTTGTTTTTTTATAAACGAAGTAATTTAACAAATCTCTAACGACCGCATCAATATTATTTGCAATAGTCTTCTTTGGATATAAAATACCGTTTTGCTTGTTTTTACATTATATACTTGCGTTATTTGTACAGTATCAGTAACAGTTGAGTTAGGAATGTTTTGACTTATGGCAAATAAATCAGTCAATGATTAGCGTACGGACTACAGTTATTGGCACCAAGAAATATTGACCCAACTTTTGGCACCCTCTGCTTGCATAGCGATAGCAAAGCGTCCGTTAAAGTCCCGTTGTACCTTAAATAGTTTTTTTAATTCTTTGTCTTGTTTTCTTGTTTCTTATTCATTATTGTTTAACTTTAAATGGCTCAGTTGCTTGTAATCGTTCGTGTGAGAAAGCTGTTTTTGAAGAAAGTTGCTTTGAAGTTTTAAGTATTGATTTCAATATTGAGGTGAAGTTTGGTAAGTACCATTATTTTTGTATTTATTGGTTTTTCAATGAAGTTTTATGATTACTTTACTAAATATACGTCAAACCTAAATAATTTCACCTTAAAATATGAGTTTTTTACGATAAATTGTTGTAAAACGTGAGTGCCAACAATTGGTTCCAAATAACTTTAAATTCAATTATTGGCAGGGGGTGCCAATAATTGAATTTGTAATTACTACAATAATTGGCCCTGCCAATAATTGTACCTTTTTTGAGTGCCAATTATAGAATTTAATATATTTTCAGAATATTGTTAAGTTTTTGTTAAATCAAAAATACATCCATAGTGTATTAAAGTGTAAATAATAAAATAAAATTGATTTCAAATTAAATTTTCGTTCTTTATTTCCCTTCGAAAATAGAATAGGGCTTAAGTATTGTTAACACTTTTTAACTCCCATGGTGCCAATTATTAATTTTTTGGTATGCCAATAATTATGGTCTCATGCCAATAATTATAGTTTTTCAAGTGTCAATAATTGTAGTCGAGTGCCAATAATTATATACATGAATGTGCCAATAGTTGTAGTGCAGTGCCAATAATTGTAGTTTTTGAAAGGCTTATTTTATTTTAATTTTAAAAAATTACACATAAATCATATAAATTTTTCATAAATGTGATCTTATAGAAAACATATCCAAAAATAAAAAAAAAATCCGCCAAAAAATTTCTCTACAAACCAAAGTAAATGATACATGTTCAAACTCAAAAATTCCTTATGGGTGCCAATAATTGTAGTCCGTACGCTATATGTATTTTATTTTTAAATCCGGTTTAAACACAAAATTTTGTTTTTCACCACAAAATTAAATGAATCTTAAATAGCCAACATTGTGCATTTAAGCGTTGTTTAATTTTTACAAACATACCATATGTTTTGGGCATGTGTGTGTTTTTTGAATGCATGTACATGAACATCATGTGGTCGTATTAAAATCAATTTCGTTTAATTTCCGAAAATATACAACAAATCCCTATAGGAACTCAAACTCATTTGTAAGTACCTTCAAACTGGTTTTTTAATAACCACAACTGGTTGATTAAGTGACTTTTTTCCTTGTAGCCGACTCACTATTTTAACATAGGCATGTCATAGACAGTAGTCAATTGGCAATCCCTGCATGACTTTTAAATTGACTACTAACTACTTATTTTTCAACCACTCTGAAGTCAATTAATATTTATTATAATTAAATAAATATTTATGTAAATCTTCATACACATTTGTATATCACATACATACATACATATGTATATACTATATATAATGAATATATGTGTATTGATATATAGAAATAATTACTATTTTTATATTTAAAAGAAAAATACATACATACATTCATACGAAAGTTTGTCCTGCTCATAGAAAATATTCACCCTTATTCCAGTTGTCGTCATCGACGTCACTTTACACAACACCCAAAAATTGGGGCTTGTTTAATCGCTCTCGAGAACAATTTTGCGCAACTGACAATCTATTTACGTTCCCTAAGGTTTAGAAAATAGCATAAACCTGCAAAGAGGAGTAAGTTGTTTTCGATAACGGATACACGAGCACCAGTTTTTTGGTGGTGTGTTAATGTGACGTCGATGACGACAACTGGAATAAGGGTGATTATACATACTAAGTATTGAAATTATTTAGTTTTTTTTTCAACACAAACATTTGGCATTTGATTTCATGGCATGCTTCTTTTTATTTTTTTTTTATTTTCTTTTCATTTACTTATTTTGCTTTTTTTTATTTCTTACGTGTGCTTCTATTCAATATGTTTGGTTGATATCTGCATGAGATTTAAACCAATTTGTAGTCAGTTGAAAAATAATTAATTTATAGCTAGTGTTTTTTGTCAATCGACTATTTTATTTACTACATGTATGTAACACATATTTGCATATAATGAAATATATAAATAGAAAAATGCATTCTGATGCTCTTTTTACATCATAAAATGTGTTTTTTGCTATTTTACTTTTCTGCAAATTTATAAATCAACTTTCATATTTATATTGAAAGCTTTCCATAATATTTGGAAATATTGTAGTGCTACCATACTTTCAACGTAATTTGATATTAACTTTAATTAGCCACTGAAAAAATGAAAGTGTATTTAAATCAATTTTATTTTTTGTGAAAATTATCTTAAACTATGTTTAAACATTCAGTGATTTATTAGCTATTAGTGTGCGATATACTTATACTTTAGTATCGGGTTCTCATGGTGCTGCTGGCGATTTCACTTGTAGTCGTGTTGCCATATATAGCCTGTTGTGGTGAATGTGTGTAATGCTTTATTTTCAAAATTATTTAAAAAAAGCAGGAGGTTATCGATCAATTTAGTTTTATGTGTGTTACTTTATTGCTCTGCCATTTTTAGAACGATTTTATTAATTCCTTTTTTTTCTTAATACACTTTTAAATAAAAAATAATATTTTGTCCCATTACAAAAAAAAGTAGGCAAAAACACTCCCACAAATTTTTTTTTGTGATTTTATGTAATTTTGCTTATCCGAATGCACACGTCTTTAACTCTCATAATGACATAACTTCGAATTCTTAAAGTATGGGCGGAGCAACGCCCGTTGAAAATTAATGTTAAATTTCACATGCTTCTACTTAGGCGATTCCTATTGAGCTTAACACACAGCCTGAGCTCTGAAAAAAACACCCAATCTATCGTTTGAAAAAATTGGCAGGGCTACGCCTATTAAAATTTAGTAATAGTTTATATGTACTTTTACTTATCCGATCTCCACGAAACTTAGCAAACCATTTTGTCTCTTAGAATGCCATAATTTAGTGCCCAAAAAATTGGGCTGGGAGATCCCTTTTTAAAACTTATTATAAAACTTCATGTGCTCCTACTAGACCGATGCTTGCAAAACTTGACTCACACCTTGAGCTCTGAAAGTGTCCTTATCTTGTTTTAATAAAAGTGAGCGTGGAAATTTAAAATGGATACTCAAAATTTTTAAATAAAGCTTTAAAATACTATTACTTAACTTGACTGCACCGGTCAAAAATATTTGTGTGGCAACACAGTATGAATAGTTGTTGTTGTTTTTTACACATATTTCATTACATACATATATCTTACAACTTTAAAGCGAGCTAAAAAAAAGTAAGCCAAGATAGCAATGGAAAGAGCGAAAAACAAAACACGTTGACTATTGAGTTCTTGTTTAAATTTTGAAATATGTTGAGCTTCTCATTTGTTTTAATGAAATCCTTAAATAAAAACTCTAGTTTTTCGAAGAAATTTTCGGATTCAGGATTCAACTCATTAATAAATTTTAATGTATTTCTAATAAAAAATATTTTAACTGAGATTGTTTTAGATTCAATTGAACTGTAGTGAATTTTAAACAGAAATAATTTCTTATTCGGGCTTAAGTTCAGTAATTTCCATTCTTATGGAGTGAAGTATATTTATTAATTAATATGAGTTTCTAAAGAAGAGAAGAAAAATGAAACTAGACTTTGTTTGATTGCTATTGTAGAAATTTTTATTAACATCAGGTGTATAACGTAAATTTTTAATGAAACGGAATGTGAGAAAGGATTGTTGTGTATACAATTATTGATTTACCTTTGGTAAATACATTTGTAAGCAAGTCAATAAGACATGAATAGAATAGAGTTCAATTAAATCTAAAAAATGTCTCATTTGAATTATCATGGACACGTGCGTGACGAAAATATGTTTACTTGGCAACACAGTTCATAATTCTAGAAATTAAAATGAACTGTTGAAAGCAAAAACAATGTAATATAATAGCCTTTACTATAATACTTAAATATATGTACCGACGGTACATCCAATAAGTAAAAATAATTAATGTGATGATCGTAAAAGATAAGAATAGTTAAACATACTAAGGTAGAGTAATATAACTTCGTTCTTACCTAAATAGATAAATGAAATAATGGAAAAACAGAAATTGAATAGTGATACTTACAAATGTATTTACCAAAGGTAAATCAATAATTGTATACACAATCAACAATAATTTCTCACATTCCGATTCATTAAAAATTTACGTTAAAAAGCTGATGTTTATAACAATCTGTACCCAAGTAGATATATACTAGGGTGGTATTTCCTATAGCTAATAAAATTCTAGTTTAATTTTTCTTCTCTCCTTGAGAAACTCACATTAATTAATAAAAATATTTCATTCAATAAGAATTGAAATTACTGAACTTAAGCCCGAATAAGAAATTATTTCTGATTAAAATTAATTTACTGAATAAGTAAATTAATAATTTGGGATTATTAGTGCGTTAAAAAATTTAAACATTTTATAGTATTTTTTTTAAAATAGACATTTTAATTAATTTTGTTCGATCTATTAAACTCAAAGATTAGATCATTGTCTATTTTTTTTGTATACATCGCTGTAAGTGAACCAATAGTTCAGAAGATAGATATTTATTACCAATTTATATGGTTCGATAACCACTGTGCCACGGTTGCGTTGGACAGAATCAAAATACCCGTCTATATATGTATATAAATATAAAAAATATATATTTTTACCTAATACCAAAAAACATAAAGATTAGAATAATTAACTGTTTATAATTCCAAGAGTTCACTACAAAACTTCTAGCTGCGTGGCTCCATATATATGTTATATGGCACTTTAAAAAATAAAAAATTTCTAGTTAGAGTGATTGTCTGTACATATTATTAAATAAATATATAGTTTTAACAGAAATAAAATTTCATATACAACAGTATAGATGTATGTATGTTTGTGTGTATGTCTGTGTTTTATTTAAAAAAACAAACAAAACACTAGTGGAATGTAAAATTAAATTTAAACAAAAATACCTTTAAGTATTTAGTGCTAAGCTTTTTTAAGCAAAGAAATTTTTTTTATGTCATTGAATATATAAAATGGAACTATTTAATGTAAATACATTCAAAAGAAGAACCATTGTAAGAGGCACAATCAACAAAATGCTTAATGATTATTAAATTTATAAAAATTAAATAAAATGTAATTTTCAAATTAACACAAATATATCGACCGTATTGTGAAAACCATTTTGTTTTGATATCCCAAAAATTTCAAAAACAGAAAACGGTATTCTTGTAATCAGATAATTTAGTGTATGCGAAATTAAGTTTAGATTAGATATCTCAAACACATGAAACCCCAACATTAAATTAAAAGATAAAATATGAAAAATTCGACCATTTCAAAACAAAATGGTTTTTTTCAAAACATGGCCGTTTGTTTTAAATTTTTGTAAAAGAAAAGGTAAGCGGTAATGTTAAGATATTAAGTCAAAAATTATTATAGGTTTATGTTTTCTAAATTTTCATTGGTGATACAAATCGTGAAAGTTTGAAATAGAAATTACAGCAATCAAGTATGCCTAACGAGACCAAATGGTTTTCAAGAAAAAACCGGGACATGATCGACCCAAAAACGGGATTTTGAAGAAAATTTATGTAAAGAACGTGGTCTTAAACTTTAAGAACGCATTCTTAAAATAGAGAAAGTAATCTTAATTTTAAGATTATTTATATTCTTAAAAATTTTAAGATTTTTATTAAATCTTGAATCCGATCTTAAAATGAGATTTAATTCAATATTACAATCTTAAAAGGGATCCTAAAAAATTAAGATTTTATTATTGAATCAAAAGTTTTCGCATTTAACAGACTATTAGGTTTGGTTAGGTTAGAAAGTGTGGTGCTTTACCGCATCGCCAATCGGAGGTCCATTGTGATTCCGTTCTGTTGACCAAAAAAAAGAAATATTTACCCTCCCATTTGCAGCCAGAAGTGATCCTATTATCCATCACTAAGTCACCGAATTCCCATAATAAAGCCCCTGATGTCATCTAGTTTACACTTCTCTATATCATCAATGCTTTCATGGAAACGTCTGCTCCGCCGTCTAAGACAATGACGTTGCAGCTTCAGGCAATGACAGATAATATATTCAATAGTTTCTGGTTCCTCTTTATCCCCGCACATCCTACAAAAATCTGGAGTGCCAGTCTCCCAAATGTTTGTTCTTGCTCTGACCAAACAGTGACCTGTCAATATGCCTATCATGATTCGTATCGCCTTCCTATTCATGTCCAGTATAAATTTAAATCTTCCTGAGTCTAGTTTTGACGAAAAAAAACCTCTCCAGTCTCTACAATCTCCCTACTTTGCCAAGAACTGTTGGTTCTGCTTTCTACCCAATTACCGAGTTCTTTATAGTAATGACCTATCGGTAATTTTACCGATCTGTTCGACATTCCCTCATCTAACGCTGAACTTCTTTTTGCCAGCTCATCCGAAATTTCCCTCAACAGTTCTGTGGCCAGGAACCCAACATAATCTGAATCTATATTTATCCAGGGGCTTTCCTACAGTCACTAACAAGTTTTTTTTGACATTGTGTCAAAGTTTAGTGCTGCCTGGCTGCTGACGTAGAAGGTTACCTTCTCACCTTCAGCTACATTCCTGGCCACCAGCTTCATGGCTTTGAGGATTGCCAAGATCTCAGCCTGGAAAACACTCCATTCATTTGGCAGTCTGAAAGAACTATGAATGTTCGTTCCCAAGATATAGACACCAATCGCAGTGTCTTCCCCCATTTTTGATCCATCTGTAAAGACTGCACTTCTCTCATACAGCCTATCGAATTTGACCCAATAGTGCCTATTCGGAATTATCATTAAGGGTGTTCTACTAAAATCGATTTCAGCGACTTTATAGTCCGTAATCCCAGGGATTCGTGATGTTGACCGATCTTATTTAAAATCGATGTGTGACCTAACATTTTTTTCCTCACCCAACCTGTTTTTCCGAGTCTAAGGAGGCTTCTAGTCACCTTACCCACCAAAAAGTCCTTTATAGGAAGTAGATGAAGAATGATGTCCAAGGCAGCCTGAGGTGTGCATCTCTGAGCACCTGTGATGCCTGAACCTTAGCTAGTAATCTCCTGTGACTTTCCTTCCTCAATGCCTCCCACCATACCACACAACCATAGAAAATAACTGGCCTGACAATTGATGAGTAAATCCAGTTTACTAGCTTCGGTTGCAGACCTTGCAGTTCCTTCCTGTGGAGTTCTTGCATGCATAGTAGGCATTTAGCCCTTTCTTTAGCCTTTCCTGCGTATTCATTTTCCAAGAAAGCTTTCTACCTAGGAAAACACATAGGTATTTAGCCTCCTCTGCTAGTCTCAGCTCCACCCCTCCCATCCTGGGTAGTACAAAGCTTTCTACTTTGTATCTCCTGTTAAAAAAGAATAGCTCGGTTTTCTCTGGGTTGACTCTTCCCATACTCGAGTTGATGATTCTGCTTTTAAGTAAGCATTATAACTATCCACTCCACTAGAAAGTTGTGAACCCTAGCGACTCTCTAGCCTCTATACTTATGTTGTTATGTTGTTACAGTCCAATCTCTATAACACCAACCATGTAAAAAAGCGCACTCTCAACAGATCTGCCTTTACGATAGGCATGCTGAGCACCACTTACGACGCGGGTATCAATTTTGTTCCGTAGATGCAGATCAATCAGTCGTTCTAATGTTTGCAAAATAAATGACGAAAGACTGATTGGCCTGAAATCCTTCGGCTTAGAGTGGCTTGCTTTACATGCTTTGGGTATGATTGAATGACCTTAACCTCTCTCTAGTCTTTCGGTATAAACCTCCTGTTTAAGCATATCATAAATATATACACCAGAGTCAGTAGTACGCGCTCTGGGATATTCTGCAACATGGTCGGAAAAATGCCATCTGGGACCGATGATTTATACGCTTTAAATTTATTTATTGCCCGTGTTGTTTTTTCTAACGTCACTATGTCGTCAACTGCCTCTTCTAATCCCAGTTCCGACAAGTAGTTGAGATTTCAATGATTTTATTTCGAGCGTAAAATCTTCGATTTTCCCTTAATGTAGACATATATAAAATCTGAAAAGAATTAAACAATTTTTAATTAAGTAATTTAAAAAACAGAAAATTAAGGTTTAGGGATGTAGCTGGAAGTAATTATTGTCAGTAACACATCCAATGATTTCGGCATTGTTCATTTCTGTCACACAGTTCTATTATCGAAGTATTTCGTTTCATTTCCCGCTGGGTAGTTTTGCTGGCTTGAAAACATTTTGCTATCGTTGAATTCTCTCATTTCGCTTGTATACACATATTTTTTTGTCAATCCAGAATTTTTCTTAAATTTCTTAAGTGATACATACATACATAGTACATTCTATTTTTGGTATAATATAAGTTTCTTTGTGCTTTATTATTAAAAATTTTAGCATATTTGATATTAATCTCTAGAAAAATAAAATTTTGTATAACCTTTAACAATTACAATGCAATAAAAAAGGCAGCATGATATTTCAATTATAACTAATCACTAAATTACTCCTACAACTAGTTGTCTGCGTCATCCAAGGAAAGAAATTATTGTGGATTCTTTATTTTGTTAATGTGCTCTAAAAGATTACGTTTGGCCAACAATTGTATGCGTTTTTCTATTAGGCCCAGCGGTTTGTGTGGCACTAAATGGCATGTTGATTGTCTGGAAAAAAATAAGAAATAAATAAGAAATAATAACAAGACATGTACTCGCATATTATAATCGGCTTGGCCGAAACTATAACACACTTCACCGAACCGGTTTAGTGGACAATTTTAATAGTTTTCTTTAAATAGAGGAGACATTTTACATAGGAATATGTAAAATATGGTTATCTAACTTAAATTTATTAAGCATCTTGAAAATTTAACACTTCATCGTATTACATTGATATTCATAATACAGTGAGTATATTCATTAAAATTATCTGCATGTTAGTTTCTAATTTTTAGAAAGAAGTTTAAACATCAATAAAATATGCTTTTTTTGGTATTTATTGGGTAAAAATATTTTCGGGATCCACATAAAATACATCAATAAAATTTAAGTCGGTATATTTTGCTAAAATCAAATGTAATCGAAAAAAACACTGAATAAAATATATATTATCACTCGCTTAAATTTTGTTTCTTTTTCTGCAAAATATTGCCTTAAATACTATTTAGGTTATATTTGATTTTAAGAGCTTACTTTATAAAAATTAAAATAAGAATAAGATCATGCATATCGCTTGAGAATTGGTAAGGTAAAAATTTTTTTAAGCAATATTTTAATGAAAATTATTATACGCGAAGCTAAATTAAAAATATTTAAAAAATAAACTTTAAATCGATTAACGTGCCTTTTTTTCAATATATGATTAAGAGTTAACGTGAACTTTAACTGACAGTTCTTCATACAAAACTTGCCTTTAAAATCCCTGTTAGCTTTTAATTTACATTGTGAGTTTGCCAAGATAAAAAATTAAAAATTTTTTTTAAACACTCCATGTGTTAAACTTTGAACCAATTCTTGCCTTATATGCATGAGTTATTATTTACTTTAATTCCAAGAAAGTTTATTTTAAAATTAGTTTGAGCCATAAATAGTATTTCAAACAAAGTAGTGCAAAACATGGCGAAATAAGTTAATAAACTAGAAACCAAATTTAATTCGGATTTTTTTTTGGTTGACTTAAAATTGTTTTAATATGCTTTCATAGGGACACGTATTCTGCGATCGAAATTCTTTAAAATGCCCAGACGACTGCAAAAACGAGTTTGTATAGAAAAATTTCGTTCACAAGGTTCTACCTAATCGTATTTTGTAGAGAACTTCTAATCTTCTTAAGTTTAAAAAAAACTTTTAATTTTTTTGCGCCGTGTAATTTAAATTTTTTTTTAATGCAACAAATTGTAAGGTTAAATGAATTATTCCACCTTCGTATAAATTCTGTGATAGAATTGAAAATTATATTATTTATGGTGAAGTGTGTTACTCGTATATTAAATATTATTTGCATAAACTTACTTGTAAATAATTTTTTCACGATCTGCCCAAGGCCATGCACGCTCCAGTTTTTCCGGCTAAGAAAAAATATATGTACTTTATTAGAATTACTCTAAACAATATTATAAATATTTTGCATGTACGATTTTTTTAAAACAATTTGATGTCTGCTTAAGAATATTAATTAATTTATATTGGTGTCATTGAAGAAGTGTAAGTTTCGATTAAAACAAAAAAAGTTTCAAAATATGGTATCTCTTTATTTCAAAAACGACAAATTGTAGGTGATATGAAACAAAAATATTTTAAAATTTATGCTGATTTGCTTTTGTTTTTATATAAATTTCACTAAGTACACTCGTATTCGAGAAACTGTATTTTAAAAATTTGCGGAATTGTCACTTTTTTTTAATTTCGATCCAGTGTGCGACATTGTTAATGGTTGATAGGCATGAGTTGTTGTATTAACTGAAGCTTAAATGCTTTAAGACTTATGTCTTCATGCAAATCTAGTCAGAAACAATATTCTCAGTTGTCAGCACAATTATTCGCATCGCTAATTTAGTTAAACAGCTAAAATTGTATACCATTTTCTTAATTGCGATACAAATTGCTTTATTTTGGCGCACTGTGACCGCAAAATATTCTTGATTTTTGAATTGAATTTTAATAAATTCAGTGCATTATTTTAAAGATACATGCTACCAATTCAAGTTTCGAGAAATTTTTCGATATGACTCTCAAATCAAAAAATATACCTCCATTTTGTGTTTGCTGAGGTGTACTGTTGTATGTTAATGTTCATATTAAACAAATGCATTAATGCAATAACTGAAAAATCTCGAAATAAAATTACACCAAAAACTACAATAATTCATGATGTCTAAAATATTGTGAAACTTCTCGTAACTTTAATATTACTTCAGGCTGTAATTCAGTATCCTACTCAACCGTATGACTTTTGAGGAAATACAAGGATTTATGGACATTTTCAACAGACAACAGGAATTCACTCCATCAAAAGTCATTTGATTGTGTATAATAGTGAGTTCTGACCTTCAAACGCGTTTCCGACTAATATACCAAGGCACATTTATTTCCAGGTAATATCAGGATTACAAAAAGAATGAAAAAAATCAACGATGAAAAAAACAACATTGCTTTTAGTTTATCCAAAATATCAAAAATAGGATTTGTTGTAACACAATAATAATAATAAAAATTATTCAGCGCAGCTACCACTAACAAAATTTGCAATATTTAGCACATTCAAAAATGTTTTAATAGTTTTTTTTCGTATTTTTAAATTTGTTTTTAAAGAATTTTTTTGATAAACTATTTTTCATATTTAAAATGTTTTAAAATTTTTTTTTAATTTCTCTTTCGTAAACAATTTTTGAAGTTTCGGATGTACTTCAATTTAAAAAATAAATAGCTCAGCTGCATTTCCGCTACTACCTGGTGAATGTGCTTTGCTAATATACTTTGTATTAATTCATGTCAAAAATTCAAATAAAACGTGCAAGTGCGATAGTGTGAATGGAAAATTTCACGACGAATTGTATATAGGGCTACATAAATTTGACATCCCATAAGAAAAAATCCCATTAAAAATTTTCTAACCGTTAAGTCCGCGTTAAGACGGGCCAACATTTGGAAGCAAAACATCTGGATTTCTATTTCGTTGTTTCCTTCGCGTTGACGAAAATGTTACCGGCAACATTCTAAAATTATTGGACAATTGTAAGCATATTTTATATGTACATATGCACATATGTATGTATTAAGGACATGCACAAGACCTCTTACAAGAACTTTTAAGACATGAGGAGTTTTTCAAATGTTTTCCTATAACGAAATGCTCTAAAACAAATGCTAAACAACACTGTTGATAAAACATTTGTTTAACTTATTGCAGAAGAAAATAGTTCGTGACTGAAAAATTTGTGACGAGTGTCAAACATCAAGCGGCTTCTTATACAAATGAATACGCATACGCGAATATATTTCTCTCGTGTTTCTGTCGAAGGGCAATTCTGCATTAATTGTGTGCGCTTGCTTTAAAAAAAACCACCTTGATTGTTTGTTATTGGCGACATCGCTTGTTAATACTCATATACATCGTGGTTCCCTTATAATATGACAGAATTTATTATTGGTTTAATATAATACATGCCACGTGAATACATTTAAAAAACGAGACGTATTTACATTTTATGACTGTTTACGCAGGTCTCTAGAATGTTTGTATATGTAGCAAATAATATGTCAACAAATCGCACACAAAAACGATTTTCTCTTTCCCACCCGTAAATTGCTCCAAACTAAATGTTTGCCTTCGAAATTGTTTTCGTATCTAAATGATCAGTCTGATCAGGGTTGCATTTTTGCAAAGTCAAGTAATAAATGAAATCGCCTGTTTTGATGCCGAAGCCACGTCGTTGTTTATGCTATTTTTCTTCGTCTTAAGCCGGTTCTTAACTGTATATATATGGTATGTATTAAAATATACTATGTGTAAGCCATGTCTAAAAATTAAATAAATTGTTTTATTTTTCATTTATCTCTCTCTTGTACAAATCGATTACTTTAGGTATGTTTGTTTACCCCAAAATCTGTGCAATTTTGTACAAATTTGCACTGAATTTCACTGAAATGAGTTCGTTTACATATAAAATTGCAAAAGAGAGTGCCAATTGAGAGAGAGAGCAAAATTACAGTTGTTGACTGAAAGTTTGCAAATGCTTACTGCACAAATCTTTTCCAGTAAAATCCAGTAGATGAGAAAAGCATGTGGTTCAATAAAATGAACAAAAGTAAGCAAATACAAAGTATAATTTTTTTTAATAAAAACATTTAAAAGAAGAAAAGTTTAAGTAAAAGTTTAACAAAAACAAAATGAAAATTATTATGTTCAAGGTGAACCAAATTAAAGAATAATATTTGCTAAATTTATCAGTTTTTAAATTAAATTTAATTGTGTTATTTATTTTAATTTTTTACAGATGTAAATTTTGTGTGAATACTTATTTCTGCATACTATTATATGTATATTATACAACATATTATACAACACTATGATCAGCTGTTTTGATTTATTTTGAAACTTGTGCAAATTTTCCCGTTCGCGTACTTTTTTGTGCAAGAGACACTCTTGATAGTAAAATTTTAAAATTACTCAAAATTTACTCAACTACTGGATATTACTGGAAAAGTAAACAAACGGACCTTTTAACTGCAGAAGATAATCAAAGGCCGGCACTACCGTAGCCTGAATGAAGCTGCTTCCCGCATGTTAACTTTAAATAGCTGTCTGCTTTCTTTTCTGTGCTTATAATTGTACTTGAGGTGTGATGATGTGAACACAAAATGTGATTTTACATTAACTTTTCTCACAGTGGAAACAAATATCGTTAAATTTCTTTCACGTTAAATATGATGAATGTTTTTGTACTTGTATAAGTAGTCTGAGTAGCCTTTTAAAAATTAAATATTTGCGAATATTACAAAATATAACATGCATTGTGCGTATATAGTGACAGCGCGCTTCTTATTTAATCTTTTATTTGATTTTATTTGTTGCTTATTTCCATAAAGCATGAAACGGGGAGGGAGATGAAATCATGAATTTACATTTGCTTTTATCATACATATTTTGGTGTCTGTCAATCCTAATTTTGTTTGCAAAATTTTTTGAACAATATTCTTATTTAAATTTATACAAATTTGTGTACCAACCTTTTGTTCTTTCTCTGGTGTTTCAGCTTTAAAATGTTGCCTTTGGCTTGGAATTTCTTTCAAGTTTTTCAAAGATAATTCTTTTTCAACATCAAATTTATTTTCAACGTTTTCTTGCTCATCGTCTGGTTTCTGTAAATTAAGGTTGTCAGCGTTATCGTTGACACCACCTTCGTCAGTGTTACTTATATTTAGTTTTGGCTTATTGCGTAAATTCCAAGTAAAAGTGGTAGTTAAGAAGTCGTCGTCGTCGTCATCTTTACCATCATTATCATCAGCATCGCCATCACTAAGACTAACTTTAGCATTTACATCAATACCATCATACTCCTCAATATCTTCTACAAAAGGTATTTTGAGCAATGATAAGTTGAGCTCTTCGTATATGTCACAGCCTTTTTCAGCGTCATTATCATCATCATCATTATCATCATCATAATCATCACCCCCATTATTGTCAGTAGTGGTAGGAGAGAGATCTCCAGCATTATCATCTGCTTCGTCCATTTCACTATCCTCATTTTGCTGATTATTCCTTATATCCTGTTGCGGGTAGTTGCTTTCCGATGCATAATCTGATTCTGGTGTAACATCCTTTGACTTTCGTTGTTTAGCCGCATAACGTTTTAACTGTAAATAAGCCTCCTTAACATCAAACTCTTCCATATTCATATCGTCTCCTTCCTTATTTTCATCATCACTCAATTCAAAGTCGTAGACATCTTCGTCATACGAAAGTTTGCGTTTTTGTTCGCTGTTATAAAAAGATGTATAATAATCATTTCCGTTTGGGAAATGGTGATGACAATGTGGTGGTGTGGTTGTAAGTTTGTCGAAAGTTTGCGAAACGGTGGCCAGAGTGGATGATAGTATTTTGGGAATTTCAGCAATTTCCGATAGTTTTCTTTGCAACTCCTGTAGCCGTTTTTCAATTGTAGAAACTAGAAAATGTTTGTGTTTAATTTTTTTATACATTTATTTATTTTTTAGAATTCTCTACTTAACTAAAATATTACAAGCAATTTTTTTTTATAATATTACAGGTTAATTTTCAAAATAATAAAAATTTATAAAACAATTTCAAAATAAAACAGAACAGAAGTTAATTTCAAAATTATTTGGCCTTAGAAGCAGAGGGCAATGCCAGCAACATATCCTCCGTAATGCGCGCTTTTAAATCTGCATCTTTGACCTCGGCAAAGAAGCGTCTAATATTGCGTATAATGCGATTATGCGGCAATTCCTTTGTAAAGTGCAAGTTTCGTGAGTTTTTGCACATACATAAAAAATATATGTAAAACAAAAAATTATTAATGGGTTAATAATGAGTCAAAAATTAACAAACAAAAAAACAAAAAGTTGTTGGCAATACCTCCTCTTCCTCATCTTCTGATGACTCATCTTCGCTTAATTCAATTATAACTTCATTGCCCTCTTCATCAATTTCAGTTTTAGTTTTCTTTTTCTTTGGTTTGGGTGGCGGTGGAGGTTCTGTCCACATAATGGGATGCCAACAACGGGAGCCTAGCAATGGAGTGGGGGTAAACTCTACAAATAAGAATTAATTTTTTTTGTTAATTTAGTGGTTAGATTTAGCTTTCAAAGGATCACAGCAGGCAAAAAGAAACTAAGATAACAAAAACTTTGCAGGCATTAAACAAATGCATAAATGTATGTATAAAATGCTGATAGTGGTATTTACCTTTGGGCGGTGGAGGTGGTTTTGGAACTCTCAGCACAATTGATCTTTCCTCTCCTGACTCGTATCCCTCGAGAAGATCTTCTTCATCCATGCTGGAGAAGAAAAAAACGGTACATATTGTCATTATTTTGACATTACAAAGTATATTTAAGATGGTTTTCATTGTGAATTGCATAATTTTTTAAGGCTTTGTGACTTCATTGTGGACGCAATTTAAATTACTTGTCAAATATTTTGCTTACTCCAATATTCTTCATTTAAAATATAAAATTTGCAGGGCCTTTCAGACTATTATACATGTGTAAAGACCTTCATCACACCTTACGAAAAAGAAATGTCAGGAAATTTGTTACGACTGTCTAAAAATCTAACATAACGTGTCATTTTATGTTTACACCATTACACATCATGTTACATTAAAAACACAAGTTTAAAGCAAACATCTGTGTGGATTAACATGCCTACATTAATCGTTGACTTCTGGCGGCTGTGGTCGTGCCGTCCTTTGAAAATAGATGGCAGTTAAAATAGTTGATTTAAATAAGATAAAACAAAGGAAAATACGATAATTACGTTAACTTTCAGACATGTCTTACACGAAAGGTTCTTCATTACGATAAGCATATTCAATTATAAGGCATATACCATAAATGATGGCACGGCAACGGCGTCGAAACACATGACTTGTAAGTTTGAATTTTAAATGCAACTCTGATCAGATGAAAAGTATTTTCGCTTAGAAAATTTTCAAAAAATTGTCAAGTATTATGGAATGTCAAATTTTATCGTATTATTTACCATTCGTTATGACATTTTGCATTCACAATATCGCACTTGCACGTATTATTTGAATTTTTGAAATGTATTAATACAAAGTATAATAGTCTTTTAAACATGTCTAATATGATGAACACTTATCCGTCATATAAATTTGCAAGGGGTGCCTTAAGACTCAGGCGCGATTTAAATATTTGCTAAGAAAAGTCTGCACATAATGTGATGGATATATTACCCACTTCCTTAACTGCGACAATCAGTAACTAGTTGAGTTAAATTTCTGGGCTATAACATATTCTCATATAAACTTTATTAAAAGTAATGCGTGAAAGTGTTGTCTAATTAACAGAGGATACCAGAGGTTACACGACACGGAAGATAATTCTGCATTCGATCGGTCTCGCTCACACAGTCATCTTTCTTTTGCGTGGCATTATTTTACGAGTAACGTAATTTTATTTTATACCTTGTGGTTAAAGTCACTGTGTGTATAAGTAGAACGTAAAACTTAACGCCCCGTTCCCACATGCAAGCGCAAGTGAAAAAAACTCAATACACTCACATTTTTTTATTAACACAGCCACAGTTTTGTGACTTGCGGGTCAGCTTGCAATGCATTTTTAAAGCAATTAAATTTTTAAACTTTTCGCAAGTAAAGTGACAAAACGAAAAACAGTGTTGTCAAGTGCAAAGTTATTTCATTCACTTGCTTAATATAACAGCTGATTTTTTGTATATATAAAAAGGATATTGACAAATGACACAAAGGCTTATTTTAGAGTTAAGTTCGTTAGTAAATTTCATGTTTAATAAAAGAATTATATTAACAACACAATTGAAGTACATATATTGACTACTTGGTAATACTTCACCAATAGTTGAAGTAACACTATTTTTGCTAGAACTGTACTTGTTGCACGATATTTTGCACTGTGCTGTATAGCCATTCAAATAATCTCTGTTTTTTTTTGGAAATTTCTGCTGATTTTCGGTAATAATAGATATACACTATTTGCTAGTAATTACTGGAATGTGACAACGGGGGTAATAATCTTTTTCACAATCTGTTTTTCACTTCAATCCTGCAAATTCTTTCATTTAATTTTGTGATAATTTTAATAGTACGCAAACCAGATTATTTTTGGCTTATTTTCATAAGCCACTTTTTTCAACTCAGTCTATTGCTATTGTAAATTCAAGAATATCTAAGAATTTAATGACTTAATGACTCAAATATTTTTTTGTACATCGCGTACGATAAAGGTTTTACAGCCTGTATCTTAAAATTTATCAACAACTTTGCCATTTTGATAATTCTAAATAATCTTAATTTCAATAACAAAGTCTATTTTCTATAACATTTTGCTTACGATAAAATCAAAAATAAGGCTCAATATGTTCTCTAAATAAGTCACAAAAAAAGTTATGTAAAATATTTTTCACTTAAATGATGGCGTAGAAAAACACAATATTTGTGATTAATAATTGAAATTTATTTGCTGGTGGTTATACGCATTTCATTGGCGCTTAAACCAAATCATAAGTAGACTTCAACCACAAATTGTGAATAGTCATAAACCTCTTACTTTATGCACAGACTTTCAAAAACTATATGAGAATTCATACAATAATAATATTTTTGAAAATCACAATGAAAAAATAAGTTTAGTAGGCTTTGAAACTGATACAAAAGCCACCCTACAAGAAATGAATGACTGAAACTAACACAAACAACATTTTTCTACTAACACATTTACAACAATTTTACACTCAATTCAACAGTTATTATAGTTGCTCTACTCTAACATATATGCTAGAGTGGAACATCTAATATACATATGTCAAAACAATTAAAATATTGAATTTTACTGAAAATAATTTAAAGTTCATTCGGTTTGTAAAATTTAAATGTATAAAAGTGGTAAAAAAATAATGGTGCTTGTGAAAAAGTAAGATAAAAATAATAACAAACATAAGAAATTGTATAAAGTTTAATTAAAAATATACATATGTATGTATTCGTTTTTTCAATATTTAGATATTTGGAAAGGGCATGATGTGTTAGTGGTTGAAGAAGGCTTTAATACAATTCATTCTGTGCAAATTAAAGTTTATAAGATTTAAAAAAGATAAGTAAAATAATGAAAAAAAGAAATTCACAGAGTTTAATTTAATATGTATATTTATTTTCAAAATTTTAGATATTTGTAAAGAGCAAGGTGCGTTGGCGATGATAAGGTGTGAAGATGGCTGGCTACTGCTTAAGTTGGTGTTTTTGTTAATTTGTTGTATATTTGTTTTAAGTATTATATTTACTTGTGTATTTTAAAAGCAAATAAAATAAAACAAAAAGTATATTTTTTGTCAGTATATCAATCATGTATGATTGCTCAATTGTGGGGGATATATTATTCAATTATGATCAGTCAAAATTGAGTAATATTTATGCTATTATTGATTATTAAAAAGTACTGGAGTGAGCAGTTCAACTATATGTTATATTCGCTAGTTAGAGGGAGATGCAAGATCACACGTACACAAAAGTTTCCATCACATTTTTCATTTTGCCCTTAATAAAGTGATGGAAACTTTGTTCTACGCAATAATGAATATGTCCTGCCTGACTATCGATCAAATGAGCAGTCAATTGACTGGTAGTATTCTTGTAGGGCAGGAAATAACTTATATTCAGGTGAACTCATTTTATTTTTCTACATCCTTATACAATTGAGTTCTCCTGGATATAAATTATTTGCTGGGTTTTGTATCAGTTTCAAAGCCTACTGAGCTTATTTTTTCTTTTGTGCGTTTCAACAATATTATTATTTTATGAATTCTAATATAGTTTTTAAAAGTCTGTGCATAAAGTAAGAAGTTTGTGACTGCTCAAAATTTGTGGTTGAAGTCTACTAATGATTTCGTTCAAGCGCCAATTAAATATGTATACAGACATACTAAACCACCAGCAAATAAATTTCAATTATTGTACATATTTACACTTCTGACAATATGTCAAATAAATAAATTTAATTTATGATTAATATTTTAATTAAATCTATAGTTATTTTACATAATATAATTATTTATAATTAAAAATTTTTAGGTTTAATTGAACAGTAGTGAATTTTAATCAGAAATAATTTCTTGAATTTTAATCAGAAATAATTTCTTACAAACAGAAAAGAATCTGTGGTGGAAATCGATCCCACAACCTCCACACTGATAGTCTAGCACACTAGTTACTAGCTTATCGAAGCACCTTCATAGTAAATTGTTTGGGCTCACATAAAGATGTTTTCCTGCAGATTTGATTTTTTAATGAAACTTTTTCAGTGCTTACTTTGTGATAAAACAGATAATATATAGCTTAAGCTGCATTTAAAAATAGAGATAAATTTCAGTTGAAACTTCTAAAACTTATTAAAATTATTCAAAAAAATATGAGGCCAGCAGCGAAGAAGTTCCCACCACCCACATCTAGTTTTGTTTAACAATTGCTCTTTTTAATTATTTCGGGCCTTTTTCACAATAACGAAAGAAACCTTCAACTGAAATTTTATATTGAAAACAAAAAAATAAAATATGAAAATTTGTTTTAGTTTTCACTATATTTAACTATATTTTAAGTCGAAGTCACTATATTTTAAGTCGAAAGTTTTCTTTCGTTATTATGAAACAAACCATATTAATTCCCAGCAAAAAAAATTCTAAAAAGGTAATCGGGTTTGAATTTAAACATTTTTGGTGGAAGCTCTTCCCTGCTGGATTACCAACTTAATGATTTTAACAAGGCGTGAGATTAAATAATCGATTCGTGAGAAGTCCTTATTTTTTTTTAATTTGGTAACTTGTTAACATAATCTATTTAATCTAAAAAAATTATTCTCGTCATTTAGCAACTTGTACGTAATTATTTTAAATTTTAGGTAATGTGATTTGTAAGCGAGTAATGAAATTTGGTAATCAGAAAAGTAAGTCATTATATGGCAAGTAGTTCTCTTGATAATGTGTAATTTTTTGCTGGGTTGGTTTATTGCTTTGCAATATTATGATCTGTGCATAATCGATTATTCAGTTCCATTTTCTTTAGAATACCAAAATGCGGTTTAATCTAATTTTATTTGATATTTGGTAACTTAGCGCTGATAGTCTCATATGTAAGCTTTCGTTTTTTATTAACAAAGTTTTTATAATAGAATATATTTAAAATCCATTTTCAATTAAAATGTAGCCGCCAGCTAACAGAGCCAAAATTTTAATTTGTTCATAACTGAATTTTTATTCAAAGTATTCATATGCATACATATACACATATCGATGGTCTCAAGTAGAAAGGACCCAACTCGTATTCTTTACGAAATTGAGTTGTTCAGTGATTTCAATACATTTCAAGCAAATACACCCCGTTACAAAAATTTATTGCAATAGTGTATAAATTAAGTGTTTTACAAACACTTATACAAAGCAGTTTGTACAAGCAGTTTCACTGTTTCTATTATGTTTTTACCTTCTGCTGTAAAGTTACAATTATTTGAGTCAGGGCCTTTCTTCTTGTGACCAACCATATGTGCATATTATTTAATTTTCGTTTTACCTTGCTATGACAATACAAAGAAAACCAAAGCCTTATGGTATTTGAATATAATGTTATTTAAGTAAATACTTTACCTTTTAACCAAAAACTGAATTTTCTTGCCACTAGAGTTTATTTTTTCGTGAGCCTGCATTAGAGTCAATTGTGTAGCGTCCTCTTCGTTGATTTCCAATATTATGTCACCCAAGCAAATGCCACCTTTATCAGCTAAACCGTCCGGTGTAACCTGCAAATGTTTATGCAGACAAATACTGCTGATTATTAAAAGATCTTATTGTAAAGCCAATTTATATATTTTCGTTTTATTTGAATTTTCTTGCCGAAAATATGAAGTGTGTTGTGTTGCATTTAAGAACTAAATCACTACTATTTGGTTATGCACATCATTTGGGGCGAATGATTTTTCTGAATAAAAATCATGATATATTAATTTATATATTTACATATGTTTTAATTTTCTATTCTTTTTTTTTCGCTTTAAGTAAGCTAATGCAAAACAAACAAACAAACAAACAAAAGCACTAGAGAAGACATTTCGATTTTGTTAACCTACTTTTTAGTATTAGAAATGATATTCTTAATCTGGTACATTGGATATTAAGTACGTATATTCATAAAGACATACAAAATATTACACATGTGCTTGTATGTCGATTATAATAGTAGGGCTATTCATAACACCATTTCCTCAGCAGTTCACTTCACAGTCTTAAATTATATTCTTAAAAAGTCTTTAAAATTTAAATAAGGGAAAAATGCACTTTTAATATAAGATAATTTCATTGAAAAGTTGTAAGTTTTTATTTTGTAATTCCTCTATAAGATATCAAGATGTATAATTAATCAGTATTATCATGAATTCCACAAGTGGAAATTTCCGATGTTCACATGGAGTTTAATGTCGTATCATCGATTCACTGAAAATTAAAAACTCACATGTTTCAGCTTTTCCGGCAGATAAATCTTTGTGGATAATTTTCTTCATAAATTCTGAAGATCGTTTAAAATTTTTCGAAAGTAAACAAATTCACATTCGGAAATATCTATGTGAAATTTTATTTATGATAAGGCTGAATGCTTTCAAATTATTTTAAATAGAAATATAATTTATGAACATAAATTCAGCCTTAACTGGGGATAGGAAGTTTTAGAACTACGTTGCTCAGTAGTTCCCGAGCCAAAACTTCTGAAGTGTGGTTTCTATAAAAAAAATAAGCTAAACAAAAACGTTAGAAAAACACCCAAACTTTTTGAAAATGTATTTTATGGAAACCCTGTTAAAATATAATCTGTTATCCAGGGTTTCACACCCTCGGCTTATAAAAACTTTTCGCAGCTAATTAAGCTTACAAATCCTAACCAATTTTAAAGATTTTTAGTTTTAAATTTGAAAGTTAGGCTTGTTTTTATGGTTAAATAATTGTTTGTATGCATTTCGTTCCCGCTTTTGGGACTCGGCTACTGACAATTGCTTACCCATAAAAACAACACAAATTTTCAATTCTAGCTTAAACATCGTTTTCACATGTTTTCTTGTAAAATCGCATGTTAAAACACATGGTACACCTTTTTAAGTTGAAACTTAGAAAATAAAATTTAATGGTATGTGTTCTAGCACCCGAATTTAAATCAAAACAATTTTTAAATGGACGTTTTCAAACTTTTAGAATTTTTCGATTTCACTTTTGGCAAAAAAAAACTCGTATCTAGGCCAAGTTCCGGCCAATGCACGCAGTGTGGAAGCCATTCGAGCTGTTTTTACCCTCCTCATAACTTTGTTCCCCGCCATCGTAAAATTATAAAATTTAAACCATAATTATAATTCATTTTACCTCGTATGCGAAGTTTGAAAGTTTTGCAATGAAAGGTTCCGGAGATATGGAGGTGCCAAAAGTGAATTTTATGACATACTCACTGACCACTGACTCACTCATCAATATTATGAAGCACTTGCGCTATAGCTAAAGATCTGAAATTTGGTACACAAGTAGATCTAGGTGAGCGATGAATTAGAAATATCTGAAAACCCGAAAATTTTAACCAGGGGGGCGGAGCTACGCCCATAAAAATTAAACTTTGTGGTAGTGAGCTGAAATTTGATACACAAGTAGAACTATGTGTGTAATCACCTAGAAAAATCTGAAAACCCAAAAATTTTTACCAAAGGTCCCGGGCTACGCACATAAACCTCAGAATAAAAAAAACACATACCTAAAGCGATTTATTGAAATTTGGCACACATTTTACTATAATACATAGCTATAAATCTGTTTAAAAAAAGTGGGCGTTAACAGGATCATTTAATTTAAACCTCATATTTCATATACTTCCGTTCAACACATTTAAATGTACTATTTATGGAACTACTCTTATCCGTTTTCAACAAAACTAAACAGGAAAGATAAACACTAGCCAAAGATAATTGTGGATTAAACAAAGTAGACGGAAACACGCCCATAAGAATAAAAAATTAAAATTTGCGCTAATGAGCTGAAACTTGATTAACGATTAGCTATAGATTAGAAAATTACTAGAAAAATGTGAACACTCAAACATTTTACCAAGGTGGGTAAAGGGTAAGGCTCAGAATTTAAAATACAAATCTAAGGCCTTTAACTGAAGCGATTTTATTGAAATTTGGCATACATGTTGGAATAATGTAAGGCTATAAATTTACGTTGAAAAAAGTGTGCTTTAATACGCCCATACATTTTAAGTCTACTATTTCATATACATTTGAATATACTACATATTTACAAATTTATTACTATCCGTTTCCACTGAAACTCAACAAAAAAGATAACTACTGGCCAAAGAAAATCTTGATTTTGAAAAAGTGGGTGGTATCACGCCCATTAGAAAATATAATTACAATTTACGCTAGTTAGCTAAAATTTGATAAGGAACTAGCTAAAAAAATATGAAAACCTTAAAATTATAGCCAAGGACGTAGCCTCGCCGTCCAAAAAGCTCAGAATTAAAATAAAATCCAATGCGTTTAACTCAAGCGATTTTATTGTAATTTGGGTTAACTGTTGCTATAATACAAGGTTATTAATGTTCTTTAAACAAAATGGGAGTTAAAAACCCAAAAAAATTTGCATTCCTATTTCATGTATGTACTTCAGATCATTTAAATAAACTATTTATGTATTCATTATTACATGTTCCCAGCGAAACTCAACAGGAGAGATAAAACTCGCCAAAAAAATCTTGATTTTGAAAAATTGGGCTTGATTCCGCAAATAAGAATAAAAAATTTAAATTTTCGCTTCTGAGGTGAAAAATGATTGACAAGTATTTCTAAGCTAGAAACTAACTAGAAAAATCTTAAAGCCAGAAAAATATAGCGTTAAAGGTGGGGCTACGCCCATTGAACTTAAAACTAAAACATGAAATTTGAATCGTTTTCGTAAGCAGTTTTATTGAAATTTGGCATACATGTTTTAATAATGAAAGGCTATAAATTTTTCTTGAAGAAAATGGGCGTTAACATGACAATAAAATTTAAATATCTTCTTTCATGTAATGCGGATCAGCAGATTTATACTAATTATGTAGATATTATTGTCAGTTTCCATCGAAACTTGACACGCATGATTGGCACTAACTAAAAAAATTTTTTCTTTTAAAAAAGTGGGCAGGATGACGACATAAAAATAAAATAATTAAATTTGCGCTAGAAAGCTGACAATTTATACGGCAGTAGGTCAAGATGAGAAACCAACTAGAAAAATCTAAAGACCCAAATATTTAAACCAGGAGTGGCGGTGGCCACGCCAACTGAAACTTTAACTTAACACAAAATCTTGAATTTAAAAAAGTGACGGAGAGTGGAGGTAATAGCCATAATATTTAAAGCTAGAATTTGTACTAGAGAGTTTAAGTTCGATACCCCTTAAAGTTAAGGGGTGAGTAGCGTACAGGAAAAATCCAAAAGCACTGGTTGTTACATTAGGGAAGTGGGGCCGTGTTTATAAAAACTTAGATCAATGTTATACGGCAGAGAACTGAAATTTTGAAGAAAACAAATGGACTTAGGTAAGTTACCAACTAGAAAATATTTAAGACACAAGCTACTCTATTGAAACTTTACATGCACATTTCACTTATGCTGGCCTTTAATTTTGCATTTTCAAAAGTACTTCGTCTAAGCAGACTTTAGAAAAATAGGTGGGGTCACTTCCACTAAAATGTACACTATATTTTACATATTTCTACGTTGATGATTCTTTAAAAATTAAGTACATCAGTCGGTCCTTGTAATGACACATTGGTGCACATATCACACTGTAATCCATTATTGTATGTAGGTCTGCTCTCTTAAACTGAATCAGTCATTATGAATAGAACTATAACATACTAGAAATTTAAAGTTTAATGAGCTTTATTAAGAAAACCTTTCAAAAAGGAGTCAGATCCTCACAAAAACATAAATGTGAAAAAAGGCTAAGTTCCTTTCCAAAATTTCGGCCGCTTAAAGTAGTGAGATAAAAATTTTGACCAAGTTCTTGTTTGACATAATACCTATCACTGTAATATGCTATGTATTATATAAATTTGTAACTGTAACTCATATGACAATCTTATATGATTTGTAGATAATCTGCTAACTTGGCAATTCTTAAAGCAAATTATAGCTTACTAAATAATATATAACTTTTACATATACAAAATTTTCATTTACTATAATAACGGCATAACTCAAGAAAGCTAATAATATAGTAGTCAATTTTAAGGCTTGCAATTTTCAAACAACTTAATGGAAAAATAAATATAAATCGAGGGTTTATATTCAAAAAGTGTTATCTGCAAAGTTTGAAAATTTTAGAAGAGGGCAAAACTCTGTTATTTTCACCAAGTGCAAGGGCTAATAACTAAATTTTGATTAATAGTACCACTTAAAGAAGACATCTTAGTTCTACTAATGTTACAGTTATTGCTCTTGGACTTAGGGAAAATAACATTTTTACTTTGTCTACTAAAATATTCAAGAATTGCAGATAGCACTTTTTGAATATAAACACTCGATATAATATACATATATCTTCTATATAGATATTTGTATGAAATTTTATACAATGTGGATAACGATATGGGGATTAATTCAAAATTATAAGTTCAAAAATTTATTTTTTTTAATTATGACGTTGGTGGAGTTTTAAATAATAGGAAAAATAGCTTCAAATATATCGCCATATATATTAATCATTTACCCTATTTGATTTAAGTACGTATGAGTAATACATTACACTTTCAACAGTATTGCTCATACTCAGCGATGCCAACTTAGGCACTATTTTTAGGGCTTTTTGAAGATTCAAAACGAAAATTTTGAGCGTTAGTGCCAATTTAATATAAAACACTAAGTAGTTCTTTTAATATATTTGTTTACTTCTTAAAATTACATTAATAAAAACTTGGTGTTTTTTAATTTTCAGCATACCTTTTTCGTCTGATATACATATTTACCACCAGTTTATAGAAGACATGTAAAATTTCTTAAAATTGTTTTTGTTTTCAATATAAATAAACATACGAGAATTTTTACATATCTTCTATAAACTGGCAGTTAATTAAATAGAGAATAGCTTAGAAAATATTAAACATTATTAAACTTCACTCGTTTGTATGTTGACTCGATTTTCACGTTCATGCTTTTTACACTTTCAAGATCTCAAAGTTATGCACTTTATTGCTTTTTTTTAAATTTTTATGTGCCTTTAGGACTAAAAGAAGTTAGCGTCACTAATTATATGCTCTATTAATTTTTCCCTAAATAATTACATAAGATAGCAGTGAAAACCCTAATTAAATCAAGGTCAAAAAACATTTTTGAATTGAAACGCAACCACAAATAAAATATAAATATATATAAATAAATAACAAATTTTTATTCACTCTCTTATTCGATTTTCAAAAACTTAAATATTTTTAAAATTGGCTTAAACTTGCAGTTACAAAGAGTTTCTATAACCCGATTTGATCTGTTTTTAATGCACATATTTTTTTATTGCCACTTTTTTTGTTTCAGAAACCACTATGCGTCGTGATATACATATGTGCCCTTAATTGTGAAATTGGTCTAAATCACATGCATTTTTGCTTCGAAGTATTAAATTATTTCTAAAAGAAATAAAAAAATACTTAATAAATGTAAAATAAACTTATATATTAATCGAGACTAGTAAGCTCTAAATTAAAATGTTGCATAATATAAAAATATATTTGGATTTGTTCAAATGTAATTTACTAAATATCTCAAACAAACCACTTTCATAATTAAGGACAAATATGAAGTTGCAAATTGAACTCGTGTTATTTAAAAAAAAAATTTATCAAATCATATTAAGATTTTTTATTTAATAAAGGAGACACAATTTTTAATTCAAAAACAAATAAACTATTCATAAAACAGTTTTCTGGATTACAAAAAATATACACTTTTTAAGTCGTAGATTACACTATGCAAGTCTTATTGCTAAGCTGATTGGAGAATCCTTTCTTTTCCTTTCGTCTTTCTTTCCTAAAAAACTTATCAACCTTGCAATAAGACTTGCAAAGAATTTAATTAAAAGAAAAAAATAATAATTTTAAATTATTCCAAAGCTTATGCACAATTTTTTCTTTCCAAAGGTTGTTAGAGTTAAGTAAAATAAAAGAAACCACAGAGGAAAAATGTAATTGTACAAATTACTCATGATAATTTTTCTAAATTTTTCAAATCTGCTTCAATCTATATTTGCATATTGTTAGCACGTTAGATAACTACATTCCATGCAAAGTGGGTGAAGAATTCTATATTCTCGCCTTATATCAAAATTTTCAACATTTTGTTCGTTTCGCGAAGACTGCCAATTTAGCTTCTTAGTATTATTTTTCCTTAACCACAATCGGAGCATAGGGCCTCGCCTTACCAATTAAGCTAACTTCTTCAAAATCTTAATAGCATTTTGTTATTGGTTTATGTCTTAGTTTTTTTTAATCGATATGATTATAAATTGACGATATAGAAAAATAACAAAAAAAAACATAATTTACATATTTCAATTGAAAAAAAAGTTTAATAATAATTGAAATCATATAAAGATATAAGCGCCACTTTATGTAAGCTGATGCAAATTATCAAAATAGGGAAAATTGAAAGACCTGTCACTTATGTCATTTGAGCGGTTATTGCTCGATATATTGCGTAGTTGAAAAAGAGTTGATTAAACTTTATTTATTTTATTTATTTTTGAATCGTTTATTTTTCTGTCATAATAAATGACAAACATATTTACATATGCAGGCAGATAAATGTTTGAGTGAAATTTTAATATAGAAAATGATTTGGTAATAGTGACAGATTTTTGGCAGCAATTTATATATAATTTAAAATAATATTTTGGTTGCTAAAATATATCAACAATTGTTACAGTTATTTAGTAGACGCGTGCTAGATAATGATTTTCTATTCTTAAGAAGATGTAAATACAAGAGAATATTTAGTGCGCCATGCATTTAAAAAATAATATTATAAACAAAACAACAATTAACATTGTGTATATTTAATATACATGCATACTATATACATACATATATGTTTTATATATTTACATAATATGTATATATTATGTATGTATGTAAGTAAATATGGATGTTCTGCACTAAATTTTCATTTCCTCTAAAATAATAGTCTCACAGCGATCGGTAGAATTTTATAACTGCAGTTATTATTGATATACTTAAATTATGAATCAAGAAAACAAGATTGCGCATTGCAAAGGTTCTTTATTATATTTTCTGGTTGTGACGTATACATAGGATTTTGTTCTAAGCAAATTGCATACATATGTTTGTGGAATGATCTCTCTCTTTCTCCTACAGTTTTTACAACAAAAACGCGAATGTATTCTATTGTGACGTAGATGAAAACTGTAAATTTTCTTTGTACGACTGATTGATTGATTCATATATTTAAATAGCTTATAGTAAGTAAATGTAAAAATTAATCCATATAAATATGTACATGCAATTAAATTGTTTGTTAATAATATCATAAAAGAAAACAGCTTTTATTTGAAGTTTTTCTTTCAGATGTGCTCTTACTAGCGTGTGTGTACTAATCCCGAAAGTAGTCTCTGAAAATATTTATGAAAAATTCTATAAAATTACAACTTCTATACTTAAAAGCTTACTTTTAATCTATTGATGATCTGCAAATAAAACCGACATACCTGAACTTATCGTAGTAAATTTTTAAATTTCAAATAAAATATTACCTGATATGCTTGGGTCACTCTGTTTTTATGAACTTATTAAATAACTTAGTATTGTTTTCACACTGACATGGTTTTAATAAATGTTGGTTTTAGCGCAAAAATTTTTTTTGATTTTGTTTTTAGTAGGTTTTATGAAATGCAACCTTGTTTTCACTGTACTTAATTCCATGCTGCCAAATTAAAAGGACCGAAAGGAGCTCATAACGTTTATTCTAGTTAATAACAACAGATAAAATTTAAACACTTTCAATTGAAAAATGGATGCAGCCATAACAAGATCAAGAAATTCCAAAGAAAAATAAAATCTTGGACCAATTTGTAGTCTTCTGACAATTTTTTTTAATTAAGAAAATATGTAGCAAGAAGACAAATCTTTGCACAGATATTGACCAAAACTTATGTTTATATAATGCCCAGTCATTTCAAGTAAACCTGCTGAATTTCATTACTGTAGGATAATTTCTTTTATTTTTGACCACTAATTATAAGAAAATGCAACGATTCAAGTTCCGCTGCAACCAAATTAAATTTTATTTGATTTTGCAACATATTGTTAAAGGCTACATTCACTTAAAAATATGATATAAATACAACACAAAAGCTATTGAATAATTGATTTAATATCTACGAATATTAAAAACTATAACAATTTTAAAATCATACTATATGGATGTAATTGTATACTGCATAATTCAAATCACATAATTTAAATAATTTATTTTTGCTTGCAGACTATATAAATTCATTGAATACCTAAATGCTATCTAGGGATTTAAGTTACAATTGATTTCAACCCTTAACTGTGTCAAACACCTGCTTTATTTCACAAGAATTTCGGCAGCATAAAAGTTTTTCATAATATTTTTGCTGCTTTACTTTAAGATTGAAATTGATATATGAAGAATTTAATGTAATAAAATTAGGTTTGTTTGTTTACAAAAAATCCTTACGAATTTCTAAAAATTGTTACAGGAAAGTGTTGCAAGTTAGAGTGTAATAAAAAGAAAGATAGAAAAAGAAACATTCTTACAAATAATTACTAGTAAAATGTTTACTTGCAAGAATTATCCAAACAGATGTTCTGTGTATTGTTTTGTAATCAATTATATGAGATATTGTTAAAAAAGGAAAAAATATATATATATATGAGATATTGCTAAAAAAAAGGACAACTTAAAAATATGCATCTTTCATTTTTCATACAAAAAAAGTGTGCTGTCCTGGCCCGGTCCATTTTTTCATAGAAAAAATTAACTTATTGAAAAGCAAATGGGATATACATTTCATTAAAAAAAATAAATTTGCTGCAATTTATCGTACATTTTAAACGTAAAAATTAATTATACTATACATCAGCCATTTTTCATATAAAAACTAAGTGGTTATACATACAAAAATCGCACATTTTTTATAAAAAAAAATTAAATGAGGTACATATCGTAAATTTTGGTACAAAAAAATTAAATTAAATGGCTGTACATCATCCACTTTTCATACAAAAAAATATTAAATGGGCATCATACCTCTTTTTGAAATATTAAATGGGCTATAAATCGTCAATTGTATATACAAATAAATAATATTTTTATTAAAAAAAAACTAAATCGACAATACACAGCCCATTTTTATAAAAAAAATTAAATGGGTATTCATCGTCCATTTTTCGTACAAAAAATTAAAAGGGCTATAATACATTGACCAATCCAATTTTTAAACAAAAAAAAAAACTAAATGGACAGCACACAATCCATTTTTCACATAAAAAATTAAATGGACTAGATATACATTTTCCATGTTTTATGCAAAAACTTAAATGGGCTATACATCGTCAGTTTTTGATACACAAAATTAAATAAGCCATACATTTAACATGTAACATACACCGTACATTTCTAATACACTGGATCTATTTTTCATTATAGAAATTAAATGTCCTATACATCGTTTACCTTTATTGAAAAAATGAAATGGAATATAATACATCGTCCATTTTTATACAAAAAACTAAATGGACAATACACCGTGTGTTTTTCATATAAAAAGTTTTATGGACAACACATTTCACTAAAAATTTTTCACAAATCTAATGATAATTTCAAAAAACCAATGAAAATTTAATGAATATTGTGAAACAATTTCATTGGAATTGCTTCCTTGATATTCTGGTTTCGTTACAATATTTTATTGGATTTACGACAACATTTTCTAATTATTAAGAAACTCCTTTATATTTAAGTTATTTCATTCTCTTCATGAAATTATTTTATTTTTTCGATAAAGTTATAGCATTGCATTAATTACAATGTTAAATAAATTTGATTAAGTTTTCAATAAAATAATTTTAACGAAACTGGTTTTATTAATACAGCGAAGTGTGACGTGGGTTGAATTTTAATGAATTTTACATTAGATTAATGTCGAAATTAATTGAATTTCTGCCGAAAATTCTTTCAGTGTACATACATCGTAAATTTTTATACAAAAAATTAAATGGCTATACATTTTCCATTTTTCATCCAAAAAAGTAAAGAGGCCATATAGACATATATAGCCATTTAATTTCTTGAATGAAAAATGGACTATACATCGATTTATACTCCATTAAATTTTGTTCATAAAAAATTTTTTGAATGAAAAATGTACTTTACAGATCATTTAATTTTTTTATATAATTTTTTTGCAGGGTAAATGGACGATGTATATATAGTACATTTAATTTATTTCATAAAAAAAAGACGACGTATAGTCCATTTATTTGATTGCATGAATAAAAGACGATCTATGGTCCCTTTATGTGCTTGCATACAAAATTACCAATGTTATTATACTCCGTTAAACTTTTTTATAAAAAAATTTTTGCACAAAAAATGGACAAAGTGTAGTCCATTAAATTTTACTCATAAGAAACTTTTTTTCATGGAAAATTAACGATGTACAATACTCCATTAAAATCTTTCATAAAAAATTTTTTTGCATGAAATATGGACGAAATATATGTATTACATTTAATTTCCTGCATGAAAAAAGACAAATATAGTCCATTTTAATTGTTTAATGAAAATAAACGATATCTAGTACAAATAACTTCTTGCAGAAAAATAGAATAAGTATAGTTCATTTCATTTTTTTAATAAAAATGTTTCATAAAAAATTAACGATATTAACGATGAATAAAAGAAGAAGTATATTCCATTTAATTTTTTTCATAAAAAATAGACAATGTATAGTCCACTTAATTTTCTGCATGCTATTTTTTGCATGAAAAATGAACAATGGATAGTCTATTTAATTTTTTATATGAAAATTTTACGATATATAGTCCTTTTAATTGTTTGCATGAAAAAGGACGGTGTGTAGTCCATATAATTTTGTCCATAAAAATAAACGATGTATAGTACATTTAATTTCTGTAATGAAAAATAGATCCATTTTAATTTTTTTTAATAAGAAATAGACGATTTATAGTCCATTATTATTTTTTTTCATTAGCAATAGATGCCGTATAGTCCATTAAATTTTGTTATAAAAAGTTTTCTTGCATGAAAAAATGGATAATATGTATTCCATTTAATTTAATACACGATGTATAGTACATTTAATATCTTGCATGAAAAATAGGCAATGTACAAAATTTATACGATGTATAGTCCATTAAAATTTTTTCAAAAAATATTTTTTTTGCATGAAAAATAGACGAAGTATAGTTCATTTAATTTTTTTCATAGGAAATAGACGATAGATAGTCTCTTAAATTTTGTCATAAAATTTGTTTGCATAAAGTATAGTCCGTTAAAGTTTTTTTCATAAATTTCATAACATATTTTTTGCACGAGAAATGGACGATTTATAGTCTATAAAATTTCTTGCGTAAAAAGTAGACGATGCATATATATTCTATTTCATTTTTTCCATAAGAAATAGACAACGTGTGCACATTTAATTTTTTTGCATGAAAAAGAGAAGAAGTATAATCCATTGAGTTTTGTCATAAATTTTTTTTTTGCATGAAAAATGGACATCAATATATAATATAATGTTATTACAATTTATATTTAACACATGAAATTTGTTTTATATAGCTAAACAGCATATGCCTTATCGGGTGTACTAAAATAACTCTCTTCTTTTTTTTCTTAATTCAGAAAAGTTTGTTTGTTGAAGAATAATTTTCAAAAAGAAATCTGACCAAAAACTTGTCTGCAAGATATTAAAATTATTTTGATTTCAACGGGCTAAAGTTCGTATCGCTTTTTAAGCCAAATTACATGTGATAATTATTAATGAACAAATAACATCAAAGTTAGTTGTAAATATTCTGACAACACATAGTTGAACGGAACAGCCAGCCATTTTCGAAGGCCACTAAACCTTCATCATCAGCGTTCTTCTGTGTTGGTCCACTGTGTGTGGTGTCAGTTCATGTAAATTTCTGCCTTATATACGAAACTTTCTTGCAAATGGAATACGTGAATTGTTTTGATTCATCATATTTCACTTTTGCTGAAACGTTTTTTGTAATGAAAGCCCAAATTTACCATCTCTAATTTACAACAGACTTACCAGTGTCGTTTATTATTTACTAATTATGCACATGTCAGTTAATTTGCTTATTTTTTTTCTACTTAAGACAAACTTTTTTGGTTTGTTACTATTAAGTATATTTATTTAATTTTAGTTACGAACCTTAGCCCGTTCAAATCATAACTATAGAAACAAATTCAGTTCGAAAAATAATAATTAATAATAATTAAAATTAACTAAAATTATTTTGTTTTTTAATGATTTTTTTTAATTTAGATGAAAAAATTTTACACGAATTATTTTTAGGTGATTTTAGTTCTAATTTGTTACGAATTTCTGTTAAATATATATAAGAATATTGTATAAATATATTTATTATAAAAAATATCTGTATTATATAAAAACAAATTTATTGTCAAATATATATTAAGAAAAACTACATAAGATTGATTTTGGATACTTTTGGTCATGAAAATCGACCAATTTTGTGAAATAAAATCGAAAAATATCGGACAACCCTGGTGCATACAACATTTAATTTGTGCTTGAAAAATAGACGATATATAGTCCATTTAAATTCTTGCATAAAAAATAGACATTGTATAGTCTATTTAAATTTTTTTATATGAAATAGACGATGTATAGTCTATTTATTTTTTTGCATGAGTAATAGACGACTTTTACTTTTTTTAATGAAAAATGGACGATGTCTATATAGTGTAATAAATTTTTTCATAACAAATTTTTTTTTGCAAGAAAATGGAACATTTAATTTTCTGAATGAAAAACCAAACGATGTATAGTCCATAAAATTTTTTAAGTAAAAAATGTTTCCCATGAAAAATTTACAATATATTGTATATCTAATTTTTTTCATTAAAGTTTTTTTGCGTGAAAAATGGACGATGCATAGTCCATTTAGTCTTTTGAATGAAAAATAGACAATGTATGGTCCATTAAATTTTATCATAACAAAATTTTAGAATGAAAAATGGACGATATATATAGTCCATTAAAATTAATTATTTTTGCATGTAAAATAGACGATGTATAGTATATTTAATTTTTTAATAAATAACAGATGATGTATATTCCATTAAATTGTTTACATAAAAAAAATTTTGAATGAAAAATGGACGATCTTTAGTTAATTAAATTTTTTTCATAAAAATTTTTTTCCATGTAATTTCTTGTATAAAAATATTTAATATCTTGCATGAAAAATAGACGATGTATAGTACATTTAATTTTTTCATAAGAAATATACAAAATAAAAATAATACTAAAGAAATAGTCCATTTATAATAAACGATATATGTATGTATAAGACACTTAATTTCTTACAGGAAATTAGACAAATAGATAAAGAATAGTTCTTTTAATTCTTTTCTTTAGAGATAGACGATGTATAGTCCATATATTTTTGTGCATGAATAATAGACGACGTATAGTCTATTTGATTTTTTCAATGAAAATAAACACGATGTATAGACCATTTAATATCTTGCATTGTTAAAACAAACTTTTATTACAAAACTTTTTTCATTTAAAATATACATTTATGCATTTAGACATAGTTTCTAGTTTCTTGAATTTTTTGATAAAAAAAATTGTTTGCAAGAAAAATAGACAATGTCTAGTCCATTGAATTTGTTAATAAAATATTTTTTGCATGAAAAATAGAAGAGCATTAAATTTTTTTCATGAAACTTTTTTTGTATTAAAAATAGACGATGCATAGTCCATTAAAACTGGATGATAATCATATAGACCATTTAATTTTTTTGTATAAAAATAAACAATGAATCAATTTTCATGAATTTTTTTTTTTTGCATGAAAAATAGACGATGTATTATCCATTTAATTTCTTGCCTTAAAAATAGACGATGTATAGGCCATTTAATTTTTTGCATGAAAAATAATTGGTGTCCTATTATGCCCCCTTACATTTTCGTACCCTTCAATTGTAAAATAATGAAACTTAAAACGTAACGATCATCCCCATAAAGACGTAAAGATAGAAAACTAAGTTTAACTGAGTGACCGACTGGAAAAATGTGATAACTTTAAAAGACCATTTAGCGGGTTGGGGCCGTGCTCGCGAAACTCAAAATAGAAAATTAAAATTAAAGTTTTCAAACTCAATCGATTTTGTTGTAATTTTGCATTTACACACATACATTGCAATGTTGTATGAACATTACACTTACGCAAGGCTTTACTTTCGCATTTTCCAAGGAGAGCATGTTCATGCATAGAAATATTAATCAGAGTACATGTATTTTTATGTTTTTATTTCTTTTATTTTAAGCAACTTAAGAAACGCTTTAACCATCGACACACAAAAAAGTTTGGTTTTGCTCTACAAACATTAAAGAGTTTTATTTCATAGTCAACTGTTAAAAAATTCATAAATTTTTTTATTTCAAAATGTTGGATACCCCTTAGCCTTCTCTTTTGTATAATTGAAAAATCTAAAGAGAAGATGTGGCCAAGCATTTGCATGAGGCTACGTATGTAAATATATGTTTGTGTTTGATATTCAAATGCTCGTGTATGAGTTACAGATGTGCACGTACACATAAACGTATTATAAAAGTTCCTTATCTATGCGTGGAAGTTTGTATACCCAACAAACACAAAGTTTGGTGATTCGTTACAAATTTAAATTTGAATTTATTTTATCGAAATTCAGTTTTTTTATGTTTTAGATTACTTGGGATGCTGAATTAGAGTTTTAAGTTTTTCTTGTATTTAGATTTAGTTTTCGTTATAATCCATAGAGCACTATGTAGAGTCTGATAGCAGAGGCAATAACCATAAGTGTTAAAAGGATATTTTACTTATATCTTTATGGGACTTTGTATTAAAATTACTTTAATGAATAAAATGTAAAAACAGAAAGTATCTAGGAAAAAAGTTTGTCTTTTTCGTCTTCGTTGGCTTCTAGCTTCGTTTCGGTGGACAATTCCACAAAATTTCACGTACGATGTCACATGCCTTGACCAATCAATTAAGAATGTATTTCAGAGAAATCTAAACTTTTTCTTAATTTCCTTTTGTACTTTTGAGGAGCATAAGTGGCTCTACCTTTGTTAAAATATAAGGAAGAATCTGACTGCTTTGATCGGACTTACAAGCTTAATCGATTGGTCAATGAAGGCGAAATCACTCGTGACATTGTGTGGAGTAACCCATAATTAGTGTGCATTTTTAAATTAAAAATAGAAATAGCGTCAAGTATATGCCTCAAGACCTATAAATACAAAATTATTTTGAAAACGTTCCATTTTCAATCACTGCCATATGTAGCGTATACATATGTTCAAAATAGAAATAAAATTGGCATTAAAGATATTTTTCAAAAATGTCAAATGCTATGTCAAAGCACAAAATTAAAATTTATAAGAAACAAAGCATTCAAATTTGTTTTTGTTTTCAGTATAAATAGACAGACGAGAATTTTTACATACTTCTTTAAACTGGCAGTTAATTTCAAGGTTTTGAGTTCAAACCCTTTATTCCGACTTAACCAATTTAGATATGTTGTTAGTTTTTTCGTTAAACTTGCTTAAAGGTTAGTAATAGCTTAAATGGTGTAGTTGAAAATAAAATCAGAACACAAATAAAATAAGTAAAAAAAACCGAGGCAGCAAATGAAAAATTTTAAATCTCTTAAGTAATAAAATATACAAAAGCTATTAAGAGATAAAATTTTTCCTAGCAGAATCTTAAAAACTTTAAAGTTTAAAAATTGGCCAGAATTTAAGAAAGCAACCAGTTGCACAAAACTTTACATGCCCGAGTTCGCAAATATGCATCTCATGTAGCTCTGTCACTGGTTCAGCCAAAGACTTCTCAATAATGCCCTTACGACTTTGACTTTTTTGATCTCGAAATATTTTTGTACTTGAATACATATGTATATAGTATATTAATAAACAAAAAAGCGTGACTCACTCTTCTATAAATATTTAAATTTTCAAGCAAATTCATGTAGTATAGTACATCAAAATTTCTATATTTATTACCACTTTTTTTTAATTTTACACCAGTGCGCAAAGCTGAGTAAGCTCAAATATTTTTAAAATATAGATTAATATATTGAACCTAATTATAACAGTTTCCAATCTTACTCATGTGGTTGTTGGGTAAACGCACACCAGCAAAGTTTGTGTATGATATGTACATCGTGTGTTCCATTAATATTTACTCACCTGAAATACAGTTAACGGCATATGAAATTCAGCGCCACCGGTAATGAGAAAACCCCATTTTGAGTCATCTTTAGCAGCATATTGCTCAGAGTCAACATCAAACGCTGGGAAACCATCCGTATCACCGATACCACATGACAATTTAATGACAGGAGCTTTTTTCGGTGGTTCCGGCGTATATGAATAAAGAGCAAGAAAGCTTGGCTCTGGCATATTTCTACTATTGTGATAAAGGCAGGTACTAATTTGTTTGATTTATATTTCTAGCAATCTTATATCTGAAAGTGTTTAAGCTTTGAAATATTTTGCTCACAAAATATTAAAGAGACTGTTTTATTTTAATTCTGTGGCATGATAAAGAAAGAGTGTGATAATTATGCATTGTATAAATGCAGCGGTTTTTTGATGCAGTTTTTTTAAAGTGATTTAGCTTGTTTCTATTACATACATATGAATATTATATTAAATAGATAGTCAGGATAGTCAAGACTAACAAATTAATTTCTCTAGCAAAATTATAAAAAATGAATTTTCCTAACTTTATGAAAATAAAGGAGTGTATGTACAAATATATATGTATATATACATATGTATAAATGTACATATGTTTGTAAATTTATGTTATAGGTTGGTAATATTTTTAGTTTGCCTATGTTAAGTAAGTTAACTGGGTACAAAATATGTCATTCCTGTCACTTAGATTCCCAGTTATTGTTCCACATAATTATATCCATAGGATTTTCTATCAAGCGTCAGTGAATTGAGTCTGAAGTTCTCTTCTATAATTTTTCGTAAATTTATTTTCCAAATTTCTCTGTATTGCGTAATTGAAGCCTTCACTTTTTCAAATTCGTTAAAACGAAACTGAATTCAAATTTCATTCATAATACAAGATACAAGATACATTTAATACAACAAGCTTGAATTTCCTGTTTAAAGAAGTCTTCATTATCAGACATTCGTCATATATTTTTTATATATCAGTGTTGCTTCTTTTTCAAACATATTTGCGAAACAATTTGCGAAAGTAATAGAGAGCACCCTAGTTGGAATTTTATTTTATCCTAGTGGGAGCACTATTTTTTGATTTTTGAAAATCTACAAAAATATACTCTGTAATTATGAAAACGCATTAGTAACTATCGTATAGGGGAATTTTTCACGTTTTAGGCTCTTTTGTTTGACATAACTCGAGAACCACTAGTCCGATTTAGTGGAAACAAATTTAGAAAAATTAAGAATTACAATTCGATATTAAAAATATTTAAGCAGGTAAGAAGACAAAACGAATAATGCACAAGTTCTTCATTTTCACTTTCACGTGAAATTGTCAGAATTAAGTCCCAAAATCATATGTTGTACTGTGTAAGACTGGTCGCGGCTTGTATGGATTTTTTTGTAATTCTTAATATGTGCCTTATCTAAAATATCAGGCTTGCTGCCATAAATGCGTTCTCTATTTTTAGCTCGATCCGAAGGTGCTTTCTGGTGCCTAGTGGGTCCTTAAGTATCCAATATAAAGTGGGGACTTCGTATAAAAATTTAAATATTTCTGCAGTTTCTAAATGGGCCGTCCGATTGTTATGAAGTTTCACATATCGTTTGAGAGTCTTTAGAGCACAATTCACGCTTTTAGAGCATATTTTGATACCTTATAAATTTTTTTTAACCCACGCAAACGTCCTTTTAAAAGGGCAAATATACATTTTAGAAACTTATTAAATTTTTTTTTTTCAAAATAAAAATTTAAGTATTAAAGAAAAAATTGTTGCGGCGATATCTGGGTTAATATGCTTAAAATTTAATGGGTTGGTCAAAGTTTTTATTTTTATTTTTCGCCATCTAAATCTCTGTTCCAATGTTCCATGTAATGTATACATTTTTCTTATATATTACTCATTTTTACGGATGTTAGTTTTAATACAAATTCAGTTTTTGCTATTTCTGACGGACTCTGCCCCGAGTAGACATTGAAGAAACATTGTCGATGTATACAAATTCATTTAGATGAGACAAAAACGATTTTTATTTGAAATTCTTGGTCAATATTTATTACTTATTGCAATAAAAATTATGTATAAAAATCTTGTCTTATTTATACATAACGAAAATTAAAAATTTAAAAAAACCCGAATACATCTAGAAAAGATGTGATATCTACTAAACTACTAGACCGATTTTCTTCTTTCGTGACTGTACGTGAATACGGACAGACACACAGACACACACTACAAACTTATAACACCCCTTTTTTAGTCGGTAGTTACAAAAAAAATACAAAATAAAAAAAAATACAGTTTCAAAGCCTGGGGGCAAATTACGGCACTCGTTATCGAACGAAATTATGAAATATTTCAATAGAGTTTATATGGAAATATTTTATAATTTCGAATCGTTTCGAATGCCGTAATTTGCCCCCTGGATTCTGATATCGTGATCTTTTGAAATTGAAGTAAAATTCTTATGAGAGCATCCAATAAAAATTATTTTGTATTATTTGTTTTAGTCAAAACTTTCATGGTTGTTTTGTTTTAATCTGCTCTTCAAACCCATTTCTTCTTTGTTAATTTTGTTTCCATTTTTTGGTTAATTTTTTTTTTCTTAATTTATATGCTAATGTTGTTGCATTTTTTAATTAAAAATATATTTTCATTTACATAAGAAACAATTTATTTTATTTTTAAGAGCATATATTTTCACTTTTAAGTGTATATTTTCAAGTTTTTAGTGCATATTGAATGCGCATAAAACACTTTTTTTAGAAAATGTTTCTGGTTTCCCTGAATATAATACATTTCATATATAACACTTTATACTTTATATAATACTTTTCGCATGTATAATCCTATACGTTCCATAAATGAATTCATATATACTCATATATATTTTTATACATACATATAATAAAAATATACGGGGCATATATAGTTTTCTTAGCTGAGTTATTAAAAAAAATGTAAATTATTTTTTGAAAATTTACTGCCTAGTATTAAGAAATCAAGAAAAAAATTCAAACCGTCCGACTTGGTGTGGAATGTCCCATATACATATATGTATGTATGTTATTATTAAATTAAAAAAAAAACAAAAAAACGCTTAATTGCCACACTCTTCTAATTAACCAAGAGCAGTTGTAATTTGCTCTCTTTGTTGGCCATATTGGTCATGAGAATTTTGTCATGAGACAGAATTTTTAAAAACAATTTCTTAAAATCTTTTATTAAATTATGAGCAAAAATAAATAAAATTGCTTTTTTTTTATTAAAACGCCGGTATGTTTACTTTTATATTTTTAACACACACACACGCACAATTTTAGCCTTAGAAATTACTTAGGAAAAAGGTTTTTTCTTTATTACCAATTACGTAATATGGCTTTTATTTTAATTTTTTATACAAAAATATTTCAGTAAATTATTTAATATTCTTACATTTGGCGACAGTTGCACCTTTAAATTATTTCTTAGTTTTTTCTTAGATTTTTAATTTTTTTAATTGCAAATAATTTTAAATTTTATTACACTAGTATTTTCCGTTTCGAATAATCTGTAATTTTACGTTTTCTTTTTTACACTGTAACTTGGCGACTGATTATTTTTAAAGTTACAATCAATTTCTTTTCTTCGTGGTCTATTCGAAATCAGCTTCTCTCTAAAAGCTAAAGCAGAATTTTTTTATTTTGTTGCATTAATAGTTTGTTAAGTATGTTTGTATGTATTTTCTTGCGTAAAGAATGTATTTTTGTAAATTTCTTAATTTCTGCTGCGTGCTTTCATCACTCGTTGGCATCCATGTGTGTTTAGCGTGTGTCAAGAAGATGCTATTTTGGGTCAATTTAAGTTATTTTGGGATAGGTCTATTTTTTGCGTTTGCTTAAACATACATAGATATTTACATAGTGTGGAAATTTATGTTTTAGCTCTGTTTAAATTTACCCGCTAGAGAAAAATAAATTGAAATTATTTTCCACCAGCAGTTTTGTAGCTAAAACTTTGCATAACTCAAATTAAAATTTATAAGTGTAATTAAAACTATTTGAATTCTTTATATATCGTATAAGTATATTGGGATCAAATTGACATTTACTCAGTGGAAGTTAATAAGGCGATTCAAGTTTTTATGTAATTGCATCTATCATTTTGATATATTTTAATAAAATTTTTTTTATTCCATATCCTATTAACTGTCTGCAAGTCGTGCCAAATGATATTTCTTTACACTTTCACAATTTTATTTTCCTCAAATTTCCTATTGGCCTTTATGCTTGCACACATCTTATTCAATAAAATGTGCAAAGTTATATTTCTTAAGTCCATTTAAACCAAGTTCTTTTGTTTGCCAGACAGTGAAATAATTTACAAGAGCAGAAGATTAAAAACGCTAAATACATTGTAGATTTTTACTAAAAAAAATACCACCAAAATAGTTTTGCTTACAGTAAACGAATTTGTATTCAATCAAACATGTATTTCCTCAAAAAGTCAATAAACTTTTATTGTGGATACTTAAAAAAAAGAAAGCTTCCAGAATATATATTTTTCTTTGCCAAATCTTCATTTGTATCAAACAAGAACAGCTAAAATAAAAAAAAAAAATAAAACAGTAGTCACTGGTTAATTATGACTATTTCATCATGATTCCCAGTGTTAGGCAACCGACTATAAAATGTCAAAAATAGAATACATATGTTTATATGAGAATGATTATTTGGATGGCAACAATGCAACGGGCTACAGGTTGCTGTCTGTACTACGTTTGTCGTTGTAGTCAAATTAAACTTATTTCTATTTTTTATGGCAACAAAACAAAAACAGTGTTGACAATATAGTAAAATACGTAAAACAAATTATTCCAAGAAATATTTATTATTATAAAATAGAAAAGCAGTTTACAAATTTACAAATGTTAATTGCAAAAATAATTATATTTTTGCAAAGCGAAGAAACAATAATTCTCGTAAAACGCGAAAAAATCACGAGTTAGCGAAAAATTGCTAAACATATTGAAGAAATTACAAAACCTATAAATCTGTAGTAAAATTCGCAAAAATAATATAAAAAAATAAACTGATTTGTATTTATATCTTTTGTAATAACCTACTTTATTTTAATGCGAAATATTTGAAAGCGGCACCACTGAATAATATATATTTATGGCGCTGCTGGCTTCTTCAAAATAATTATGTAGCTGCCTACCAGGCAACATTTGTTGCCTGCGACATTTTTAGTCATGTAGCCATGTAGCCTGCTGTGGTATATTTGTTTAATGCATTAAGCAGAGAATATGTTTAAACGATTACTTGTAAGTTTTAACAGTTACAGAAATACATAACGGTACACAAGAATAATTTGCCTGTGTTGCACAGTTCAATTCACCCGGAATTAATGCACAGAATAGGGTTTACCACCAAGTTTGGGTTTATGATTCCCCTGTGAAATTTTTCTCTTGCGAACCTCCATTAGAACTGTATTGTGGGAACTTTTTGTGCTATATTATCATTGACTGTGTTCATGGGTCGTCGTGAATGTGCGTGACGGTAAGTTAAAAATAGACACGCGCACTTCAGTATTATTTGGTTTTAAGAATATGCCACTTCGGATAGTCTTTGTAAAATTTATTATTTATTTATATTCTTCAAAACAATTCGACAGGTCCAAAAATCATTTCCGTCATTTCAGTAAAAGCTCACAATTTGCGATTATGATGGGTAGATATAACAATTACAAGTTTATACAATTTTATGTTAAATAATATAGAAAATTCAAAAATTTCTACTTATTGGAACACGGGCGGTAGTCGTGTGCCTGGCCTGATTTTTTTCAAAACTGTAACTTTTCTCATCTGCAATAAGAATAAATAAGGTTCTGCACAAAATTTCAGAAGTCTACCTTAGTTTCTTTTATTTTATTCTCCAATTTTTATATGGGAATAAAGCACTTTACGCCGTGTTCCAAGTTTCTTTTAGAATTAATTTTTTTAATAGCTTAGATTTATTGCTTTTTATGCACTAAACACATTCACCATACTAGACTTCACGAATACAATATATCTAACGCCCTGTACCAAGATAATTATTTATTTTAGAAACAGCAGGAGCAATTGTCCTCACGGAATAGTTTTGCTACACCGAAAATTCTTAAAAAAATAGGTTATGCATGGAATGTGTATATATATTGAATATCCTATTTTTTAATAAAAAAACTTTTCACGAAATATATATTTGTTTCATTTTGCTCCAAATCCACTGATTTTAGGTTTAATAAGTATTGTTTTGCTGTACACGCCACTGTTTGGCTATTGAGTAAAATTCTTTATACGCAGACATACGACATACTAAGTATAGTTAACTCTTATTTTGCTTCATTTCTATAAGAAGTGAATAATAAAAAAATAAGGTGCCGTATGAAAAATTCAACGCAACTTTTAAGCAAAAATATCATCACCCAGACGCAGCCGCCGATTAAATGTTTTAATAAAAACTTATTAAACACTTTCCCCCACATTCTTAAAAAAAATAAAATGAATTTAAAATTCATTTTAGCAAAATTTTTTATGGAAAATTTGAAATAAAATACATTTCAAATTCGTTTTTTATGTTATGAATGTGGGGGTTTGTTTTATTAAATTATTGCTTACGAGAAGAATTTTTGTAAGGGAGACAATCCTACAGAATCCACTTGCTGTTTTTTTTAAAGAACAAACACAACCCGCAAAGCGATTAGCTTGTCTACAGAATAAGGATTTTGTTTGTTTGTGTAAGCTGATCGATAGTTAAAAGATACTGCGACCCGCCTGTAAAGCACTTTTTTATTTTGATAATGCTTAAAAATATAAATTTTACCAAATTTTATTTTTTTTTACTCTCAAGCTTATGTTGTTGTCTGAAAGAGTTTGCTTTCAATTTGGTTCCATAATTTTTGTTTCTAGGTTTCCAACCATGCGTAATTCTGTAATTTGTGAATCGATTATCAAAATTTTTATTTTTGAAAGGGCTTAGGCCCATCAATTTTTTAAGTCAGAGGTGAAATGCGATCCTCTTATGCACAGCTCTGTCATTTGTGAACCTATATTCAAAATTCTGTTTTGTCTGAAAGAGGTTATTTCCATATTTTTTTCGCAAATCGGAACTCATATTTTTTTTTATTTGAAAGGATCCTACAAATTTTTTCTCACAAATTGCTGGAAAAATATATGGACATTTTGTTATATTTTTTATACGACCTTTTGCATTGAGGTTGTTTTTTTTCAGATAGTTAAATTGGAAAATTTTCTGTTAACCTTTTTTTAAGCAAACATCGTTCTTCACACTGTAAGTAATACATTCAAGTTGAAATGTACCAAAGTATAACCCAAGTTTAGCTATTTGATTTTACAAATGAGTTTGGAAGTCTAAAAAGATCAGCCGCTAGTCATTGTGCTATAACTTCTTGAAAAAACGCAGAAATTCATTGAGATTTTTCCCAGTAGTACTTTTGAATCAGCAAAATACAGACGGTACCATTTTCTCGAAATCAGCTTATCTCGACATAAGCACTTTTTCTTTATTGCCCAAGATATTTGGGCATGAATTACATACTTATGTATTAACATATCGTCAGCCCATTATTGGTTTGGAGCATATGCCGAAAATTCGCAGTGGAGAAAAACGACAAAGAAGGTTTACATGAAGTTTATTCAAAGTATACCCGATAGAATTTTTTCTTTTTTTGCTGCATATGTATACAAGCTTACTGCTGTATATTTAGAAACTTGTTGTTGAAAAGAAAATTAATGCTTCAAATTTATTTTTCTTGCTGTCAATAGAAATAAGTCAATCGGTTGAACGATGACCTCAAAATTAAACAAAAATCTTTACTAGGACATTGTAGTTTTTGCGATGTTAGCAATTTTTTTTTGCGATTGATCTAATTTTTTGAGGGTTTTTAATTACTTGCAATGTAAGTTATTTCTTCAATGCATTTAGAAATTTTTCGCGAACATGCGATTTTTTCACGTTCTTTTATTTTTAACAGTTTTTGGCGATTTCAAATAAATTTGAAGGCTTGTTTCCGATTTAAAAGCGAGTTTTGCATGTATTCTTCTGAATGCATTAAAACCATTCACCGCAGCAGGCTACACGAACACATGACTTTAAATTAATTTATTTGGATTTATATTTCTTTATATTTTTTTGGAGAATTTTACTATTTACAGGTTAAGTAATTTCTTTAATAAATTTAGCAAATTTTTTGCTTACTAGCAATTTATTCGCGATTTTTTCCAAACTTTTAATTTTTTAATGGCTTTCCCAACTTTTAATAAATTTTACGGCTTGCTTTTGATTTTGCAACTTCTCGCAAATTTTTGCAAAGCTTTGCTTGCCTTCAGCTTCCTGGCAGTTTTTCCGATTTTTAAACAATATTAGATTTTGTTATTACCTCGCCGTTAGTAAGTTTTTGCGAATTTTTATAATTTCGCGATTTTTACAAATTTTTTTGTATTCCTTATAGTTTTAGCAATTTTTAATCAATATTATGGCTTGTTTAAAATTTTGGAAATTCTCGCGATTTTTTGCAAAGTTCGCGAACTTAAGAGACTTTTATTAATTTCAAGACGATATCAATTTTTGCATTAATTTTTATTTCAAATACATAATCCAATTTTTTGCATATTATGCAAGTAATTTTTGCTGCATTTAATAGTATCCATAACAAGGCAGACGTTTGGAGTATATTGAATTCTTGAAGGAAAGTTCATCGAACTATGTGAAGCTTGTCGGTCGTCCCAATGGAGTTTATAAAATTTCAGAAATAAAGCAAAACAAGAGTTAAATTTATTTTGTACGTTTTTGTATAAATAATTTGACACAATAGCCAAACTGGCGTTTACAGCAAAACAATGATTATTAAACCTAAAAAAGTTAAAATGGAGCAAAATTAATGCTAAATATCTCAGAAACCATTATTAATTTCGCGAAACATGTTTTCGGTTCAAAAATAGGATATTTTTAATATATACACCCCGTACTTAACTTATTTTCTTAAAAAATGGTCGGTGAGTCAAAACAATAATGGGCTGACGATATGTATGTATGTCCAAAATAGTCTACAATCTGCTTATGAGTGAAAAAACAACTCTCATGTATTAGATTTTGAAAAACCGACTTTGTTGTTCTTATAAATATAATTTGGTCTTTTTAAACAAGAAATTAATTTTTAAAAAATGCGCATGTCTATGCAAAATTAAAAAAAAAACATAAAAAGTTCGACTTTAGCCTTACATTCCCCAAAAACCACTGATTCAAATGGAACTATAATTTGATCTTATACAGATGTTATATTTCTGCTAAAAAAAAAGAATTACAAGAAAATCTTTATTACCTTAAAAGTTACAGAGTTTTGGCCGATTAAACATGACTCTGAACCACTGTGCGCCGTGTTGCCTTGCTGTCGGTAAAATAGTTATTTTTATATTAACATGTGCATTCTATGTTTGAGATATTTTGAAGTCGGTAGCTTACTGTGTTGAATGTGATTACTGTGAGATATTTTGACTGTGTTGCATGTGATTACTGCTGTAGGTGCTACCATGTTGCATAGGTAACCTTGTAGTTAGGGCTTAAAGTCACTACCGCTAACGAGGCTCTAGCTTTTCCTGAACTTAAGGCCTGACTTTGTTACAAAATGATTTTCTATTCTGATGATGCAATTCTTAATCAGTGCAAATGAATTGATTTGTATTGCTTTGAAGTAAAAAAGAAATTATAACACTTTGACCACAGTCGTTATTGAAAATGAGTCTCGTTTATTAATTTTTTTTTGCTGCCTAAGAAACTCAATTAATTTCCAAAAGCTTATCATGTTTGTCACTTAATCCCCTCTTTTATTTTAACGTTTCGTTCGTATCAGTTTATTTTAACATTTATTTATCTAAGGCCACTTACTTTGTTTTCTTTAAACAAAAAAGTACTCTTTCTTATTATATTTAAGTATATCACAAATTTGTTTTGCTTTTAAATTGAATGTATTTTTAAGTGTTAAGATGAGTAAAGGCCGTCAGATATTTTAATCTTTGCATGAACAGTGAGAAGCCCTGATAAGAAAAAATGTGCTAAAACCTTGATAATGAAAAAAAATGATAATTATATACATATATATATATATATATATATATATATATATATATATATATATATATATATATATATATATATATATATATATATACAGACATTTGTTCGTATTCGTGTGCATACGTACGTGCATATTGTGTTATATAAATTATTTGCAATTGATTGATTGAGTGCGCATTAGTTTTTGACCAACCTTTAACCTTTTCAGTTCAGTTACGTACGTTAATCAATTCCCTTTTAGGAATTTAGTTTTAATTTTTTATATTCTAATAAAATAATTAGTTATTATTATTATTATTATTATTTTTTAATCTTACTTATAAAATATTATAATTTATCTGTTAGAGTTTCATGGTTTTCCTCAGAGTTTTCGTTAGAGTCATCGCTATCACTGCTACCACCACATCCCTGTGCATAATCCTCCTCTGAATTTTTGTTTTGCACTTTTTCAAGGTTGTTATCGTCCAAGACTACATTTTCATTGTTTGTCAAGGCATCCAAATTCTCCTCAGAGTCCTTTATTTTTTCGCTGCTAAAAATGAAAACCTCATTGGCATCTTGCTCCTGTAGGATATCTTCTTCGTTGTAGGCTTCCAAATTTCTCTTACGTTTGATGTCTACCACTTGAGCTTTATCTAATTTTTTGTGCTCTTCATCTTCCTCCGAAGAATTTTCTTCGGAAGTACTTGGACTTCTTTTACGTCGAGAGTCTCCAGGATTGGCTTGGCTCTCTGCAGGAGCTGTATCAGGCTTGGCGGCCACTTCTAAGGTCTCAGCTACTGCTGTATCGGGTTTTTTAGCTGCAACCAGCGATTGTTCAGCTGCTACATGATTGTTGCTGTGTTGATCCTCTTCTGAGGAATTTTCTTCTGAGGTTTCTGTGCTGCGTGTATTTCTTCTACGTCTAGAGTCTCCCTGGCTAGGTTCACTTTCTGCCGGTGTCGTGTCCAACTTAGCGGCCAACTCTAAAGTTTCTGCCGGTGCTATATCGGGTTTTTTGGCTACAACTATGCCCTTGGCTGATGGTTTTTCTTCTGATGAAGTTTCTTCGGAAGTATCATCAGCACTGCGTTCATTTCTTAGGAGTAAATGTGGTGCTAACTTTTGAAAGCTTGCCGACTCGTCACTCTCTTCAGCACGTCTCAGGCGTTTTAGTATTGAATCCTTAACTGAAAGTTGATTACTACTATGGGGTTTGAAGTCTACAGCTCTCTTAGATCTATCAAAATGCTGCTTCTCTTCCTCCTCTTCCCCACTGCTGCTATCACTTACTTCTTCTTGCACTATCACATATTTCTCTAACTCTTTTTCACTGCTTTCCACAGAAACGTCTTCTTCATTATTATCTTGCACTGACTTTATTTCTAATGCATTTTCTTCTTCTGCAGAAGAAGAGTTTTTCTCATATTTATTTAACTCCAAGCTTTCTGAGCTTTCAGATATATAATTTTCATCGCGTATTTCTGTTTTCACTGGACTGGCCCAGGACACTGCTACTAATACACTCAGCACTGTACATAATATGAATAATTTCATTATCCTGTTTTGAATTTTATTTTATAATATATATTTAACAGCTATTGTATTAAATTATTTTTTATTTTTAATATTATTTTTTATTAATGTCTGTTGAAAATCGTTGCGTTGTCTTTGCCGCTCAATTCGTTGTATACTGTTCCATTAACATAAATTTTTATTAAGTTTTTATTGATTTTCAGTAATTTCTTATCAGCTTGTCGCAACGCTTTAGTCACTGCTGTTTATTCGATTCACTCTTTTGCTCGATTCAAATCACACTCTTCAGTATTTGCAAATATTACTTACTGGCATATAGCGCGTGATGAAGTTAAAATAAAATAAATTTAATTGTGTTTTCACACTAAAATTTAAAACCTGTTTTTAAGGTTAATACCATAAACAGCTGATTTTGCATTCACACTGCAAGTTTGTTAAATTTAAGTTTTAACTCACAGGCTGTCTAATAACTTTGTTAAAAAAATAAAATAAATCTCCTGCAGAAATACGTGTATTTGTTGTTGTATTTTCATCTGCTTTTTATAACACTTATTTGACAAACTGTACAACAACTGTTTTTGTTTGTATGAAAAACTCGGAAATTTTATAATGCGTCGTGAAATGAAAATTATTTTATATTTTGTAAATAAATTTTTTAAAATTATGGAAATAGTAATACAAAGTGAAGAAATGCTTGGAAATCAAATTCTTGTATACAAAAAATGCACAACTACATCTTGGAAATCAAATTCTTGTATACAAAAAATGCACAACTACATTCATCGGCGGATCGATGTTGGTCATATCGTCTATTTTCACTTCCCAGAGGTCAATGAAAATATTTTCATTGTTTTCCTTCCAAAAAAACTCTTTTTCCCATAATTTTTTGATTATTGTTGCTGCTGCATCCATTTTTAAGTTGAACATCTTTCAAGCGACATCTAGTGTTATTCACTGGCATAAAAATTAAATGCTTATTTTTGTCATTTTGACTTCGCAGCACTGAATTTTAGCACAGCGAAAACAAGGTTACATTTCATAAAATCAACTTAAGACTAATTCTAATATGGTTTTAAGTTGCTTTTTACAAAAACAATTTGAATGGTAAAACCAGGTTTTAACAGTTGTATTTAACGTTAAAACCAACTTTTATTAAAACCATGTCAGCGTGAAAACACTATAAAAGAAAATTAATTGCTTCTATTAAAGAATCGATGTGAATTTTTTGTTAAGTGGGAATTATGTTTTTCCAGCTGCAAAGTTAATTATTGGCGAATAAAGTCTTAGAAAAAATCACCGAGCAAATTATCTTAGTCTGTATTCAATGAAATTATAAATTATTTACATATGATTTCTATTGATATATTTTGATAATTCATTCGATATTTAATACCGTAATTTACTTACTGATTTGCGGATAAAGCTTGAGTAGTATGTATCCTTCAAAAGTGATTCCAAAAGGTGAAAAGAAAACACCACTTCTTAAGCCTAATGTTTTGCGGAAAATCCGCACTCAAACCAAAACTAATCTTGATAAATACTAAAAAGAATCTTCAGTATCAGTTTCAATGATAAAAAGGTGATTTACTGAATTTCGTTGTCGGTTGCAAACGCAATCGTACGACAACTCTGCAGGAGTATTTAACATTTATCAACTGCAGTACGGACGATTTTTTTAGATTTCGAAACACACCAGACACCACATAGAACTCAAAGCAGTGATTCTTTCGAGCTGAATTGATGCCGAAGAAGGTCAAATCTGGTTTGTCGCAAATCTGGTTTTTTGCATGTGTTTTCTTAAAATAATTTAAGTTTCATTACATTTTGACTTCATGGAAAACTTGTCAAGCAACTTATGCTGAGTACAAATTTGGCATTTCCTGTGTTGTCATTTTTTAGCATCATTTTTAAAATGTGTGCAACGCCATTTAAATTATGTTTTTTAGATGGAAAGCAATGTCACGCAACGAAAAATATGAGAAATGAAGAAAAGTTGCCACTAGTACACACTATTGCGATGTCACAAAATGCCTTACCCAGCATTACATTCAGTTAATGTTAAACTTTTCTAAGTCTTAGCATATATACAGTTTCTCTTACTCGATATTTTAGCGTCACTAGAGACGAATCTTCATTGTCATCGAAAATTATTTGCAACTTCATATTTTGCGCTATTTTTATTCAAGCTTTGATGCATGATTAATTGCGTGCAAAGTAATGGTAGATTGTTTCAAGCAGGAGACATGAGGTTTTATAAATAAAATTTTAAATTCTTAAGAATTTTCAACTGATATGAAAAAGAAATCAACAAGTTAGTTGCCTGTAGTAAATATATACATATGTGCAGTTGCCAAAGTTGCCAGCTTACAAATTGCGATTGCATAATATATATAGGTATAACTGGCAACATTGAATAATAGCTTAAGTCGACTAAAGCGATTGTACGTACATACATCTCTTGCTTATTTGCTTATTTGTTCCTGTGACATTACAATATATTTCAACAGACTCAAGCTTAAAAATTAGTCAACTTTATTTTTAATGTGTGTTTACACCTTCCAAAGAGATGACTTCTTTAGATATAATATTTATTTCGAGAACCGTAAGAGCTACTTACCGAAAATTTTGACAGAGTATGTAGAACTTTGGTCGCTACAACAACAATAAAATTAAAGTTAAAAATTAAAGGGTGTTCTAAAACGAGTAACGAAAAATATTAAAATCCGATGTAATATACATATATACAATTGTATGTACGTATATGTATAGACACTTGAAATTTGTAAAATTAGAGTATTTTTATACAAACTAAAACAATTAATACTAATATTTAAGAAGTTTATTATTCGACATATTGTCATAATTATATTTTAATTTGAAATTTATTTGCTTGTGGTTTAGCTTGGTCTATATACGTATTTCATTGGCGAAGGTGTAGAAAAATAAAATAGATTCATATCGAATATAAATTATTTGCTGGGTTTTGTATGAGTTTTGTCTTTGTGATTTTCAAAAATATTATTGTTCTATGAATTCTCATATAGTTTTTGAAAGTCTGTGCATAAAGTAAGAGGTTTGTGACTGTTCAAAATTTGTGGTTGAAGTCTACTGATGATTTGGTTTAAGCGCCAATGAAATACGTATATAGACCAAGCTAAACCACAAGCAAATAAATTTCAAATTAATACTAATATTTATAAAAATTAAAATTAAAAGGTGTTCTATTAGTTTATGTAATTTTGACAACTTGCTGTATCTTGGAAACCGTAAGAGGAGATAAAGTCTTGAAATTTTCAAAAATTGCAAAACTAAAAAATCCCAAAATTATAAAAACGCCAAAGCAAAAAAAATCGCCAAACAAAAAAAAAATCGCCAAAACGAAAAAAGCAACAAATTAAAAAAAATCTTGCACTAAAATCGCAAAAAATAAAAAAATCGCTTAAATGAAAAAAAATCTCTAAAATGGAAAAAAAATGTTTAAATAAAAAAAAACGCTAAAAACCTTAGAAAATCGCTAAAACGGAAAAAGCACCAAAACTGAAAAAAGCAAAAAAGTCAAACCTCGAAAAAAATCACAAAAACGAGAAAAAAGCACCAAATTAAAAAAAAATATAGAACTTAAATAAATCGCAAAAATTAAAGAAATCGCTTAAATGAAAAAAAACCAAAATTAAAAAAATCGCCAAAATAAAAAAACGCCAAGAACCTCAAAAAATCACTAAAACTAAAAAAACCACCAAAACTGAAAAAACACTAAATAAAAACAAAACGCTAAAAACCTAAAAAAATCTTCAAAGCGAAAAAAAAAATCGCCAAAATTAAAAAAGCGCAAAAAACATAAAAAATCGATAAAACGAGAAAAAAAAAACTACCAAAACTAAAAAAAGCACCAAATTAAAAAAACGCCAAGAACCCAAAATTGCTAAAACGAAAAAAGTATTAAAACAAAAAAGAACCAAATTAAAAAAAGCCAAAACCCGAAAAAAATCACAAAAACGCCAAATAAAATAAATCACATAAATGAAAAAAATTGCTTAAACGAAAAAAACACATACTTTGAGAACTGAAAATTTAATTTTTTAGGATACGATGTTGAGAAAGCAACGCATCTACATACATTCAACTTATTGCTATAATCAAAAAAAAAACAAAAACTATACTACATAAACGCACTTTGGTAAAATGTATATAAGATTCGGCACAGCCGAATATAGCACTCTTACTTAAGTTTTCTATACATACCAAGTTTGTGTACGTTTTTATTTTCAAACAGTGCAAGTACATACGTAATACATTCACTGATTGAAAAATAATACTAATACAACTGCTGGTGTAACAAAAAACAATAGAAAAATCTAAATTGTTCAAAAACATTTAGAGTGTAAAAAGTAGTCTCAAATGGTTTTTTTATTTAAAATTAATTGAATATTTATAATGAATTGCTGTTGAATAATTTTTAAACTTAGCAACCTATTAGCGAGTTTAGTTTTCTTGTCTACGAAGACATCTGCAAGACACTGGCAACATTGCAAATTTGACTAACTGAAGTATGCTTCTTCATATGCTTGTCATCGTTTCAAAATGTTTCCCATTTCTCATATTTATTATTTTTAAAACGTAGTTTTTTTATTTTTATACGGCTTGAAAAATGTTGATAAGACAATACATTGTGATGACATGTGTAAGTACGAACGTACATAAGCAGCAGGTCAAAACGATCATCACTTCATACAGACATTTTTATATTGCCTACTGTTACGAGTAATTACAGATACGTAATTAAACTATTACTAAATTTAAATATAAATTCATAATAATCTTGTAATTTTACTAAAAAATTACATCACACATAAAATTTGCATTAAAATCTACGAAATGGCAATGAATGATTTATATGATATGAATTTCATCTTAATTCAACATAACTTACAGTAATCTTCAAAGAAAATAAATATTCTTTAAAAAGCTTTATTTCATGTTGAATTAATATTCCAGTACTGTGAAATCAAAATTAATAATCATGTTGAATCAAGGTTATTTCAAGTCAAAACAGCGTGAATTAGATACTGAAATAACTCAAAGAACTATGTTGAATCAAACAACATGAATTTAATGTAATAGAGTTGTTTTATTTTATTAATTACTTATATTGTGTGTATGGGCATAGGCGTCAGAAAAATGTTTTAAGATTCGAACTCGAACTAGTCGCGTTTCATTATCAAATCAAGTAAAAATTAGCAGCAATTCCATACATAGTTTAGGGCTACGAGAAGCGCTAAGAATATGTTTTCATATGCAAATACATCTTAACAGGTAATGATACATACATTACAATCAAATAGATTTTATTAATGAGATAATGCATAATTCATTGCATGGTTAGACATTTTAATTTTTTTAGTGATTTACAAATTAGCAAACTACTTCCCAAATAAAAAGTTTTCAAACCATTGTAAAACGATCTCAAACAATCCTCTTGAAAGCTAAAAGAGAAATTGCACGATATGAACGACATCCATCTGCCGATAGAAAAGTTTACCTTGATATTCTAGCAATTCTTCACTTTATTCACACTTATTCATAAAAAATATTTCTGTTTAATAGGAGGTTTATTAAACAAATTTTCTATGGAAATTTGATTGATAAAACTTTTATAAAATCAAAATATTTATTTATGAATAAGGCCCCGATAATTTTAAAATGTTCATTTAAAAAATTTAAAATAATTTCCATTTGTAAAATTGTAAAACTTCTTCGTTTTTCATACAAACAAACAAACAGCTGTTGCACAGTTTGTCAAAAGATTATCTTAATTTTTTTATTTTTCTTTTCTTAACTTCACTTCTATTACGTAAACGCAATACAAAAAAGTCGAACTTAAAATAACACCGAGTTTGACGTTTCATGTTAGCAAGAATTAGGTCCGTTCGAGTACTTTTCCAGAAAAATGCAGTCACTTAGTAGATACGAATGCTAAAGGGCCACTCAAACTATAATACAAGTACTAATAGTTTTGACGAAAATGCATCCCTGGTCTTATATTTGTTTCAAAAATTTCAAAAAAACAATAACATCTCAACATGTCAAGATTTTTCAGTTACGAACTATTTTCTTCTTTACTCTTATACCTACAATAAGTAAAAGAAATGTATTGCCGAACACGTTGTTTAGCGTTTGTTTTAGAAGATGTCACTCTAGTAAAGCATTTGAAAATGCCCTCATGTCTTAAAAGTTCTTATAAGATGTCTTGTGCAGGTCTTTATTGTGTAAGTGTGCTTTTTTTTTGTATTTTTTTTGTGTTCTCTGTGCTTCTTGTACTAAATGACTGAAAATTCCAACCAAACTCAGTTTATTTTTTAGTTTTGAGTGTCAGTTTTAAGATTTTAATAAATGCCTTAAATAATTTTTTATTTAAAGTACTGCCTTTTGTGATTTTTTTTTACTATTTTGAAAAAAGTAAAAACAAACTTAAAGTTTATTTTTTTTTGTTTATTAGTTTTAAGTTGCATTGAAATAAGCAAACTCTATGTTTAATACGAATAAAAACTAAATTATTTTTCCAATAGAACCAAAATTTAATATATTTTTTAATTGGGAGCGTTTGCAGCCAGATAAAAAATTCACTTCGTCGATTCGACGAAGAAAGTGCTTATAGGTATAAAAATAAGACAGTGCGTCTAGGGTTAAATAAATAACTAAAAGAAATTTCACAATAATGAACTATTCACTTTATTCTCGTTTAAAAAACAATCGGGTATGTTCTGTATTTCACGTAAAATACAATCGTTCGATATTACCAAGGTATTGTTTTCATAGATATTTATGGGCCCTCAAGCCCATATTCTCAATTAAATTTTTTTTTAGTTTTTTTTTACTATATGTATACATATGTATGAAATAATTAAATATATATAAGCTTTTGTTGTACATGCTTAAAATAAAAAAATTTCCATATTAATATATGTAATTTCGTTACATAAAATTTTTGGTATTTTGTTGGTTATTTTCCTCATTATTTTCTAAAATATTAATTTTAGCAAAAAACTTTCTGTAAGACTAATGTTGTTGACTTATAAAAAAAATATTGCTAAAATATTGCCATATATCATATTCTTGTAAAATGATTTTTTAAAAAGATAGTCATATGCAAAAATTACATTGAAAAATGGGCTTGAAGTCCAACTTTTAGGGTAGGACGCACCGGCTAAAACGCACCTTATGGTATGAAATTTTTTTGTATTATTTTTTTTCAATAAAACTGAATTGATTTGGGGGTGAGAGTAAAAGAAATAAAAAAGTCTCCATACAATTAATTGCCACTCTAATGTACATATATACATATTTCCAACAACAATTCCATAGCAATTCCACACATTTTAATATCACGTGGAATACAGAACATGTCTAAAAATGTGCTGAATTTTGGGATAATCATCAGGGAAAAGCATTAAAGCGAAGACGTTTAATAATTACCCCATACAGGTAATTATGAGAATACGGTTCAATACGAGTACTTCAGAAATACATATATCCGAACTCATTGTGGTATGTAATATATAATTACTTGAAATAAAATGAACACACATACATATCTTCACATAAAATCCAAAAGGCAGTAAATGCACTTTTTACTTTTTTTACAGGACAAGCTAAAAACCTTATTAATTTAAGACTATTTATGTGTTGGATTCCAAATTGAATAATGATAATATATCACTAAATATGATACATACACATATATATATATATATATATATATATATGAATAAAAATTTAACGAAATATGTATTTTGGTTAATCACATCATAATCAATCAAAAAATCTAATTTGAATTTGTTACGGCCTTTTGGATTTTAGGTTTCGATATGTATTTCTTCAAATAAAATATTTTATTATATAACGAAAACAGTTCATATAACAAAAAATAAATCTGTGTATAAGGTACATATATTCGATTGCAGAATTGCATATACATTTAGGTAGTTTTGGGTAAATAAACGAGGAGACTTTAGGGGAAATTAAATTTTGGGGTGAAATATTTCTGGGTAATTACCCAAAATGGGCAATTAAATGAAAATTAATTAAGGTTGAACTTTTGTGTGAAATTGAGTGTAAAAAAATGTTTGGAGTGAATAAGCGATAAATGCATTAAACTGATGGTTAACTAAACGTATTGAAGTAAAATATTTATTATTATTATCAGTAATTCCATACAAAATAAAGTTTTTTCTACTATATTTCTGGCCTCAAACTTAAATAAATAATTTGAGTTTAACACTTATTAACACACTAATAATCTCAAATTATTATTTTACTTATGCAGTAAAATATTTTTTTTATTAAAAATACTAATAAATAAATAATTGCTTAGTTCACAAAAGCTGTTGTATCTCTGTATCGATTGTATTATCATATTGAATACAAGAGTGTAACATTTTTTTATGAAATGTTCATATAAAAATTAAATACATTATTACACTTTTATTTCATATGTTTTTAAAATGTTGTATTCAGATAAAGGCTCTCTGAGAGAATTTGTATGTAGCTTGTTCTTCTTTTTTTTTCATTAAAAATACAAAATACATTAATACACTACACAGAGGGTGTTCACAATTAAAAAACAAAAAGTGTATTTGATACACAAATACACGATTCAAATTGTTGTGAATTAAGCAAATATTTTGTTTATAACTTCATTTATTTTTGGGTATTTTGAAAATTTCATTGAAAACCAAAAATGTTTTGTTTCTCTTTGCTCTTGTTTGCTTACATTTATAAACATATCGCACACTAAACCACAAAGGGTCAAAATTCAAAATATTTCAGATGCTGAGTAGTGGCAAAAAACTGTTGATACTGATCAAATGACGAAAGTATGTAACATAAAAACAAGCATAAGGGTATTTTATATTCTTCAAGAAGACTTTATTGCAAAAGAAATTGTTGCGGGTGTTAGAGATTTGTTCAATTAAATGGTTAATAGAAAAAACAAAACCACTTTGATAATTTTGAGTTGTGACTCTTTATGATTTAGTGTGCGATATGTTTTCGATTTACTGGACCTTACCGGCAATAATTAGTTCAGTGAGAATTCGCAGTTATTGTGTAAATGAACTGTAATTTTTGTCTCTCAATTCGTCCACTGATTTAAAAATATTTCCATTTCAACTCTATTGAAATATGTATGTATATCGAAATTTCAATCGATATAAAATGCCCCAATTTCCCCCCTGGAGTATGTGCACCCAAACTCAATCCAGCAAAATTTAGTAAAATTCACAAAAAAATTATAAAATCTTATGTGTTCACGAACGCTGCTATTATCAACAAAAACTGCTGGCAGTTGTTGCTACAATTTAATTTGTTATTGACTTTTTTTTTTTATTAAAATATTGTGATTGGAGAAATATTTTTTGTTATATATGTACATAGTATACACTATATGGAGTCAGATATAAATGTTATATAAATTACACATGGAATTGCAAATCATTTTTGGTGAAGGGTGTAAAAAAGTGTGACTAATGAATTAAAATTTGGCTGTTTCTTTATTGCACACTTAGACTTACATATCTGTGGTTTTAATAAATAACAGCGCATGTCCAGAAATCGAATTTTTGCAGTATAGCCAAAAAAATTCTTTTTGAAGCTTAATTAAAAAAGGTAGATGCTTTGCTGTTGTAGACTTCTTAAAAAACATTTAATGAATAACAATATGGTATCGTTAACTCATAAATTTTGTTAAAACATAAATTTGTTATATATGTTCTTTAATGCTTGTGTTATAATTTTAATTTATTTTTAATTTTTTATGCTCATAAATTATAATCTACATATTTACATTTCATCAAAAGCTCATTTATTTATGTATACTTAAAACTTTCTTTTTCTGCCCGTATTGTTTTGTGTACTCCTGCAGCTCATAAGTATTCTGCTCCAGATGTAGTAAATAATCATACTTATGCTGTTTTATTCCATAGTCTTCCGAGCTCAAGTTATCGATATCGACTTCATTGATGCTATCAGAAATTTCACTGTTTACGGAATGTTGATTAACATCTTCATTTAAGGGCTTTCCCAAGCAATTACAAAAGATAAGCGCTATTAGTAAATTGAATAAAATAAAGTTCATTTTTTTAATTCCACAAGTTGAGTTTTTTAAGGGAAACCTTAACAAATAGAAGCTAAAATTCTGACTAAATAGAGACTAGAAAAACAATTTCGATTTAATATAAATTTTTAATCAAACATAAACTTGATGATAACTGCAATATGTATTTGTTTTTAATGTATTCATTTCCTCATTAATTGTTCTTTTAATGTTACACCGAAATATTATCTGTGTACTCGTTTTTGATTCATTCGAATTTCTAGTTAAACAATAAAATAATTGAATTAGTGTTTTTATGGGAATTTTTACAATTTAAGTTTAAAATTTGTAAACGCACTAATAATCCCAAAATTATATTTTACTTATTCACTAAAATATTTTTTTAATAAAATACATTGAAATTGATTATTATATTATTATTATATTATTATTATATTTTACTGAATAAGTAAAATATAATTTTGGGATTATTAGTGCGTTTACAAATTTTAAAAATAATTGAATTAGATTCAAATGAATTATGAAATTGGAAATGAGATTAATATTAAAATCGATATGGTGTCACACAATGTATTCAAAAGCTAATAAAAGTAGAAGTCTACTTCGATATCTACGCACTTAACATTATATTCTGATAGCTTACTCGCAAGTTTCAGGTGGATATAATTTTAGATTTACATAAATAATTTATTCAAAATATAACAAATAATTTTGTTATTGGCATTATTATCCAATAGTCGCTAGTTCGAAATTGTTTTGCAACATATTTGCCAGCAAATAAGCTTTAAGCTCATTCTGCTACGTTTACATTAACTCAAAGTTCGTTACCTGATAATAAAAAATATCATTAAAGCATACCACAATTTTGTAGACTTTTGCGTCGAAAAAAAATTATACAAGGTGAAATTGATAAGCCTTGTAGACGCATAAAACGTATACACACTTGTTCTGGTTTAATTCAGATTGTGATTTTGTAGGGTCATCGATATGGCTTTCTAGTTACACAGATTATATTTTAATTCGTCTAGAAACAAATTTTCATGATATAAATATATGTAGATATATTAAATTTAACTGTATTCGCTTTCAATCGAGTAAATTCATCACCTAAGCAGCAGTGAAATGCATCTGGATGGACTTAAAAAGCGATAAGCAAACTATTTTATAATAGTTCTTATTTTGAGAGGCATTATATAAAAATTAGAAAGAAAGAAACAGTTTAAAACTTCAATGAATCTTAGTGCCATTTCATACTATGCCTTTCTAGCCTGCCTTGTTTTTACAATTTTCTTTACGCACATTTATGGTAAGACTTTTGCTTTCATGACTTTTTGACAATTACATTTATATATGCTTAAGGCTGCATCTGGATGGACTTAAAAAGCGATAAGCAAACTATTTTATAATAGTTCTTATTTTGAGAGGCATTATATAAAAATTAGAAAGAAAAAAACAATTTAAAACTTCAATGAATCTTAGTGCCATTTCATACTATGCCTTTTTAGCCTGCCTTGTTTTTAAAATTTTCTTTAAAGCCCCCTACGAAAAGTGAAGCACATTTATGGTTAGACTTTTGCCTTCATGACTTTTTGACAATTACATATATATATGCTTAAGGCTGAGAGTATGAAAAAGGCAAAGAGAAACTTCAAAAATACCCTAGAATTTTCATTAAGTGCCTTTTATTTTACCCCTCTCTCACCAACAAACTAAAAAAGCCTGCCTGTACAGACAAGCAGAAAAGGCACAGTGTAAATTACATCCTAGAACTTATTTTGAAAGTTTAATTTTATTTAAAGCGTGTCAAAAGGAGTACGAGCTTACAAAATGTATCTCTTGTTAGTTAAGTGCGTCTAGATGCATTTCGTTGCTGCTAAAGTAGCAGATCAGTATACTATAATCACAATTTAAATAAAGCTTTTATTGCAGTCTAGATCAGCTACGTTCAAACACACATACTCTGACAGTTGGACAGCAGCTTTGAAAGCTCTTACATTTTTTCTAGTATCTTTGCAAACTAAGAGAAAGCTCTTAATCGTCGCTCGGCAGTGGGTGTGAAAGCACAACACCATTTTTGTAATATTTTGCACATTGTGCATATGGCTTGGCAAGATCCATTTTGTTGCTGATCACAAAAGCTTTTTTGTATTGTGGTTTAAGTTTATTGATATTTTGCCTGAGCAGCAACGAAATGCATATAGACTTGCTTAATCGACAACAAATATATTTTTTAATCTTAATACTTATTTTAAGTTCATCATAACATTAGAGTTGTTTGTCTTATAATTGGTAAAAATTTATTTAATTCCCTCGCGTAAGCACATGTTTATATGTGATCATAACATTATTTTTATAAATGGCGCGCTCTAAACTGTGTTGCGCCAGACTCTGTGACTGTTCAAGCCTGGGCTAGCACAGCATCAACTTGTACCGATAGCACAATTATTTATTAAAGGTTTTCCCTGCAAATGTCGCACAATTAGTTGACCTGATTTAACAAAATATTTCATATACAAACATACACATTCATATATCGTTTACTTTATACGAAAAGGCCCAAACTCATAATTTTACAAAATCGATATTTTCACATATTACGATAGACCATTTTCTTTCAATATTGCATCTTCTTTTATTTAGTTTTTTACTCCTCCTGTAAACTATGAAAAACATGAGTAAGGCCATTTTCGTATTAAGTTAACGATATGCATAAATACTTACTCGTATCAATAACAAATATAAAAATAACAAAATTGTATGTTGGTAAATTTTTTTATACGGCAAAAATGATTAGTGAAATGTTCACGTTATCTCTGGAAAAAATAAAAAATAAATACAAAAAAAATATTTAAAGAATCTTATAATGAAATAATTCTATTAAATTAAATCAGTATTATATTTGATTGCGCACGAAGCTTTACCCAATACAAATCTATCGAGATGAGAATTCTCGCCTTCGCAATCTTCTTCGTAGCACTTCTTATAGAATTTTCTCTATCCAAGCCTCTACAAAATACAGAATTTTACGGCACAAGGTCCTCTAAGTTAATAGTTGAACCAACAGAATCTGCAATTAATGATCTTAATTATGGAGAAGTACAAATGGAGGTAACAGTGGCCAGTAATCCAATATATTTTAGACAGAGAAATAGTAATACTCCCAAGGCGATTCAACTGGATGCAGTTAGAGCGAACTAGTTTAGTTTTTCTTTTAATTACATTTAATAAAATTTGTTTAAAAAAACATTATTTTGTTATTTTATTTTTTTTTTGCTTAGCACCTTAGACTTGAATTCACAATCTTTAGTAAACTAGTATCATTGGTTTAACCCATAATATATGTATGATGAAAAATAATTAGTTAATCTTAAGTCATCACCTTAATAAAGACTGTAAGCTTGAGGCCTGATCTGTTGTCTGCCATATTTTTTTAAGTAATTGGCGCGTTCTGAACTCGAGAAAAAAAATGTTTATATTATATTTTCAACAAACAAGGAAAAATTTGTATTTGTATTATGTTCTATGATTTCTAATTAAAATTCGTCAATTTTTAATTATGATATAATTTATGAAAAAGCCAGTAAACTTCACATGCTGAGAAGAAACTGTCAACTCTCTCTGGTCTGGTCTCTGAGACTCATTTGACTTGGGGAAGCATTTTTAAAATTAATTGCTAGTCCTTATATAACTAACTCCAATTCCAGATTCTCAATCACTGAAGATCAATACGAGGATTTCTATACATCAGTTAGACATTGTTTCGTGGCAGCTGGCGACTAAAATGCAACACATACGTTCTGGTGTTCACGATTTTGTTACTCTTAGAGGTCAAGCGTTGTTCAACAGAGTTTTGAAAATGGCCTTGGACGTAATTTCAAGTAAGGAGCCTACTTATTGGCCTACTGACATATAAAAAATTTCTTATGTTATAGATTTTGGCTTCACAAAAACATTTCTAGGGATTTAATTTAAGTTGAAGCTTCTCTAAATCTTTTCTCCGATTACTCTGCAACGATTGTTACAATCTGTAGCCCACTAAAAAGTGACTTAACCCACATACATATATGTGAGGATGATCAATCGTGTTAATCATAAGTCATCGTTCAGAAAACATTCAGCTAAGAACATCCAATGATATTGAATTTAACATTGGCAATCTTAACGAAAATATTGAACAGGCTGCTGAATATGCTACTACCTCCCATCCGCAGACTGCGTTTAATAGAATTTATTCTACACTCAAAAAAAAGACATGTACTATTGTTAAGAAATTTTGTATTCCTAAGCTCAGGAAAAAAATGTCTAAGTTTAAGTAATTTTTTCTAAGTTTGAGTAAATTTTTACAAAAATCTGGTAAAAATTACTTAATATGTGTAAAAAATAAAAAGTTCATATCCTCAAAAATAGTTCATAAAAATACACAATAAATTTCGCACAATTCAGGAAATGTTTACTGAATTAAAGGAAATATTTACTAAGAGGAAATTTTATATTAAGGACTAGTCAATTTCGTCTTAAATCAAAAAATTAACTTAAGGAAATGAATTACTCCTGATGAGTTCATGAAATTTGACTTACTTAAAAGATGTAAGAATGTATACTAAATTTCAAAAAAAATATTTACCAGTTTTAAGTATTTTTTCTTTGAATTATAGAATTTATTATTAATTTGCATTTAGCAAAAAATCTAAGTAAATTTTTCATATTTTTGCGGAATATTTGAACTTGAAATTTATTTTTTTGTAAATAAAATAAAACTTTAAAACTCAATAATTTCAATGCTTATTCAGGCTGCCTTGTTAGGCAATTGGTTAGAGTGCTGGCTTATCAATCAGAAGGTTGCTATTTCAATACTTGTCTACTCTCAAGGAATTAATATGTATGTATGGACAATTATAATTCAGAATATAATATGAAGATATAATATAAAACATACCATGTGGTATAGAATTTAGTGGAAATTAAAAATAAGTACCAAAATCAAAGACAAAAAAAATGGAAAATTTACTAAATTTGAGATCAAAGACGAAAGAAATTTTTTGCTCAGAATTTTATGGGAAAATTTTACTTAATTTTAGAAAAATTTTACTTAAATATGAAAATATAATTACTATAAACTAGTTCATTAATGAACTAGAAATTTAGTAAGTATTTTACTGGTTTCAAGTAAAAACAGCTTTGGCGCCATACGACAACATTTTTTTAATCAAATTTAGAAAAATGTCCAAAGTTTAATTTAATCGTTGTTTTGAGTGTGCAGATATTGAACGTCTCGTATATGAAAAAAAGAGCTAGAAACGAATGGCTACAGCACAAATCACTTTAAAACAAAATCAGATTTAATGGGTGCACTAAACGACTCCAAGAGTTGTTTGCATCTGAAAAAAGTGCATCTTTCAAAAATTATCTGGAAGGTCTTTATGTCACACCAGCAACTAATTACTCTTTATAGCGCGCTGCTAGAAAGCTTAAAACACCCGAACACCCGCTGTGTTTGAATCACCTTTGCGCACATCTACAGTAGGTTGGGCAAGAACCGATACTGAAAAAGGTAGAATATTTTCTGAGCATTTAAAATCCGTATTTACCCAAAACACATGTAATAATGTTGTTGATTTGCCAAGTGTAGCTGTTCTACCCTCTCGTCCCTTCACGTTTAAGATGCGTGAAATACAAAAAATAATTGCTAAGCTCAAGCCGAAGAAAGCTCCGAGTATTGCTGGAATTGCCGACTCTGATGAAATTGTCTTTTTTTCAGTTAGAATCCTATATCCATATTACAAAATTGTTCCCAATTTTTACTGATAATGGGTGAACATCGGGCCAGCAATTTGGTGTTAGAGGTCAGCATAGCACCATTTCACAAAGACATAAATTGATTCAAGATATAAAAAGCATTTGAAGAAAGTAAGTACTGTTCTGCGCTCTTTATTGATGTTTCTCAGGTATTCGATAAAGGGTGGCATGAAGGTCTAATTTTTAAATTGAAAACATTTCTATCAATAAACATTCTAAAGCATTTGAAAATTTATATTCCAGCTCGGAAGTTCACTGTTGTAGAAGCAAACTTCATAACTGTGCCCGAATTAATCTCATCCGATGTGCCACAAGAAAGTATACTCGGGCCAGTTTAATATTTGATTTATACTTGTGATATGTCTGTGAGCAGTTATATCCACACTTCTACATTTGCCGATGATACAGCCTCCCTTAGTACACACCAAAGCTCTCACGAGGCGTTTTGTAGTCTTAAGGGACATATTACCTAGCTGGAACTATGGCTAAATTTATGGAGAATGAAAATAAATGAACAAAAGTGTGCTCAGGTAATATTTACCCTACGAAAAGATAATTTTTAGAGTCAACAATCAAGTTGTTCCTCAACATTCACATGTATAATGCCTTGGTATATACCTTGACCAAGATTTTAAGACTAATAACATTGGCTCCATGTTACATCAAAAATTCAAATTTGCATCGTGATTTAAATATGCCAATAGTGACTGAATAAATTACAAACTACCTATGCAAATAGTTAACAAAACTCGAGTCCCATCCCATCTTGAATTTTACTGGATACATCTGCTTAAAAAAAAGGGACACTATGGTTCTAATACGCAACACTCCAGAATAAACTGTGCTTAATACGACATTTATGTATTATTAATTATTATCACTAAGTTTATGCCTGACTCTAGATCTAGATCTAAGATTCAAGTTTATTTTTAATAAATCTTAATTTTGTTTTATATTGAAATATATGAGGTGCGTTTGAGTACTTTTCCAGTAAAATCCAGTAACTGAGTAAATACTGAGTAATTTAAAGAAATTACTCTCAATAAAAAAGTTTGCATCTAAAAGAACGCGAACGGAAAATTTGTAAAATTCAGTATAAATATACACAACAGCTGATTGACAATTTTGGCGCTAACAAATTATAGATATTTAATCAGAAATAATTTTAAGTCAGGCTTAAGTTCAGTAATTTCAATTCTTATTGAATAGTGATAGTTATAAATGTGTTTACCAAAGGTAAATCAATTGTATACACCACAATCGTTTCTCATATTCCGTTTCATTGTAAATTTAAGTTAAATAGCTGATGTTAATAAGAATCTCTACCCAAGTAGATATACTAGGGTGCTGATGAAGTGCGTGGCAGCACAGTTAAGTTAAGTTTAATTTTTCTTCTCTTCTTTAGATACTCACATTAATTAATAAAAATATTTCATTCCATAAGAATTGAAATTACTGAACTTAAGCCTGACTAAAAATTATTTCTGATTAAAAATCACTAAAAGTTCAATTAAAAATTTACAAATGTTTCACTAAATTATAGATATGTTTATGTAAAAAAATATTTATACATGCATAGATACATACATAAGTATAAATATATACATATCGTCAGGTAATTACCCAGTAAAACAAAATCTGATTTGGAACACAAAGTACTTTGTGTTTGGAAGCACTAACAACTCAGGGAAGCAATGTATTGCTTACTTGATAGCAAAATCTTCGAAAAATGATTCTGAAAAGCACTAACGTAAGGCTGGCTTTCACAAAAATTATATATATTACTACTTCTGTGGAGCACTTTAGCAAGGAAAAAAATTCATGGCTTTTTGGGAGCTAAATGTATTACTTCTACCCTGCTCATCTCGATAAAAAAATCCTTATTCATGCGCAACAGCAAGTGATTCCGTAACACTGTCTCCCTTATAAAAACGCTTCTAGAAAGCAGTAATTTTTGCTACGTACTGGCCAGCGGTATGGAACAAATATTTGTGTTTCGAGAAAATCGATGAAGATTTTTCCACTTGTTTTAAAAAATACACGATAGAATGTTTTGTTTAATAATAAAAGTAATAGACATAAATGTTTTTATTTGAAGTTACGGGTCTGGCCCGCGATGTCGACAAGAAACCTCATATACCTTACTTATATTGAAAACAAAAACAAACCTTCTTATTTTGTTTTCAATATATGTACATAATATACATTGTATAAGCAAAAATTTAACTATAATAATCTTTTAACTTTATTCACATTTAAAAACAATCGGCTGTGTTCTGCATTACCCGTGAAATTACATAGTTTGGAAGTGCCATGGCATTGTTTTTATAAATACATATTTCCAACAAATCTATGAAAATTCCACACGTTTTAATATCCCGTGTAATACATAATACGCCCTAATATATTTCTGGCATCGAACTTAAATAAATGTAATATTTTGTATAACTTATTACATGTGTTTTTTGTTATTTTGAAAATTTCATCAAGAACAAAAAATTTTTGTTTCACTTTGATTTTGTTTGTTTATATTTAGAAAATATTTGGTTTCATTTTACTGGATTTTACTGGCAAAAATTTGTCCAATCACAAAAGAAAAATAAGCGAAGTAGGCTTAGAAACTTATACAAAACCCAGCAAATAATTTATATTCGATATGAATTTATTTCATTTTTCTACACCTTTATACAATTAAAAATCCATTGGACAACAATAAATGTAATTATAAGACAAAATGAAAAATAAAATGAAATCAAAATATACTTATGACAATATGTCGAATACTATATTTTTCAAGTATTACATAAAACATTTATTTATAATTTCCGACTGGGGTTTTTTTGGAAAAAAATTATGATAACTATTACTTAAGACAATTTAGCTTGAAGGGGTATGTATGTATTTGTTATAAGTTTCCTTAATTTCGTGATCTCATTACTCATATTTCAATGGCACGCCATTAAATTCCGATTAAATTTTGTTTACTCAGTCTAGATTCAGCACCCTAACCTCAAGACAGAGATAACATATTCCATTTTTGTGTGCATCTCTTAATTGAAATAATGTATGATTCTTATCACAATTCTATTGAAATTTTATTTGTAAATTTATTTTCAACTCAATAAATAGAAATAACAAAGTGAAAAATCTATATGTATGTATTTTCCATGAAATCTTAAAAAACAAATAACTATAAAGTAAAGCTTAATGCTGCCCTTTGTTCTGGGCTTTTTGTATGGCGGCAGTTATCAATTTGTGAAAATAGAGTTTTGAGTGGAAATTTTCCATTGCATTAATATTTCTTTTAATTCTATCCAAATCCTCGTGTACCATAAAAATATCATTTTCAAATTTCTTCATGCTTTCCTCATCGTATTTATTATTTATGAGGGTATAGAAATCCTTGTCTAAATTATCTTCATTTTTCTGCAAAGTGATCTGTTGTTTCTCGAGATCTCCACGTATATCAGCGTATTGATGCATAACACTGAGTTCTTCAAAGTTTGGTGTAGACATGGATTCGGATTGGGAAGGTGCAGTTGTAGGATGAAATTCTGTTAGTGAGCTGTCAACCACTTCGTATATGTGATCATTTAGTTTATTTTGTTCATTAGCATCATCTAGGCCATGGAAAATAAAGGATATCAGATTTGAATCATTTTCATTACTATCACTGGCATTAGAGTCATTATTTTTATCATCACGAATAACTTCATTACTTTCATTGTTCTCATATGCAGTAGTTGTTGTATTGTCATCATCATCTTCATCGCTTTCATACTTTGCAGTTGTGGATTTATTATCTTCACTACTGTCAGCTTCATCGTTCTCCTCTTCTGTAGGGACAAAATTATAAAAGTTATCCCTTTCGTCTTCCTCGCGATCCTTTTTATTGTCCTTTTTGGCATCTAACTCTTCTGCCATGGCCTTATCCAAAGCATCAGTGAGTAATTCTAAGAACTGATCTACTTCTTTGGATTTTAGTTCATCACTTCGCTCTTCATCTTCTGCGTAATCTGCAACTTTGGATAAATCATCTAAAATGTTTAAAGTCATAAGGAAATACGTCAAATCTTTCATATCCTTTTCAGATATATTCATATCGTCATCACTTTTATTTTCTTCAGAGGATTTTTCTACATCCACAATTTCTACATTGGTATTTTTGATGGTTTGTACTTCGCTACTCTTTCCTTCACTAGCAGTTTCTTCTGAACTTTTATTTAAAAAGTTTTCATTCTCCTCGTCAATATTATTTTTTTCTTCTGATGATTTTTGCTCCTCACTTCCAAAAATGTGTGAAAAGCCAATCACAAACTCATTGTTTTGCTCCTCAGTGTTTGTTTTCTTAGGTATTTCATCGTCACCATCGTCACCATTATTTTGAGCATTTGTACTCACATATAACACGTTGACAGTGCTGTCAGCATTTTCCTCCGGTATTGATAAAATTGGGCCCAGAATGCTGCCGAAAAAACTACTTAAGATTATTTCATGTTCATTGTTATTTGTGGAAGGCTGCAAGGTTTCTATTGATTCCTCTGCACTGTCAGCCTTCAGAAATTTATACAACTCCTCATGAACGTGATTTCTTTCCAACATATTAAAATCGTCATCATAGTTATTACTTCCATTCATTTCATAATTGTTTAAATCCCAGTATAAACTACGTGCCAGCATTTGGTTAACACCCACCAGCAGCATTAAATTCAATAATATTGTCCTCATATTTTACTTTCTTAATAAATAATTTCCTTCTTTTTAAATAATTTATTTTGGCAACGATTTTAAGAACGCGTATCTGCCACTGAATGCAAATTGAAACTAAGACTAATCGAACACAGTTTCAGTTGTCAGTATTTATTTGACTTAAAATAATTTTTTACAATGGATGAACAGAAAACCAAAAATACTGATAAGCATTCAACAGATTATTTGCTATTTTCGAAGAAAACAAATGAATTGATACCTCCCTCGTTCGTATTAATCCCCTGCAAGAAGCATCGACTAGTCGCTGAGACAGTGAGAAAAAAAAAACATTCCTTCCTTGTGTCTGTAGAATGTCGTCACAATAATAAAAATGTACATATTTATCTCAAAATGTGGGGTTTTTTTAAGAAAGAGTCAGCATAAAGTCTTAATTATCTTTGCAAGCCAGAAAATAGTAAGTTTATGCATTGGAAATGTAAACACACATTTGGAACATACATAAATCATATGCTTGACGTCAAATCATATTCTTATCATAATAAATCGTAGAGAGAGAGGCATTTTCTTTGTTTCCTCAATATTATATAGCAGGTATTCATGCAATAAAATGCTCACAGAGTGGCAAAGCCCAGTAATCATATGATTTCCAAATACGCTTCAAGATCAAAATTAAGCCTCACAGGCTAACAATATAGGCTGATATTTACTCTTACATTATTACATACATATATATGTACATGCGCGAAAATCCAACTTTTTAAAAATTAATAAAAAAAAACTGAGCAATTTTTTTTTAATTTTGTCCGAATTTATTTGTGTCTCTATTTATGATTCTATTACTCTAAAGTTCGCATCACGCTGTAATTTTAGCAACATACGAGTATGTTAATTTGTTAGTAACAATTTGCACTAAAGACAAATTGCAATTTCTTGTGAAAAATACTAGCAGGTGTGGCGGCCATCTTCATAATTAGCATTCTGATGTTTCATCCACTGTGTGGTCAATTGATGTAAACTTTAGCTCTAGATACATATTTTTCAATGCAAATGGAATATGTGACTTTTTAGGATTTCTCGTACTAGTCTATGCATCCACCAAACACACGCATTCTAATATTTACATTTGAGATAAACAAACATCTTTGAAAGCTCTTACAATTTGTTTTTATTTCTTTACAGCAGGTACGTCATAACACATATACTTTGACATTTTAATTTAATGTAATCAGCTTTAAAAGCTATTGAATATGTTATAGTTTCTTTGCAAAGTAATGCATTAAATACATTAACCACAGCAGCTACACGAACACATAACTTCAAATGTCGCGAGTTGTATTTGTCGCCTCGTAGCCAGTTGCTTAATTGTTTTCAAGACAGCAGCAGCACCATTTGCACCTGATACTCGTATTTAAGTACAAATACATAGTTCAGTATTGTCACTTTCATATCTTTTTCATATAAATAAATTAATTAGCTTTTAAAATGTACGTATATCACGTAAAAGTAGAAAAATCATTCAATATCAATTTTTAGATTTTGTGTCTGGTAAATAATACGAAATAGTTGTGCGATATCATTCATTTAACATTTAGTATTATGCAACACTGCATTTGCTCATTGCAGCCAAAGAAATAGAAATTAGTTAAATTAGAGTGCAACGACAAAATCAGCATACACAGCAGCCTGTCACCCTGTTCCGCTGCTGTCTTCAAAAGAATCGTTATCATATAAACTGGTGTATTCTATTCTTTGCACTTTGTAGTCGGTAGCTTGCTGTAGTGAATGTGTTTAATGCATACGAGCAAGCATTGTTGCCGCCGAGATCTGATTGGGTGTTATGCTCTCTTGTGCTCTCGTCCGTGTAAAAGCACAAAAACTTTTTTGCAAAAGTTTGCACATGGTGCAAACATGGCTTGTTGAAAGCTTTATATATACTGAAAGCTCAAATTAACCTCCCTAACTTACAATACTATTACATTATATTGCTTGTTCTTTAAAAATCATGCACGTGTCTATCAATTTGCTTATTTTTGCTCAACATAAAACAAGCTGTTTTGGTTTGTTACCTTAGGCCAGCTACGTTCAAACACACATACCCTGATAATTGCATTTGAGGTAAACAGCTTTGAAAGCTCTTAAATTTGTTCTTGTTTCCTTGCAAAGTAAGAGAAAGCATTTGTATCTATTGTGTAGTTGTTGAAGATCTTGTACTCTCGTCGGTGTGAAAGGACAAAAATCTCTTTATAAAAGTTTGCAGATTGTGCATATGGCTTGGACGTAGTTGCTTTAAGTATATTACCCCTTTTACACACGAAAAGTTTACTTCGCAAAGTCTTAATTCAGCTGGGAGAAAGACAGAGAGAGGAATACTGCCCCTTTCTGTCTTTCTCCCAGCTGAATAAATAATTTGCAAGGTAAACTTTCCGTGTGTAAAGGGCGTGTATCTTATGCTATTTGCTTTTCTATAAAAAGTGTAAAATTTTTTAGCTTTGCGAAAGATTCTAAGTGAAGTCTAACGCGCAACACATACACTTCTATGTATTAGTCTTTTCAGTGCTTTTCGAAAAAGCGCAAAAATGTCTCTTGAAAGGCACTATAACGTGCTAAAATCATACACAAAAATATTTACTATAAAACTCCAAGCAAAGTGTAAAAAAACAGCAAAGATGAAACATTAAACTTCTTGTAACAGGGATTACCTTCGGGTTAGTTATATTTTAGCTGTGGAATGTATTAAATTTTTTTTTAAATCATATAAGAAACATTCTGTAAGACTATTCAGTCTTCTAATAACTTTTCTCCCCAAATCTTTTTTTTAATGTTGCTTAAATTTCGGCCTGTAAAAAATATTTTCCTCCAGCTTTTATTAAAATTACTTGAATAAACCAAGGGTCGAAGTTCAACTTGAACATCAGAATTTAATCACAACTAAAATTAATCCAAATACGCATTACAAGTTTCGATTTATTTTAAAGCGAGTTTGTTAAGCCCGATATAACTGACGAAACGGTTTACTTTTAAGTTTCCCTCACTTTTTTTACCCGAGTGCACGACGCAAAGAAGGTTATTGTGTTCATCAGCCTATGTATGTATGTATGTATGTATGTATGTATGTATGTCTATATGTAAAAAATTAGAGTTGTTCCTTTTTGTATTTGCATCTACTACGACTGGAAATATCAAATTCTTATCGATGTTTTTCAACCAAATTTAAACTATAAACAATTTTTCCAGTGTTTTCTCATTAAAGTTGTTTAATATTTAATAAATAATAATAAAAATAATAAGCAATTTAGCAATTAGATTAGAATTATCTTCAGTGTCATCTTAAAATGTTTTGCCGGTCGGAATGTGTATAAACAAGTGAGTGACATTTTTTCCCTCTTATATAAAACAAAACAAATACCAGCGTGATTTCTTTTAATCCAACGACAATGTTTTTTGCTTTTGTAGTTAACAAATTCTTTTCATTTATAGTGTTTATTAGAATTTTAAGATGATAATTCATTTGAAAAAAAAATATTTCTGCGAATGAATTATTAAAAATAATTGCTACTCTTAGTGCATAACCTAAAGCTATGCACATGCGACATGCAGATCTTACAATGTTGTCAGCAAACTTTGATAACAGTTTCTTATAACTGTGTGAACCGTTGTCGAAAAAGCATTGCCAGTCTTTTGTAATATATATCCTCACAAAAACATCAATGTGAAAAAAGGCCAAGTTCCTATCAAAAATTTCGGCCATCAAAATCAGTGAGATATACATTTTGACCAAGTTGTTGTTTGGCACAACACCTTTCACTGACATATGCTGTGCATTATACAATTTTCTGTGATAACACGTTTTAAACTTAAAATTTCTAGGCTGTTTTATTTCTATTCATGTTCACTGTGTCAGTTAAAAGTTTCATAGTTACATAAAATGATAAGTTAGAAAGTGATGAGTGTTGGATTGTGCTCCTTAAAAATGAATTATTGCGTTATTACAATGGGTTGCCAGTGTGTACGTAATTTGTCAAGAGTCATCTGGAAAGAAATATGTAAAATACAGCATGTGATCCCGCCTATTTTCTTAATATATTTACATATTAAAGTCTGCTTAGCCGAAGTACACAAATCAAAAGAATATGCCCAATGTACATGTAAAGCTTCAAAAGGGTAGCTGGTGTTTTAATTTTTAGATTTTCCGATTGAGTAAAGCAATTAGGAGTATTTGTCTACAAAATGTCAACTCTCTACAGTATAATATTACGAAAATTTTTATCGGCCTGGCCCTGCTTACTTTTATATCAGCTACTTCTTGTGGTTTATGTATAGTTTCGTAGGAAAAAGCTATTGAGGAATCCGTGAGTAATAGACTAAAAACTGCTGAGCTGAAGTACATAAAAGAAAAAGCTAAGATTTATGGGTGAAGTCACGGCCACTTTTCAAAATAGGAAATTTTTATTTTGTATAAGTGCAATGTGTATGAAAAGTTTCAATAAAATTTAGCTTAATTTTGAGTTAACAGTGCTTGTTGCTTGTTCCCAATCCCTGATTGAAACTTCTGGATTCTTAGATTTTTCTTAGTGACCAAATTTCAGCTTTCTAGTGCAAATTGGAATTTTAGCGGATAAAACTCCTTGACTTTAAGATTTTCCCATTGGCTTACTAATCTACACTTGCTTGTGTATAAAATTTCAACTCTCTGGCGTGAACTATACCTTATGATTTTATGAGCATCCCACAATATTGCTGTGAGCAGCGATTATAATTCATGCAAATTTTCTTCTAAAATATGCTAGAGCAAAGTAGATTAAACACAAAGCTAAAATTTTATGGGAGTGATCACGCCTAATTTTTGAGATGATAGTTTAAAGTATTGTATACGTGTAACGTATGTGCAAGGTTTCACTAAAATGGCTTAACTTAAAAGCTGTATATTAACAGCCTTATTTATAAATGCTCTTATGCAAAAACGATTGTTAAAGTTAAAGCATGCTTTAAAACCGGTTTTGCCATACAAAATTCGTTTGTTAAACCAACTTTAAATTTGCCAATCGTTTTTGCATAAGGCGGAAAATTTTTAAGGCTTTATAAAGGGGTTTTAAGACACATTTTTATGAAAAACTTTTCTTTTAAAAGCTTTAATAAGTTTTATAAATAAGGCTGTAAGTTTTCCGGTTCAAACAATAGTAGCGTGGCCCCTCCCATTCTGATAAACTTTTTTGGTTTTTCAGATTTTTCTAGTTTGTTTCTCACCTAGACCTACTTGTGTATCAGATTTCAGCCCATAAACGCATCTTTTAATTTGATGGGCGCAGCCCAGCCCCTTTGACTAAAATTTCTGGGTTTTCAAATTTTTCTTGTTGTTTTCTCACCTGTACCTGCTCGTGTAACAAATTTCAACTCCTTAGCGCAACTTTTAATTTTTAATATTTATGGGCGTAACAATGCCCACTTTTCCAAACTTAAGATTCTCCTCGGCCAGTGTTTATTATTTGTATCAAGTTGCATTGCAAACGGATAATAATACATACAGAAATAGTATATATGAATATGCTGGCGTTTTAACGCCCCCTTTTTTAATGAAAATTTTTTAGGCTTGTCCTATCGCAGTATCTATGCCATATTTCAATAAAATAGCTTCCATTCACCGCCTTAGATTTGCCCTAGATCTGTAGCAAATTTCAGCTCACTAGCAAAAAGTAAAATTTTTATGGGCGTAGCCCTGCTCCCCTGGTTAAAATTTTCGGGTTTTCAGATTTTTCTAGTTCATTGCTCACCTAGATCTACATGTGTACAAAATTTCAGATCTCTAGCTATAGCGCAAGTGCTTCATAATATTGATGAGTGAGTCAGTAGGTCAGTGAGTCAGTGAGTCAGTTAGTCAGCGAGTATGTCTTAATATATGCACTTTTTGCAACTCCATATCTCCGGAACCTTTCATTGTAAAACCTCAAAACATATGAGGTCAGATGAATTTATTCTAATTTTGATTTAAATTTCATGATTTTACGGTTGCGGGGAACACAGTTATGAGGAGGGTAAAAATAGCTCCAATGGCTTCCTGTAAATATACAGGCCTGGCGCTCTGCCGTGCGCCTAGATTACTACCAAACAAAAATTTTTCAGACATCTGACAATTGAGTGAACACTATTTGCATTCATTGCAAAATTATTGTCCGATAAATTAAATTACTTTTACTTTTATTTGCAAATTTTTAGTACCAATATTAAAATTGAAAGGGTGTGCTTCCGCCCACATCAGATTGCGTCATTAATAAAACGTCAAATGTCTTACGAAGCACACAAAAATAAGTTCAGTGAAGTGCGACTTTGACCCGCGCACGAAGGGTTCCGTACGGACACTGGATACCCAGTGAAGAACTTTCATCTTTTCCCAAGCAATAGGGCTTGTTAAATAAAACTACAAACTACAAACTAGAGGAAAAAAGTGATTTAATAGTAAGCAAAAATATAGTATTCCAAACGGAGAACTCGCCATACAAAAATCAGCAGCGATATCAGCAGGTTTGTCAGTGCTACTTTTATATTATAATAGTAAAAACCTGCTTAAAGGAAGCAAAATTTTTGCTGGGTATGTAGTTCAATAAAAACTTTAGCCTATATAATATATAGCTTTGGGATTTTTCGCGATTTTTTTTCGTATTTTGGCGTTTTTTTTTTTTGTTTATTTCATTTTGGCGATTTTTACGGTTTTGTTGATTTATTTTATAGTCCATTCAGGCTGACACGAAATTAAGTAATTTCAAGCTCAAACTATGAACGAAATGAAAGGTGTTTATGCAGGCACTGAATGACATTTGAGTTGATTTCGCAAACATATTATTCACTGCGGCAGACATTAAAATAGTTTTTTCAGTTGAATAAATTCTTTGTTACACTTATACACATTTTTCTTTCAAAAATTTTCATAAATTTAATAATTTTCAATGTTTTCTTAGTTTAATATTGAATGTCAAAATTTTTATTTCTTTTAATTGTTGTTTCTCATAGTTGTAAATTTACTCATGTTTGAAAATAAAAGTAGTTTTAGTACAAAAACAGAGTTGTATTTTGTCATTTCTTATTAATTTCATTGAAATTAAGTGAAATAATTTAATTTGGAAAATGTCAAAATATATGGGAAATTAATTAATTTCAACTTGTTTTCGACCGAAATTACGAAACTGCTTAATTTGGAGTCAGCCTGAATGGGCTATTAGTGTTAGAAATCTTATTTTAATTTGGCGCTTTTTTTAGGTTTGGCGATTTTTTTTACTTTCTTGCGATTTTTTTCTGATTTAGCGATTTAATTTGTTTTTAATTTTTCAAAATTTCAAGAGTTTGCTCCTTACGGTTTTCAAGACACAACAAACTATCAAAATTGCATTAAGTGATATAACTAATTTTAAAAATTTTAAGCGTCAATATACGTAAATATGTACATATGTACATATAATTGTATGTATATTACAAAGGGTTTTAAAATTTTTCGTTGCTCGTTTTGGAACAATCTTTAATTTTTAAGTCTCATGTATTTGACATGTTAGCGGCCAAGGTTTTACATACTTTGTCCCAATTTCAGGTCCGTAGCTCTTACGGTTCCTGAGAAAACAGCCTGTGACGGACAGCGTAGCGAAAACATTAGGGTGCCTTTCTTTTCACCTTTGGTGAACGGAACCCTAAAAATTTTAATATGAAAAAAAACCAAAAATCTATTAAACATGTAATTGAATCAATAAAAATTTTTGGTTAAAAGTTTTAGTTAATAAAAAGTTTAATTATATCAATAAAATTAAATGTGTTTATTACAGGAAAATAGCTACTAGATATCTTATATATTAGCCATTTCAGCAAGTTTGGCGAAGGAAAATATTTCAAAAAGCATTTTACCGGCCTTGCAATTACACATTGAAAGTTGAAAAAAATTTAAATCTTCATAGATTAAAAACTGAAAAAACAATAACAGACTTTTATAATTCAATTTTCTTTTTCAAAAATTATTAATTATACAACATTTTTAGAACAACCATCGCATATAAAAATGCATTGCGAGGTATGAATAGTTATTACTTTTATTAGTAAAACACTAAAACCTTAAGTATTTCTTAGTGTTTCACACCTTTCAGGAAACATTATCAACTGCAACACGTCGTTTTTATTTATGTTTAAAACATGATTCATGAGTGTGCATGCGTGCGTGTATATTTTCTACACTTCAGTTGTCGGCAACAGAAAAAGTAGAAGTTTTTGTTTGCACGAGCGTTTGTTGAAGTAACTTTATTTTTGTGGTTTGTGGCGTAATTAGCATGAGAGGCCACAAGGATAACCAACATACATACATACAGAAATTATTTTTAATTTAGCTGTAATGATTTTTTAATTAATTTTGGTGAAAACATACATATTTGTTTGGGATTCGCATAATGTCAAGGAGATTTATGTGAGCGCTTAATAAATTTGTCATTTGCGAATTAACTGCGTGTACACAGAAAAAAGTAAGAACAGGATTCAATTAAAAATAAATTCAGTAAAGTGCGACTTTGACCCCCGCACGAAGGGTTCCGTACGGACACGAAATATATAATTCAATACGAAGCTTAGTAGCCTTTTAGTTTTGGCATTTTTTTAGTTTTTGAGGTTTTTTTTTTAATATTGGCCTTTTTTGGGTTTGGCGTTTTTTTTGGTTTATGGAGTTTTTTTCCGTTTTAGAAATTTATCTAGTTTTGACATTTTTTCTCGTTTTGGCGATTTTTTTCGTTTTTTGGCATTTTTTTATTTTTTTGCGATTTTTTCGTTTTTGCGATTTTTTTTTAATTTTGGCGACTTTTTTCGCTTAGGCGCTTTTATTTTGTTTTGTTTGTCTTGTTTTGTTTGACCGATTTTTTATCGGTTTTTGGCGATTTTTCAATTTGGCGATTTTTTTAATTTTTGGCGATTTTTTTCATTTTGGCGATTTTTTTTCATATCAACAATTATTTTGTTACTGGAGCCTTTTTTGCGTTTGACGATTTTTGGCGCTTTTTTTCATTTTAGCGATTTTTTTCATTTGGACGATTTTTTTCGAATTTTGCGACTTATTTTGGTGTTACAAATTTTTTTTTGGTTTGGCGATTTTATAATTTTCAGATTTTTTAGTTTTACCGTTTTTGAAAATTTCAAGAGTTTATCTGTTACGGTTTAAAAGATATATCAAGTTGTAAAAATTACATAGTCAAAATTGCATTAACTCATGTACCACCCTTTAATTTAATTTTTTTTAATTTTGTTGTGTTAATTGTTGTAGTCTATATAAAAATAAATTTATTTTACAAATTTCAAGTGTTAATATACATATGGACATACAATTGTATGTATATTACATGGGATTTTAGCATTTTTAGTTGCTCATGTATTTGTTATTGTAGCGGCTAATGTTCTACATACTCTGTCCAAATTTCAAGTCCGTAGCTCTTACGGTTCCTGAGGAAATAGCCTGTGACGAACAGACGGACAGCGTAGCGAAAACAATAGGGTTTCTTTTTTCAGTTAAAAAATTAATTAGTTTTCAACCAATCACGGAAATTTTAGTAATAACTCATCCATTTTAATTGAAAATTTTTTTGGTTTTTTCAATTAAAAAAAATATTACATAAACTAAAAATGTAATTGATGGTTTTCTAAATATTCAATTAAAATTTAATTGAAATATTTTTGAAGATTCAATTAAAAAATTAATTAAAATACTTTTTAGGATTCAATTAAATGACTAATTAAAATTTTTTAAAAATTCAGTTAAAATAGTAATTAAAATATAAAAAATCTAAGAGTATAAAAATATAAAAATTGTAAAAATATAAAAAATGTTATGTTATGTATCGTTTACTTAATACGAAAAGACCCCAACTCTTAATTTTTCGAAATCAAAATTTCAAAATTACTATGAATCAAAAAAAAAATTTTTCCCATATAAAAAATCAAAACCAATTAAAAGATTAATTGAGTATTTTAATTGAAAATATTTGTTCAAAACAATGTGGCATAATACAAAAAATAGCTCGATTTTCATACATGAAAACAAAAGTTAATTTATTTACATACAATTAATATGTAAAATTTTTTACCAATTTCAGAGTATTCTGAGTTAAGCTCTATTGATAGCACTTTTTTATTAGAGCAGCAAAGTCAATTAAAATAAACATATATTTAATTAAAATTTTAATTAAAAATATTATTTTTTCTAAGCAATCACTTAAATAAAAAAAAATCAACAATAATTTTTTCTGTGTAAGCTTTTTAATAAGTTTATAAAATATTGACACCCAGAGGACTTGAATTAAAGTGAGTTTTTAATTTTAAAACTTCTAAAAATAAATCATTGGAATATATATTAAAAATACATGCATTCATTCTCCTTCACGTTGGCTGCTGTATGAGAAATGAGCAAAATTTAAATTTGATGAATAAAAAGTATAAAAGTTCGAGAACAAAAAACTGTTTCAATTGCTTACTTATGTACTTCAAAAAGGAATCTTATAGCTTCTACTTAAATGCCTACGTGAAGAAGGTAGCCACTTAAACCCAACCACTTATGCAAGACTAATTTATTTTTGCTTCAAGTTTGCTTAAGTCAAAGTTTTTATAAAAATTTTTTTAAGGTATTGGCGCAAAAACAAATAAATTAATTGTAAAGGACAATAAATATTTACAAATGTAACAGTTGAAACTGAAACTGTAAAAAAATTTTCGCGATATATCATGCAACCTCACGATTAAAATATTTGAAATGGAGTTTATTTGATTCCATTTCCACTCGTTGTAAATTTTTAAATTGCCTTCGTATATCTTACTCATATCTTATGGTCACCTTAAACAACAAGAAAAGAACAAATTATACAATACGTTGTATTTAGTAACTACTTTTTTCTATTTTATTGCAATTGGAAACCATTTACGAGTACTTGCAACAGTGAAAAGAAAATGTTTAAAACATATGAAATATAACTATAGTTATTTTAGTTTTTCAACTTTATGAGCTCAGTCATAAACTTAAAATAATTTTGTACTAGAAATACAGAGTTTATGTGAGACCAGTGAAAGGAAATAAAAATTTTAAATTATTGATTTTAAAGCAGAATATAAATATATATATACATATATATATATACATATATATATAAATGTACACATCGTTGTCTGAATACAAAAACGCTCTTACTCAGTTTTTTCAAATGAGCTACAGCGTTTCTATGTTATGGTACCGAACGACATCCTTAAAATCTACGATTATTTACGTCATCAAAAAAGAGTCAACTGAAATTTTCTTTATTAAAAAATTTATAAAGTTATTTCTTAAAATAAAAAATCTCTAGAGAAAACAATTGTCATGGATAAAACCTGATCTACTAAATGCTTCTGAGGTATCCTGTATAAAAATACTCGAAATAAAAAAAGTGTTATATATTTTAATATTATTTATCATACAGCAAGCTCTCTATAATTTGAAATGCCAACCAATACAATCGGGAGTAAAAAATAAAAAGAGTTTGTTTAAAATTTTTGATTGCTTATTGTGGACCTTCGTTTGTGATATTCATATAAAACCCAGAAATTTCTTTTAAGACACCTAGTTTAATGTGTTGTTGCCTAATGGAAACTAAGGCGAACGATTAAATTGCTAAGTTTTTTCAAAAACGCGAACACAATCACATTATGAGTTGATATTATAGAGTGTAGAACTCTGTGAATAGAAACAGACAAGCGTCAAACTTTTGATATTGCATATTATATATAGATATTAGAACCGAAAAATACAAATTATTAATATTCTATTCAAATAATTTCAAGTTATCGTGGGTAACACATTCGATAGAAGTTTTTTTGATGTGTAACCATCTATACGCTAAGCGTAAAAATCTTTTTCACAATACAATCACAAATTTTGAGTAAGATGTGCGATGTAATCGTTAACAAGAAGTACAAAAAAACTTAACAGCTGCATAGAAATACACTCTAAACCATTTAGTGTCCAATAGAAGCTATTAATTTTCACTAATTGTCGTACATTATGTTTTCGTAGGCAAATAAAAACATATAAAGAAAATGAATAAAAAACATTTAATTTTAATAACCTTCAAAAGAATTTTTTGCACTTTTAATAAGAAATCTACTAAAACAAAGCAAAATAAGGAACACTAAAAACTAAATTTGTCAAACTTAAAGTCTTCTTCGTGTTTGAGATTGTCATTCGTACGGACAACAAGAAGTACAGAGAAACTTAACAGCTGGATATAAACACCATCAAGTGTGCCTAATTTTCACTAACATATAATTGTGCTAGCTCTGTACAGTTCGAAAGCCATTGCTGCAAAATAACTTCATACATTACATTTCAGTAAAAAACTGATTAAAAGCTTGTCGACCGCAACAAATGCAAAATAATTAAATGAATAAAATAAATAAAATAAATACATAAAAAAAAATTTTCATTACTATATCCTCACACATCTGCCCTGTGATCGGACTCAAATTTTTTTTTTATTTCTTTAATGTTTTTCAAAGAAATAGGAAATAGTTCAAATAATCAAAACATTCAGGGGCCAATTTCACCAACTCTATTTAAATATCAATTCATATTTAAATGTCTATTTTGATTAATTTTTATATGGAAAAATAGCTTTTTAATATGAATTGATAAATATTAAGTTGGTGAAATAGGCTCTCAATTTATCAAGTTTCAAATTATCAAGAGTCGACTGTATTGGATTTTTTGAGTGAATTTTAATGTAAAGCCTAAAAGTATGCCAATATTTTTGGTTAAATCAGCAGTAAAATGAATGAAGAAAACACATGCTCTTAGTAGGGCCCAATTTCGTATTATAAGAAAATTCATAGACTCAAAAACAAATATCCCAGTAAAAAATTGCATATGGAAAAATTAAAAAAATTATATTTATTTTAAAAGATTTGTAGACTAAAATTTTATTAAAATCAATCACTCGCACTGGCTGAAACTTTCAAATTAGCTTAATTAATTATATATTTATGATTTTATTATGATAAAGTTCATATCGCTTTGTAAGCCAAATTACATGTGATAATTATTAATGAACAAATAACACCGAAGTTAGTTGTAAACATTCTGACTAACACGTAGTTGAATGGAGCAACTAGCTGTTTTTGAATGTCATCATCAGCGTTCTTTTGTGTTTTGTCCACTGTGTGTGGTGTCAGTTGATTTAAATTTCTGCTTTATATACTCAACCGTTATTGCAAATGAAATATGTGAATTGTTTTGATTCATCTTATTTCAATTTGCTGATTCATCTTATTTAAATTTTTTAATGAAAGCTCAACTTTACCATCTCTAAATTTACAACAGTCCTGCCATTGTCGTTTGTTCTTTGCTAGTTATGCATTGTTACTTAATTTGCTTATTTTTATCTACTCAATAAAAACTTTGTTTGTATGAAATTTATTGAAAGTATGGTAGCATTATTGAAAGAATATCTCTTTATGTATATGTAAGAGCACAAGAAAAAACGCTGTCAAATTAAAATAGATTATATATCTCGACTACATTCTAGGGCTGCTTTTTTGTGTCAATTTGTATGGAAAATGTGTTTATGCCGCAATTCTGTTTGATCATTAAATAATTTACCTTGCTAATATAAAGCGTGTTTTTTTTAGAGTGTCACAACTTTGAGTTGGCATCACTGCTTTATTTGAGCACCCATTCAACAGTTGATAGCTGATTTTTGTTTAGTTTGCTTTAAAATTTCATTACAAAATAATTTTTTATTAGTCAAACTCATTAATATTGATTTGGACTTTTTATTCAAAATTGTATTTTCCGACGAAGCCCATTTCTGGTTGAATGGATACGCAAATAAGCAGAATTGTCACATTTGGAGTAAGAATAATCCACCAGAAACATTATTACATCCACAAAAAATTACTGTTTGGTACGCTTTATGGGCTGGCGGATTCATTGTTCCATGCTCAAAAACGATGATGGTCAGAATGTTACTGTAAATTGTTAATTTTATACGAACATGATCCGAAATTTTTTCATACCTCAGTTACGTGGCATCAACCTAGTTGATATGTGCTTCCAACAGGATGGAGCTATATGCCACACATCGAGCGCTAGTATTGACTTTGTCAATGAAACTTTTGATGAGAATATAATTTCACATAATGGCTCAATTAATTGGCCACCAAGATCATGTGATTTAACTCCATTGGATTGTTTTTTTTTATTATTCCAACAAAAGGATATGGTATGCTTAATAACAATACAGGTAACTCTTTTATACTATGCTGTTTAACTTAAGTTTCTATACAATTTGCAGTTGCATTTGTAACTTCTAAAATATAAAATAATAATATAAACAATTATCCTAATTGTCGTCATTTTAACACAAAACCAACAAATTGAGACTTATTTACTCGCTCTCGAGAGCAATTTTGCATTGACAATCTATTTGAGTTCCCTAAAGTTTAGAAAATACCATAAACCTCCCAAAAGAAGTCAGCACTAATTTTTTGGTGTTTTGTTAAAGTGACGTCGATGGCGACAACTAGAATAAAAGTGATTAATAAACACACAATTTAGTCAATATTATATTGGCAAGTCATTTTTGTTCTTAGTATTTGCAAGCACATTAAAATTCAATAAAAATTTTTTCAAAGATTATATACGCTTTCATTTCGAATGACTAGACATTATTTGCATAAAAGAAAATTTTACATAGTTAATTTTATAAAAAAAGCAAGTACAATTTTTGATATTCTGTGCAAAAAGAACGGGAAATGAATATTAAAGTAGCAACCTTTGATGTATTTATTGTGGCAAAATAAAATGTATGTCATTATTCCTTTGAAATGTAGAAAAATAATTCATTCATAAGCAGCAGCAAAATTTTCTGCATTGCGCTGAATAAAATTTGAATAATATTACCAAAATATTTGGAAATATTTCAATTGTTATGGATTTAATGAACTTAGTGCTTCTTTACTTGTGTAAGGCTTTTTAAGAGAATTTCGTAGATTGAAAAAGTTGTGTACTATAAACTAAGGGCTAGAAAACATAATATATATATATGAACTTTTTACGCTATGAAAATAGCGCTACAGAAGAGCGCAAACTGTACAAAAAAATTTGCGTTAAGAACTTGTTTATGTTATTTGCATCTCCAAGCCTTTTATTGATAAATAACAAAGTTTTATGGAATTACTTATTTTCATGGAAAAGCGGGCTTGTACTCAGCACAAAATAAAAATTCTTAACAGGGGATGTAGCTCAGTGGTAGAGCGCTCGCTTTGCATGTGAGAGGTCCCGGGTTCAATCCCCGGCATCTCCAAATTATTTTTTTTCTATTCTATTGAAATAATGTGATTTTTATATTAAGCGGCCCATCCATTATACAATATTATTGCACATATTATTTTCGTTTTGACCTAAACTATGCAAAAAATGGAACAATATTAAAAAGCAATATAGCCCAATTTTCCTGACACTCAAAAAGTAAACAACATTGAATAATGTTGCCATCACAACACAATTGTCTTGATTGTACATATAAGTGTGTCAATATATTGTGCCACCTCCGAATACGAGTCTGATCACAATGTAACGATTATTTATTGCGGTGCTGGTTTCCATACGATTTTGAAGTAAAAACCGCAGTGCGGGACGGAATAAAAATAAAATCTATTTTATTTTCATTGTGGACTTTCTTATTCTCTCAATTTTTGATACTCTTTCTTTTGCTGACGTTGCTGTAGTTTTTCAATAATTGGCTGTGTTCACAACATTTTTGTAAAAAAAACATGATTTTGAAGTTCAAGCATTTTTGTCATAGATTATAAAAGTTTAAAAAATATATCAAATATATCTACGAATGTATAAAATGTTAATAATTTTTTGTTTTTAGTTACAAAAATGTATGCAGAAAAAAATTAACGAAGTTTTAAACAAACAATGACAAGTATTGCCGGCGCCGTCTTCCCTTGTATTATATTTATTTTCCCTCCCGCAACGAGAAATTGCACCGGACCGCAAACATTGTGTTTAGACTCTATGGCATACACATTGGTGATATTATTGTACAATATGAAAAATTGCACAATTATATTGCATGTCTGTGTTTTGTGGTTTGTTCGCCATTTAATTGTATATGATGTGACATCAATGGATACAAAATGGCAAAATAAGCGAAGAGTTAAAGAAGAACTAAATGAATTTGAGTTTGTTATTTTCCCTCTTTTGCTTTAGTGAATATCGTTAAAATATGTTACTGAATAGTATAGTCGATAAATTTTCGTTATTTTTTATTTTTATTGCAGCAATAAAATTATCGTAATAAAAATCACTGCATTTGATTTTTAAAATTGTGCTTTCGAAAAAGCCCACTGCGCGCCTATTCAGACAATTATCAGTATTTTTACAGTTAGTACGTGTTCCTTATTGGCATGACTTCATTTTCAAATGTAAGCGCCAGGTTAAAATTTTTTTGTAATTGGAAATAATCATCGAAATCGAAATAATAAATTTATTTCAAAATCACCCTGTAAACTCGTGAAAAGTTATTAAAAAAAATTATCAGAAACGCTTACATTCTAAATGCATAAAAATTTAAAAACATGAAGATCCTTTAAAAAATTTCCTGCAATCAAAAAAATTAAAATCCAGAAACAATAAAATAATTATTAAAAGCAATGATATAAAAATGGAAGAAAAAACTCCTGCCCCTGAAGATAGAAAAGAAGAACAGCAACAACTTAATACCAAAGAAGATACTTATAATTTACAAATAAACAACTCATTTCCATTGCCAGGCCAAAGGAATCTTATGCAAACCTTTACTGCTAAATCATGCACATCCGGAGAATCATATGCAGAATCTTCCACCTCTACTTTAAAGGTTCTTCCCATCAAAAAAATGTTTATGCATAAAGCCAAAAGGCAAATGTTGGAAGTACGACGTCTTCAAAAACAGAAGATATCATTAACTCAATCGTCTGATTCTAGCTTAGATGAACCACGTTTGCTGTATATGAGAAGACGTTGTCTAAAGCGTAAATCTCAATTAAAAAGGCAACTCTTTTGGAATAAGTATGAAGATTTCTTAAAGAAATCATTACAATGTTCCGATGGTAGTGGTAGCAGTAGCAGTAGCACTGGTTCGGGGAAGCTATTAAAATCTAACTGATGAAGATTTCAACACAAAGACTGTCACCTACATATGGCCTCATTTTTTGCTCTTTTTCTAGATATAAATAGTACAGGAGATAAATTGTATAATTAAAATATTTTCCAAACATTAGGGACACATGTATATACGACTGTTTCACTTACGAGAGTACACGAATAATTCACTACAGTTCGTCAAGCAAATCTTTGCATAATGTAGGTAGAGTTCTTCAATAATATATAGAATTATCTAAAGAATTTTTTTTTGTATTTTTATTCAATATCCTGTGCCCCTTTTCTGTAACTTGTAAGAAGTTCTCGCTTTGGGATAAATTAAATAATTATATTGGTTGCCCTATTTTACACAGGGTTACTTACAAAAAACTTATATAAGCTTCTAATAATATATAATAATTGCAAAAATGTCTAGCATTAAGTCAAAATAATCAACCTTATTCCAGTTATCGCCATTGCCGTCACTTTAACACAACACAAAAAAATTGGGCTTGTTGACTCGTTCTCGAGAATAATTTTGCCCAACTGACAAGAGAGATACAAGGGCTCTAATAGTAAACACTCCAGTTGAAGCTGTTTGAAAATGCTTTTTTTGCCTATTAGTGGCCTGCGTAAGCAGTCTTGAAATGTAAATACGTCATGTTTTTTAAATGTACTCTCGTGGCATGCATTATACTAAGACAGTAATAAATGCTGTCGCAGTATAAACGAAGCACGATGATTGTATTGGTGTACGTGTATATGACTGTTAACAAGCGATGCCGCCAAGACGTCTTGTTTAAACAAACAATGCAAAGAAGTACTATTGATACATGTATGTTTGTTATTTTGCATATTGTACGTTTATGTGTGTGTGTAAGATTTAAAAGGTAAGCTATTATGTTTGTGTTTAAGGGAGGTTTTTTAACGCAAGCGCACACATCTCATGTAAATGCATGTGTGCCTTTGTATGTGCGCAAAAAATAAGAGAGCATAAAAAAATTATGTATTACGTACATGTATGCATGTACGTCATGTACATGCATGACGTTAGTATACGCGTCAATAGGTTAGAAAAAACCACATATACCACAAATTCTTCAGTCACGAACTATTTTCTTCTTTACTCTTATACATACCTGCAATAAGTTAAACAAATGTATTGCCGAACACGTTGTTTAGCGTTTGTTTCAGACGATTTCACTGTAGTAAAGCATTTGAAATTGCCCGCATGTCCTAAAAGTTATTATGAGACGTCTTTTGCATGTCTTTATTGCGTATCACTACTTATGTATTATTAATAACTATCACTAAGTTATGTCCGACATTGGTCGGGCCTACTAATTATATTTTAGAGTTAAGATTTGAATACTTATTGTTAGTTCATATATGAAGATACAATAAATAAAAAATATGCATTAAAAAAAATGTTTTATGGAGCCATTTAATAAAAATCCTTATAGGTATCCACATATTTTCAATGCAATGGTGCAATATTATTGTGCAATATTATTGTGCAATATTATTGTGCCATATTATTATGTAATATTACTGTGTAATATTATTGTGCAATAAAATTGCTTGTTTGTATATTATATTAGTATTTGGTAGAAAATATTGTAGCTTTTGTTTACTTTTACATATAAGCAAAATTGCACCATATATTTTGTTTAATATTGTGATATTTATTGAATAGTGTGGAGCAAAACGACATTAATGATAGCAATAAATAACGCAAAAATATTGCATTATCTGATTTACCAACACAAAGCGCCATCAACAATTTTTTTATTTTCGAACTTTGCCAAAAAAAACCTAAGGCGAACCTACGAAAATACTCCAATTTTTTTATAATACAAGGTCAGCAACTTTAAGATTCCGTGCCTCAGAAATCATCTGATAATTTCATGACACAAACCAATGATCAAACAAATCAAATAAATAAGAATCGGGTTGATCATAGCTTTGTGTCAAAAATCAATTAGTGAACGAGTTCGACCTAACTCTAAAGCAACGCTCTAATACTCATGCGCAAATACATTTATCTCGGTGGCCAACATTGCCTTAAGATAAAACAGAAAAAAATACAAACTTGCGTAAAGAGATACAAAAATTTAATTTCATTTCGACAATATTTTCTTTCGAGTCAATTCAGGCAAGCACAAAGTTTTCTCAAAGCCTGAACCAAATTATAATTTTTTGAACACTTCCTTATTTCAAGTGTAGATTAAATACTTTCACTCAAAACTGACAGTTTTGAAAGCATTATTTTATCATTCATTTAAAAAATACAATAATTCCATTGTATACATACATATTTTTTATTTCTACATTAAAGAAAAAGCTATATTTATTTTATATTTAAAACAAACTTAAGCAACTTAAGAAACAAAACTAAAGATTTATAATCAAGATGACTAAACGGCTAAAAATTAGCAAACAAATTAGGCAAAAGGCAATTACAGGCAAACGGTCTTCTAAAAAGAAAAAGTCAAGGGCTTTACAAAATGAAAGATTTTTAAACTCACCAGCTTCGTCTTCGTCATCACCAGCATCATCATCAAGAACAGCAATAACCACAGCATCATCGTCATCAGATTCAATAGTATACGAAAATTCTCAGCATGAAGAAACACAAACTTCCTCCTCAGACTTTTCAGAGAATTTAAGTGACGACGAACTGCCAGCAGAGCCAGGAGTTCAACAAGTAAAATCGTTTGCAGAAGATTTCAAATATTTTGAAAAATTTTTCGACTTACCAGATATAAACGAGATGTCAGAAGACATAAGCTTGACTTACTCAAAACCCATAAAGGAAATTGTATCACACATTAACGATATTGGATATTTTGTGCACCCACTTACAGGCTTGGAGCTATCAACAGACAGTAATTTAACCTATTCGCCGAAAATTGATTCTACTGAATGTCTACCGGAGGAAGAACAATCTGAATTGAGTGATTTTTTGATAAGCGAGAATGAACTAGAGGAGGAATTAGTGATATTAGAACCCCGCAAAACCTTAATGTATGAAGAAAGAGAAGAAACTGAGCTTTTACTGAAAACATTTTTCAATCCTAATTCATTTCAATTAAATGAAGCTACAGATGAAATAAGACAAAGCAATTTAAAATTAGTTTTGGAAAAAGAGCGTCATGACAAAGAGATTCAACAACAAACTTTGGAATTCATCGATAAACTTGTACAAAAAGTGGTGGAAAACGTTGAATTGGCAACTCCCGAAACAATACTGAGAAAAAGCTTAGACAAGCGAAAGCTTTTACTAGAGTTATTCAACTTACGCCGAAAATCCAAACAGGAACAAAATATTTCCGATTTTGTAAATAAAAAAGTGATAGAGTTTCACAGACGTAGAAATATCTATATTCCAATAATGAAGGTAACCACAGGGACTAATCCGCAAGAAAATGAGAAATATCTAGAAGCTATGAAACGCTTAGATGAGCTTCTGTCTAGACAGAGAAATATGGAGAATTCGGTATCAAAAAGTATGGCAACATTGAACAGCGAATTAAAAACAGTCAAACAAGAAATTCAAGATCAAATTTTAGCGTTTGAAAATTTGGTTAAAAACAATTTATGTAGGAGAGATCTTCCACAATCAAGAAGGGTAAGATTGTTTGTTTTAAATTTATTTTAAATGCAAAATTTAGGAAGTCCTTGCTTATTCCACTTAAGGCAGGGCTTATAACAAACACTTTGAACCTAAGGCATTTTCTTTTCTAAAACAAGTAAGAGTGCTATATTCGGCTTATATACCCTTTACCAAAGTGCGTTTATGTAGTATAGAGATACAAACATATGCACAGAGATATGTAGGTACATATTTATTTTGTGAAAAAATTCATAATTTTTGCTCTAGTGCAATTTTTAATAAGTGACCTCTCGGTATTTTTCGATTAAATGTTTTTTTTTTTGATATTAGCAATAAGTTAAATATCGATGCCTTACTTTCTAACAAAATACAAGTTTTCAAGAGAGCAAAAGAAGAACGGTTCATATACTTTATGTGTCTGTTATAAATATTGTAGAAATTACAAATGGAATGGCAAACCTATATATACCCTTTTACCATTTTTTGGTAAAGGGTATAAAAATTTAAAAAAATTATTTGTTGTTCTTTAAGCTAAACAGCTATTTAAGGATGTCATTTGAGATATCATATGTCCTAGAACCCTTATGATAATAAATGTATATTTCCTATCACGAAATATATTTATTGCCTTCTTTAACATAGCATCTACAACTGCGATATGCCGATATTTCTCTTCATCTTATACAAGGGGACAACGTAATTTAACATTTCATTTTATGCAAATACTCATCGAGTTAGCATGTTTTATTTTTGTATAATTAGTTATTTTATTTTAACTTTTTCACACAAACTTTAATTTATAAAGCAATTAAACACATTTAAGCATATAAAATCCCAGGAATTTTGTCCAAAACATAATTTTTTATGTATTTTAAGAAACACTCACACATGCATAAAAATTTATTTTCATGTACGTGTGTTTTTTGACAATTCATGGCATAAGATTGTTTTTATAGGATTTCTTATAACAACGCTCTCGTTAAAAATCTTATAAGATTGAAATAAAACTAATTCTGAGTCTACATGCAACATAGTTCTCTCTGAGATTGCATTTGACGCTATTATCTTACATATTATATTAGGTGTAGACCCTTTGTAAAAGGCAAAAAAAAATTTACATGTTTCGATATTGGCCAGTAACTGCTAAACTATTAAACTATTAAAATTTGGTGTTGTCCCACAAAATAATTTTGCTAAGTAAGACCAACTGAAACTTTTTCTTCAATTAACTTTAAGTATAATTTATAATATTCAAAACATTTTTATACCCTTCACCAAAAATAGGTTTGTCATTTCGTGTGTAATTTCCACAATATGAATAAGCAACCCATAAAGTATATGTCTTGTCTTTGCTCTTGGATTGTGTATCAGAATGGTCGAACAGACAGTCTTAGAGCTGGAAACCTTTATAATTTTTTTTTCATATAAAAGCAGCGTTTAAAAGCTTCGCATTTGTGTATTTTCTTTTGCTTCTGCTCGTACTACTGCTTCTGAAAATTCAAGAGTCGCCCTAGAAGTCAACACAATAAACATAAAGTTATACAAAACGAAGAGCTTCAGCTCCCGACATATTTGAAAATATTTCTGTTTGTCTGACTGCTGCCTTGAGTAACTTCGGAAGTTATCGTAGTAGAGATGTTGTGTGTTTTTTCTTTTCTTTTTATTTTTCAGTTTCAATAGAGAAAATATTGTTGATGCTATTAGGCAGTTTTTCCTCTGTGTATTTCCTTTGTTCAACGATGGGTATGCAAAGCAGTAGTTATAAAGTAGTTCTTCTTCTTCTTCTGTATACAGTATACAGTATGATTTCAAGGAAGATCTATTTTTATTTAATCTTTAAAGTCACTTGTATCAAATTAAATATTTTGTATTATATGATGTTTTTACAATAAGCCCTATAATTAATGAAAAAAATTTTATATTTATGATTTGAACGAGCTAACTTTCGTATCGCTTTTTAAGCCAAATTACATGTGATAATTATTAATGAACAAATAACATCAAAGTTAGTTGTAAATATTCTGACAACAGATAGTTGAACGGAACAGCCAGCCGTTTTTTGGCTTAAAAAGCGATACGAACTTTATCCCGTTGAAATGATAAATAAAGAAACAAATTAAAATAAAAAAAAAATTAAAATTAACTAAAAAAATTATAATTAAAATTAACTAAAATTAATAGCCATAGACCTGTGGCAAAAATTAAATAAATATACTTATTAGTAACAAACCAAAAAAGTTTGTCTTAAGTAGAATAAAAATAAGCATATAAACTAACATGTGCATAATTAATAAAGAATAAACGATGGTAAGTCTGTTGTAAATTAGAGATGGTAAATTTGGGCTTTCATTACAAAACACGTTTCAGCAAATTGAAATACGATGAATCAAAACAATTCACGTATTCCATTTGCAAGAAAGTTTCGTATATAAGGCAGAAATTTACATCAACTGACACCACACGCAGTGGACCAACAGAGAAAAATGCTGATGATGAAGGTATAGTGGCCTTCGAAAACGGCTGGCTGTTCCGTTCAACTATGTGTTGTCAGAATATTTACAACTAACTTTGATGTTATTTGTTCATTAATAATTATCACATGTCATTTGGCTAAAAAAGCGATACGAACTTTAGCCCGTTCAAATCATAAATATAGAAACAAATTAAGTTCGAAAAATAATAATTAAAATTAACTAAAAATTTTTAATTTTATTTCAGCTTATCAAAAAATTGTTAAATGATATGGCCAATTGTCGCCAGGAAATAAGTGATGTACGCCTCCAACTGGTTATAAAACAACAAGACTATACCCAGCTCTTGAATGTACGGTTTGACCGTTAAGAAACAATTAAATTTTCATACACATCATTACTTTTGTTACAGAAAGACGCACATTTAGAAAATGTAGGCCCTGATGTATCTTTAAAGTACTGTGATCATATACAAACGGAAAATAATACATTAGGCCATGAAATTGAAAGTAAATTTACCAAAAAAACATACATATGTGGTTATTAATATTATGAAAAAAAAAATCTTTTTTTGTTTTAGAACGCAAATCAGACTTGAAGAAACTTCACTTGCGTTTATGCCGTAACATTCATATCTTGGCTCATGTCAAAGAACAACAAATTAGTATGAAATCTTTAGGTGCCAAACAATCCTCCAGATTACGTGAACTTCGTAGTGAACACGGTTCTCTGCGTAAATTTGTTAATCAGTCGAGATTGAAAAATGGTAACGTTTGTAAAGAAATTGAGAAATTAAGTTTACAAAGTGGTCTACTGGGTAAGCCTATCCTTATGTATGACTACGATCAGACGGTGGAGCATATAAGTGAGCAGCGTGCATTGGTTGATAGTTTAAGAAACAATTTGGAGATAATTCAACAAAAAATTAATAAGTTAGAAAAACGCTTAACTTCATAATCATAATAATAGAGTTTCACTTGTTAAGTGATTTTCCTTAATGCATTGTAACAATGTTATATGAAAGAAAAAGTCTAATTAAAAAATTATATGATAATATTTGTGAGAACAGTGTTTAAAGTGAAGCAGTCAGTGAGAACTTAGATGAGAACTATTATAATGGAAGAAACCTTTAATATTCAATGAATATTCATTATTAAATTTGGTATTATTTCTTCCTTAAAAATAAATAATCACAAAAAATTTGGCTTCCTAAAGCAATGTGAACTTTAGCCTGATAAAAACCAAAAAAAAAACCTTGAACATAAATTAATTTAAATTAATAGCTATTGATTGGCATGTAGCAACATTAACAAACCAAAAAGTTACACTGTACATTCGCCTGTATAATTACACCATGGCTATCAGTTTAAAGATTTTTTGACACACAGTATGTGTTAAATGTGTGGTTGCAGCGCTAAGTAGAATAATAAAAAGCAAATTAACAGGCATGTGCATAATTGATAAAGAACAGGCAACAATGGCAAGACTATTGTTAATTAGAGATGCTAAATTTGAGTTTTCATTACAAAAAAGCTTTCTGCAAATTTTAAGACGATGAATCAAAATAGATCACATATTCATTTGTACTGTAAATATGTATGTAAAGTTGAAATTTGCATTCACAAACAGTGGACCAGCTGAATTTTTCCATTAACTAACACGACACAAAATAAACCAAACACAAATTAGTGATGTTTAAATTTTCAGCTTTCATAACATAAAAAGCTTTTAATAATTGGATTACGATGAATCAAAATAATTCACATCATCCATTTGCTATACAAAATATGTTTGTTGGGCTAACGCTTACACCAATTGACCCAGACACAGTGGAAGGTGTGACAGCCTACGAAGACAGCATGTTATTTTGTTCTGCTACAATTTGCCGTAGTAATTTAAAATTATTGTTAGTGATATTTTTTGATTAAAAATGATCAACAACATGATTCTATAATACTGTAATTATATATTATCCTAAGGCTTCATCGAGGAACATAGGGCCACATTCTGTAATTGCACCACTATTATCACATTTAGTCCCTGTCCAGATTTGCAATTTTTGTTGCAGCAATTCTTGAGCTTATTGGAGAGAGGTGTGAGAAGATTGGGGAGGGGTACACAGTTTCATATGATCGGCAATTATCTTTTAATTTGAAATTCGTACTTGTTTATATCAATTTGTCAGTTGTATTTGACGTTTTTTATTTATTTTATTTCTTCAGTTGTGTGAAAAATAAAAAATATAATAAAACAAATAGAATTGTTAAATTTTCAGTGAAATTTGTGGTGTAATAGACATTTTTTATGCATAATTGCAAAATTAGAATTTTCTAATGTGGACACTTATGCAATTTAAAAGCAGAATCTTAAAAAATTGCTGCAACAAAAATTGCAAGTATGGACGAGTACTTAGTATAATCAAATCATAAACAAATAAACACATTAAAGTTCGAAAATTATATTAACAGGTATGTGATAGAAATCGTTTTCGATTTGAAATCGATTGAAAAATGTTAAAAGTTGTGATCCACACATTTATTTCGATTTCATTCTGGGGGCAAATCACGGCACTCGAAATCGAGTGCACGTTCGTGTAGAGAATTATTTCGATGGCTACAATTTTTTGGATCACGGTATTCGATCGTATTTTATGTTACCTACTACTATTTTTTACATTGCTGTTAGCATAAGACAATAAGAAAAACAGAACGAACAACAAAACTTTATTTGTATTTGTTCTGGAAATGATTTTTCTCTTATTTATTTTTTTGCACTGCCTATTGGACAATTTTTGTATTGATATTCACTTTCCTTAAAAACAATTAAAATTAAATTAAATTATATTTTCTAAACTAATTTTTCGAAAATATCCAGAAAATACTTATATTTTTATTACATACTTCTTTCTTTTTCCTTTGTTTTGTTTCGCTGCAAAAAGCTAAGAGTTTACTTGTTTTCGATAGTAGGCTACCAATCGAGTGCAACTACGATTGCCGTGATCCACGTTAACAACATTTCGAAAACAAAGTACTCGATTTCGAATGCGGTGATTTGCCCCCTGGTTTTTTTTAAATCGAAATCAATTTCATTTCTCATCTTGTTCTATGAAAATATTAGGAAAAATTGTGGATGAAAAGCAGAATTTGTGTAGTTTTTTCGTTTTTAAATCGAGTAAACAAGAAATGACGATTTAGGAACTATTCTGTATCTAAGCAATATTTTTCTGTATGAAAATGCAAGCAAAGTAAGAAAAAAATATTCATTTATTTATTTTTATTTGAAACAATTTAATTGTATGTAGGTTAAAGCCGACCAGATAAAATCTACTTCGGACATGAATTGGAAGCACTTAGCCGTAGTTGACGTCAATGGTCTTAAAAAGAAAACTTTTTTTTATTATAAAACTCGGTATTTGAAAAAAAATCATTCCTTACAACAATTCAGCTTCAGCAGACAACGATCCAACAATTTTCGTTTCGTACTTGTCGTAAATATCTTTAGCAAGCTGCAGCCGGCTTTAGCACAATTGGCTTCGATTTCAGTTGGAAGCAAAAAATAGCAATTCAAATTTAAAAAAAAAAATTAGTATATCTTGAGTCTGTGCATAAGATAAGAGGTTTGTGCCTGTTCAAAATATGTGATTGAAGAATAGTGACGATTTGGCAAAGCACCAATGAAATATATAGACAATGCTTAACCACCAGCAAATAAATTCCAATTAAAATAAACTTATGACAATATGCCAAATAATAAATTATTCAAATATCTTGTTAAGTCTAAACGGGAAAATTTTAATCCGCTAATATCTCTAGAAACTTTATTGTAGAAAATAGAAATATAGAAAGACATTTGTTTTACATGTTAACACTCACTTCGTCGCCATATTCTTTCCCAGTGAAAAAAATGGAAGTCATTCTAGGGGAACTACATCCAAAAAATCGATATTTTTAATTTGCCGAGAGTGAGCTGAAAACCATACAGAAGATTACTTTAGTCATACAAAATCTTGAAACTCCTCCATAGTGTTAGAAAATACTCACCAGAATTTAAAAAAAATTATTTTTTTAAGAAGTTTATGAACTAATTTTAGTCTAAAATTTAAAAATTATTTTCTTAACTTTACATGAAAACACTGTTTTTGGGCTTAAATTCGTATAAAAAGAAACGAATTGTTAAAATAGGTAACTATTTACAATTTTTCCTAGATGAAAATATCAAAGAACACAAAAAAGGGAATTTTTCTTAATTTCGCTTCCAATTCAGTGACCAGGTATCGAAAAAGAGAACTTCTTGCAATGACAACCCTATGTAAAAATCATTAGATCCGATCGAAATTTTCACTACTTCCAGATCGCAAACTCTACATTTTCATGACTTTTTTGGAGTTTTTTTTTTTACTGGGTTGTAACGAGACCATATATATAATGCCAGTTTATCGAAGGCAATCAAGAATTCTCGTCTCCCTATATATACTGAAAACAAAAATAAATTTGAGTGCTTTGTTTGTGTTTTCAACATAAATAGACAAATGAGACTTTTGGATTGTCTTCGATAAACTGGCAGATAGCCTTTCAGAAAGTATACGTTATATGAAACTACATTGCGTATACGCATATGCAATATATGTTCAATAAAAGCAGCGTTTAAAAACTTCCCATTTGTGTATATTCTTTTGCTTCTGCTCATACTACTACTTCTGAAAATTCATGTGTCGTTGTAGAATTTTACACAATAAACGAATAGTTATACAAAACAAAGAGCTTCAGCTTTCGACATGTTCGAAAAGTTTTCTGTTTGTCAGCGCGCTTTTTTAAATAAATTCTGAAGTTATCGTAGTAGAGATGTTGTGTGTTTTTTCTTGTCTTTTGATTTTGCAGTTTCAATTGCGTATTTAATTGCTTGCTGGAAGAATTGTTGTTGTCTTACTCATACACGCTCAAAACACACATTCAAACACATACACACAAACATTTCTGCTTCCTTAACTTCGTATTTATTTAAGGCAGCCGTAACTCAAACCGAAAACTTTTCGAACATGTCGAGAGTTGAAGCTCTTCGTTTTGTATAGTTATTCGTTTATTGTGTTAACTTTAACTACGACACTTTGAAATTCAGTAGAAGAACTATGAGCTACAGGTTGTAATTGGCAGTCAAACAATAGTAGGGTCCATAAAAAAGCACAATTTTACGACTTTTGCTATTTCTAGAGCAGTTTTTTAAACCCTGAATATAAGCAAATGATATCAAACCAAGTCGTTTACACAAGTTGTAATGATTTTCGAACGATTTCGAATGAGTATTGACGAAGTATTGACTTCGACAAAGCAAACCAAGGCACATTCACCAGGTAGTAGCGGAAATGCAACTGAGCAATTTTTTTAAATTAAAGTTCATCCGAAACTTCAAAAATTGTTTACGAAAGAGAAACTAAAAAAAAATTTACAAAATTTTCAATATGAAAAATATTTTATTAAAAAAATTCTTTGAAAACAAATTTAAAAATACAAAAAAAACTATTAAAAAATTGTGAAAAGTGCTAAACATTGCAAATTTTGTTAATGGTAGCTGCTGTGGATAAATTTTTTCAACTTTTTGTGAATAATCTTTATTATTATTGTGTTACAACAAGTTCTATTTTTGATATTTTGGATGAACTGTTGTTTTTGTCATTGTTGTATTTTTTTTATTGTTCTTGTAATCCTGATATTACCCAATAAGCAATTCTGCTTGAAATCAAGTGTAAAACAATTGTAATTCAAGTCACATATTCAATTGTCAAGGGTTGAATTATGCTTGATTTACACTTTATTTCAATAGCATTCTCCAGTGAAATGGGTACTTGAATTCAATTCGAACATTTCAATTGTATTACAGTTCAATTCAAGCCTTGAATTATGCTGTAATTCAATATTGTATTACAATTGAATTCAAGTATATTTCAAGCTTCAAAAACAATCCTTTTAAAATAGAAAGAAAAATGCAATCGACAAGTTTTCTTATAATTATTTTCTGAATATCTACCTTCACAATTGTTTTCACGATTTGAATCACTTTTTCTTTTTTTAAAATCACTTTTTTATTTATTTTTGATATTTTTCCTCAGAATTTCAATTTTATTGAAATATGAAATTATATATTATATATTATATGAAATTGCCTTGTATTAATGTTAAAAAATTTATTGGAAAATATGTTTTGATATTTACACTAGGGATGTCAATCGAAACTGGTTTTTACAATCCCGGGATTTGGAATTTCAAAAAATTAAATCCCGCGATTCCGGGATTTTGCGGGATCCTAATGTGTGTTGACATCCAACATTAATTTCCAGCTAATATCAATATTACAAGAACAATGGAAAAACATCATGGCTTCTCTATATTTAACAGGTTAAAGTTCCTATCGCCTTGTAAGCCAAATTACATGTGAAAATGATTAACGAACAAATAACATCAAAGTTAGTTGTAAATATTCTGACAACAACACATAATTTAATGGAACAGCTAATCGTTCTCGTTTACCGAAAATGTCAAATATAGAATTTGTTTAATAAAATAAAAATTATTCCCATAGAGATGAAAACATTTTTTACGGCAGCTACCACTAACGAAAATTGCAATGTTAAGCACTTTTCACAATTGTTTTAATAGTTTTTTCACATTTTCAAATCAGTTTACAAAGATTTTTTTTGACAAAATATATTTCATAATGAAATTTTTTTTAAATTTTTTAATATCTTTTTCGCAAAAAATTCTTTAAGTTTTTGATGATTTTCAATTTGAAGAAAAAATAGCTCAGCTTCGTGTTAGCTAATCCCTAGTGAATGTGCGTTGGGATGTATATATATTTAAATTCCAAGCGGCGAAAACAATCACCACCTAAAAGGTATGGCTTTGAGACAAGGGATTAAACTATACCACTAAGGTATCGATACTTTTAATTGATACGGCATCGGTTCAGAAGTATTGATACATACTCAGTATCGAATAAAAAGCAGCGATACTTACTTGTATCGGTCAAGCTTTTCACATGATTTAAAGTAGTGAAAACAAAATTAAATACCTACCAAACCAAATGCTCCTAATTCGTAAAGAATTCTTAACGACTAGTCGACAAAATCTTCCGATTTCCGAAGCGATTAATATAAAAAAACTTATTGTTAAAATTTTTTGCAGGCGAGTTTTGGTAGAATTTATTTATGAAAATACTCCTTCAATAAACTAATTTTACTGAATTACAAAAATTTTTAAGTTTATTTTTGTTAAAAACATTGCCATAAAAATCGCCAATAAATTCATTTCTCGCCAACAAAATCGACATGTTGCCAAATCAAAAACTTACGCGCGGAAAAATCGCCACGTTTGGGCTGGACTGTAGCAGAAGATATAGTCGAGATGACATTTTAAATGTTCAATGCAAATTCGTTTTGTTCCCGCAATAATGCACGCTTCTAAAAACATTTTTCAAATGGCAATTTTATCGTCTTTTTTATAAAATATTTGATTTGGGAGGTCCCATTTTTACGAACTTATATATATGTATTCTAGATATAAATTTACATTTAACACGAACAAATAAAATGGTGTTAAACTGGCTTCATGTTCAACTTTTTTGTAGCCAATAAGAAATGAGTATATTTGACCAATACGAGTACTTTTTACCGATACCTACTTGGTACTCGGTAGTAGAGTATCGATACCAAAAGTACTTGGTTTCTAAGAAAAAGTATCGAGTTTTTACTTGTATTTACTCGTATCGTTTCATACCTATTTGAGAACACCTAACATGAATGCGCCTTGATTTTATTCCTGGAAACCCTATTCATTATTTTTTATAGACAGTTTATAGAAACAGAAATATTTTATACATTTTTAATTTTATTCTAATATCTTTTTATATATTTTTTTGTGGTTTTATATCGCGTATGTGTATTTTTTTTAATTGCAACTTCTTGTAACTCGCATTCACTTCAAAATTACACGAGATGCCGTCAACAAAAAGACACAGCAACAGAAGCTTAAGTAAAAGAAAAATAGCCAAACCAAAATATAGGCTGAAATCACCTAAAGCTAAGAAAGAAATAAAAAAATACTTTTTAGCAGAAAGCAAAAACGCAAATGCAAAGCCAAAACTTGTAAATCTCATAGAAATTGATTTAGAAGAAAATGTAACCAGCAACGTCGTAACAAAACAAGAAATACTAGATAAAATTGAGTCCAAAGATTTTTCCTCAGAAACAGAAAAACTTTCAAAACACTCTGAGGATAGCGTAGAGCTGAAGAGTGACTTTGAGTTTCAAGAAACAAAGATTGATGCAGAAGACGCCCAAGTAACTTCTGACACATTAAGCGAGGAAGAATTAAATTATGTCCAACCAAGTGAACAGGAAAAGGTTGAATATTTCTTTGAGACATTCAGAGGATTACCGGACATAGATGAAGTTTCACTAGACTTAACAGAAGTTGTGACAGTAGAACAGCCAGTAGTTGGAAAAACAGATTCAATAGCAGGAAAATTTATAGAACCTTTAGCTGTAACGCAATCTGTTTATTCAACAGAAAGCATGAAATCTTTATCTGAAGATTTGCTCAGTTATGAGGAAAGTAAAACTGAAGTAGGGGTAAATGAGAAAAAGGAAGAAGAACATCTAAGTTTCAAGGATGACACATCTCACGAAGAGGATTTCAAAGAACCGGCTGAGGTTGTTGAAAATGCAAGAGTTTCAGTTGTGGTTGCCTATGACACATTTGGAATGTTTTTAGAAACAATAAAAGAATTAGAATCTCAAGTCATTGCAGAAACTGATTCAGATGAAGCAGCTGTAAAATATGCAAAAGAAAAGCATGATTGTGAATATATTGTCACAAGCTTTTTGTATAAATTAATAGATCATTGCATTACCAAGGCCGAGTACTTGGACCGAGATATAATATTACGCAGATCCTTGGATAAAAATAAGTTAATGCACGAGCTAAAAGCGAAATATGATTTAATGGAGATGGAAAGAAGAAAAACACAATTTCTTAATAAAAAGGCCGTGGTTTTTTTTAAGCGTAAGAACAATTTGCTGCCAATTACCGCTGATGACAACAAATCTTTAACAATGAAATGTCAACAATTTTATGCTGCCCTCGAAAGTCTAGATAAATCACTGATAAGAGAAGAAACAAGTAAAAATTTCCACTTAACTGAAGTGCATAATTTACAGCAACAGTTTGAAGAAGCTAAACAAAAATCTACCAAAGAAATTGAAAAACTTGAAAAATTAATAAAGACAACGCTTGAGAGGAAAAATTTTTCGAAACTAAAGACTTCAGTTGAACAAAATTTGGGCAAAATATCTGCAGCAAGAAAGGAAATTTCACAAGTTCGTCTGAAACTTTTCTTGCAACAACATCAGGTTTCTTCACTGACGGAAGTAAGTTTAAATAGTTATATTTTTTAATATTATAAAACTTAAAGTGGTATTTTAATATTCTTTAAAAGCAAATGGAAAAGTTAGAAAATATAGGAAATGGCCTAAGCCTGAGGCAATTTGAGTCTTTAGAAACGGAAACTACATCCATGAGTAAGAAAACTGAAGGTGAGTGAATGGTGAATATTTAACGACCGATATTCAATGTCATTTAAATTACCGCCTCTAAATAATATGTTACAATTTTTCAGAAAATAATTCCACCCTTCAGAAGCTTCATAACCGATGTAATGATGACCTTCATATGGTGGCCCATCTAACGGAGAGAATTGAAATGTTTCAGCAAATAACAACGGTCCAAAAAGAATATTTGCAAGAAATGATGCATGATCAAATTCATTTGCGTCAATATATCAGTGAATTAAAGCTGCAGCGCAATCGCTGCAGAAATGAATTTAATTATCTTAGCTATCAGAGCGGTCTACTGACTAAGCCAACACTTATGAAAGACTACGATAAAACAGTGGACATGGCAACTAAACTACAACAAGCAAACGAAAATTCTAGAGAAATTATTAAAGATTTAAATGCTAAAATTGCTTTGTTGCAGACAAATTGCACGTAGTAATAATTGTTGTATTATAGTAATTTTATATTTGATTTAATAGGTGCTAAAATTTGTAAAGTAAGAAAAGTAATAAATTGATAAGTGTCTTTTATAATATAAAATTTGTTTTATTATTCCTAGCAATAATCAAAATTTTTTATTAAATTTGTTATTCCAGTTGTAAATATTGACGTTACGTCAGTACAATACTAAAAAGTTGGGGCTTTTCTACACGTTGTCAAAAACAACTGACTGCTATTGACAGGTTCATATTATTTTCTAGACCTTACGGAACATAACATAACATAACTATCAATAACACAAAAAATTGATCCCGGAAGCATGTTTTTGTGTTGTATAGACGTTATATCGATATTAACAATTGGAATAAGGCTGAATATATTTACTAAAATTGTATGTAATCCAAAACTCCCGCAGGATCAAAACGTTGAGTAAAAACGCACCTATTGTATATTTGCTAGACTTAAGTCATGTGACTTTGCAAGAAATGGAGTAATTTCCGCTAATATAATAATCTTTCTCTAGATATATTCGGGGGTTTTTAAAATTTTTAATTTTTTGATATATGTATATTAGTTTAATCCATTTTATTTTATTTTATTTAATTTTATTTTATTTTATTTTATTTTATTTTATTTTATTTTATTTTATTTTATTTTATTATATTTTATTTTATTTTATTTTTTTTTATTTTATTTTATTTGATTTTATTTTATTTTATTTTATTTTATTTTATTTTATTTTATTTTATTTTATTTTATTTTATTTTATTTTATTTTACTTTATTTTACTTTATTTTATTTTATTTTATTTTATTTTATTTTATTTTATTTTATTTTATTTTATTTTATTTTATTTTATTTTATTTTATTTTATTTTCTTTTATTCTATTTTATTTTATTCTATTTTATTTTATTTTATTTTATTTTATTTTATTATATTTTATTTTATTTTATTTCAATTTATTTTATTTTATTTTATTTTATTTTATTTTATATTTTTATAATCTTACACAAATAAAAACATAAGACAAAAAAATTTCTTAGCAATAAATTAAGACAAATAAAATATTTTCTTAACAATTATATTCATAATTCAACACTTTGCAGGTGTTTTCTACCTGCAGTTTCAAGGTGAAACTGTTTCATAGGAAACTCACCAAAAATTTTACTACTAATTAAATTTTAATTTCAAATGTATGAGAGAAAAATATTCTGTCAATCTGCCAAGTAATTTTTCTATGGAACATTAAGAATTATTTATTAGTGAAAGAACTCTCGCTCATTTTGTGTGTACACTTATAAGAATTTAAAATATGGACATACAATTTTTGAAAATTTGTAATAAAAAAAATATTTTAATAGTTAAAAAAAATCTATTTTTAGCTATGAATTTTATTTAAACTGCCTAATAAGATACTAGAAAAAATTAAATTACGAATAAATGGCTGCACTGACAATGACAAACTTCCTGAAGTATCATGGGGGAGGAAGATATCCGCTTAGACCTTTTACGCCATTAATTGAGAGCTTATTTTTAGAGCTTAAACTCAATTATATAAATATTTTGTATATAGAAAATAAAGCAAATTTGAACAAGTAAAAGAGCCATACCGAATTTTATATATCCTTCGCAAGTAAAAAATGTCTAGATGTAATATAAAAGACCCCTTACTGATTATATTTTTGAAATCAAGGTTTTTGCATTTTTCGATGCAATAGATGCTCTCCTATCGAAATGGGAAAAAGCAAATGCATAATGATTTCGGGCCTTTCTATATTGACGTAACAACTAAAGATCATACATGCGGTGGCGAACGCTACATTCGTTCGTAAAAACTTGTTGACCTTTCCAGAGAGATACCTTTTACTTATACATGGTGCTTAGTGGGATTTAAGTGTACTTTAAAAATTTACATAAAAAATTTTTTAACAGGTATACATTGCGAAAAAATGTATAACAAATTATTGTGACGCACGCTACAAAAAATGGAAATTGTGTTATGTTTTCATAATTTTTAGCAAATTTTGCAAAATAAAGCACAGAAAATGAAATCCTTAAAAGAAATATGAATATAAGAGAATTCTAAAATAAGTTATTTTTAGGCAAAAAATTCTGTAGTTTTTTCTCAAAAGCCGTGAACCCTATGTGACGCACGCTACATATTTTCCAGTAATATATAGTGAATAAAAACCATTGTATTTATTTTAACGAAACAATTTATATTCCTTCAGCCTTATTTATAGAACTTAAAAAGTCTTTATAAAGTGTTTTTAAAATAAATTTTCATAAAAAATTTTTCTTAAAAAGTCCTTTTAATTTTTATAAATAAGGCTGTTTGTTAATAAAATTATTTAATTTATATTTCATGTTTATAAATTAATTTATTATTATCCCCGAAACAGTCTACCAGCCAACAATTTTTGAAATTAGTCCAAATTAATTTTGTTTGCGGAACATTAGACTCGATATCTAATTTTATAAATATGTAAAAAACATATATTTCGATGATCATTAATACAAAAATTATCACCAAATTCTACCCTACCTCATTTCTCTTAATGTTATACAAAAATTTCAAATGTTTTTACATGTTCATATCATTACTTTAGTGTTAACATAGGTGGTCAACTCGAAACCCATATTATTATTCACTCAATTCTCTTGCCCATATGTATAGCGTGCTTTTGCTGATATATAGTCATGATTCAAGGAACCCTATTATTCAGTTTAGAATGTCGAATTAACCGGCATCTCGTTATTAATATTGTTAAAAAAATGTCAACAAATATCTTGTATATTCAACTATTGAGAGATGAATCAAACTTTATATTTCCATTAAGTTGTTAGTATGTTAAAAACTTCAAACTTTTTCTCTGTAAAACAATTTTTTTTGAGCTATTATTCTATTAAAGCAAGGGCTCGTAGCGCTCAACTGCATTTTAAAGCCAGTTTGCAGACAAAAAGTCTTTACCTTGCGTTCGCCTTGCTAATATGACAAACTTTAAATTTTATGAATGATATTAACGGCAACTTGAAAGTATACAATTGACATCAATATGCATTAAAACAAAACAATATTTTTTAATAGATAAGATTAATTTCGAATATTCTTCATACCAATTTTACAAAATATCTATATGTTTGTTTTATATTGTAAGAACAACGAATAGACTTATATCATACATATGTGTATTGCTTATTAAGTTGATCAATGTCCATCTCGACCGATGACTTGAAAAAATGGGAGTATTACCAAAATTAGCTGGCAGTATATGGCTAAAACAAGTAAGAGTGCTATATTTGGCTGTGCCAAATTTTTTTTAATTTGTTGCTGTTTTCTCGTTTTAACGATTTTTTAAGGTTTTTGACGTTTTTTTTGTCGATTTTATATTTCATTGAAGCGATTTTTTTAATTTTTTGCAATTTATTTTAGTGCTAGAATTTTTTAATTTAATGCTTTTCTCGTTTAGGAGTTTTTTCGGGTTTTGGCGATTTTTTTCGGTTAGGAGATTTCATAATTTTTGGAATTTTTTGTTTTGCCGTTTTTGAAAATTTTACGACTTTGCCTCGTACGGTTACCAAGATAGAGCAAGTTGTCAAAATTACATAAGCTGATAGAAACCCTGTAGTTTTAATTTTTATAAATTTTAGTGTTAATTGTTGTAGTCTGTATAAAAATACAGTACTTTACAAATTTCATGTGTCTCTATATATGTACATACATATGTACACACAATTGTATATATGTATATTACATGGGATTTTAATATTTTTCTATGCTCGTTTTGGAATACCCTTTAATTTTTAACTTTTATATTTTTGTTGTTGTAGCGACTAAAGTTCTACATACTCTGTCCGAATGTCAGATCCATAGCTCTTACGGTTCCTGAGAAAATAGCATTTTTCTTAAAAACATAAAAAATTTTTAATTATAAGAAAAAATATTAAAGTTTTCCAGCCCTGAAAATGTCTTTTTAATTTTTTTAATTTTTTTAAATTTTTTTTTTAAATTAGAAACACCAATTTTATTCATACTGAAGTATAAAATAAATTAATTTAATAAAAAAGTAATAAAAACTAGTTTTCGGTAGTTATTTTGTATGGGAAAATAGAGTTTGAGTTTTCCAGCTTTGAAACCGTAAATTGTGATCGGTATACGAACATGATGCCAAATTTTTTAATATATCAATTATGTTGCATCAATCTAGCTGATATATACTTCCAACAGGACGGAACCACATGCCACACAGCGGGCGCTATGATTGATTTACTCAAAGAAACTTTTAATGAAAAAATAATTTCAAGTCATGGCCCAATTAATTGGCCACCAAGATCGTGTGATTTAAGCCCCTTTGATTATTTTGGGGTTATGTTAAGCCACTTGTCTATGTCAATAACACATGAAAATCAACATTTGAAGAGTTATCAGCGACATACGACTGCAAATGCTTAGAAAAGTTGTTGAAACACGCCAGCCGTTGTGACCACAGGGCAAAAATCATATTTAAAAATTAATTTCATAATATCATAAAATTTTCTTTCCTTGTTTTATTATGATTTAAACTTGTGTCACTCTATAAAAAATACCCTTTATTAAATAAATGTATATTAATAAAGACTTGTGTAACTCTTAACAATAAATATATATGAGTTAGGACATATTTATAATTATTGGCACATACATATATGCAATTTCATTATAAATACTCTTATCCAAATGCATACATATTAAGTCCAATCATAAATAAAAAATCCGTAAGTGTTTTCTCATTTTTCCTTTTCTCTTATCATACATTTGTTTTCCCCCTTTTCTTATGAAATGGGGGAATTAAAAAAAATTCCACGCGGAAAAAGTAGGTATTGTGAATGCAATTTAACTTGCTTTTTCACTAAAAAATCTTTCTCAATCCTTACAAATCAGTATAAATTAAATAGTTTTTTATAGTACTTACAAATGTCAACAAGCAAAATAACTGACTGCGAAATACTGTGATGCCAACTTTTACTAATTTTTGTTGTTTATAATTGGAGGAATTCTTTTCTCGAGAAAATTATATTCTATGAAAAACAAGTTTCAAGGATTGAATTCCTGATTGGTCTGATTTTGTTTGCACATATTATGTTTTATGTGCCAAAAATTAAAAAGTTTATCGAACATTCAGGAGTTTAAAAAACTGCCGGAAACGTTTAATTAACCAGAGATTTTACAACCAGGGCTGCCACATTAAATGATTTTTCGTCATTTGGATGATTTTGTTTCTCAGAATGGCAAGGTGACAATTTGATTATTTTTTCACAAGGTCTTACGATTTAATTCAAGGGAGAGTATATTAAGATTCTTGTTTATTTTTAAATATAACAAATCGTAGAAAAAATGTTCGCCACGAAACACCCCCTGTGAAATCAATGAACTGTAAAGAATAATTTATTGTCCACACAATTCTTTAGACAGAAATAGGTCACTCGAATAATAATTAAGATAAAAACTTACCACATACGCTCCAAAGAAACAAGGAATTCTTTCTTCCTTTTCATATTGATATCTATCTATTTTTTTTTGCTTGACTTCTCGTTGCTTATTTGGCGGAATATTTTATAATAAAGCTTTTTTTATGGAAAAAATTATCACACGACAGATGTAAATCTGTTTTCTGCTTTCTACCGTTTAATTATATCAGCCTTAAAATGCTGACTACAAAAAAATATAGAAAAAATTAAAGCTACAAAAATTATCTACTTTTCTGCTTTGCTTCTTTATTGTCATTAATTATATTTGTTTTAATGGCAGAACATAAAAAATACACAATTATCACTTCTACAAATATTTAAGAAACTGTTACTGTCTTCCACAAATAATAGTAATGTTTTGTGCTTTATTATTGCGAAAGTTATTTATTTCATTAAATTAATTACCAAAAATATCAATTGTTAAACACCAAAAAAAGAACATCTGCTTGAACAAAGACAAAAATTTGACAGGATGCATGTTGTGGAAAAATAAACAAGAAATTTTTCTTTCATTCGGCTATGCTGACTCATATATGCGCTTCACGAAAGCATTGTACAAAAACTTAGTATTTTCAAAAGGCTTTCCCTACCTGAACCCTCTGCTTGCACAACCCAGTCATCGTCGACTTGAGTAGAAACTTTTTATAGAAATCACTCTCAAATAAGAGCTAGCTAGAAAAAATTTCTGCTAACAGTAGGTTAGCGATTTTGGCAAAATCAAGTACTTACAAGACTTCAGGCAAAATCTAGCAGATTTCCTATACAAAAAGAAAACTACTTCGTCACTAGATTTTATCGAAATCTAATAAAAATCTAGTAAAATTAAATGATGCCAATATGATGTTTTTCAAAATGTTTTTGAATTAGCTGCATTGCAGTTGTCTGATTTTAGTTTATGGGGCACTTACACCTGCACAAAATCTAGCAAATTTTAATTTAAATCTTTATGTCAAGTTTTTTTTTGACATTTATCAAGATTTGTGTATCCAAAACAAAACCCATTAAATGAAAAATGCCCAAAACTACAACCAAACAGTAATGTAGCCAATCCACATACCTTTTAAGCAGACCGTAGCTAATTCAATCATGTGTTGTAGAAGGCAATAAAAATAAAATAAAAATATTAGATTTTGAATAGATTTCCTACAAGTCTACTGACAAATTATATTTCATTTTGTATGGAAAATGTACTAGAAAGCAGCTACCGTTAGCTCGAAAGCTCGTAATGGTTTCGGTTTTGAATAAGATATCGTGATAAATATCATATAGATATTTGCAAAGATTTCAATTGATAAAATACTAGATTTTGTGAAGATGTAGAACATTTACAAATTTCATCGCAAGCATGAGTGGTGCAAACATCGTTCATATTTTCTTAATAATATTAGTTGAGCTCTGATATTTAGATTTATAAACTGAAACGAAAATCTGCATTAAATTTGGTTCATAAGCAAACCGTTTTTCACTATGCTTACTTCTAACTTCTTCATATAACAAATGAATTTTTCGATAATTTTGAGCAACAAGTAACGCCCTCATTCTGTTCGACAATTGTGCCCTGTTAACTATAGACGGAAAAAAGCCGCAGTTGTGATTCTTTAAAACAATTATTATTTATTTTCTATGCTTGAAGGTTCGTGTATTTGCTTTATGATTTTATTCCAAACATTATATCCAACACATATTTTTTCATATATTTTTGGAACTATTGTACAACACTTTAATTAAAATCTTTTTTGTTTTAAAAACATGACAATAATATTTTTATTTTTCATCATCAAAGACAACAATAGTTTTTGAATAAAATAAATTAGAGAATTCAAAAACAATTACTTAAAATTATTTTCAAACAAAAACATCCTATATCTTTTTACTGCCTTAGAGCATAAGACTTTTGATTAAACCTTTTCAGTGAAACGAATATTTTATGATCAGTTTATGTGTAATTTTTTATTTGAAACGCGTTTCTTTTCTTTTATTTGGTATTATTTTCACTAATTTTACATTTGTTTAAATATAAAATTAACCTAAACATATACTTATGTTTATTTTATTTAATGTAAATATAAAAAAGTTATTAATTCTCTTTTCTTTTCTTTTTAATTAAAAAAAAAATATACAAATTTCTTTTAATAAATTTTGTGTGTTTTTGTAGTTGTGTTTCTAATAAAATGAGAGTATGTGTTTGTGTATGTATTTTAAAGGAATTTTTCTTTTCTTTTTTAAACTTAGACTAAAACCGTACGAAATGTTGTAAAACTGTAAAATAATAATAAGCAGTTGGCTGCTGGTGATCAGTTTACTTGCCGAGCAAGATTTTACGGCCAGCACCGATGTTTTGGCCAGCTTGGGTGGCGCCCTTGTTTTGACCGGCCTGCAAGCCAATAACAGTTTGGCCAGCTTTCAATTGTTCATCGGTAAAATCACGCTTGCATTCATCGGCGGGCTTGGGGCCCAAGAAGGGGCCTTTGAATTCTGGGTGTTTGTAGCACTATTGTGGGAGCATAAATGTTGATATAAAAATAAATATGTACATATATAAAGTATTATTTTAACTTACAGCACGTCCCAAGGCAAAGATGGTGTTGGTGACTGTGGCAATGTCTTTCTTTTCCCACAAATCTACAGTCTGGAAGACATCAATATCAGGTACACCGTAAGCTTTTAAAGCTTTTTGGAAGTTGTTGATGTTTTCCATCATCTTGAATTGACCGCCGGAAGAGTTGATCTTGGGCACGGCATCTGGTGACAAAGTGTTGATCAATTTGCACAAGACTTGACCATCCTTGAGATGCTCCTCGTAGTCAACACCACCGGGGAATTTCTCACCCAAAATGGCTTCAATCCATTCCTGGGCTTCTTTGTCCATCTCGGGGTTGCGCTTGCCAGCGATCTAGAAAATACAAAATACAGAAATAAATATTTCAGTATCTTGCTTATTATTATTGATACATAAAGACATATTTTGCGTTTTGATTTGATTTCATTATCTTTTTTTAAATCGAGTTTTTAACCGCCAACTAAAAAAAAGGTTTTTATAAGTTTGTAGCGTGTGTCTGTGCATCTATGTGTCTGTATGTATGTATGAATTCACGTACAGAGCAAAAGACTGGACCGATTTTAATTTGATTCTTTTTTTTAAAGGTGACTTAAGCAAAAGTGTTCTTAACTACATTTAAAGCAAATTTGTTCATCCGCTTAGAAGATAGAAGATTTTTTAGACATATTCGGTTGAATCTGTGTGTCTTAGACGCTGTAGCTTCCAAACGGCTAATATTGTTTTTTTCGTTCGAAAGATGACTTGATCTTATATCTTATCAACTATAATTGAAGAAAACCGATCTAGCCGCTGGGTATGTACGTCAGCGCTTCTTAAAATTTTCAATTTTCGAATAATGCAAAAATTTTGATTTCACAAAATAATAAGTTAGGGCCTTTCTATATTAAGGTTACGATATATAATTATTTTAGTTAAATTGAGTGAACAAAAAATGGCAAAGGGTTTTATTGTTTATATTTTTTTATAAAAAAATTTACTTAAAACCCGCTTTCATGTTATGTGTACACGGGGCAACCGTTCAAGAGCAGAAAACATGTTGCTTCATTCAAAAGTTGTTGTGCTTAAAAACTTGAGTTATCGCAGTCGTTGACTGTCGACTCCCGTATTCATAAGTTCCCTTATTTACAAAATTTGTGCGAGTTTGCTTAGTAAAGTCTTTGCAAAAACACAAAAAAAAAATTTAAAAATAATCAAAAGATCAAAAATAATAAAAATTAATTTTTGTTTTCTTAACAAAGGAACGCCTACGCATTGTTTTGCTGAAAAATTCGTATGAAAAACAAAAACTTATTAGTGAAATTCTTAAAATTTTGGTTTTGATTGCTCAAATTTTATTAAATATTCTGTACTAAGGTATTTTAAATAATTCAATAATCCACAATTTGATGCTAAATCTATTACGTAGCGGTAATCGATTTACCTAAACTAATATTTTTATAAAAATTTATACTGTTTACATTACGAGTTCTTTTACATACATATATCAAGAATTCGAATCCAAAACAAAAACCAGCGACTGAAATTTATCTTAAACTAGATCCAAATAACCCAATCAGGTGCAATAAAACTAAGTAACACACCTTTTTTAGTGCATTGGTTGAAAAAATTCAGTAGATTTCACATAAGAAAATTCGAAGTATATTTTGTTTTGTATGTTAAATCTACTATATGGAAAATTACTAGATTTTGTCAAAATCTACTCAAAATCTAAAAAAGAACTCAGTGTAACAACTATGGTTTTTGTTTTAAAATTGTACTAAAAATGAATTCTCTGTACTTAAAAAGGTGCAGGAATTAACTAGATTGCAGGTGTTTAGGTTTATGAAATCTTGCTAAATTATAAAAAAATCGATGTTAACGACATAGATTTAAAAAAATTATTTTCTATTATGTAAAAAGTTTATAAAACGCTTTATAAAAAAACTATTTTTATAAATAAGTCAAGAAAAGTGTAAGAAGCATTTAGCAGCTTAAGCGAATACCCCTAATATTTATTTTCAACAATTGAACAAATGGAATAACTTTCCTTTGATCCATTTTATTGCATTTATTTATCAAAATTGTTAAATTGTTTATTTGAAGTTATTTATACATGATTTGCAAAACATAAGAATGTGTGAAGTTTGAAATAGGGTGTATGAGCCCTTTATTTTAAAAGTGACGCAAGTCCATTTTGGCCAATTCTTTGCAGATAAAATGAGCAAAACAAGTTAAATCTACAAATACTATTATCTTAATTTTTTCCAAAACTAGACTTGTCTCACTTTCAACATAAACGGCTTAAATATATTTTCTTTTTTTAAATATTACACAAAATTTTTAAAAATTTTCTTAATTAACACCGAAACTTTTAACTTAAATAAATAATTTTTATTTGTTTTTTTGTGCATAATTATTTGATGTAAATTAATTCAAAGTTTTTGTTAAACAATTAATATTTTTCTTTATATAATTTTTAAAGTTGGTTTTTTTATTATACTTATATTTTATTAAATAATTTTTTTTAATGTTTCACTTAATTTTATATAGTATTTGCACTTTTTTCAATACATTATTTCTTTTAAACACTTAACAAATATTCACCTTAGCCTTAATAGCACGTTCAAGAGACATTTTTAATTTTTTTTTTTTTAGTTGTTTTGTGCTTGGTTAAAAATCCACAGACGACTGATATTGATCCTCCTTGGTGCCACAGTTTATAAGCATTTTGATAATCATATGCTTATAATGTTATTTTTACGCATCACCCACACATAAGCAAGATAAGCAAAACACTCACTTAAAACTCTCTTGCTCTTACACTCTCTCAAATTAGTATACATCATTAATAAAAATTCTAACGGAATCATTTAAAAAGAAATTACATATTTCCAAAAATAACGTAACAACAACAAACAAAAAACAGAAAATCTCACTCAAGAGCACAAATTTTTAAATAAACGAACAAAGCAAAAATACGCCCACGCATCAAAAATAAATTCATACATATTTATGTATGTAAGTTTATTTTTTTTAAATTCTTTTAGTAAAATTTTCAAGAAATTTTCATTATTAAATCCAAAAACATATTAAAAACATACATAAACATGTACATGTTATGTACGAGTATGTATGTTTGTTCTATGGTTGTTTTTGATTTTGGCCGAGATGACTGTTCATTTATAATTATAGTTTAAAGACGCACTACTCAGGAAAACCATACACAGCCACAAACACACACACACCAATACATGTGCACACACTTACTTTAGCACTTATTGAAAAGTGCTGCCTAATAACTCATGCATTATTAAGGAATGTTGTTTTAAATTTTTTCTATATGTTTTTATTTTATGAAAAAAAATTAAAACACAAATTGTGAAACGAAAAAAAATTCACAACTGTTCATCACATTAATGCTGCACTAAAAAGTTTATTTAAGTGAAAAAATATATATAAATAAATTGAAATTATTTAATATTCAACATAAATTTTAAAAATTTAATATAAAATTATAAGTAGATAGACTAGGGTGCTGATGAAGTGCGTGGCTGAACAGAAAAGTATCGGTATTTCCCCCAGCTTAAAGTCTAAGTTTAATTTTTCTTCTCTTCTTTTGAAACTCAATTTAATTAATAAAAATATTTCATTCAATAAGAATTGAAATTACTGAACTTGAGCCTAACTATGAATTATTTCTGATTAAAATTATAATTTAATTTGACAATATTTCGAACAATAAATTTCTTAAATATAAAATTATAATTATAAAACTGTAGAATTTGTCACCAATGTATTGAATGAGTAAAAGTCGAAAAATTTGCTGTTAATCATAAATAAATTTTTATTAAATTCATAAAAATTTCCATTAATCAATCTTTGGATAATCTTGTTAAAACGTGTGCAAGATTTTATATGAAAATTTCCCTATCAAAATTATTAATGATATATGTGTGTATTTTTGTGAAAAATAAAAAACAGTTTTTAAAAATTAGAACATCAAGCAATACATAGTAACGAAAATAATAAAATTTTAAATAAGTAAAAAAAAAAAAGCTAAATTAATATTCGAATTGGTACTTTTTTTATTCTTGAAGATAACTAGAAGTTTAGCGCTACGGTTTTTTTTAATAGAAGCTCAAATTAAATCAAAACTACATGGGAGTAAAATATATATTAAAAAATTTACAAATTAGTTGAGTAGTGATTTCATAGCTACAGCGAGACTTAATGGGACGACTTCAAAAAAACAGACAGTTCTCAATTCAGTTGTATTATACCTTATAACTCCGTCATTACAATAATATAAATTCAGTGAAGTGCGACTTTGACCCTCGCACGAAGGGTTCCGTACGGACACAAGATATTTAATTCAATACGAACTTTAGCCTATATAAAATATAGTTTTGACATTTTTTTTTTGTTTTTGACGTTTTTTTAATTTCTTTATTTAGGCGATTTTTTTAATTTTGGCGATTTTTTTCATATAGGCGATTTTTTCAGTTTTTGAAGTTTTTTTTTCATTTTGGCAATTTTTTTAGTTTGGACATTTTTTTCTCGTTTTGGCGAATTTTTCGGTTTTTGGGGTTTTTTTTATTTTTTGGCGATTTTTTTTCGTTTTGGCAATTTTTTTCAATATTGGCGATTTTCGGTTTTCGGCGTTTCTTCATTTTGCGACTTTTTTCATTTAGGCACTTTTTTAGTTTTGACACTTTTTTTTCTCATTTTGGCGATTTTTTCGGCTTTTGGAGTTTTTTCAATTTGGCGATTTTTTAATTTTGGCATTTTTAATAATATAATATTAATATAATATAATAATAAACATAATAACAATTATTTTGTTGCTGGGGCCTTTTTCGCGTTGTCAATTTTTTCCGTTTTTGACGCTTTTTTTCATTTTGGCGATTTTTTTCATTTGGACGATTTTTTCGAATTTCGCGACTTATTTTAGTGCTAGAATTTTTTTTAATTTTCGCAATTTTTTTGTTTTTGTGTTTTTTTTTTGAATTTTTGGCGATTTTTTTTTCTTTTGGCGATTTTATAATTTTCAAATTTTTTAGTTTTACTGTTTTTGAAAATTTCTTACGGTTTCCAAGATATAGCAAGTTGTCAAAATTACATAGTCAAAATTGCATTAATGGTGGATGGTCCACCCTTTAATTTTAATTTTTTTAAATTTTAGTGTTAATTGTTGTAGTCTATATAAAAATACACTAATTTTACAAATTTCAAGTGTCAATATACATATGTACATACAATTGTATGTATATTACATGGGATAAGCTCTGGAAACTACGTTAGCTTTATATTCTCCAATCTTTAAGACTACACCACCTATATTGAGATGGGAAAATATGAAGTTCTTTTGTTATAAAGTAAATAAATCTCGACCACACCTGATTTCTAAACTAGTTGAGGCAAAAATGTATTAAGATACAAGTTAAATGGGTCCTGTCATTTAAATGTCTGAAGCTTACACTTGAATTTATTCTTTGTGGAATCAGCTCTTCTTCCATGTGTCAATGGCTTTATTTAGAGGCTTTTTTTGTATTGCTATTTAAGAAGAAAATTTTGTTTACCTTATAATACAATTTACTCGTAATATATTCGTTTAGATTTTTCGTTTTAAGAAGCCTTCCAACATTATTATAAAATGAAAAATTTTATTTTTCAAAAAAAAAATAAAATAAAACAAAAGTTATTCGAATACTACGAGTATATTTACTGCCTGCCCCACGAAGTCACCAGCAAACGATCGATCGACAACTTGTCTTGCAAACAACAATCCCATTAAAAAATTGTTTGCCTTGTATTGACAATTTTCTTTTAAGCCCCTACGAAAAGTTACACACATTCACATAAACGTCCCTTTTCACAATGTATAATTAAGAGTTAACATGAATTTAACTGACAGTTCATCATACAAAACTTGGTGTTAAATTCCCTGTTAGGCTTTAACTGTACATTGTCAAGAGGGCTGTAAGCCTTTTTTCTTCATGCCTTTTTGGCATGTATACATACACGCTTCATTCTGAGAGCACAAAAAAGGCAAAGATGAAAAGATAAATGTCATAAGTCCCTTCGAATTTTCATTTCGTGCCATTTGGTTTACACCGCAAGCTTCTAAACCCTACCTATAAACTAAACAAGTTTGCATGAAAAAAAGAAAATATTGCCAAATTTTCCTGGCAGTGAAATAGTAAACAACATAGAACAATGTTGCCACCACATTACACAATCGTCTTGATTGTACAATAAAAATCAAAATTCTTTTGATATTTGCCAATATATTGTGCCACCTCCGAATATGACATACACATTCGCGATATTATTGTACAATAGGGAAAATTGCAAGTGGTTGGGCCGCTTAAATTGCGTGAAAGGAGTGATTTTAGGGCGTATGAGAAAGGATTATATTACACATTAAGTATACGCTACAAGTACCAGTATTTTTAATTAAAGAGTTATTAAATAGAGCATACTTTAGGGCTCGAATAATTGTAACGTATACTTAATATTAAAATAATGATACAACGCAAATAAGGATTATTTTCCCTATCAAAACTAAAAAATCATATTTAAATAAAAGTGCTAACTGCACAGAGAAAACAGCAAGATAATCCTTGTTACATGGACTACTTTTAGGGCACTCACATTTGTTTTTGTTTTCAATATAAATAGACAGATTAAAATTTTTACTTGTCTTCTATAAAATTGCCAATAAGTTTTAATAAAAAAAGCCCAACTTTACCCCCGATTTTCTGAATTTGTGAAAAATAATAAATTTCTCAGTAGACAGTGAATACAATGAGTTTTGGAGATCACACTAATTTTCACGTAATTTAAAAAGGTCAAGGTAAGACTTTTGTCTTTTTTTCACTTAGACACTACTAAAATTTTATCAGTAAAAATAATTCTGCCAAAATCAATGCAATGATCTGATAGAATTTTTTCCAAAAAATTTTTGTGACCAAACTAGAAGTAAACTCTTACAAACAAAAAAGAAATTGAAAATCTTTTGGTTAAGAAGAAGTATGTGAAATATAATATTAAATTTAATGGCAGTGCTTTCCCCCTATTTTTTAAATGCAAGATTGTGTGTTTTCTAGTGATCAGGGATTGTGTTAAGGTTTGTAAAAGTCAGTAAAGTATAACGACGTAAAATAAAATATTAAATTTTATACGGAAGATTGTGTCTATTTTAGAGTTCAAGGTGTGTGGTAATTTTTGTAAAAATCTGTTAAGTAGAACCATGTGAAAAATAATAATAAATTTTAATGGGCGTATCCCGGCCCATATTTTCAGCCTTAAAATTGTGTAAAAACAAGAACCAAGGGTGTTTGCTATGCTTAGTATCAATGAAATAAATAATATATCATGAAGTGAAATAAATTAAAATTTGGGCATATTCATGCCCACTTTGTTTGAAATATGACCAATTAAAGCTATACCCTCTCAGAGAAATCAAATCAAAATTTACAACTAGCCTAAAATGTACCGAGTTATGAAGTAACAATGTAAAAAAATACAGACAGAAGTCGGTTAAGTAGACTTTTATTATTTTATTGATAATCACATATACAAACATAATAAATTTATTTTTATTTTTACTCAAGATGCCATGTTTCGGTTAAAATCAAAACGTAGTGTTTTTCCAATAACATACGTATAACCGTCGAGCACACTGTTTCAAATGTAATACAAAGGTTTTCTATCTCTATAGTGAAACTAATAAAATCGAGCACACTGTTTCACCTGTAATACAAAGCTTTTCTATCTCTGTAGTGAAACTAATAAAATCGAGCACACTGTTTCACCTGTAATACAAAGCTTTTCTATCTTTGTAGTGAAACTAATAAAAAAAATTTACTTTAATTTTGAACACAATGGTTGAATGCATATAAAAACTTTAAACTACGGCGTTTTCTTCTCTCGAAAAAAATTTACATTTATTGCCCTTTCGAGTGAAAATTATCAAGAAAATGGTGTTTTAAAATAGAATTTTTTATAGAAGTTATAAACGAAAGATAAATTTCATTGTTCGTAATAAAAAGTTAAACAATTTTGCAATTTTTCCAGAAAAGAAAACGGCATTATATATACATACATACATATGTATGTACATATATATTTTTAAAAATATTTTCTTTTATTAATTTTTGTATCAAATTGAAATATTTAACAATACTTTTTATGCATATATTCCAAATAATATGATTCCAAAAACCAAAAAGTCAAGGTCACATAAAAATTAATTAACAATCAATAAATTATATGTTAAAAATTACCACAGATAACGTTATAATTTATGTATACAAATGTATGTTTATACATATACATATATTTAAACAAAAACCTTTGATAAAGAAAAATATATGTAGATAGAAATAGAAGATATAAAAAAGTTTCGGAAAAATATTAAAAAAATTAACGAATAAATAAAAGCATGAGACATAACTATAAATTAAATATTGTGAACATTTTATTATCTTTCAAAAAACATAAAAAATTTAAACATAAACAAACATATAAATTATAAAAATTATTATACAGCCCTGATCAGATGATTAAAAGCACTTAAATTTCTTTTATAGTACAAAACACTTTTTTTAGTGTTTTGCCGGCAGCTATAAGATTTTACAACCATCGCACTGTGGGAAATTGTATCCTTTTAGTGGCCATAATTAATTATGACTAAGCGGCAGGACCGATAAAGATTATTTTTTGGATGAAACTTTGGGAGACTTCTTTCTAATTTCCTTAAATTTAATTAATTATCAGTTAATCTCAAGAAGACAAAACTGTTTTATTACTCACACTTACGTCCTCTCATGCGTGAAAACTTTTGATTAATATCAATAATATAGTCACCGTTGACATTGTGTTAAATCTTTTAATATTCAAAAAGTATACGTTTTTTTATTATAAATCGTTATTTGGGATTGAAAATCAAAATTGTCGAAAAATTTTAAAAAATTGGTGTTTCATTTGTTATTCTTTTTAACCACCGACCAAAAAAAGAAGTTTTGTAAGTTGAGAAGCTGGCATAAAAACTAGACATATCATATCAGTACATGACTTTTTTTATTTTTTCGGGTTGTCCAAGTACGCATCTATGATGTCACGAAATATTTTCATTCAAAACCAGTTAGATCCTACCAAGGCCTATTTATTAGGTCTATGCAACTCTACAAAAACACTGCAAAACAAACAACAACTCTATGCTTAAGTTGTCAAAAACACACACAAACATGAATTAATTTGTGTGGTACGAACAACTTTTGGCAGTTTAAACACGAACACACAGAATATCATAAGGACGATTGCATTGACCTGATAAATTGGCCTTGGATCCTACCTTAAAAAATAGAGAAAACTAACTTTTCCTGGCTAGTCTCTTTTTAAGTAGCTCAGTTATTTGCCTCTCGTGTAAACAACAGTTAACGGAACCATTCTGGTTTTGTTCGCCAGCTCTACAGGTTGTAGTGTGTGTCTGTGTATCGGTGGATCTGTGTGTCTGTCCAAGTCCACGTACATACCAAACGGCTGAAACGATTTTGATTTAAGTTTTTTTGTTTAAATTGTGATTTGATCGAAAGGGTTTTTTCTATGTTTAAAAAAATTGGTCCAGCTGCTTAGAAGATATCACAACTTCCTTAGATATATTCAGGTGATTTTAAAACTTTTTTTGTTATTAATGTAAGTTTTTCACTTACGCTCTAATTTGGCTTAAGCATGCATTAAAAAAACTTTTGTTTTAAACCGGATTTAAGAAATAATTAATTTTCTATTTATTCCTCGTACAAGAAATATTTCGTTTTAGTTACCCAGAAAAATAAGTTTTTTTATTTTAATTGCTGATAATTGTGATTAATTGTCCTAGAGAGCTCTATGCTATCATCTGCTATCTTTTTTAGGGTTCCGTACACAATTAATTTTTCGACACAATTAGTTCCCCCATGGAGTCCTGTTTAAGGGATATTCATAAATGGGAAACGTTGGTAGGTTTGAACTTAAACCCTGAAAAAATTGACCTTATGCTTTTTACTAATAGAAAAGTCAAGGAATGGAAAATAACAAAAATTATATGTTATATTGCTCTCGCTCAAAACACACACAAAGTACCTGGGAGTTATTTTGGATAGTAGGCTGACGTGGAAGTCCAATATAGAAGATAGAGTTAAAAGGGCCACTACTCCTCTATATGCATTTAAAAAGATGCTGGGCAAGACATGGGTACTTTCGCCTACTAGTACGTATTAGACCTACATAGCCCTAGCTAAACCAATTATACTCTAGGGAATACGTGTATGGTTGAGGGCGACTGAGACAATGGCAAGCCTGAAAAAGTTAGAAGGTTTCCAGAGAGTAGCAGAGCTGTACATCATTTGAGCACTAAGAAGCACACCTACTGCAGCTTTAGGAGTATCGGAATATAGGAAGGTCCTAATTCGTTTTTTGTACATTTCGCTAGAAGAACATTCATTTAAAGTACTTTAAAATGCAAAAAATCTCGATTTCCAAAAAAAAGTGAGTTTCTTATACTAAGGTAATGTAATGTAATGTCCGAAAAAAACACTTCCTGTACGAAGTAAAATCTCGCTTTACTGGATTTTTATTATAGTTTTGCAATGTTTACTACTTCCGATGGTAGTGGAATTTTAACTCTCAACAAAAAGGATATTTAAATGATATGGCGTACGAAAAAAAATTAAGTGCTTCTCATAATATGATGGGCAGTGTATTATTTATTAAAAATAAAGGCAAAATAAACACATTTGCATACATACATACACACATATCGGTAGATGAAATGTAACATCATGAAACTACACTTATTTAAGTTTTTTTGGGGAGAGAAAAAAATTAAGCCAAACTATTCAAGTAGTTGAGGTAAAGTTTTATTTTTAACATTTATTAACGCACTAAATTATTATTTTACTAAATTATTATTTTACTTATTTAGTAAAATAATAATTTAGGATTATTTATTTATTATTATTATATTATGTATTTTTATTAAAAATACATTGAAATTGATTATTGGGGAGTTTAGCTCGATCCAATGCGCATTTCACTGTTGATAATGCAGATCATCAGGGAACCTTTACCCAAAGTTTCTTAAAACAACTAGAGTTATTATGTTATAAACTTTCATTTAAACAAATAAGAAGCTTGACAAATAACAAAGTTGAAACAAGAACTCAATAACCAACATGTTTTTTTATTTTCTTACTTTACTACACCCTACAAGAAATGAATGATTGAAACTAACACATACAAATTTTTTCACTAACACATTTAAAACAATTTTGCATTGAATTCAATAATGACAGTATATTGACTAGTCATTTGATCGGAAGGGAGATGCAACCTCACACGTACACAAAAGTTTCCATAATATTTTTTCATTTTGCCTTAATAATGTGATAGAAACTTTGTTTTACGCAATGATGAATATATTCTGCATGACTATCGATCAAATTAGCAGTCAATTGACTCGTGGTGTTCTTGTAGGGCATTGACTGACTTTTTTCAGCTCTAACTGTAATTGTAAAAGTATGTAAAGAAAATAAATTTAAATAACAACAACAGCTATTTAAGAATACAGTGTTGTCATAAGAGTATTTTATACCTGGTGCCATCAAGATAATAATAATTTTTTTATTATTGGGAATTCTTTAAGTTTAACATTTCTATAAGTTTTATTATATTTATTTTTATTTTAATTTGGCTAATTTGTGTGATTAAGCTTTGAAAATTTGTAGGAACTTTTATTAACATTTAATAACCAATAATTAATTCAAAATTTCATTTTGAATTTTTTGTTAGTTATGTGGTTTCACATTTCCGCTGAAGATATGTATAGTAGATGCCTTGAATTTTATATTGTTTAAATATACTCGTACTTCAATATACTTAATACACGTGTAAATCGTTCCTTGTCGCATATCAACGTACCCACTCAATGTCAAGCTGAGTGAGTGTGTGATAATGACCATTAAAGTGACACGCGGTGGTCACAAAAATAAAAATGGAAAAGTTTTTTATTATTATTTTTTATTAAAAAAAAACAAGATAAAAACATTTCAACAAACTTTAAAGAGCTGGAAAATGCGTCATGCAAAATATAAACAAACATACAGATGTTTTATAACCATACGATTCAAAATTTATCTTATATATATGTACATATTTACACACATACATACCTACTTATGTACAGATATACTCGTGTTCATTTTTTTTATCTTTTGTATTACAATAAATTTAAGTCGACCATTTTTGCAATTAAATGAATTTTTTTCCTTGACAAAATAAAAAGAGAACGCAATGGTCGTAAGGATTTAATTAATTTACTTGTAATGTGTTTTTTTTATATTAATCATTGTCTAAATATTTAATCGCACAATTATTGCCAATAATTGTTGCAATAATTGTTAAGTTTGGTTTATTGCTAACTGTCAATTATTTTGATTTAATATTATTTAATTGAAAAAAAAATCACATTAAACAGCTTCTTTAACCCATAACAAGAAAACTTAAGGAAAAATAACTTAAAAAATTTTAACAAGTGGAACTTGAAAGATAGAAAATTTAATAAACATAGTGGCATTTCTCTCAAAAGGTCTACCAAGACCAAAAAATTAAAAGTTTTATATTTTTTTTGCAAATTTTTAAAGAAAACTCAAATTTAATAAATCTGCAAAAGTCCAAAATCAAGCAAGTGAAACTATTTTTTTTTAATTTATTTTTTAATTTGAAGAGCAACTTTTATTTTGAAAAATATTCTTAGCGGTAATCGTTATAGATTGAGTTTGTCTCTCTTAGATCTCCGTAAGGATATCAGGAGTTAGAAAGTAATGCATAAGATTACATGCGATGAAAAATTCTTATAAAATTTTGCTTTGCATTTCCGTTAATTTAATGTCTTGTACGACATTGAAAAACAGCCTTTTGTATCAATACATCGAAACTGCTTGAAGAAAGTTCGTCAAGTAATGATTACAAACAGACATTTTTATTGCAATTAAACAAACAATATTTTGAAAATAAAAAGAATTGCGAACTAGGAGCCTGGGCAAAATTTGTCCCGTGCGACATCGTTACTAAGAAATTTAAAAGTATTAAAAAAGTATTTTCTTTAATAACTAATTATTTTTGAAAGATCATTCTATAATTCAATTATTTAAATCAAGATGAATAAAAACAAGGAGAATTGCAAACGGTACAGAGAAAAAATAAAAGAAAATAAAATTAAATTGCAAAACTATAAATTAAAAAGCCGAGAAAGAGAAAAAGTCAAAAGCTTTAGCTGAAGCACATAAAAAAGTCTTTGAAGAGAAAAAGAGGTTAGAACGTAATCTTAAAAGGCAAAGTCAAAAAAACTTATTATACCTGATGCATTTTCTTTTTATCAAGGGATTAAAATGTATTTTATACCATCCGATGATATTGAGAAGTACTCTTTGTTATATAATTTGTACGAAAATTAGAAAAACGTTAAAATTATACCACATATATCTTAATTGTACTTCTTCTGTTGCAAAGGTCAGTAAGTGAAGGCAGCTAAAACTGCATATTCCAAAAAAAACTACAATTAATGTACACAATACTATTCGTATTTAATTTTGCCTATTTTGTGATATATATTTACTTTTACATCTCATTCTGCATTTCCCTTTAAGTTCGTCGTTATGTTAAAGTAAAAACATTGAATACCTCTATTTTATTTAATTTAATATATTTTTAATTTTTTTTATTAATAATATCCCAAAAAAGCACAAGAAAATATTTGAACGTCATGATGGAATAAAATGTCCCGTGCGACATGTTCCGTATGACTATAATTAAATTTAAATAAGAAAAAAGCTATTAATATTTTTTCAGCAAAATCTAGCCCATTTTAAGAAACATTGGCCGACTCACCTCATTCCAAAATTAGTCACATTAATTTATTGTTTCAGGTTTCGCTGAAATAAGAATTTTAATTAATTGATACAAAACCTACTTCCTTTTTTGCCTCGTACGACATTCTTAGTTTTTTTGCAATTATCTTTAAAACTTAAAATTGGTTATAATTGGATTTAATATCATCAATAGAGCTAATCAGGGATCATTACTTAGGCTAATAATCAAAACAAAAATCTTTTTTATATTGATCTCTTTTCCACTTTAAATGCGTACGACTGTCCCGTACGACAGTACGAAATTGCCTATATTCCAAAGTTATTAGAAGCTAAAAATTATTAAGAAACTAAAAACTATTTTTATTTTTATTTTTAAAGTCCATGATGAACAACAACAAATATAAAAAACTTTTAGAAAATCTTAAGATAAACGATAAAGAATATAAAATTAAATTAAGTTTTCTTTTTATTTCTAATTATATATTTTTCCCACATGCAGATCTGCACTTAGACAAAAACTTAAATTTAAATATGAAAACGCATGATATTAATTCAATAATTTTCAATATGATAGAAAATTTATATTGAAATACGTAAAACCAAAATCTATTCGTAATTGTAGACAAAGGATTTTGTCTTGAATACGAAATCTTGAAAAATTTAAAAAAAAACTCAGTGTAAACGATACAAATTGCTATAATGATTTCAAATCAAATATACTAGATTTCGAGGCAATGTGAATCTCCTATTAGTGACGCTACTATGTACTAAAATGTCAGTCTGAGTGCTTAAAAGGTGTGGGAATTGGCTATATAGCAGTTGCTTGGTTGTAGTTTTAGAAATTTTTCACTTACAAGGGTTTTTATTGGATAAAAATCTTGGCAAATTTTAATAAAAAGCTTGATGTAGACGGTGTAGATTTTCATAAAGATTTTAATTAAAATCTGCTAGATTTTGTGCCCATTTAAGTATCCTATTATAGAGTCTAAATGCTTTTTATTCATTCTAAGTTGTTTTTTCTCTGGGTGCATACAAAAAAAAATATATCTTCTTTAAGCAAGGTCATGAGCGAAAATTCAAAACATTAATAAAAATAATTGGATTAAACTTGCACAATGTTTATTTAATAAGAAAAATAATTTGCTATAAAAAATTCAGAAATGAGTCATGATGTACTTGGCCATACGGAAGTTTTTTTTAATAATTAAATTCTTTGTATTTCGTTACATATGTCTTTTGATTTTGGATGAGCACACAAAATCAATTTTTACTATACCGAATGCTTTACAAATTTAATGAAGCAAAAACAACCCCAAGTTGTTCAATTTAAATACAAGAAACTAAATTTTATTTGTGGGTCCCATTATCGCTCACACACACACACACACACACACACACACAAAATGTGTTGATATTAACACCTGTTTAAAATATTGCACCACATTAAGAAAAACGAAGATATTTATTTCCACAGCTCCTTTTATATGGTATTGTAAGCAAATGTGGGGGCATGCAACAAATTTATATTAATGATGGAAATCAATTTAAACTTTTCAAAAAAAAAAAAAATGCTAACAATTGAAGCATATTTCTTTTAATGTTCTTTGTTTCCAACCTATAACACGAATATTTGGATTCTCGTCATGACAAACAGATGCAATTGAGCTGTAAAATGAATGTAGGAAACATTACATATTTCTTATATAAGATAAAATAAAAAATAAAACAAAAATAAAAGAGAATTAAAGGAAAATAATAGACTGAAATTAAGTCGTTGATCTTTGAACTGCAAAAGTGTGATTTAATACACATGACTTCATTAGGTTTTAGCCATTAGTTCATTAAGGCTTTAATATTGATGTATTAAAAACCAAAAAGATGTTGTTGAAAATAGCATTTTATCTAAAGACTCACTAAGGTATTTCTGTGGTTTTCATAAACAATATTTTGCGTCTCAAAACTGCTTTTTACAAGTAAGTAAGTAGAGCTTTATTTATTTCAGGTCAATATACATCTTAAAAATTATAACCCTAGACACAAACCATCTCTGTCAGCCCATTATAATCAACTGAGGAAAATACACAAGAACCGGCTATTTTTATATAAAAACTCAAAAAAACTTTATTTTGTTGTTATGTATTATCAATATTATAATAATTTACAGCAAAGCTGAACAGAAGCGCTATTATTTTCGCTATCATGATAGTGTGTCCTTCTGACCATCACAGGCAGTTCTCTCGAGAAGCGTAAGAACTAGAGACCAGCGGTCCAATCAACTCTTTCGATAGAGAGCTGATTCGATCACGTGTTTTTAAGTTTGAGATTATGGCATTCGATATTCTACCAAATTAATAAATTTTTCGAAATATATGTCAGCTAAAAATTAAGGGGTGCTCCAAAGTGAGCAACTAAACAGTGTGAAATCCTATTGTAATATACAGACACTTGTAATTTTCATGTTGTTGGAGAAGATCATATCAGTCACTGTACCATCTCTAAAGAACAAGTGCCGTCACTGATATTAATCCCTTTTTTTTACTTTAAATACTTAAACCATATTAATTCCTATTGTTGCCTTTGCACATGCACCTGTTCATAAATTATTTCTACATTTCTTTTATTTCAATATTCCGTTACAAATTTTGCTAAAAATATTAAGATGATTTACATATGTACAAACATACATATATAGTATATTTGTTGTTCTTTACAGCGGATCACTTATTGTTCATAAATTCCTTGCCGTCCAAATCATCAATGTTATACTTTGTAAAAGTAATTGTAGTTGATTTGTCGTGATATAAAGAAGTAATTTTTTAAAGTACTTAAACTATAACGCATTTTAATTTATATTAAAAATCATACGAATTTTGTATGTAACATTTTGGTGACCGTGACAGGACAGTGGTGTTTTAAGATTTTTAAATAAAATTTAATTTATTTAAATTGGCGCCAGGAGTTCTATGCCCATTGTGCCGCAATAGCAACATCGTTTTGCGTCGAATTTGTGTAAAATATTTACAAAAATATTTCTTCAATTTTGTGCAAGAAAGCCATTCTAGTGGAAGGTTGTATTTAGTTAGAAAAGTTCTTGGAACCATCTTTAAACACTGCTGTTTCGTATTGGAAAAATTAATTACGTGGATTCGATAAGTATATCATTTGTGGTGCAATTTCAAGTAAAACCTTTTATCAAGTTATCGTTCAACTTGTGTTTATTGGAAATTAGTGCAAAAATAGCTTCTTGTACGAAACCGGGTGCTTTAACAAGTATTTTAATTTTCTGAAGTGAGTCTAAAATCTTGAACAACTTATTGAAACTGAAATTATGGCAACTAATGATAATGCAGCCAATACTTCTACTGCTTCAGAAATAGCTTCATTAAAGCAACAACGAACCACAACAAAACGAAACATTTCCAGCATACAGAAGAAAATCGAAACAGACGGCAATAAGGCCGATCCAACAATTTTGCAATGCAGGTTGGAAATTTTAGAGTCTTATTTTAAGCAGATTTACCACATTCAATCGCAAATTGAAAAATTATGTCCTTCAGATGTGGCTAGAGGGGATCTTGAAGAAATTTATATTGCAGCCAAGCCAAAAATATTATCGTTTTTAAGCAAAAGTAATTACTCGGCCTCAATGGATCACAGTTTTATAAACACCTCGATTGGAATTCCTAGCCAAACTCGATTGCCCTCATTGAAATTGCCACGCTTTGATGGAAAGTACGCCGATTATAAACGATTTATTGCGACTTTTAATAATATGGTACATGACAATTCTTTGCTCACACCAGTCGATAAATTCAATTATTTATTGAATTGTCTCTCTGGCCAAGCCCTTGCTGTCATTGAACCCTTTCAGGTTACAGATGAAAATTACATTGCAAAGATTAAAGGAGCGGTATGACAACAAAGTGTTAATTTTCCTGGAACACATTACAGCCCTTTTCAATATTTGTGTCTTCAGTTTTCTTTTGGACCGATTCGAAAATCGTTTTACAGTGGCTAAAATTACACTCTTCAACACTAAACTATTTCGTTGCAAATCATGTCTCAGAACTGCAAGAACAGACTAGAGACATAACCTGGCAACATGTACCGTCAAAAAGCAATCCTGCTGATATTGTATCTCGTGGGTGTACTGCAGAAAATTTACCTAAAACGATCTGGTATTCTGGTCCCGAATTCTTACGTTTCTAAGTTTCAGAGTGGCCTGCCGTGTCAGATCCTGCAACACTAGAAGCTCCTGAACGAAGAAATGCAGTTGTTTTTAAATGCACTACAATTGCCAAAGAGTCAATTATTGAAAAAATTATTGAGAAACATTCTTCTTATTGTAAAATTGTTCGAATCATGACTTATATTTTTCGTATTATTAACAGATCGAAGGTGAATTCAGTCTTAAAGGGCAACGGTATTGCTCACATAACCGCCCATGAGTTTGACAACACATTTTGGAAAATTGTGTCCTATATACAACAAATCAATTTTGGTACAGAAATAACCGCACTTTTAAACAATAACTTTGTTCAACCTCATCTGCAAAAACTGGCTCCATTTATACACCAAATGGATATTGATAACAATACTCTTAATATAATTCGAGTTGGTGGAAGATTATCTAAGGCGCCTATCCCCTTTGATGCCCGATTTCCTGCCTTACTTCCCAAAAACCATCGCTTCGTTAGACTCTACATTGTACATTTACATCGCGTTCATCTGCATGCTGGTCCAAAAGTATTACTTGGCATACTTCGTCAAAGGGTATGGATAATAAATGCAAGAGAAATTGTTCGAAAAGTGGTACGCAACTGCACTCACTGTTTCCATTATAAACCAAAATTAATTAATCAGATAATGGGCGATTTACCAGTTGATCGTTTTAGAGCCCAACGACCATTTCTAATAACCGGTGTTGATTTTTGTGGTCCGTTTCTTACTTCATACCGAATTCGAAAAAGGGTCCCTTACAAAACCTACATAGCTGTTTTTTATGTTTTTTGCGTTTTTTTTTTGAAGCTTTTTCAGTTTTGGTGTTTTTTTACATTTAGCAATTTTTTAAAGTTTTTGGCGCTTATTTTTATATTGACTATTTTTTAGCATTTTGGTGTTTATTTTCGTTTTTGTGATTTTTTTCGGGTTTGATCATTTATTTTATTTGTTGCTGTTTTATTTTGTTTTTGTGATTTTTTGTCGTTTTAGCGATTTTTTTGGCATTTTGGCAGTTTTTTTTTGTTTGTTGTTTTTTTAGTTTTAGTCCTTTTTTCTCGTTTTAGTGATTTTTTTAAGTTTTTTCCATTTTTTTCATTTTGGCGATTTTTTCATTTGAGCGATTTTTTTATTTTTGCAATATATTTCATTGCTAGAATTGTTTTATTTTGGTGATATTTTTCGTTTTGGCGATTTTTTTAATTTGATGCTTTTTTTTCTCGTTTTGGCGATTTTTTAAGGTTTTTGACGTTTTTTTTATTTTGTAGATTTTTTTTCATTTTGGAGATATTTTTTATTTTAGCGATTTTTTTAATTTTGGCAATTTTTTTTAGTCCTAGAATTTTTTTAATTTAATTTAATTTAATTTAATTTTAATTTGGATCTTTTTTTTCGGCTTTTGGCGATTTTTTTCGGTTTGGCGATTTTGTAATTTTGGGAATTTTTTGTTTTACCGTTTTCGAAAATTTGAAGACTTTGCCTACTACGGTTTCCAAGATGCAGTAAGTTGTCAAAATTACATAGTCAAAATTACGTAAACTGATAGAACACCCTTTAATTTTAATTTTTATAAATATTAGTATTAATTGTTGTAGTTTGTATAAAAATACACTAATTTTACAAATTTCAAGTGCCGATAGACATATGTACATACAATTGCATATATATGTGTATAACATGGGATTTTAATATTTGTCGATGCTCGTTTTGGAACACCCTTTAATTTTTAACTTTCACATTTTTGATGATGTAGCGATTAAAGTCTACATAATTTGTCCAAATTTCAGATCCAAATTTTCTCAGGTTCGTGAGAAAATAGCCTTTTTCATAAAACATAAAATATGTTTAATTATAAGAAAAAATATTAAAGTTTTCCAACCCTGGAAACGTCTTTTTAATTTTTTATTTTATGTATTTTTTTTTTAAATTTTATTCATACTGAGTTATAAAATGAGTTAATTTAATAAAAAATTAATAAACTCTAGTTGTCTTTTTTGGGAAAATAGTGTTTGAGTTTTCCAGCTCTGAAACCATCTGCTCGATTTTGCTGATTTTCATTAGAAAAATTTTTCGGACAATTTCTGTTACACCAGTATAAGAACGAAGTCTCTGGCTGTTCTGGGAGCTTCGGAAACCCGATTTCACGTACAGACAGACTGACAGACGGACGTCTTCCCTCTGCATAAGGATCCAAAATGTATATACTTTATGTGTCACTTATTAATATTGTAGAAATTTCAAACGGAATGACAAACCTATATATACCCTTTTACCATTTTTTGGTAAAGGGTATAAAAATACCGAAAGGAAATATCGCTAAAAACCGAAAAAAAATCGCCAAAAAGCGAAAAAACGCCAAAACGAAAAAATACGCTAAAACTGGAAAAATCCTTAAAACTATATCGTCAAAAAACCGAAAAATCGCCAAAAACAAAAAAAACGCCAAAACTAAAAAAAAATAGACTACTGTCAAATTTTAAGCAAGTGTCGTCATTTACTTTGCGTTAAACAGAGCTGTTCAAAACATACAACCTTGTGTATTTTTCTAAAAATGGAAATAAAAAGAGTTTCGAGTGCTCATTAAACATTATGTTTTGCGAAAAAAAACCGTCAATTAAACCAAGAAAAGCTTGATAAATACTATAAGGAATCTGCACCATCGATTTCAATATTAAAAACTTGGTTTACTGATCTCCGTTGTGGTCGCACAAGTACAAATGACGGCGAAATGAGGTCAGTGCACACGAAAATTTCGAAAAAATCCACGATATGGTGCTTGCCAATTGTTGCGACTGAACATTCCACATGGCTCAGTGATTTCAATTTTGAATAATTACTTGAGAATGATAAAGTTTTCCGCAAGATGGGTGCTGCTCACAATCGACCACAAATGCATGAGCAGTTTTAATAGCAAAAATCCATGAAGTAGGCTTCTAATTGCTCCCTCATCCACCGCATTCTCCAGATTTACACCCTAGTGACTACTTTCTATTTCCAAACCTAATGAAATGGCTCGGTGGAAAAAGATTTAGCTCCATCGATGAAATTATTGACCAAACAAATGCCTATTTTAAGGACCTCAAAAAATTCCATTTTTCGGAAGGCATACAAAAACTGGAACTAAGTGGACTAAGTGTATTGAGTTAAAAGGAGATTATATTGAAAAACAAATTTCTTTTACGAAAAAAAACTTTGTTTTATTCAAAAAGTCTCGGACTTATTGATCCCCCCCCCCCCCTTGTATTAAATATGTAGTGTCCGAGCGGAACCCTTCGTGTGCAAGTCAAATAGTCACTGTACTGAGTTTATTATTTGTTATAGTAAAATTTATTCACATTAGTATACATATGTATATTAGACTGACTTTGGGATCGAAAAGCGGCTAAGTTTAATTATTTATTTGGACTGGGTGCTAATGCTTCAAAAATCAATGCTAATGTTTTAATAGCACATATTTCAGTTAACCATAGTTTATGGTATAGAATATTTTTTGTTTTAATTTTTTTAACTGCTTCACATCAGTTATTTTAAGCAATTTCGTTGGTTGGAATAATTTATTTGTTAACATTGCAATGTATTAGTGGACTTATATTATATTTATTGTCCGTGTCAGTGTAAAGTAAAGAAAAGTAAAGAACCTTGCAAATATAGAAAAAGCTCAAAATCGAGTTTATATTAAATGAAACACAAAAATTAAAGTTTTAAGCACCGAAACATATGAATTATGATCCGAGCTATCAGAATGGTATATTGTTAATATATAATTAATCAATTTAAATTATAAATTGTAATTTTCTGGCCATATCGTTGTGTATACAGGTATCACTCGCATAACGCGTGATTTTTGCAACAAAAGTAAAACTCTGCAAACAAATTGAGGAAAAGTGAAAGGGAGAGCGAAATCAACTGAAAATAAATTGATTACATAACATAGAAACGAGCAAAAGAAACACATGGTCGATTCAACATCGCTGCCATATTTGTTATATGATACAGAAAAAAATTATTATTCCTACGAATAATTCTAAATATATACCTACTATTAGCTGTATTTTTCCTACATGTTGTTCTGTTCATTTATAGATATCTGACATAATTCTAATATTGTTTTGTCAAAATATTATAGGAAAATTTTTCTATTATATTAAAGAAAGGCATAATATTGCATCATCTTCATTAAATAGCACGTCTGTTTTTTCAGCAAAATTTTCACGTTTTACGTGGGAGACCTGTATATGAAACTTGTTACATACACTCCAATCAAATGCCACTCATTAAACAACTCAAATAATACAAAAATTTCTCTATCAATCTCACTCTCTTAGTTGTCTGAAAATATTATCGGTCATAAACAAAATTAGTTTCTAGACGCTTCCATCAAATTGAGTGGGCAGATTGTCTTGCTAATAAAGGTGTGTGTCTATATTATATTTGTAAGCAATTTTATTAATTTGTCTATAAAATAAAATTATTTTATTTTCAATAAAACGGAATTTCATCTACTCAAATACAATGAACATTTTACAATGTCACGTAGTTGTTTATACGGATGGTCTTAATGATCATATACAATTGGAAAAGGAATAAAATAATATACATATGTACATGTGTACATACATACATATTTATTGTCTCAAGTAGAAAGGCCCTAACTCAAGTAAGTGTAACTTTACAGGAGAAGGTAAAAACATAATAAACAGAACAAGTGCTTGAACAACTGCTTTGTAAAACTCCTTGTAAAATCTTTATATTTTACACTATTGTAATAAATTATTGTGACAAGGTGTATTTGAGTGAAATGTATTGGAATCGCGGAAAAACTCAATTTAAAAAAAAATACGAGTTAGGGCCTTTCTACTTGAGACCATCGATATGCACCATATTGTTTATTAAAGGTTAAAGGTAATTTCAAACTTATTATTCTATGAAAACTCCTTTAGTTTGCAATATAGTACTTGAAAATTTATTTTGCCATCAAATCATCATCAAACTTGTCCTTAATTATTTAAGCCATCAAAGAAATTGTAAAAGGGAAAACGCAATTTGACATTGATAAAGAGCTCGGTTTTAACTTGTCCTTTTTGTCATTACGAAACAAACTGTTGTTTCATTGACTTCAAACAAAATAAATCATTGTGTGTAGTTCTGCATTGTTCTACTCAAAAGACATTTCAAGACATTCATTTCTAGTATACTTATGAAACTAAGTAACGGAGCGCAAAAGTTGTTACCCGATGTTATTTTACTGTATTTTTTTAATAAATGAAATAATTTTGATTCCGTTTTCTTTATTCTCTTTGAGGGCTTCAAAATTCTGTTGGACAATTAAGTTGTCGCCCTTGTGATTCCTTAATAGGGCATTTACAATTGCACAAAATCTATAAGATTTAAACTAAAAAATTTTACTGAAAATCAATACCATTTAAACCAATTTTGTATTAAAAAAAACCCCCATTAACTGAAAGTTTTCCAAAACTACAACCAAACAGCTGTAATGTAGCTAATTCACCTACATTTTTAAATACAAAAGCGGACTTTTTAGTACAAATTTAAAAAAAAATCAATAGTTGTATCACTACCCTATAAGAATAGTATCAGTGAATTGACCGGTAATTTCATCGGAAGTAATGCAAAATATATCCATCATTGCGTAGAGCAAAGTTTCTATGATATTATTAAGGGCGAAATGAAAAATGTGATGTAAACTTTTGTGTACGTATGATGTTGCATACCAATCTAATGACTATAAAACACAGAGTCGTACTGCTCTCTCTACTCCTTTTTACTTATCAATGATAGCATAAATATTAGTCAAGTTTGACTGATCATAATTGACTAACATACCACCCTCAATTGAGCTATAATATATGACTGATATACTGACAATAAATATAATTATTATTATTTTAATTTTTGATTTATAAACATCGATACGCTAGGGGGTGAAAATCTTTTTCACAATACAATCACAAATTTTGAGCAAGATCGTAAAGCGTTATCAAATCGGTGTGAGCTATGTATGAGTATATTAGTGTAATTATACGAACAAGAAGTACAAAGAAACTTAACAGCTGCTTAGAATTACACTCAACTGAATTTTAAAGCATACCTTCAGGAGCAATGTTAATTTTAATAGAAATTTCTTGTGAAGTGCAAAAGTGTTGCCAGTGGGGATGATTTTGATAAAAAGTTGAAAAATATGAAATAAATAAAATAAATATAAACTTTTAAGTCAAACAAGAACGTTCTAAATGTCAAATATTTGTTTAAAAGATATAAAGAATTTATATTATTATATAATATAATACTGTTGCCCTACACTGAAGCTGGTGCACGATAATTGGGTAAAAATTTCCATCTCATGCCAATTATTATGGGTGGAGATTTTAATACAAATTTTGCAAACCCACAGTCGCAAGCTTTATCAAAATTTTTATTTGACGTTTTCTACTTGCATATGAGCAATTCTCCACAAACACCCACAGCTAATAATTCCACTACTGTATATGCAGTTTTCCATAGATTTCTAAATACAATAGAGTCAAAAATGTGTATATCTTATTTTAGTTACCATAAGCCAATATAAAAAAGAATTTCATTACTAGATGTTTACACATCTCCCCTGTGATCGGACTCACAAGTTTTGACATATGTTCATTAGATGTTCCACTCTAACATATATGCTAGAGTGTGGCAACTATAATTAATAGATAAATCCATCATCTCTTCCGATCAAATGACCAGTGAATTGACTGTCACTACTGAAGTCAATGAAAATTTTTCAACTGTGTTAGTGAAAAAATTTTATTTGTGTTTGTTTCAGTCATTAAATTCTTGTATGGCATTTACACTTGCACAAAATCTAGCAAATTTTAATTAAAATCTTTACGAAAATCTATATCGTTTACACCAACAATTTTTGACATTCATCAAGATTTTTTTATCCAAAACAATACCCATTAGCTGAAAATTTTCTAAAACTGCAACCAAACAACTACAATTACTACAATTACTACATTTACACACTTGTTTAAGTAGCTTATTCAATCATCTTTTTTATAAATATGTTGTACCGGGTGGAAACAAATGTATTGGAAATCTACTAGATTTTTTCCAAAATCTCGTAATTACTAGATTTTGTTCAAATGTAAAAACACTATTAGAGAATTCAAAATCAAAAATATTTTTAAACAAAATGTATGCTAAATCCCACAACACGAAGTCTAGAACCAGCCAGCCAATCAACTGCACTAGTGTCCTGCACAAGACCATTCATAAGACCTTTCAAGACAAGAGAAATTTTTCAAATGCTTTACTACAGTGTGATATACTAAAACAAACGCTAAACAAAACTGAAACTGAAACAAATGTCTTGCCAACAGTGTTGTTTAGCGTTTGTTTTAGAAAATTTCGCTGTAGTAAAGCATTTGAAAAATCTCTCATGTCTTGAAATGTCTTATAAATGCTCTTGTGCAGGTCTTTAAACTGCACTAAGGCCTTATATATCAGTGCTAGTTAATCTCTATTTTTGGATTAAAACGTGTTTAAACTAGCAAACTAATAAATCAGTACAGTATTTAAACCATCTGTAAACGCATAAAATTTTGCGTTTAACCTACCTATATAGACCATACGGTTTTCTTACTTACGGACCATATGTTTTGCATTTAAAGAACACTCAACTTTTTTCAAAGCCTCTACTTTTTCTTCAGATCTTTTTAAATTTGTTTTCTTACATTCTATTGTTCTTTTATACTATTCTACTTCGCCAAGGATATATATATATAATTTCTTTCTCAGAAAAATTTAGCGACCTTTAATTAAAATTTTTTAAATTTGTTCCTTTTTGATTGTACAAAGAATTGATAGCCAGCTACAAAACAACTCTTTTTTGACATTTATTTTAGTGCTGCCTTAATCTGATTGTTGAGTTTAAATCACATATAGATTTAAGTTTAGTTTAACCAAAACAGAGTTTAAACTTTGACTGATTTGTTAGCCCTAAATCTAATTCACACACCTTTTTCAGTACAGCTGTTTATTTTCTAGTACAATTTTGAAGAAAAAAACATAGTTGCATAACTAAGTACTTTTTAGAAGATTTTGACAAAATCTTGTGACGAAGTAGTTTTTTTGTGTGGAAAATTTACTCGATTTTGCTTGAGATCTCTTAAGTACTAAATTTTGCTCAGATTTAAAAATTTCCTATCAATAATTTCATAAATTTAATCAAAATTTATTTAAGGAAATAAAAATCGATACATAACATAAAATATGACTAATTTGTTGGGAATGCCATTAAATTTTAAAAATATGCATTCAAACTTGTTGTCATACGACTAAAATTAGCAACTACAGCTATTTTTAAATAATTTGTAAAATGCTGCAGTCTACTTAACAAAATTGTTGCACGCTTGTTTCAATTTGCTTATTTGTAGATAATTTTTAAATCTCTGAACAAAAATTTATTTTTAATTATGTTAACTCACATTGAAAATATTTCTTTCGTTTTCCTCCATTCTGGCTATTTATAAATTTGAATAAGATCCTAATTAATCTTAAAGCACACGAGTGAAACAAATTAAACAAAAACTGCTTCTTGCTCAATTTACAATGTTAACAAATAATTTGGGATATTTTAAAACAATTTGGTTTTATTTCACTATTTCAAAGTGAAATAATAATCGAATGCATATACCAATACTTACTTACAGCCAAGTGTCTATTTTTTTCGAATGATGCTGGCTAAATTCTAGAATTTTATTTATTAAATTCGTAATTTTTCCGACATCGCCTCCAAAAAAAAAAAATTATGACGGCTAAGGTCAAATTGCTTAATTATGTTTGTGTTTTAGGCAAAAATGTTCTCAAATGTTTATGTTTAATTTTTTTAAATGAGTCTTTTGTGTGTATATGCACATAATAAGAAGATGTTTGTTTACTTTTACTTTTATGTATGAATATCACAAGTTTGTTTCTATTAATTCCAGAACCACCCCAAATATTTTATATTTCTTAAAATATCGATGATGTAAAGAAAGGCAACAGTTTTCATGAAAATAAAAACGTTTAGATACAAGAAGTGTCATGTGAAAATAAACATTAAAGTTCCAAAGTCTTTACGATACAAGTGTATTTCAATAACAAACAAAAAATTTATGACAACAAAAAATTAAAGTAAAGGAAGATTTGCTAGTTATGGTTACCTTAATATAGAAAGGCCCTAACTCGTTATTTTTTCGAAATCGATCTTTTTGTATATTTCTATAGAAAAACGTCTAATTTATCGAAAAATGCAGAAATTTGAATTTAACAAAAATAATGAACTAGAGCCTTTCTTTACTAAGGTAGCGATATACATATTACTTAGATTGGAAATGCCCCATGGACGGTTCTTACATTCAGAGTTTTTCCCCTGTTAAAATCATTAAATTTTATTTTGATTTTACTTCGTAAAATCTTGCACATTTACATTGAGGCTTAGAGTTTGCAAATAATTGCAGATTTTCTTAATCGAGATTACAACTAAATAAATTCTGTGAAGTGCGACTTTGACTCGCGCACGAAGTGTTCCGTACTGACACGAGATATGTAATTGAATACGAACTTTAACCAATATAAGCTATAGTTTGGGCATTTTTTTCGTTTTTGGGTTTTTTCGATTTTAAGCTTTTTTTTAGTCTACGGTTTTTTTGAATTTATTGGCGCTTTCTGAGTTTTGGCACTTTTTTCTCGTTTTGGCGACTTATTTTTAGCTTTTGAAGTTATTTAATTTTTGCGATTTTTATTATTTTGGCGTTTTTTTATTTTGGCGATTTTTTTATTTTGACGATTTTTTTAATTTTGGCGTTTTTTTCATAAGGGTGATTTTTTTGGTTTTGGTGATTTTTTTAGTTTTGGCACTTTTTTTTCTCGTTTTGAGCATTTTTTTTTGGTTTTTGGCGTTTTTTTTTAATTTTGGCGATTTTTTTCGTTTGGGCGATTTTTATTAATTTTGGCGATTTTTTTAATATTGGCGACTTTTTTACTTTTTGGAGATTTTTTTTCATACAATTAATTATTTTATTGTTGGCGCCTTTTTCGCTTTTTGGCGTTTTCTCAGGAACCGTAAGAGCTACGGACCTGAAATTTGGGCAGAGTATGTAGAACCTTGGCCACTACAACAACAAATACATGAGAATTAGAAATTAAAGGGTGCTCCAAACGAGCGACGAAAATTGTTAAAATCCCATGTAATATACATACATACATGTATGTACATATGTATATTGACACTTGAAATTTGTAAAATTAGTGTCTTTTTATATAGACTACAACAATAAACATTAAAAGATTAAAAAATTTAAATTAAAGGGTGGTCCATCAGTTAATGCAATTTTGACTATGTAATTTTGACAACTTGCTATATCTTGGAGACCGTAAAAGGTAAACTCTTGAAATTTTCAAAACGGGTAAAACTAAAAAATCCAAAAATTATAAAATCGCCAAACCGAAAAAAATCGCCAAAAATTAAAAAAAAATCGCCAAATCGAAAAAAAATCGACAAAATAAAAAAAAATTCTAGCACTAAAATAAATCGCCAAAATCGAAAAAATCGTTTATATAAAAAACAATCGCCAATATGAAAAAAACGCCAAAAACCGAAAAAAATCGCCAAAACGCGAAAAATGCGCCAAAACCAAAATAATTGTTTATGTGAAAAAAAAAATCACCAAAATGAAAAAAAATCGCCAAAATTAAAAAAAATCGCCAAATCGAAAAAAAATCGAAAAAATTAATAAAAAATTCTAGCACTAAAATAAATCGCCAAAGTCGAAAAAATCGTTTAAATAAAAAACAATCGCCAATATGAAAAAAACGCCAAAAACCGAAAAAAATCGCCAAAACGCGAAAAATGCGCCAAAACCAAAATAATTGTTTTTGTTTGTTTGTTTGTGTGATTCTGAAACTTATTTTTAACGATAGGACGCAGCCGATATTTCTGTTGACTTTGTTGATATAATTAACAGCACATAAATTATTGTCGCTTAAATAACGACACAGCTGATATTAACCTACAGCAAATATCGTTAAAAATGTTACTGAATAGCGATTATCGTTAAAAAAAAGTTAGTGAATCACACTACTTGGCGGTAAAGAGGTGTGCTGCGTGCACCAAGGGCATGAGCCCAAAAATAGCCACGTGAATTTATACGATGATCGTTAGGATAATGATAAAAGACGCGTCAGGTTATTATGGTGTCTTCATACAACAAGCGCAGTGAGGTCATGTCCAACCTTTGCCATTAAGGCATTGATTGGATTAGCGCCCATACAAATCTTTAAACGAAACAGTAAAAATATTCTTCAAACAGCGTTAATTATGACAAAATTCTTTTAACATTCCTCTCAATTTGTTTAAATAATTTTGCTTATAAATAACTGATGCATTAAATTCTATTTAATAACATTAAATTGCTGAAGAAATATGTATGTATGTACGTGCATGTGCTTTCAACTAATTTAAGTAAATTTGAAAGCATAATAGCTAATAAATCAATGAATGTTTAAACATAGTTTAAGTTAATTTTCACACAAAATTAAAATTGATTTAAATACACTTTAATTTTTTCAGTGGCAAATTAAAGTTAATATCAAATTACGTTGAAAGTATGGTAGCACTACAATATTTCCAAATATTATGGAAAGCTTTCCAAAGAACAGCTGTTTAATATAAATAAGAAAGTTGCTTTATCAAATTGCAGAAAAATTAAATAGCAAAAAAACACATTTTATGACACAAAAAGAGCATCGGAATGCATTTTTTTATTTATATATTTCATGAAATTAAAATATGTGTTACATTTGTTGTATATTTCCGAAAATTAAACGAAATTATTTTTAATATGACCTCATGATATTTATGTACATGCATTCAAAAAACACACACATGCACAAAACATATGGTATATTTGTAAAACTTAAACAACGTTTAAATGCACAATGTTGGCTATTTAAGATTCATTTAATTTTGTGGTGAAAAACAAAATTTTGTGTTTAAATCAGATTTAAAAATAAAATACATATCATTGACTGATGTGTAAATCATTGACTGATTTATTTGCCCTAACTTTTCTACTTTTGTGCTGATGGCTTTATTTTCTATTTCTAGTGTATGTATGTAATTTTACTTTGGGCATCATTTTCATTTTAACAATACATTTCTCTTCTTTTTTTGTAACGTATAATTTGGGTAGAGATAAAATTTACTTTTCTTTATACATACATACATACATACCACAATTTTTAATCGCACTATAGCTAAAGTTTAAATTTGTCTTTAAAATAATTTGGGTAATATTTCAAATTCATTTAAAGAAAAGAAATACATAATTTAGTTGTTTTGTCCAATAAAAATAAAAACAATACTTAAATCCAAAAGTTTTCTTGTTGCTGCCAAGGTTAAGTTTTTTTTATTAACAAACTTGTTCATCAACATTTTTATGTCAATATTTAATGTGGCTGTTTGTCTGTCTGACTCCTTGCTTATGTATTTATGTATGTGTGTGTGTGTGTGTTTGATTTGAGTTTCCTTTTTTTATATAAATCATCTGTCCTTGTACTTCACACTTAAGCTTACCAGACTTCCATAAAAAAAGAAATATATTGGCAATGAAAAGAGTTTTTATGTAAAAATCAATAATGTTCAATTGCGTACATTAACAAGTTTTATTATCAGGCTGTACGCACGTAAAATGTTTCTGCGTGTAAATGGCTTTTGCTTGATTAAAAACAATATTTAAGACACTTTTTGAAGATTGAGTTGAATGAAACTCAGACGGTATTTCATTAAAATGGGTAGTTAATTTTCCACAAAAGTTACAGCACTTTTATACAAATTATGCTATAAATTGTTATAAAAAATAAGTTACAACTTATTAACTTTGTTTCAAAAGAAAATAAAATTATATAAAGTGACTGCATGTAGCGAATTTAGAAGCGGGAGTTGAGTTACACATGTATCAATGTAATAATAAAACAAGAAGTATAAATCTTACTTTTTTATTATTTTGGTGGATGAGAAATAAACTTAGTTATTAGACTTTAAACAATTAGATACAAAATAAAAAGTAAAAGTTTCTTTATGTTATTGTATGTGTGTTAGTTTCAACCATATCTTACTGTAGTAAAGGCTGAGTCACATAAATTCGCCTTTTTCAACTGACAGCTAATTCAAAATACAGGGTTTATTTTCTTTTTTTAATAAAGAGAAGTAACACTCAGGCAATGAATGCCTACTACTACTTATAGGTGTTACCTTCTTTAGGAAAGGGATAGTGATAGAGAAGACAGGTGGTGAAGGAAGAGATAGAGGAAAGCTTCTTTCTTTTTAAAACTCTACCTTTTGCACGTTATAATGCAGAGTTGCAGAGACTCTGGTTTCAATGAGGCGCATTAAATTTTTGAACAACTATATCAGAATTAAAAATTAAAGGGTGTTCCAAAACGAGCAACGAAAAATGCTAAAATCCCATGTAATATACATACAATTGTACATATGTATATTGACACTTGAAGTTTGAAAAATTATTGAATTTTTATCTAGGCGCACGGTAGTGCGCCAGGCCAAGCTCCGGCCAATGCACGCAGTGTGTATATTTAGAGGAAGCCATTCGAGCTGTTTTTACCTCCCTCATAACTTTGTTCCCCGCAATTGTAAAATTATAAAATTTAAACCATAATTAGAATAAATTCATGTAACCTCATATGCCAAGTTTGAAAGTTTTAAAATGAAAGATTCCGGAGATATGGAGATGCAAAAAGTGCATATTTTAAGACATACTCACTGACCACTGACCATTGACCATTGACCACTGACACACTCATCAAATTGATGAAGCACTTCCGCTATAGGTAGAAGTCTGCAATTTGTTATACGAGTAGATCTAGCTGAGCAATGAACTAGAAAAATCTAAAAACCCGAAAATTTTAACCACAGGGCGGGGATACGACCATAAAAATCAAAATTTGCGCTAGTGAGCTGAAATTTGGTACACAAGTAGAACTAATTGAGTACGCACATAAAAAAAATCTGAAAACCCGAAAATTTTAACCAAGAGTTACGGGGCTACGCCTATAATGTTAAGAATTAAAAAAAACATTTCTGAGGCATTTAACTCAAGCGATTTTATTAAAATTTGGCACACATGTTGTAATAATACCAGGCTCTAAATTTTTATTGAAAAAAGTGGGCGTTTACATGCCCATACAATTTAAGCGTCCTATTTCAGGTGTTTCGGGTCAGCACATTTAAATGTACTATTTATGTATTTACTATTATCCGTTTCCAACGAAACTAAACATGAAAGATAACTGTTGGCCAAATAAAAATTTTGGCTTAAAAAAAGTAGGCGGGAACACGCTCATAAGATTAAAAATTAAAATTTTCGCTAGTGAGCTGAAATTTGATAAACGAGTAGTTGTAGATAAGAAAATTACTAGAAAAATCTGAAAACCCAAAAATTTTATCTAGGAGGGCGGGGCTGCGCCCATAAGTCTCAGAATTTAAAAAACAAATCTAAGACTTTAAACTCAAGCGATTTTATTGAAATTTGGCATACATGTTGCAATAGTACAAGGCTATAAATTTTCGTTGAAAAAGTGGGCGTTAACACGCCCATACAATTTAAGCCGCCTAGTTCATGTACTTCGGGTCAGCATATTTGAATATACTACATATTTATATATTTATTACTATCCGTTTTCAACGAAACTCGATAGAAAAGATAACTAATGGCTACAGAAGGTATTGAGATTGAAAAAGTGGGCGTTATCACGCCCATAAGAACATCATAAATAAAATATACGCTAGTTAGCTGAAATTTAATAAACAAGTAGGTCTAGATTAGCAACTAACTAGAAAAATCCGAAAACCCGGAGATTTTAACCAGGGGGCGGGGCTATTCCAATAAAGCACACAATTAAAAATTAAATTTAAAATATTTATCTCAAGCGATTTTATTGAAATTTGGCACAAGTGTTGGAATAATACAAAGTTATAAAATTTCGTTGAAAAACCTTTGTTTTAACACCCCCATACAATTTAAACCTCCTATTTTATGTATTTCGGATCAGCAGATTTAAATATACTATTTATTTAAATATTAATATAAAATATAAAAATTTATTTTAAAAAAGTGGGAGGGAATACGACCATATTAAATAATTAAATTTTCGCTAGAAAGCTGAAGTTTGATACGCAAGTAGGTCAAGATGAGAAACCAAATAGAAAAATCTAAAAACCCAAATATTTTAACCAGGAGTGGCAGAGGCCACGATAATTTTTTACTGAAGTTTTTAACCGAAGCTTTAACTAAAAGCGATCATCTTAAAAAGGGTACGATGATAACTAAGCGCTGCTCATAAAAAAATCTTGAGTTTAAAAAAGTGATGGAGACGGTGGTAACGGCCATAACATTTCAAGCTAGAATTTGCACTACAGAGCTTAAATTCAATACACAAATAAATCTAAATTAGGGATCACCAAGAAAAGTTTTAATTCCTGGAAGTTTTAATTGGGGTCATGGACACGCACTTTAAGCTCAAAATTAAGAATTTAAGTTAAAGGATTTATGAACAGGAAAAATCTGAAAGCACCGATTGTTAAATTAGGGAAGAAGGGCCACGTTTATTAAATTTGTATTGAAATATTATACGGAAGAGAACTGAAATTTTGCAAAAAAAAAATAAAATAGGCTTATTTATGTAAGTTACCAACTAGATAAATTTAAAACACAAGCTACTGTATTGAAACCTTGCATGCACATTTCACTCATGCTAGCATTTAATTTTGCGTTTTCTAAAGGACTTCGTCTGAGCAGACTTTACTACACTTAAATTTACACTATATTTTACATATTTCTACTCAGATGACTCTTAAAAAATTAATCAAATTACTCGGTCCTTATTATGACACAATGGTGCACATATCACCCTGTAACCCAATATTTTATGTAACTCTGTCTTTTGAACTGGCGCAGACATTATGAATAGAACTATAACAGACTAGAAATTTCAAGTATAAAAAGCTTTATTAAGAAAACCTTCCAAGAAGTAGTCAGATCCTCACAAAAATATAATTGTGAAAAAAGGCCAAGTTCCTTTCCAAAATTTCGGCCACCGAAAGTAATGAAATACAAATTTTGACCAAGTTCGTGTTTGGTACAATACCTATCACTGCAATAGGTATACATTATATAAATTTGTAACCGTAAGGATGTTATATAATTTCTAGATAATGTGCTAACCGTACGAGGTTTCTCTCTCTTGAAATTTTCAAAAACGGTAAAACTAAAAAATCTGAAAATAATTAAATCGAAAAACCATAAAAAATCGCCAAAAATTTAAAAAAAATCGCCAAATTGAAAAATCGCCAAAAACCGAAAAAAATCGCCAAAATGAGAAAAAAAAAGTGTCAAAACTAAAAAAAGCGCCTGAATGAAAAAAGTCGCGCAAATGAAGAAACGCCAAAAATCGCCAAAAATTAAAAAAAAAACATCAAAAACGAAAAAAATGCCAAAACATTTTATATAGGCTAAAGTTCGTATTGAATTACATATTTCGTGTCCGTACGGAAACCTTCGTGCGCGGCTCAAAGTCGCACTTTACTGAATTTATTATTTGTTATTTTACTTCACTGATAATTCTACCACACAATACCAACGAAGGAGGGCGCTCTGATATTACATTAGGATTAGTAAGTATCTGCTGAAGTCGGTACAGTTCAGTGACCAGTGACTATGCCTTCATCACTTGAACTTTCCTATAACAACTGACACAAAGGGACACTAATGAACATCAGAAAAATGCGTGGCGTTTTTATTTTAATGACTGGTGGATACAGAAATTGAACCCAGGAACTTCGGTTTTGTAGTAAACGTGCTAACTACTTCAGCCAGCGTCACCCTACCACACTATGTATGTTACATTAGGTGTGTCTCCGTGAACGCAAAGTACAAAAATTGGGCAACTTTTAATTTTTAGCGTACGTCACCTTTGGTGTACGGAATCCTATTGTTTTCACTACGATTTCCTTCTATATGTCTGTCTATCACAGGCTGTTTTCTCGAGAACCAGAGCTGTGGACTTCAAAAATTACAAATAGCTTAAAACTATATGTTGTTCTAAAGCAAGCAATAAAAAATGTTTAAGTCCTATGTTAAATATAAACTTAAAATTTTCAAAGTAAGTGTTTGTTTTTGTTTTCGTTTCACTCAATTCAAAGAATGAAACAAAACAAAATCAAACATTTTGTTTCGTTTATTTTCATGCTATGCTTTTAAGTACAAAGAAATCAAAACAAAAATAAATTTATAACTGTAATAGTGTCAATTATTTTTGTTACGAAAATCGCATCCTACCTCCTATATGGATCCATAAAGAGCATAAGCAGCTCCAAAAGTTTAATTAGTGAAATGGAGAACGAAGTTATTTAAACTGCTAAAATATTTCCATCAACAAAGTATTCATTGTGTCAATTTCCTCCATCGCTGCGTTAATGTCAGTAGAAAAAAGTGATGAATAACGTATGATGGATTATATGTGACTCGGCCTTACAAATACTACCCGAAAACTTTGAAAATGTGATTTTGAAGTATAGGTACGGCATACCGATATAGGTACGACATACATACGCCACACATGACTGCTAATTATAATAAAATGTATTTGTAGGTTCTTAAACTGCGGTGTATGATGAACATTCGTATAATGAAACCTCCACATTTGTAGGGAAATACATAAATATGGGGGAAAAGGAGAAATATGCTTAAGTCGAGGTAAGCTTATTTTAAATTAATGGCACCACTATAATCTTCATATTCAAAAGTATCTCGGGAAAAATCTCAATTATTTTGTGGGATTTTTCAGGAAGCAATGACTTGCTGCTTATCTTCTTTCGACTTATAATCTCATATGGAATAAAAGCTTAATTAAGCTTATACTTTGGTGTATTTCAGATTAAATGTATTATATATAGTGTGTGCAACCCAAAGTTGTGTGTTGCTGAATTAATTAAAAGTTAGCACCGAATTTCCCAATATAATTGTAAAAGAAATAAATTCCTGAAAATCGACTTGAAAGATTAAAAAAAGCAATGTGAGTCTGATCACATGGGAGATGGTAAGCATCTAGTAATGATTTTTTTTTTAACATTGGCCTATGGTAACTAAAATAAGATATATAAATTTTTTACTCTACTGTATTTAAAAATCTATGGAAAACTGCATCTAAAGTAGTGGAATTATTAGTTGTAGGGGTGTGTGGAGAAGTGCTCATATGCAAGTGGAAAACAAGAAATAAAAATTTTGATAAAGCTTGCGACTGTGGGTTTGCAAAATTTGTATTAAAATCTCCTCCACACATAATAATTGGCATGAGATGGAGATTTGTTACACAATTGTCGTACACCAGCTTCAGAGTAAGGCAACAGTACGTAATGAAGATAAGTTATAATATAATACATATTATAAATTCTTTATAAAGACTGCTATATATCTTCTAAACAAATATTTGACATTTAAAATGCTCTTTTATTTACAAGCTTATATTTATTTTATTTTTTTTTATATTTTTCAACTTTTTAACAAAATTTTACCCGCTGGCAACACTATTACACCACTATTACACTTCACAAGCAATTTCTATTACAATTAACATTGCTCCTGAAGGTATGCTTTAAATTTCGGTTGATTGTATTTCTATGCAGCTGTTAAGTTTCTCTGTACTTATTGTTCGTATGGTTACACTAATACACTCATACGCTTTACGATCTTACGCAAAATTTGTGGCTGTATTGTGAAAAAGATTTTTACCCCGTAGCGTATAAATGTTAACACATCAAAAATATCCACTACCAAACAGTAAAGTCGTGGTATAAAATATTGAAATTATTGTTCGAAAACTAACGAGAGTTATTTATTAATCCTATAATCAGTATCAAAAATTATTTCAGCCATAAACTTTAAATGTATTTCAAAAGTATCAGGGCTTTTCTTCTTTACTATAAGTATAAGCATACAGTTTTCACGTAAAAATACCAAATGCTATCAAATACACACATGTACAAATAAATCTGAAAGTTTTTTATAACACAATGATCTAAAGCCGCAAAGAAAGCCATAAAATCGAAAGTATTTGCAAGTCATAAACAACTAAGACGGTTAAAAACAAACGGTTAACAACACTAAATCTATGGGACAATTTTTATTAGTAATATTTGTTTTACTATCCAGCACTTTACAGTGGAGACGTTTGCAAGAATATTGACAATAAATCTATATCTACTAAAGTAATGTAATTCGAAACGAAAGAAAAGCCTTTCTAATTTAGATGTTATTAAGATATAAATTCTGAAGTGTTCTTTTTCGTTTCAAATTATTCAAATTATAATAATGTAAAAGCAACTCGTAAAATAGAAGTTAAGATTATGTTAAATATTTGTTATAACCACTATGTTCGGAAATAAACTTACCTAAGTTTGACATAGAAAGATTTCATATACTTGCTAATCGATAGTTACACTGTGTGACAAAATATTTACAAATTCGAAAAACTTTTTTAAGAACCTACTTGAGCAGACTATTTTATAATTTTTAGGAATTCCATTACACTCTTACGATCCCATTCATAAAAAAATATTTAAGTTTTATTAGATGTTTTGACAAATTTCCCATAGAAATATGTGAAATAAGCGCTTAATAAACTTGAAGTATTTCTTATGAATATGGCAGTTAAAATTTAAAGTTATTGATAAAAAATACGATTTTCGGAGCTTCGTATACAAAAAATGATTTCCAATCTGAAAGAGCACAGACTTCAAGGAGCAACCTTAACCCAAGATTGGTTTTATTACAGACAAACTGGGGGTTACATTTTGGAATAGCTTGTGTCATGTTCTATACCTGCAGGAAATCGAACTGACCAGTCACTTTTACGTTGGGATGACCTAGGATGGGGTTAATTGACACTTTGTATGACTTGTCACTGAATTATACCTTGGGGACCTATTCGGTGTAGAATAATATAAATTTTATATAAATAAAATTAAGACATTTAAGCAATGAAAACTTATAATTTTTTTTTTATTGTAACAAATGCAATTATAATTTATTTTTAAGCAGAAAATGTTTTTAGATTCTAACCGACAACCTCGTGCATGACAGGCTTGCACACTACCTACTCCACCACATGGCCAGCCATATTTCAAGAGTATAAATACCAGTTAAACTTAGGTTAATATATCAGTATAGTTACGAGACTGGTTCCATAATCACATTGGAGGAAGCAATCAACATTATATTTACACTATTTGATATGTCCATTTATTCAACCACATCGAACAAGTTCAGTGCCGTTTACTACCGAATCCAAATTAAATTGGTTCAAGATCAAGACGATACATTACGAAAATGGTGAATATGTAACCATTTACAGATATGTCTTTTTTCACCATACACTTCTCCGTACTTTTGATAACTCTCGCATTTTCTGAAGTCATAGGATGAGTGCGTTTGGATCAATTGTCACCAAATTTTCTGCAGGGATTATACGTAAGTGAAATTGGCTTTGCAATTATTGCAATAACTAACAAGTAAAAGTACTATATTCGGCCGTGCCGAATCTTATATATGTACCCTTTACTGAAGTAAGTATGTACATATATTTTTAAGAAATAAGCTACATTCAGCCTTGTTCCAGTTCACAACATCGTTGCCACGTCAATACATACATTACCAAAAAATTGGGGCTAGGGATAAAACGATGCCAGTAAATACAAGTAAATACTCGATACTTTTGCTTAGAAACCAAGTACTTTTGGTATCGATACTCTACTACCGAGTAGCAATTAGGTATCGGTAAAAAGTATTCGTATCGGTCAAATATACTAATTTCTTATTGGCTACAGTTTAACACAGTTTTATTTGTTCGTGTTAAATGTAAATTTATATCTAGAATATATATTAGAGTAAGTTCGTGAAAATGGGACACCACCCAATCAAATATTTTATAAAAAAGACGATAAAATTGCGAGCTGCAAAAATTGTTTTAATAGCGTGCGTTATTGCGGGAACAAAACGAGTTTTCACAAACATTTTTAATGCCATCTCGACTATATCTTCCGCTCCAGTCCATCCCAAACGTGGCGATTTTTCCACTTTGTTTTGCGTCTAAAAATTAGTTTGTTGAAGGAGCATTTTCATAAATAAATTCTATCAAAACTCGTCTGCAAGAAATAGTTTTTTCTTATATTAATCGCTTCCGAAATCGGAAGATTTTATTGACTAGTCGTTTAGAATTCTTTACTAAGCAGGAGCATTTGATTTGGTGGGTATTTAATTTTGTTTTCACTATGCTTTTTATTCGATACTAAGTATGTATCGATACTTCTGAACCGATGCCGTATCAAGTAAAGGTATCGATACCTTAGTGATATCCTTTCATCCCTAATTGGGGCTTCATTACTCGCTCTCGAGATGTTAAAAAACTGTGGTACTATTTAATAAACCTAAAATAGTCTTCGTATTGTACCTCCATACCAAATAAAATAACTTGTTTTATATTTTCCCGCATTTAATAATCTTTGACATTGCAGAACTGTTTATTGTTTCAATTGAAAAATTCCATTCCATTCATATTCCTAAAGAATATTTAAGATTTTGTTCAGTAGAAAGCAATGTTTTCAGAATAATGAAATGGAACATTTCCTTTAATTTATTGTAGTTATTACTGTTTTTTAGCGATAAATTTTATTTCTATCTCCATTTACTAAAAATTAATAAAAACTCGTTACAAACTGTAAACGAAAGACCATTGATTTGAAATATAAATTTGCTGAGACCATAATAAGCAACATGGCACAAACCTGCATTTATATTTAAAAGAGATATCCATACAATAATTGAACATATATAAAAAAATCTTGAGTACAGATCTTCATAAAACATAAAATATGCTTAACTAAAAAATAAATAATTTTTTTTTTTAATTTCCAACCCTAGAACCATAATTTTGATTTTTCTAGTCTTAAGTATTAATTTATTTATTTCTAAAATAGAGAATTTATTTAATTACCTTAAGTTTGATTTAATTAGTTTTATATGACAGAAAACTTTTAAGTTGTCCAGGTCTGAAGCAATGATTTTAATTTATTTTATTACATAATTTGTAAACCAAAAAAAAATAATTGACCTAGTTACTTTTATATACAAAAAAAATTAAATTTAAATTTCCTTTTATATTTTTCTGACTCCTCATACCAATCTTCTTCTTTGAGAACTGTATAAAATATGTTTAGTGAATAAAGAAAAAAAGAATATAAGGATAAAATTAGTTATATTAAGTTATTTTAATATCCAAGAAAAGTTAAAATTTTCCTGCTCTGGAACTGTGGTTTTTATTTTTCTAATTTTTTATACCAAAATCTTCTTTCCATACCATAAAATATATCTAATTTGTAAAGAAAAAGAAAAAATTAACTTTTATTGTCACAAAAAGTGTTAGTTTCCCAACCCTGGAATCCTCCATTTATATTTTTCTAATTTTTTGCACCAATATCTTTCTTTTAAGAATATGAGATATGTTTAATTTATATCGAAAAAGGAAAAATTAGTTTTAGTAAGTTACTTTTATATAACAAAAAAGTTAAAGTTTTCCAACCCTGGAAACATTTTTATAATTTTTATATTTTTTTATTTTTAATACCAGTTTTATTCGTATTCACATAATTATATTGTGGGAATTACACACGGAATGACAAACCTATATATACCCTTTTCCATTTTGGTGAGTACTAATATACTATAATATTTTGCACATGTTACGAACATTTGCACAAGTTTGTGAATTGGGCTAATGTATTTGTAATCGCTGCCACAGCGCACTGGCTATCGATTTATTTAAATTGGTAAAACCAATCCTAAATACTTAAGCTAAATTGTAATACAACAAAAGCATATACAACACATTTTATCATTCTACCAAATATTGTAATAAGCACAAACTGTTAAACACATTTTCCATCAATTTTTTATTACTTAATAAACAGGAATTCACTGGAAAATATCAAAAAATATCATCTTAATGTTGGCGTAAAACAAAATGTGCTTTCAGTGAATTACTTTTCAATTAAGTTCTTATAAAACTTTTCACTATACAATGCTAACACACATTAATTATGTTATGAAAACCATGCCTTAAGTAAATTAAATTATTTCTTCTACAAACATACAAGTATTTCTGGTTTATATTTAGATATTCTTAAAAACTTTGCCACTTTGGAGTAGTTTCGAATTAGCAGACATTATTGTTGGCAAAGTTTTTGTTACATTTAACACCGCTATAAATAGGATTTTGAAATCTATTTATCGTTTGTTTCAGCTTTGCACACACTTAAGAGGAAAACCTTATTGTAAAAATATAAACTTTTGTTTATTTTGCCTCAAAACTTTTCTCATAGTTTTGACTTTCTTTTGTAATGGAATATGCTTTCATTAAAAAGTTTATTATGCTCAAAATATAAATAAATAATCTGATGTCAACATAAAGCAATGGTAACCACAAAAATCAGGTGTCATGATTTAGCAGGACGGAACTAAAATAACAGGTGGTGCAAAAGTAATGCCATAATTTGAATTTGCTGTAATTTTTGCAGATGGCTCCAAATGACTTTGACATACATTTATGATGCAAATATGTACATATTTTTTAGGGAACCAGTTGTCAAAAAGCCAGGGAGCTATACATACTTATATATACACCTAAAAAAGTCTGGTGCAGTCAGATTTTCCTTTTGGGGACGAACCTCGTGTTTACCATAACAAAGCACGAAACTTGCGAGTCTGTAAAGCTAATATTGAAGAGGAATTCGTCAATTTTCTATTTATAGTCCTGATATTTAGGGTGCTTTTAAAGAGTGTCACAACTTTGAGTTGGCATCACTACTTTATTTGAGCACCAACTTAACAGCTGATTAGGGTTCCGTACAACAAAGTTGAAAAGGAACCCTATTGTTTTCGCAACTCTGTCCGTTTATCTGACTATCTGTCACAGGCTATTTTCTCGAGAACCGTAAGAGCTACAACAACAAAAACATGAGAGTTAAAAATTAAAGGGTGTTTCAAAACGAGCAACGAAAAATCAATTGACAAAAAAAATTTACACAAATCTAAATTAAAGGGTAATCTATCAGTTAATATAATCTTGACAACTTACTGTATCTTGGAAACCGTAAAGGCCCAACTATAATAGGAATAAGCGAACTTAAGCAACTGTGCGCTTACACATAAAACGTATGTAGCAAACTATAATGTACTTATGGAACTTTTCGTCAAGTTTCGTCAAATGTCATTTGCTTAAGTTAAGTGCCAAACTAAACGCACATTCCGTAAGGAAAACACTGTTTTTGCATTTTTTTTAAATTCAAGCAAACAGCAGTAGAAAATATTCATTGATTTAAAATATTTTTTTATTGTTTCTTATTTTAAACTCAGAAAAAAAGCAAAAATTTTATTTTCATTCTTTGTTTTACAATACACATATACACACATACACTTGAGATTATTTATGTATGTTCACTGTTGTACTTTTTAGTAGACAAAACAAATAAAACAAGTAAAAAAAATTGGTAACTATAATTATACGGGAATTTTTAATAGATTAGGACATTCCAACAAGTTAATTTGATTGATTTGCATTCATTTAGTAGTTATAAGAAGAAACAAAATTAATAAAAAATAGCGAACAATCCTTATATGTGCAGCTGTGGCTAAAGAATACTTAAGTGAATGTAAGTACATTGTGGCCACCTAAAAGTCACATCTGCATTGCTTAAGTATTTGACAGACTTAAGCCGAAGGTCCATACCATCCGTTCAATGCGTAGTTGCGTTTTATGCATGTGTCAAAAAAGTAGAATCAAAGTAATTTTATGTGGCAAGTTACAGAACAAAACGCAAAGAACGTATAGACGCATAGGACGGATAAAGTAGATCTACTTTCTACTTTTGTATCCGTCTCATGCACCATGAAAAAACGTCAGCTGTTTTTGAAAGCGAAAGATGGCAAATTATATTATATTTTCAATGATATCGATAAAAACGTTAGTGTGGTGGATTTAAATTTTAAGTTTTTTTGTTATAAAAAAGTTTATAATAAATGAAAAATATTTTGTAATAAAGATTATAACTATTTTCAAGAAGAAAATATATTAAAATCAGTTTTTAACATAAATATTTCAAAAACAAAATTTGCATTCTAGTTATCGATTGCTTTTGTGTACTAAGTGTCATCTCTGTTGTGTTTATTATTATTTAAGCAAGTGCAATGGAGGAGAAACTAATTGAAGCTGTGAAAAATCACGAAATTTTGTATAATAAAAGCCTACTCCTCTACAAAATATTATATCGATAAACTCAATGAATTCCATGAATTCATTTAAAATCACAATTTCACTTTCCACTTTTGCAAGAACTGTTTTTATTTTTAAAAATATTCACACTACAGCTGACCACAGCAAAAATATTTGGCGCATAAAACGTATTGCATGTAACTTGAACTTAGAATCGAAGAGAACGTACAGAAACGCATACAACGCATATGCATAGAACGGATGGTATGGACCTTCAGCTTTATCGTTGAGTTCTGGCATTAGCTTAAGCCAGCTTATTCATATTATAGTTGGGCCTTTATCGTTCAATTCTGGCATTAGCTTAAGCCAGCATATTCATATTATAGTTGGGCCTTAAGGCTGGACTCACACAAAAATTTTTGTCCGGATAAAATTTTTTTTATATGTAGTTTGATTTCTCTCTTCATGAGAGAGAGAAACTATTTTTTACGAACAACTCTCAGTTTGAATTGGTTTAATTTTATAAATTGTCCGGACAAGATCGAACTGAGCTGCCATGTGTTTTAATTTTTCAGCCAAAGTTGAACTGAGATGCCACATAATGGGTAGTATGAATAAAAAAAACTATTTGCTTTTTACTTAAAAATTTGTTTTAAAACCCCGAATTTGTATGTGTTTTTTGTTTTTTTAAAAAAAATTTTTAAGTAAAAAGAAAATACTTTTTTTATTCTTACTAGCCCATGTTGTATGAATAATAAAAAACACAGAATAAAGGAAAATTTAAAACTAAAACATAGACATATTGAATTGAATGAAATAATTGCAATAAATAATTAAAACTACACAGCGAATTGTAATCATTTGCCGATGTGATGCCAATTTTAAAATTAAAACGAATCGCTTACACAGGTATTTTATATGGTAGGTTTTATTTTCCAAGCAAAACGTTCGAAATGGATGAATCGTGCTGAAGAAAACTCTCAGTAAAAAAATTTTTGTCTAGACAAAAATTTTGTTCGGAAACAATGGATGAATCCAGCTTAAGAAGCAAACTATTAAAACTTTTAAAAACGGTACAACTAAAAAATTACAAAATTACAAAATCGCCAAAACGAAAAAAGTGAACAACAAAAAAAAATGCCGATATTTCTCTCCATCTCACACAATAGGACAAAGTAAATTTACTTTTCTTATAACAATGCGTTTTATGAATATTCTCATCGAGTTAACATGTATTACATTTATATATTTAGTTATTTTATTTTCACTTTTTCACTCAAACTTTAATTCATAGATCAATTAAACACATTTATGTCTAGTTTCCACAATGCAAACAAGCGACTTGTCTAGAAAATTTGTATAGGAATCACTCAGAAATTTGAGAGATTTTCATATATTTTATCTAAACAAGTCACTTGCTTTGTTGTAGAAACTATACATTAAACTTATAAAATCCCAGAAATTATATCGAAAACATAGTTTTCCATTTATTTTAATAAGCACTCACACATGCATACTAACTTATTTTCATATACGTGTGTTTTTTTGACAGTTCATATCACAAGATTGTTGTTATAAGATTTCTTATAACAACGCTCTCATGAAAAATATTATAAGATTAAGATAACACCAATTTAAAGTCTACACATACCGTAATTCTCTCTGCGATTGAATTTGACGCTCTTATCTTACATATTATGTCAGGTGTATACCCTATTTTATTTTTGTAGTGACATGAGAAATTTACATAATAAATAAATAAAAACTAATTAATTTAAATTCAGATTTGAATAGATAAATGAAATAAAGTTTTTTACTTTAACATGCAGAAAATGTCAATTCCATCTATGAAATTAATAGTGATTTCTATATATATGATTTGAACGGGCTTAAGTACGTATCGCTTCTTAAGCCAAATTACATGTGATAATTATTAATGAACAAATAACATTAAAGTTAGCCCATTCGAATCATAAATATAGAAACAAATGAAGTTCGAATAACAATAATTAAAATTAACTAATATTAATAGTCAAAACCAAAACAGTTTGTCTTGAGTAGAACAAAAATAAGCAAATAAACTAACATGTGAATAATTAGTAAGAAACCAACGACAATGGTATGACTGTTGTACAATTTAGAGATGGTATAATTAAGCTTTTATTACAAAAAAACTTTCAGCAAATTGAAATACGATGAATCCAAACATTTCACATATTCCATTTGCATAAAAGTTACGTATATAAAGAAGAAATCTACATCACAAAAGAACGTTGATGATGAAGGCTAGTTGTTGCGTTGTTGCGTTCAACTATGTGTTAGTCAGAATATTTTTAACTAACTTTAGTATTATTTGTTCATTAACAATTATCACATGTAATTTGGTTTAAAAAGCGAAACGAACTTTAGCCCGTTCAAATCATAAATTTGGAAACAAATGAAGTTCGAATAATAATAATTAAAATTAACTAAAAGTGATTTCATTTCAATTTTTTTTTTAATTTTTCGTTTTCCAAAGCGGCAAAATACGGATTGAATTCCATTTCCGAACGGAATTGAGCTCTGTGACATGGCTGCATGTATTATATAGGATAAAGTTCGTACAGTATTACATATCTAGTGTCCGTACGGAACCCTTCGTACGCGAGTCAAAGTCGTACTTCACTGAATTTAGTACGTTCGCTTTGAAATGTCATAATGAATCGACTAACACCAAAGCAACGCTAGAAAATTTTTTTAATTTTTAAACAAACTAATTGTTCTATTCTATCGTGCACTTCTTCCATTATATGGCGTACATAATGGATGAAGCCCATATCTGGTTGAATTGATACGCCCATAAGCAGAATTGTGGCATTTGGTGTGAGAAGAATCCTTAAGATTTTGTCGAAACACCATTACATCCACAGAAAATTACTGTTTAGTGCCGTTTATGGGATGGTGGAGTCATTGGCCCATATGTCTTCAAAAAAAGATGATGGTCAGAATGCGAAAAGTTTTTGAAAATTGTAGGTTGCGGGCACATGGCAAGAATCATATAAACATTAATTTCATAAAATATATTTCCTTATTTTATTGTGATTTAAACTTGTGCCATTCTATAAAAAAACACCCTTTATTTGTGCTTAAAAACGATGGTAAGACTTAAGAAAAATTCAAAATATTTGTATATATGAGTATTACTACCTCAATATAGAAAGACACTAATTCATTATAATTTTTTTTTTAAATCAGGAGTTTTACACTTTTCGCCCAATATAAGTAATAGAATCAATAGTTTTACCATGACGATATTTTTTGTGGTATTAGTGTGTTTAATATTAAAAAAAATTCTAACAATGTAAAGCTATTCATATGAGGTTATTTAAAATAAAACTAAAAAAACTAATTACACAATCTTTGAACGAGGTGCGTTGGTTTTATATAAATGACATGGTCACAAAAGAAAACTTATAGAAATGCATGTTAATTGTTATTGCATCAAGGAAGAACTTGGTGCTTAATTTTAAATCAAAGTTATACAAATACTGTACCATTGCAAGAGTCACAAGTATTTTCAAAGTTTCTCAAGAATCCATAGAAATCCATAAAAGCTACCAGAGCAGCTTAAAAACATTTAATACGCCTCATTTGACACCAGAAGGCGCTGCAACACTGCATGATTAAGAAAGCGTGCAAAAAGCAAGCAGAGTTTGTTAGTACAAACTGTGTAGTTGTGTGTGTGAGGTTTCGCAGAAATTGTGCAGGGCAACATAAAATAAGAGGTTAATATATGATGGGCGTAATTGTGCCCATTTGTTACTCAGAAAAATTATAACATTGCATAAGCTCTAATTTATGTACATATATGCAGTTTTATTAGGATCGCTGTTACTGGCACCTTTTACTTTTAATAATAATTTCTTCTAAGCTTCGTAAGTGAGGTGAGGTAGCCTTATGTTTTAAGTTTCACCAATTTACTATTAAGGGTAACAAAGTTATGGAAGCGAAAAAAGCACACAGACGGGAATTTGGCTTGGTACTTATTAACGTAGCTATCCTTTTTTTCTAGGGGGGCATTACAAAATGTGATTTTCATGAGTAATAATAAAGTAAATAGTGACATGAAATTTTTAATCAGCCCAATTATGAATATTCCCTCGGAATTTCTTTCTCACGGAAAATAATTTTCTCGAGAAAACATTCCTCCAATCATAAATTCTTTGGGAACAAAAAAGAGTAATACGTGGCATCACCGCATTACGAAGCTCGTGGTTTTGCTTGTTTGTTGACATTTTGTTTCTCCTTTTTTTTTTTTGAGTGAGAGAATAAACAAAATTATTAAAATTCATCAAATATAAAAAAATATCTAAAAATAAGTTAATAAATGATTTATTTCGGCATTTTATGTGTTTTTCTACATAAAAGAACTATAAACTACAAGTTTATTTATATAAATATTGTTTTAATGGAGTATTAAATATGTTTTTATGTAAACTCGCTTCTGTTTCGCAATGGAAAGATTTTTAGTGAAAAAAGCAAGTTCAGTTGCCTTCATAATACCTACTTTTTCCCTGGGAGTTTTTTAATTCCTGCTTTTGGTAAAAAAAGGGAAAAAACAAATTTATGATTGAAGAAATGGGAAAAGTGAAAAAACTCGCGCGAAATTTTTGTTCATGATTGGACTGAATAATTTTAGAGTAGCAACAGCATATCTTAGGTAGGGGTAATTCACCCCCCCCCCCAGAATGGCCTTTGTACGCCTATATTGGTACTCGTAAGCTACCCTGCATCTATGTATATTAACACGTAAAACTAACTTAAGTTGTTTATTTAATGATAAATAAAAGTATTTCAAGTATGTATTATCCAATAGACATTTTGCTGCAGTGTTTAATTTAGAAGATAGATTAAATTTGCTCGAAAATATTTTATGCTCACATTGTTGTCCAAAGTTATTTATATTTTAATTGTAATACCAAGAATAATTAAAATTATATTCAACCTAGCAAAATGTGCTAATTTCCCCTAAATATCCAAATCAATTTAAAAATTTCTTTTGAAGTTTTTTTTTTTTGTATAGTATTACATAAACACGCATTTAATTTTTGTTCAAAGAAGATAATTTTCTAAAGTAAAATTTTGACTCTTTGACCTTCATAAAGATATGGTTTTGTGTACATATTTAAATTAAGCGTGTAGTATAAGAGGTATAATAAAAATAATAAAACAACCAGTAATAATTAATGAGTTAAATTTGGTTGTGACGAATCTTAAGTAACCTTTACAACGATGTGAAAAATTATATTAGTGTTAAGATTTGCACAACGATTGTAATCGTAATAGTAATCGTAATCGCACCTATTAGTCGCTCGATTACGATTAAAAAATCGTTCCATTTTTAAGCAAAGAATTTATGCCAAATTTGCATACAGTTCAAATTCAGCTCATAAAAAATAAAAATTAATATTTTTAATACAAAATATATGTATGTATACTCGTATGTTTGTATTTCATTGTCGCTTTAGCAAGTCATCACTAGACTTCAACCATACTTTTGAAAAGTTTCAAACCTCTTATCTTATACACATACTTTCAAAAATCATTTGAGAATTTACATACATAAGCTTTTTGGAAAATCCAATAGAATAAGCAAGTAGGTTTAGAAACTTTTACAAAATACAAGAAACGATTTATATTCAATATGCATCTATTTTATTTTCCTACTCTTTAATACAATAAAAATATTATAAGGCAAAACGATAATTAAAATAAAATAAATAATTAAAAATAAAACTTAGAACTGAAATTTTGCTCATTTCCTGTGAGTAAACTACGTATATTGCGAAGTTACAAATCGAATAACGATATAATAATAACAATTTCTTTTTGTAAGGAGTGTAAAAAGTTTAAAAAAAGTAATGCAAGAAAATAAAGGTTTTCAAATATTTCAAGCTTAAACTGCTTAAACATAAAGCATAATTGTAATATTCTATGAGAAACGCAGAAATAGAGGGAAGGTGTCTGTATATGTTTGCTTAGCAGCCATTTACCCTAAAGCTGTTTGATTATTGTCTTATATATTTATTTCATTTACAGATAAAAGGTTTCTTTACTTTATATTTTTAATATAATATTATTTTATACCTGCAGGACACGTTGCTCTAACAGCTGAAAATACAGGACACAAGCAGAATATCTATTGGAAGAAGAGATACATTGAGGTGCACAAACGATGAACTTATAAAATGTAAAAACATAAGTATGTATGAATATGTGTTATTTAAGCGTTTTTTTTAAAACTTAAAGGACTGCTTTAAGTTTTTAGTAAGAAAGAAACTTTAAGATGTTTTAATGTCTGAATGTAAGTATAATAATAAATATGCAAGCATGGACAAATTTAGAATAGAAAATTAATAAAGAAAAAAAGTTTTTATTGAAGCTGATTAAATATTTCCATCAAAAAAGTACTTATTGTGCCAACTTTTTCCCTAATTGCGTTAATGTCAGTTGAAAATGCTTAATATAACGTATGACAGATTCTCTATGACTCGGTCTTAAGGTACAGACACACTTTGCAAACATTTGCCCAAATAAGCGTAAGCACTTACTACTAATGAAAAAGCTTATTATTCTGACAAGTGTTAAGTATGTTAAACAGCACTTACTGTAGCTTTATTATTTTGGAAAAAGTTTTATTCGGTTACACAGTGTAAAAAATCGTAAAATTAATTGTGAATTAAGGCCACCATTTATTTTCTAAAGATGGATGGAAAGGATTTTTCTTCAATTTAGAATCGAGATATTATTCGCATTACCTTCAGAAAAAAAACTATGTGCACAATGTTCTCTGTCAAGATAAAAAGGCATCAATGCACTTAGATTTTTGTAAAGCTATTCATTTAAATAGTAACCCAGTGAAAAAATGGAAGTAATTCTAGTGGAACTACATTTTCATTACTTCCAAAGAATCGATATTTTTAATTTGCCGAGAGTGAGCAAAAATCCATGTAGAAGCTTATTTTAGTCATACAAAACCTTGTAACTCCTCCATAGTGTTAGAAAATGCTCACCAGAATTAAAAAAAAAATTATTTTTTTTAAAGAAATTTATTAAGTAATTTTAGTCTAAAATTTAAAAGTATTTGCTTAAATTTACATGAAAACACGGGCATAAATTTGTATAAAAGGAAACAAATTGCTAAAATAGGTAACTATTTACCATTTTTCCTAGATGAAAATATTATCATAGAACACAAAAAAGGGAATTTTTCTTAATATCGCTTCCAATTCAGTTACGAGGCGTCGAAAAAGAGAACTTCTTGCAATGACAACCCTATTTAAAAATCATTAGATCGGATCGAAATTTTCACTACTTCCAGATCGTAAAATCTTAAATCGTAAAACATTTTCATGACTTTTTTGGAGTCTCTTTCTTTACTGGGAACCTTCGTATGTACCTGTTTCATGCACCAAACATTAATACAATTTCCCAACATTTTTAACTTTATCCTTTATCATTTATTTACAAAAGTAATTTAATTAAATTCCACAAATTTATAAATTTATTAATATTATTTTGTAATTCTCTTTACATTTAATTATTAAATACATATATTCATAAAAAAATATAAATTTAAATGAATAAATTCTAAAAAGTTTACCACTAATGCTGCTTTTATCTTTGCTAGATTGTGAATTATTATTTGCTTTGGGCAGTTTGGAAATTTTTATTTTTATTTAAGCCAAGTTTGTGTATAAAAGCATTTAATTTGGATAATTGCTATTATATTCGAAATTCAATGAATTAGATACTAATACATATTCAAACATACTTTAGATTTTTAGCTAGTGCCTAATGAAGAACAAATTAAGGTACGTTCACACTTGCCAAATATTATTTTTATTTTATTTTCATTAGCTAAAGCGAATTACAATTAACAGAGCGTTAAAATGTGGTGGACGTGGTCACTCTCACTTTTTTTAAACGCACGCTTGGGATGCTTGTGCTTAAAACATTTAATTTTAATTTCTAGTTCTAGGCTTTTGATGGTATAGCCCCGCCTCCCTGGTGAAAAGCTCAAGTTTTTAAGATATTTCTATTTGCTTAGTAATCTAGACTTACTTGCACACCACATTACATTTCAGCTCTCTAGCCATATCCGAATGGACTCCTAATATTGATGAGTGAATCAGCAAGTCAATCAGGCTTTCAGTGAGCTTGTCTTTTCACACCTTCATATCTCAAGAAGCTTTCCTTGCAAAGCTTGCAAACTTCGCATATGAGGTTGCCTCGATGAGTTGTTTTATGTTTCATAGTCTTATGATTTAGAGGACGAATGACTTCATATATATGTATTAGAGCCCTGCGTAAACATTCTTGAAATGTAAATACGTGTTGCTTTTTATATGTATTATGTTAAACCAATAATAAAAGCTGTCATATAAGAAGCGAAGTACGATGTATGTTGTGATGTTCGTATATACTTATAAGTGTTTACAAGTGGTGTCTCAAACAATTCTCGTTCGTAACAAACCCTGCAAATACCACAAGAAGAAACTGGTAACAAATACTGGCAACAACTACATAATCTCGAAAAACTCCTAGGATTTGTGGGGATTTTTAACTTAGTTTTTGGAATCTCCAAAATGGTTTGTGTCTTTGCTAAAATGTTCGTGACTTGAATAATTGGTTCATGGTAGTGGTAGCTAAAAAAGTGTCTCTGCTAAAATAAAACAGCACGCAAACAACTTATGTGTGAATTTATATGCATGACATTTTTATACGCTACCATACCTAGGAAAAAGCAAACATCACAAATTCTTTCGTCACGCAGTATTTACTTCTTTACTTCTATATCTGCAATAACTGAAACAAATGTCTTGCAAACAGTGTTGTTCATTGTTTGTTTTTGAAGACTTCGCTACAGTAAAGCATTTGAAAAATCTCTTATGTCTTGAAAAAACTTTTACATGGTCTTATGCAGGGCTCTAATATGTATAAAGAAAGACGATGTAACTTAATCTGGCGCACTGGTTTGTAAAATTTTTTTAATATTTTTACTTTGTTAAAATTTCTCTTCAAATATAAAATTATATTAAACATTTTACTTCCTAAATATTATTTTTGTTGTTAAATTTACTGTGATTGCCATTAAATTGTATCACGTTTTCACACTTAAAAATGTAATAAAAAATTTAATACACAAAAAGACAATTTTGTTTTAACAACATGTAACACAATTTGATTTATTTCAATGCCAATAAAACAAATACTAAGTTATGTAACTAATGAAATAAAAAGGAAAATGCTTAATACAAAAAATGGCAAAAATAATTTCTCTAATATTTAAGTTCATGAAACATTTTAGCTTTAAAAGCTGCCTTCACATATCTTTCAGAAATTTAGTGGTTAATTTTTAAAAACAGATGATATTAAAATCAGAGCAGCTGTCATGATAATAAATAAACATCTTTTACACTGCTGATATACACATATGTATACATGTCCATACATATATCTATACATACATATATATGTAAATGTGAAATTAAATTAAAAGGAGTAGTAAAGCCCAAATCAGCCATTTAAGAAATTATAATATTAATTACTGTGTTGAAATGTATCATAACTAAAAACTTTTCGAATATAATATCTGTGGCAAAAAGGAAAAATTGCTTTAGTCGAGATAAGTTGATTTTGAGTAAATGACACTTTTATAATCTTTATATAAAAAAGTACCCCGATTTTTCAGGAAGATACAGCGCAATGACTTACTGCTGCTTACCTTTTTTCGACTCACAATCTCATATGGAATAAGTGCTGATTGAACTTATACTTTGGTATATTTCAAACTGAATATGTCATTTAAAGTGTATAGAACGAAATTTTCCTAAATAATACCCAGTGAAAAAAAATGGAAGTCATTCTAGCGGAAGTACGTTTTCATTGCTTCCAAAAAATCGATATTTTTAATTTGCCGAGAGTGAGCAAAAAACCATGTAGAAGCTTATTTTAGTCATACAAAGCCTTGTAACTCCTCCATAGTGTTAGAAAATACTCACCAGAATTTAAAAAAAATTTATTTTTTTAAAGAAATTTATGAATTATTTTTAGTCTAAAATTTTAAAGTTATTTGCTTAAATTTACATGAAAACACTGTTTCGGGCTTAAATTCGTATAAAAAGAAACGAATTGTTAAAAAAGGCAACTATTTACCCTTTTTCCTAGATGAAAATATTATCATAGAACACAAAAAAGGGAATTTTTCTTAATATCGCTTCCAATTCAGTGACCAGGTATCGAAAAAGAGAACTTCTTGCAATGACAACCCTATGTAAAAATCATTAGATCGGATCGAAATTTGCACTACTTCCGCATCGTAAACTCTACATTTTCATGACTTTTTTTGGAGTCTCTTTTTTACTGGGTATAAAAGTGAACTTAACTTGAAAAAGAAATAAATTTGCTGAAAATTTACTTAAAAGCTTAAATGTGCTCTGCCACAAAACAGTAATATATGACTTAAGGACCCTTTTCCCTCATTTCCACAGATGTATAAATTCTTGAGAAAGCTTAGAAGCCTCTTATGTTCATATAAAAATTGCACTCAAAAGAATTAAGAATTACTTATATGTAGTTTCTACAAGTAAGGCAGACGACTCGTCTAGAAAATTTGTATGAAAATCACTCAAAAATATGAGTGCTTTCCATATAAATTTTATACTCAAGTCGTCCGTCTAGGTTGTAGAAACAGGTGGTTAATTCATAAGCACAACAAGCTAAAAATCTTTAACTATAAAAAATTTTTAATTTTTCATTTAATCTTGAATCTATTTGTTCATCCACAATGTGATTCACCTTTTATTACGTTTTTTTCAGTTTTACTTTTCCACGCACGTGTACGAAAGTAACAACTTTTTAATCAAAACAGAAGTTGTCCTTTTGTGTCAATGATTTTACGATTTACACATTTTACGATTTATAATTAACATTGTGTTTCTTCTTCTTCAGAATGATAAACTAAATACATAAATAATTATTTCAAAGAAACCCGTTTACCAACTAAGCCCTTAATCATTTTATACTCGTACAAGAAACAGACACTTCAAGTCTTGTGTCCTTTAAATTCATCTCAGGAATTTCTTATTCTATACTGACTCACACACAAGAAAATTTGTCTAAATGCCAACATGTCAAAAAGATTGGATATTAATGTTTTACATTTGTGCACCGAAACCTTCGTTTACAAAATTTCTCCCGTCCAGTTGTATAGCTTTTATTTACTAAATATAACTACCATGTGGATTTAGGTGTGTGAACACATTGGTCTAATGATTCCTTCATGCATATAACATTCTTAACACGTCTTATGTGCGCCTAATTTATTTTTGATTACATGAGTGAATAGCCTAAGCCATAATGAATTGCTCTATTATGGAAAAGTTCATTCATGACAAAAATATATTCTTGGATATTCCGTTCTAAAAAAGAAAACAGAAAATCTAACAAATTACTAAAGGTGCGGTCAGACGCAGCGAATATGTGATAAATTAAGTACAACCACTAGAGTGAGTAGTCACTCGAACAAAAATAATTTTTTCGTAACTATTGAGTTTTTTATTTAACTGGATCTAAATTAATTTAATTTTTTGTATCCTTACATTTAAATTCGGTGAAATAATTTTTTTAACTTGATATTTAACTTTTTAGTGCCAATTTAAAATTTTTAGGTGGTGATCATGCTCACTTTTGCAAGTATTAATTGCTTCGTTCACTTTTATAAACGCATGATATTGCCAGCTTCACAACTCAAGGAGTGTGTGAAGTTTCATAGAAATTGGAGAAATATAATACTAAGATTTAATGGACATGGCTCCGACCCATTTTTTAACCATAAGATGCTGTTCTAAAAGCCCAATATGTTTGCCAAATTTCGTGCTGGTCAGATAACTAGAATGTACGTGAAGTTAATTTTTAACATTTATAACCCTAGACAACAACAAGGCTCTCTTTACAAAAAACCGATCCCTGTTATTTAATAAAAATTAGACAATTGGACAATAATTAAGAGGTATAGAGGACATTCATTAAGAGTTATACAGATGTCTCCTCTTATATTCTTTTCCTCCCTATCTCATACGAATTTTGAAAAAATTACCACGTCCACGGCCACGTCATGATTGTGTTAAAGGTATTAAATTTTATACTATATCTAAGTAAAGAAAGCATAGAGAAATAACTCAATTCTTATGCCCTAATTTGACGATTGTATCGTCTTGTCTATGGACGAAAAAAGTCATAGTTGTAATTCTTTAAAACAATTATTATTTATTGTGCATGCTAGAAGGTTCATATATTTGTTTTATGATTTTGTTCCAAACATTACCCTACGTCTATACCTGATATATTTTTATCATAACAAAAGTCAAACTTTATATTGAAAAATAATTTTTTTTATGCTAGCTGTTTTACGTTTACCCTACGTCTACACCTAATATATTTATGTCATGACAAATTTCAAATTCCATACAAAAAAAAGAGCTAACATAAAAAAATACTTTTCAATATAAAGTTCGACTTTTGTTATGATAAAAATATATCAGTATTATGGAATTTGACATTTGACTTGATAAAATTATATCAGCTATAGGCGTAGGGTTATATCCACAAAAATTTTATGTTTTAAAAACATGGTAATAATATATTTATTTTTCATCATAAAAGACAAGAACCATTTTGAAGAAAATAATTTAGTGAATTCAAAAACAAGAACTCAAAAGATTTTTCAAACAAAAACGTCCGAAATCTTCTTATTGAATTGGAGCATTAATTTTCTGGTTCATTTTGCTTAAAAAATTTGGCATCAAGTACATTTTGTGAGAAAAAAATAAATTTTTATTATATAACAGAGATCAGGTTTTTTTTGTTAACAGAGCTCAGTTAAACACGACTGGTTGTGTCCAAAGTTATAAATTTTAAGATTTAACTTTACACCGATTAACTGGAAGTGCATATAATTTAATACTAAACTTTAATGGGCGTGACCCCACCCATTTGAATAAACGTGGCACCGTCTGTTTTCTTAAGTCTTAGATTGCGTCATTGCAAAGCAACAAGCACAGTAAAAATACATAAAATCACAATACAAAAGTTAATGGGAGTGTTTCAGCCCACTTTTTTTAACAATGGAACCAGAAAGAATCTACACCCTTTTCAAAAATTACGAAGGTATGAAGTAACATACACACAAATTGATAACCTTCTTCTTGCTTTAAGTCGGTTAAAAATAGGCCTTCTTCTGATCGCTATAATTCTTGGCGCAACACAAATTTTAAACTTTTTTCCTCACAAATATGTTGTATAAAAATACCTTTCAGAAACTAAAAATACAAATTTTTAACTAAAAAATAGTACACGTACTTTTTTAGCCACAAACCCAATATATTTAAGTTTTAAATTGTATTTACGAGGCAGCATATTGGAAAATATTTCATGATAAATATTCAAGTTGCCACGATTGACGTTACGTCAATACAGTACCAAGAAATTGGGGCTTGCCTACTTGCTCTTGAGAACAATTTTGCATTATTGACAGCCTATATGTTACCTGAGGTCTAGAAATTAGCATGAAACTGTCAACAGCAGTCAGCTGTATTCAACATATCGATAACTTAATACGAAAAGGCCCCAACTCATAATTTTTCGAAATCGATATTTTTAAATATTTCGATAGATAATAAAAATTGCTTTTAAAAAAATTTTGTATCAATATTTCATCTTTTTTTATTAAGTTTTTTTCTCCTCCTGTAAACTACGAAAACAATGAATTGAGGCCTTTTCGTATTAAGTTAACGATATAGTAGAAAAGCCCCTAATTTTTTGGTATTGTATTGACGTGACGACAATGTTGAACAGTTTAAAAAAAGTGATGATAAGAATGTGTTAAGTTTTGACAAAATCAGAAGTTAATGGTTCCGCCATTAGCCATATGAATAAAAAAAATTAAATCAAATCAATAAAAAAAATGTCATCGTTTTAAAATTTTCATTTACCCGGGCTGCTGCGATACAAAGCCCAAGTTGAAATATTTTGAAATTTCGTTTGATATCAGGTGCCGCATAATTTGCCCCATGATTTCATGATTAATGAAATTTTTTATTAACTAATTTCTTTCGCTCCTTTCTGATACCAAATTATAAATATTAATTTTTTGTGTGCTTTAAAAGAAAATAATTGTTTATCATTCCAGAAAAGGGTGAAACTCGTTCAAATACGCAAACAAACGAGGACATTTAATGACTGAGAAATTACATATTATTGTATTTGAAAAAGCATCGTTGTTGACAAGTGTCGTGCGTAATGCAGAAAAGGCCCAAAAAATTTTATTATAATTAATGTGGCAGACAAATAATAATATAGCATTACAAAAATATACTATAACATATTTAACCAGGCTGTAAACCGATACTAATTACAAATAAATGATGATGAAAATATTTTAATTGCACATACAAAACTTTCTGTTGTAGAGTATGGAAAATGAGTTAATTTATAAAAAAACAATTAAATTCAAACATTGCTCATAAATTAGGGCTCGTTTTAATATTTAAAATGAAATTAAACACTCAGATGTAAAATAACACTCTGTTAAATAAATAATTATTAAAAGTTCTATTTTAATTGAATTTTCTAACTCGTGTACTCAAGTAACGCCGCACGTTGGGAAAAACATATTAAAAACGCTCGCATCGCCTAATTTACTTAATAACGCAATTGTTATTAGCTAAAGGTTCATACATTTTGAGTATGTTTAATAGAACTTGAGAATTGTGCGGTATAATTTTTTTTTATGTAATAGCACTGGACGTTAGTACCCTAGATTCGGAAGTAAAGACTTTTAAACAACTGCACCACATGAAAAATAAAGATATATTTTAAAATTGTTGCAACTGTTGTCCTAAATAATAACAAGTAATATTCGGCTGTGCCGAATCTTATATACCCTTTACCAAAGTGCGTTTATGTAGTATAGAGTACATACATAAGCACAGAGATATGTATGTACATATTAATTTTGTGAAAAAATTCATACTTTTTTCTCTAGTGCAATTTTTAGGTTTTTGGCATTATGTTTAATTTGGTGCTTTTTCAATTTTGTCGATTTATTTTATTTTCCTGAGTTTTTTAGTTTTTATTTCTTTTTGGCAATTTTTTGAGTTTTGAATTTTTTTGTCGTTTTGGTGATTTATTTCGGCTTTTGGCGTTTTTTTTATTTTGGCGACTTTTTTTCGTTTTGGCGATTTTTTTGATTTTGGCGGTTTTTTTTCATTTAGGCGATTTTTTTTAATTTTTGCCGATTTTTTTTCATATAAGCGATTTTTTTAATTTTTGGCGAATTTTGCGGTATTTGGCGTATTTTTGTCATTGTGGAAATATATATTTTTTTTGTTTTGGCGATTTTTTTCGGTTTTTGGGGTTTTTTTTAATTTTAGCGTTATTTTCATTGTGGTGATTTTGTTCGGTTTTTGGATATTTATTTTCGTTTTGACGATTTTTTTGATTTTGGCGGTTTTTTTTCATTTAGGCGATTTTTTTTAATTTTTGGCGATTTTTTTTCATAAAAGCATTTTTTTTTTGTTTTGGCGATTTTTGCGGTTTTTGACGTTTTTTGTCATTGTGGAAATTTATTTTTAGTTTTGACACGTTTTCTCGTTTTGGCGATTTTTTCGGTTTTTGAAGTTTTTTTTATTTTAGCGTTTTTTTCATTTTGGCGATTTTTTTCGTTTTGGCGATTTTTTTAAATTTTTGGCGATTTTTAACCGTTTTTGAAAGTTTCAAGAGTTTAACTCTTACAGTTTCCAAGATAGCAATTTCTCAAAATTACATAGTCAAAATTTTATTAACTGATGGACCACCCTTTAATTTAAATTATTTTAATTTTAGTGTTAATTGTTGTAGCCTATATAAAAATACACTAATTTTACAAATTTCAAGTGTCAAATATATCAGCTATTTTTTAAATGTTTAAACTAATGTGTTTAAAATCCTTATATGCCATTTTCGTTCTTTACATACTACCATAAGCTTTAGACATTCAAAATTTGGTAACTTGCAGCAGACTTTTAAGAAAGCAGTCTGCTGTATAAATATTTTAATAATGTTGTGCACCCTACACTGATATCATCCAACTGGCAGGAAAGATGTTTTAAAAATGTATATTACTTGAATGGGAATCTTGCTCGAAATATAAGAATTTTATTACGGATTCTTACAAAGTTATATTAGCATAGATATAAATTTTGGTAGTAGTTCATGAGTTACATCCAACGGATCAATGTTTTCAACAGGATCCATTGAACTCCAAAGTCCAAAACCAAAGAATGAAGTTGACTATAGAAACTAAAATTAAAACCTGTACAATATTATTTGGATTAATAAACTTTGGTATTTGAATTTATCAACTTTGTATTTTTGTCGAGTTTAGAGATAACACTCAAATTTGACAATAGCGAGTTTATTCTTGGGTTCTGGCTTTTATATTTTTTGAAAACTCTATTGCAATTGCTATTCTTCTGATATCGTACCTTTTGAAAGAAGTAAATAATAACTGTAGTATATTCGAACTAAATAATAGCCCAATTCACAATATTGTGCAAATGGTCTTGCATCGTTGCATGTGCAGAATGGTATAGTATATTGATACTCAGCACTAATAATTGTTTAGTGGTGAGTGTCAATATACTATACTACGATGCAAGACCATTGGCACAAAATTGTAAATTAGGCTAATATCACGAATCAAAGAATTTGACTGCCATATTTAAATTTAAAAAAAAAATTAAAAAATTATTAAAAAAAGATTAATGCTCGTAGCTTTTGGTTTAGCTCTAATGTGACGGTTTTTACTATGTTTTTCCCAACGTGAGCCGCATAAAGAGGAAATATCTTAGGAACGAAATCGTATAACTGGTCCCTAACTTTATATTACACAAAGAAAAATTTCATATTAAAATGATCACACACATGTGTTTCATGTTGATTCAACACGATTTAGAGTAATTTTCAAAGAAAATCTTTCCATCCTAAATAAAAAAAAAGTAAATTAACTGTTTAACTACAATTAGAGCTGGAAAAAAGTCAGCCAATGTAATAAAGTAAAGTGAGAAAACAAAAAACATGTTGATTATTGTGTTCTTGTTTCAACTTTGTTGTTTGTTGAGCTTCTCATTTGTTTCAATGAAAGTTGCAAGGTTAGATAATAATAAAGCCAAAAAAATTAAATAAAGTCCAATTGCAAATTACTTAATTTTATTGGAGCTTATTTCATTTTTTGTTTGGGTGTTATTTCGTTGGGTCTTATTTGATAGCGCCAGTTAATTCATATCAAAATTGTTAGAACTTCTTTTCAAGAATATATTTATCCTGTTACCCAAAATATTGGAATTTCTAGGAACAATTCGGGCTCATAATGGGTTATCGCAGATCTATGATAAATAAAAATTACACAAACTGCTTTTGTATGATTATAAAAGATGTAAAAATTTAAATTTATTAATAGAAAATCGATGTAAAGCATTACATAACCATTTAATATTTTAACAATTGTAATTTATCGTAAGCTTGTCGTTATTACATAATTACTTGTATTCACTTGTTACAGATTTTATAAACTTGACAACATTTTACTTTTACGAAATTTCATAATTTTGTTAAATTCACCAAAGATCTTTGAGAAACAAGGCGTGGTATTTTCGAGTTTATAAGTTTTTCTTTCTGACAGCAGTCACCACAGCAGCCCTTATTTTTAATTTTGCAACTACTTTTCGTGCAGAAGAAATAAATTTTTTTTACATTTTTTTCGTCATTATGTGACAATCTATTCTCAAAGTCTTCACTCTTCGGCTTTAGTCTCGCACACTCCACTGGAAGATCAATTCTATATGATTTAACTTTACACTCACTGCGATTACTACCAGCTTTCAAACGATCTTGTTTTTGTCTTTCAGTTTGATTTGTGTCCGAACTTTCTGTTTCATTTGCCACATTTCTTATTAAAAATTCTGGCATAACCACCTGAGATATTTCGTCGAAGTCCAAAGCTGCTATTCTGCTACCTCCCCGGCAAACATTTCCAGTAACTTCCGATTTTTTATAGCAATCGCATTGATGGCACGAGCAGCTGGGTACGCCACACTTGTGAGGAAATTTTTTTGCGTTAGGCAAATTTTCGGAAGTTTTTGAAGATAAAGTTGTACTTCCATTACTCAGGACTTTGTCAGACATTTCTGAAAACATTAAGATATATTAAGCCAAAATTTAAACTGCATACGTATTTAAAATTTGGGATACAAATTTGCAAAAATTCGACCTTAACATATACTACCCAGTAAAAAAAGAGACTCCAAAAAAGTCATGAAAATGTAGAGTTTACGATGCGGAAGTAGTGCAAATTTCGATCCGATCTAATGATTTTTACATAGGGTTGTCATTGCAAGAAGTTCTCTTTTTCGGTGCCTGGTCACTGAAATGGAAGCGATATTAAGAAAAATTCCCTTTTTTGTGTTCTATGATAATATTTTCATCTAGGAAAAATGGTAAATAGTTGCCTTTTTTAAAAATTCGTTTATTTTTATACGAATTTAATCCCGAAACAGTGTTTACATGTAAATTTAAGCAAATAACTTTTAAATTTTAGACTAAAAATAGTTCATAAATTTCCTTAAAAAAATAAATTTTTTTTAAATTCTGGTGAGTATTTTCTAACACTATGGAGGAGTTAGAAGGTTTTGTGTGACTAAAATAAGCTTCTACGTGGTTTTTTGCTCACTCTCGGCAAATTAAAAATATCGATTTTATGGAAGCAATGAAAATGTACTTCCGCTAGAATGACTTCCATTTTTTTTCACTGGGATATACTACATAAATGTTTATAAAAGATAATTATAAATCAAACACATTTTTTATGTCCATCAATAAAAAAAATGCATACTTCCGTTAGATTTAAGTTGATTTTACTTACCTAAAATTCTTTCCAACTTTCTAACTTTTTCTACCAACTCTTGAATTTCTGGATTTGCTGCACCACTATAATAATTTTTTTTAACTGAATCAACTTTTGTTTTCTCATTTGGCTTAGTTGATATCGATATGACGTTTGCAGTTTCATCTTCTTCTGCAATTTCCACTTCCTTTAACTCTTCAATATTTACTTTGTTCTGATCTATTCTCTTTCTTATTTGTTTGCTATCACAAGCACATATTTTACATTGTTTATACTCTTGTACTTCATGTGCTTTTTGATATGCATCGTTAGTATCTTCACTGCCGCTGGCTGTAGAACTCTCATACTTCTTTTCCTTTTCCTTAGTAGAGGTTGCTGGACTGTCTCGATTAAATTTCTTAGTTCTCTTCGATCGTCTTTTTATCAAATGACTTCCCTGTATCTTACAAAACTCCTTACTACAAGAGCAAAGACATATGATCTCATCACCTTCTTCATTGTTTCCTATTGCCGAGGGATGTGAAAGATTCTGATGTTTGGATTCATTAAGAATGTGCTCTTCTTCTTCTGAACTGATTGCTAAGGATGGATTAGATTTTTTATAAAAAGAAATTCTCCCAACATCGAAGTCACGTCAATTAGAGCTTGTCTAGTCACTCTCAAGAACAATTTTATGATATTGACGATGTATTTTCATTGCATAAGGTCCAGAAAATAGCTTGAGATGGTCAATAGCAGTCAGTTATACTCGAGAGTGCATAGACAAGTCCAAATGTTTTGGTATTCTATTGATATGACGACGATGTTGATAACTGGAAGAATTGCAAGAACATTTTCATTATATCATTGTTGTTGGTTTTTAAGGTACGATCACACTTAGGAAATAAATAACAAAATAAGCGCAACCAGCAACCCATAATAAAAAATAAGTTTTCATATAATACATTACAAATTTAACGCCAAAATTAAAAAATTCACTAAACTCAAAATGTTCAAATAAAAGTTTAGTTTTATCGATTTTATTTGTACTAAAGGATTCGGATACTTTCCTAAACTCTTAATTCCTCTCTCCTTGATCTACTTCTTTAAAATTTTGCTTACCTTTTGTTTTTGAATTTTTATCATCATCTTTATTGCTGACTTCACACACATTAATATGTCGTTTAGAATTCTTATCACTTCTGTTTCTTGCATTGTAAACCATATCAGATTCATGAACTGTGTATTCCGTCTCAATATTTAGGGGTGAGGGGAATGGAAACTTTCCAATATTCTTCAGCATATAACGTAGTTTTTGAATACCTTCATCGTTCATGGTATAAAATTGCATCTTTTTTAAACGATGAAACCAATCGAATAATTTTTGAAACTTTCGGTAGTCTATGGGAAAAATAATATTCAAGGCACTGGCTGAGGAGACAATGCAAATATCGGCAATAGTCAACTGATGGATTTATAGAAAAAATAAACATTTTATTGATGAATATGTAAATATTTATAAGCACCTGCACTTACATAGTTTCCAACCATAAATGATTGACCCCTAAGATATGTATTCAAAGAATTGTAGACCCTTGAAACTTTTCTTCTGTGATATTTCACATCGATATTGGGAAACTTAGCCAGCAAAATATCGGTCTAAAAAATATTCGATTATTTATTATACATATTTATTCCAAAATTAATTGAGTAATAATGTCATTTTGGTTTGCTATTTATGACTTTATTGCAGTGAGCCGACGAAAATCGGTACATTGTGCAAACAGTGTGATCCAGACTTTAAGGATACTCGTTTACTGGTGTTAGATGCCTCCTGCACCTTTTAAACTCTTTAAGAGTAAATTAACAGTTTAAAAGGAATAAGAGGCAAGAGCAGCTTTAATGAGTGCATCGTCATATTGTATTGAAAAAAAATCTTCCAATCCGTTTTATTCTGGTTTAAGGGTACTTTTTAGAAAGAAAACAAAAATAAGAGAAAGTCAAAATATTGCCCGTATGATATCACTCAACTGAACACATTCAATGTAATTCAAATTAACTTAAAACAAAAACACTTACCAATAAATGGCTTAAGCAGCGATATAAAACGCAACACTCGTAGAACAGCATACTAGTTATTTTTTGTCGTGTTATATTATCGCAAGGACACAGATTTGATAAGCTTTGAGGCGCATACTTTTTACACAAATAAATCATAATCGAGTGTCCATTACATAATGTGACACCATCATCCACCAGCGTTGGTAACTTGCAATAAGAATTTAACTGAAAAGTTTAAGTACTTCATAATAATAAAATGTATTGACAATGTAGAGTACATTAGTGGCAATCAATTCCATTACCCATGTATAGGATTCATTTGAATTTATATCATCCATTGAATCTGTTGACTGAAGATCCACATTAATTTTTAACAATTCTATAAGCATTCGACAGCTGCGACCATGAGAGCTTAAAGCATCGTAATATAATTTTGGCGCTGTTGCATAATCATCCAACTCTTCGAATTCCATTATTATAAAGAAATTAAAAGATTGTCCTATATAATTTTTCACAAAAAATTTATTGTTATGTAGTAAAATATAGAAAACATAAAATAAATTATACAAATAATTTTTGTTTAAATATAAACGAATTGATTTTTTTGAAAAAGAATTAAATATTTGTGTCATACATGACATCAAGCCATGCACAGTGGGATATGGTAGAAAAAATAAGTTGAAATAAATCTATACAAAGTATATTTCAAGGTCAAGGCAGCTAGTTCAAGTACTAGTATTTCCACAACAAAACTACAACACCAAAAAACATACACATTTTGATGGCAAAAACAAACACAATAGAGTCAAAATTTGTATGTGTTTTTCCCGCCTGCATTCCCAGTTGGCCATGTCTTTCAGACATCTTACAAACCGGATCAACGACAATCACCCTTATTCCAGTCATCGAAATTGACGTCACTTTACCACAATATCAGAAAATTGGGGTTTGTTTACTCGATCTCGAGAACAATTTTATGCTACTGACGATATGTTTCCGTTTCATAAAGTCTATAAAATAGCATAAACCTGCCAACAGGAGTCAGTTGTTTTCCACAACGGTTACACCAGCCCAAATTTTTTGGTATTCTATGTCGCCAACTGGAATAAGGGTAAATGTGAAAGCGTGGAGAACTTGTTGGCGATAGCTCAAACATATCATTGAGAAAAGATTCGGACAAAAAAATGGCCGCTAAATTCAAACTTTCGCTCATAATTTCTTTGTCTCTGAAGAACTGAAAGTTTCTATAACATTTTCATTAATAAAAAAACTACATGCAATTTTACATTGAGCAGTTTTTCTTTAACCAAGTCTATTAGTACGGTTTCTGTTTTATTTCCTCTTATTGCATATGACCTCGTCGACGTCACATCGAGACGACAGTAAAAATAGTCACTTGTCTAATCTTTATCGGCAACAATTGGCTCTTTTTGACATTCTCTTATTAATCTTTAAGGCTTTGTAAATTAATGTAATATGTTAATAGTAGTCAATTATTGTCGATAAAGAGCAGACAGTCACAATTTTTACTGTTGTTTTGATATGAGGTCGATGACGTCATTCACAATAAGGGGGATTGTCTTGAAAAAACTGTAATCGATATCGTGCATGACAAATATCAAAATTTATCTAAGTATTGATTGATGAGAGTATCCTGTGTGACAAGTTGGCCAACTGGGGTTTTAACAACAAGCACACTGACACACACTTTACTTAAAATCACATACTCTTGCATTTTCCCAGTTGACCAAGACTTTCGTTAATGATATTGATTTCGAATATAGCTCGAATATTTATCGTGTAAAACTTTCGAGAATGACACTCAAAAATTAATTGAAATAGTTCAGCTGTCGTTCAGATTTCTTCCAGAAAAATATTTCATGTCGAAGTCGTGCTGGCAATATCAAAAGTGAGCCAGTATCAAACTAATGAGGCAGCAGAAAAAGTAAAACAAGTCATTTTATTTGTAATTTATTTAAATTGTTTATATAATTTTTCGACCTTTTTTATATGTTCAATGAAACTATTTTTTTAAGCTTTAGGTCAGCAAATTTTATAAATTTTTTTATATTTTTATTTTTATATCGATATTTCGTTAACCTTTCCAAAAAGCATTACAAAATTGTATATGTTAAAAAACTTTTAAACACTTTTTTTTCATTTATGAAAAATATTGTAGACTTACACCTATTTTGTTTTTATACCAATACTTTTCAAAACTGGTTAAAAAAAAATTATATGACACACATTGTTATTTATAATTATAAAAAAATTTTTTTGATTGAAAAGAAAAAAAGACGAAAACTAACTATCAAAATATAAAAACAAGAATAATCCTGAAGAAGTTAACCAAAGGTTAACGAAATATCAATATAAAAATAAAAATATAAAGAAATTTATAAAATTTACTGACCTAAAGCTTAAAAAAATAGTTTCATTGTAATTTATTTATTTAATTAATTTTTTTTATTCGTTCACTTACGTTGTAGGATTTCCATTCTCCATTCTAAGAGACTAGCACACATTCGCTAGGCTATCGTGTCAATTTTGTTTCTGTTCAATATGTAAAGTATGTGTTTTTTAGTTCTTTAACTTACAGTGCAGTCATTTCTCGAACTCGGTACATCTAGACTAACAAGCAAGCATATGTATATCCACTAGGCTATCGTTACATATTTCAGAAACTATTGAGAAAAGCTCGCTTTAGCAAATATTCTAATATTTTTAGATTCGCGAATAAACATCGAACAATTATATTTCGAAATTTGTTCGCTTCAGTGAGCATTCGTTTATATCGAATATCAGGTCAAGTGGGTTGTGAACATTAACCTGCTGGGCTTGTGTTAGTGTAATTTGAATTGAATTGTAATTGCATCTCTCTATTCAAGGTTAAATAAAAATCTTAGGGCCATTTTCACAACTTGCCTTTAGCTAAAGGCAGGATTTTGTTTGCCCCACAAATATTTTTGCACTACTACAACTTAAATTTCTTATTATTATTATTATCTATAGTTATAATATTTAATGGATAAAAAATAATAAATCAAGATTTTATAATACGAAGCTATTTATATTTAGCTAAGGGCAAGTTGTGAAAATGACCCTTAGTATATATTTAGTATGACAATATGCAATAATAGTTCACATTTGACTCAAGGAAAATAGGGGTTTCGGAAGATTTGACGTTACCACTACTTTCGTTTGATGCTTTCTTTCCATATCTATAATTTTAAGCACTGCAAATTCCAACTTGAATATAATCAGAATAATAGAGAGAAATTGCCTTAAGTCTACTTAAGCTACTATTCCATATTACTACATAATTATATCAAATTGTTGTACAAGCAACTCTACAACAATGGACAGACACAAGTGAAATATTTTAAACTTGTGAAAAAACAGACAACAAAAATATGAAGAAAAATTAACGTAACAAACAATTATGAAAAATTGTATCACTTGCATTACTTGCATAGATCTTTTTAAAATTTAAATAGACTTTGAAGCTGCAGCTTCTGAACAGGTCCTCATATTTTTATAAAATTTTAAAACTTGTTGGAGAACCTGCTGCTAAGAGGCAAGGCAGGCTACACAAGGTCCCATAGTGTGACTCCTATCGTGTATAAAAAATATATGCCCATAGAAATGTTTTATTTATGATATAACAAACAAGACAATAGGTCTGTTCGGGTACTTTTTCAGTGAAATTCAGTGACTGAATGAATAATGAATAATATTAAGTAATTTAATTTCTAAATTAAGACGTTTGTAAAAATAAGTAAGTACGCGAATGGTAAAATTGTAAAATCCAGTAAAATATATAAGTAATATAAAGTGAATAGGTATATTATTATAGTGAAATTACAAAGTATAGTTTTGTATATTTTTTGCACATACTATGCATAATTTTTTTTCCAAAACTACTCGGATTAGCAATCATCTGGCTAATAATTTTGGTGCCAAAAAATTTGAACATAGCTTGATACTCACTGCCTCGGCAAATTTTCTCCGGTTATTTGAGGTGTGCGCTTATGAGAGAGGTACACATTTTTTGGCAGTTTATTGTAGTTGAAAAATTATATTTTGGTACACGAGCTAGGCAAACCACTTCTTTAAATAAATAGCAATTTCTTTGCAGTCTTCAACGCATTAGTATTTACATATATTTGCGTTAACCGGGGAATCACCAATATCATTGTCACTAATATAAACATAAATCAGAGTTTAATAAAGAAATACCTAATAATAATATTTAAATGCAGCTCTTGTTGACATGTTTCACCGATTCTGTCTGGTTATGAGAGATATTTAATCACCCTTATTGAGAATGGTGACATCGACGTCACATCAAGACGACAGTAAAAATTGTCACTTGTCTACTCTTTATCGGCAACAATTTGCTGTTATTGACAATATCTTACTAATCTCTAAGAATTTGTAAATTAATGGAGCATGTTAATAATAGTCAATTGTTGTCGACAAAGAGTAGAATATTTTTAAAAATTTACAGCCTTATTTATACCACAAATATAAGATTTATACAAATTATTAAGGCTTTGTAGAGACTTTTTAAGAAAATTTTTTATGAAAATTTGTTTTTAAAAGCCTTCTTAAAGCCTTAATAAGTTTTATAAATAAGGTGGTTAGTGTCCGCGTCCGGTTATTAGAGTGTCCGGGGATGGGAATGCATTTTGTATGAAAGGACTAATGAACGTATTGGATCTAGAAAACATGTCCGGTTATTAGAGGTGTCCGATTGTATGAGGTGTTCGTTATGAGCTGTTTCACTGTATACGCAAACAAATTTACAAAAATTATACATACATATATGCAAAAAAAAAATATACATATAAACGAAATGTTCACTACAATAATATATTCACTTTATTTACGTCCAAAAACAATCTTGTATGTTTTGTATCAGTGACCTGCAATGAATCGTTTTTTCGCTATTCATACAGGCTCATGAAATTTTAAATATAAATGCGAAGACATCATTTAAACTCAACTACTCTGATGTACGCTTACTCACAATAAGATTCATTTAAAAGTATAGGTTGCAATAAATGCGAATGCGACGTCGACATTCATATTCATACCACACTCACACGCAAAAATCATCTCAGTTTGATTTCTAATTTCAGGAAAATACTTATACTACTCACATTGATTAAACTCATTTAACTCATGCATGTGTGTTTATTTAAAAGTTTAGTCATTAAAGAGTTTGCAAGTACTATACAAAAGTAGTAAATATGGTTGTTTATCGATTCCTGCAAAAAAAGCAACAGAGACACACATAAGCTCATAATGAGAAGTTTAATGTTTGTATACGAAGTTCGCATTGTGAATCATACTTATAAATTTTGAATCGTGCATAAGCATTGAGTTAACAAGAGTCGAAATAAATAACGTCATAAATGTTTCCAAGTATGGGTTCGATGCGCACTTCAAGCTTTCGAGTGAATCTGACTCATAGACAACATTGCAAAAAGTGTGAGTGCTCATGAGTACCAGAAGTTATAATTCATGATTTACCTCTACTCACTATTTCACTACTCATTGCTTTTCTCTGTTTTGTATCCCACGTGAAATTAAATCGTTTGAAATATACTCATTTTTAATTTCAAGTGAAATAATGTTAATGTTTATTATACCCGAATATATTTCAGGCTTAAAACTTTAAAAAACAAACTTTTTTTATTTTTCACTCTGCTTATACATAAATTACATATATTTTTATTTGCATATTTTTATTTGCATGTGCACATTTCCATATAAAATACATTTTTAATCATTTTGTTCCAATCTTATTCCATCGCTAGGAAATTTAAATTTCCCACATTCTTCAATCATGCATTTTAATTCTTGCAAACCACTTTGATTTATTTCATATTCTGGCATTGATTTCATAATCGTCATCCACGATGCCAGTGAAGGCCATTGTGCGCCAGTAATGGGAAACATCAGTTCAATGGTGCTTAATGTGGTTACGGCGGAAATATCAGCAATTGTTAACTGAGAAATGAAACATGATCGTCGAATTTGTTATGTTTGTGGGTTAAGTTTGAATAGAAATAAATGAATAAATGAAAATTAATTTTTGTTTTGCTTTAGTATCTATATGTATACATACATACGTACATACATATATATGTGTATATCAACTTACATAATCTGCGGCAAAATACAAATTCTTCTTCAAGTGAGCTTCACACATGTCGTAAGTTTCGTAAATTTTACGTTGATGGTATGATATATCGACATTGGCATATGTTTTGCGAACAATTTCGGACTGAAAGAAGAAGAGAATTACATATACATATGTACATGAGAGAAAAAGTAATTCGTTATGAGAAAAATTCGTTATAGGGAAGTTCGGCTGTAATTTAATATTAAACTTTAATGGGTGCATCCTCGCCCACTTTTTTAAATGCAAGATCGCCTCATTTGTAGAGCTCAGGATAAGTGTCAAGTTTCATTAGAATAAATTAAGTAGAAGGACGTAAAATATAACATTGAGTTTTAATGGGCTTTACTATGCCCATTTTTTTAAGTTCTACATTCTGTCATTATAAAAGACGAAGGAGTCTGCTAGAATGGAAGTACATTCTATATTTATATCATGCATATACATACATATGAGAGAATAAATAAATAATACAATAAATATCAGAAAACTAACAAAATACCGAGAAAAACTCGCTATAGTGAAGTTCGTTATAAAGAAGATCGACTGTAATTTAATACAAACGTGTCATTCATACAGTTCCGAATGTGTGCAATGTTTCGTAAGAATAGGTTAATTAGAAGCACGCGATATATAATATTCAATTTCAATGGGCGTGACTCCGTACATTTTTTAAGCTCTACATTATGAAAGACCAAAGTGTGTGCTAAGTTTCGTAGCGATCCGATACGTAAAAATACAGAAAATCAAAGGATAGGAAAATAAATAAAAAAATTATAGGCGTGTTACCTGCCGACCACTTTTTTGACAATGGGACCAAATGGCGGCTATACCTATGCTATGAAGAAGTAACACACATAAAAATATTAAGACAACCTCCTGCTATTTTGAAGTTGGAAGCGCTTACATTTATAAAATTTTTGGGTTTTAGATATTAAAGAAAATAATATTTGTTTTAAAACTTACCATCATTTCACTATCACGTCGAAATATTAAAGAAGCCTCAAAAAACAGCATATTGGTTACTTTGATGCGTTCCTTGTATTCCTTGGGCCACAGTTTCGAATTGTCCTTTTGATATTTCTCACATAAATGCATTAAAATTACATGAGAATCAGTTAATATTAGATCTTCCTCACTATCGACAAGAGTAGGTACAGTATGAGCTGGATTTGTCTGAAGGTTTTAGAATATTTTAGCAAAATCATACATACATTCATACATACATATGTAAGTAAGTACACACTTATGTACATACATATTTGATATTGAACTTTAAGTAGGTATACATACTTCTTTAAAACTCGGCTTAAACTGTTCACCCTTAAACAAATCGATAAATTTTAATTCCACATCAATTTCAAGAATCTTTAATAACATTAACACACTGCGCACAGGAGGACTGCGCTGATCATAGTATAAAACTGGTTGTACCATGCCGCACCTTATGCAAGACGTGCTTACAATTTCAAAAACAAATTAAAACTGACTTCGAGCGAAATTAAATTTAATGGAAAATTGGAATAATTTGTTAGCCTGTACTAAATATAACTTGGGTTGTAGTCTTTGCTAAGTGCAAAATGTTTTCTCGTGTTGGCATTGCAGTATGGCATCTCTCAATAAATAAAAGGTAAACATCAACACAGCTGTTCGAACCTAACCTCAAAATAAGAACAATAACATTTTGTTTGACATTCCTTTTTTTGAGCATATTGTTGCGTGAAATTAAAAACTTTATTTAATAATTTATTTCGCACTATTCTAGTGAAAAGTACTTAAAAATAGTGAAATAACAATGCATTTAGCGAAACGCTGGCAATGTTTACCTAAAAATTTACGTTTTTTAAAAACCATTAGAAATGTTGCAGCGGCCAGTACGACCAGCACAAAAGAAGAAATTGTTATACCAAAACGCATACCCAGAACGCCCACAAGTATTTTGCAAGCTTTATCCGCTACCGTTAAAAGAGATCCCACGGCGCCCCACTATAAGTACCATGATGATCCATACTTAATACCTACGTCAAATGTTGCCAAACGTACTTTAGCCATGTCTCAAGAAGCCGGTCGCAAGGCAGCTAAATGGATTAAACAAGAGCATAGAGATCTATTCCAGGTAATATAAGCAATTAAAGCTTTATTTTTCAATTACCTTCGAACATTGTGTTCTTTAAGCATCAAGAAGCCCAACCTCCAATAGAGGCTTTCGCTCCCAAAATGGTTTTCACCGAAGAATCTGAGGTTAATAGCCAAACATTAGAGCAACTAATTAAACAATGTGAGATTGAAGATGCTGTTTTTGTTTATAATCTCATGAAAGAAAAGGGCTTGGAAATTACTTCTGAACAGCGGCAAAGTCTTTTAGAGTTTATTTCTTTCTATAACAATGAACAACCACTGCCGGAAGAATATTACGAGGAGCGTTGGTTTAATCAAAATAATGAGGCACAGCAGCGTCATCGTAAAACCTGGAAAGATGGTGACTTAGCCGAACAGATTTTTAATGAAATTGAACCCAAAACTGCCAAGACTTACGCAGCCATAATTAGGGGAATGGCTAAATATTATCAGGTGAATATGACTATGTATTACTATGTATGTATTGTAATTTCTTGTTTTTTTTAATTTAACGCGTCTCAAAACGAATACGAATTTTAAAAAAGTTTGTATGTTGTTGAATAAGCATGTGCACAATTCAAAACAGCTTTTTTGAGTTGTAGCTGAGGTCTAACTAATGAATTGCTTCAGCAAGTGCGTCTAGAAAATTTTGAAAAGTTTTCAAAACTGGTGTTTCAATATTAGCTAGGATGTTAAAAAATAATTTTTAATTTTTTTTTCTACTCTATGTACTATGTACATATAAATTATTCGAAATTGCACAAACTCTGTTGGATTTTTTTTAACAAATTAAATAAAGTAGCAATCAACAAAGTGTTAGTCTTAAATAACTAACTATTCACTGTCTTACTCATAAAAAATTATTTTTATTTATAAGAGGTTTCTAAAATAGTGTTTCATAAAAAATTTTATTTTATAAAACCTACATAAAAATGTGCTTTTATGAATAAGACCGTAAAGTATTTTACTTCAATAAGTTTATTTATATTATTACTCAGCAAAAAATAAAATGATTACTTTTTGCTCAGGTTTGAAGTATTAGGTACACTAAGCGATTATTCCATATGGCCACAGATTTGATTTTAATACAAATTATGATCCTGTACTTCTTAAATAATTAAATTAAATTTCTTAAATAATTCATAAATAAAACATAGTTGTGAAAGCATTTTTATATGTACATATACATATTTTTCAGGCCGATCGAGCTTACGCCCTGTTCCAGGAAGCGCAAGAAAAACAATTTCAATTGGACACTAACACTTACAATTTCATTATAACTAATGCCAACTTTCTCAAGGAAAATGTTGACCAACGTTGGGAATTATGCAAAGATTTATTGCAACAAATGAAAGAACAAAAGCTAAAACCAAATTTAGGCACTATGAATGCACTATTGGAATGCATTAGCACTTTTGGCAATTATAAACTGGCACGAAACTCAGCCCTGCAAGTTCTATCGGAATTTAAAAAAATAGACATAGCTCCCAGCCTAGGAACATATTACTATCTTTTAATTATCTTTTGCCGTGAAAGGGGTCCAGTTTCACATATCATTGTGGACATATTAAATGAAATTGAAGGTCGAGAATTTCATATACAACATCATAAAGATACATTTTTCTTTACCACTGCCATGGATGTGTGCCGTCATCATTTACACGATCGTTCATTGGCCAAAAGGGTGAATGACTTGTTGCACACGGGCAGTAATTATGATTTAATTGGTGACACCTACAAAGAAGCGATTTATTATAGACACTACTTTGCCTTGCTGAGCCAAACTTCGACTGTGGAGGAGTTTATGGAAATATACGAATTTTTAGTGCCTAATATTTGCATACCGGAACCCGGCATAATGGAGGAAATCTTAAAAATGGTAGAGCTTAATGGTGCATTTGAATTGATGCCTCGTTTGTGGTCTGATATGGTGATATTCGATCATATAAATCGTGAAAGCCTTTTAACACGCCCCTTAAAAATAATGGTGTCCAATAAACCAGATATAAGCCAACTGCACCAACAGCAATTACCCGAACAATTCGCTAAAGTTGCTTTGGATATTTATAACAAAGTCGAAGAATCGGAGAGTAGGCAAAAGCAATTGTCCTTTACCGGGCATATGATTGGTGATATTTTATCCCTTCTATTACGTGGTGGTAATTGGTCAAAGGCTGTGGAAGTTTTTGCCAATATAGATAAAAACCAACACCGTATACCTGGTACTCCGTCGGAAGATTGTCTTATGGAATATATTGAAGCTTCCATAGTGAACAAGGCGCCCTCGGAAGCTTTAGTGTGCCTGGAATATGCCGTTGAAAACAACATGGATGGCTTAGTTCTAGCCAAGCGCATTAATGAAGGCTTCACCTTAAACGAAGTGCATCTGTCCAAGATGAAATCTTTGGTGGGCGATAGTTTTTTAAAAGAGTAATTTAACTAATGTTTGCTTTTAATTAATTTATAATAGCTTATTTAGATGAGATGACGTTTTGTTTTTTGTTAAGTTCAGCGATTAAAAAAATAAATATTACACACAAAGTTGAAGTATATTAATTTTTTATTCATATCAATTGTTGTTGTATACAAACCGAGAAGCTCCGGGAGCAAAAGCATAATTGGTCACTATATTTTCTATTTATTTATTACTAGAAAAACTAGAAATATGATATGTTTCCTTATACGATGTATGAGGGCACAACTTTCACAACTTTTTCCAGATTTTGATACCACGTACAAGTATATAAAATCTGAATATTCTAAATAAAAATAATTTTCAGTCAATAAAAAAGCTCTTCTATCGCTATCTTAAAAAAATACATATTTATTTTAATTAATATGCATGTGTACAGATGTATGTAAATATGTTTATACATATTTTATTACTGTTAATTTTAAAATGAAATGTCTTATAAAATATTGCTAATATAAATATGTATATTCATTTTAACGATTTTTCGTTGACTGCTTAAAAAGGTTCTCCCAATGTATACCATCGTGAGGCAAAGGGCTGCTCAAAAAAGGAGATAACCACACTAAATGCCAGCGTTTACCCAAAATCATTTCAATATTCATCTTCCAACCTAAATCGTAATGGGGATAATTACGTTCATATGTTGTCGCTCCTTTCAGAATATTGGGGAGATGGAACCATATAAGTACCACAATATAGATAAATAAAACAAAATTGATTTCATACACGAAGAGGTACACGTTTAGCCATGAGAACTCAGCAAATAATCCCAAAAATGGAAAGACGAGCTTAAAGGCAGTACGTAAATTCCAATAGATATCTTTGTGCAGCCACCAGATGTAAATATTGTTGTAGAGAAAAGAGTAGGCACAGCCGATAAGTGAATGTAGCAGAAATAATAAGAAATAACGTTGATTGCGATGGCCAATACAGTTTGCGGCAAAAACGCAATGATGATCGCGTTTTAAAATGCAAGTTTTACAAGTGTCACAATGCCAGGAGCGGGGTGGTGCCAACAGCTCACATAACGTACACAAACGCCAGTGTTTGCGCAGCTGAGGTTCAAGGGGAGGCTTAAGCATTAAACCTTAAAACAAAGAATAAATTTAAATTGTGTACAAATAAAAATGTATACATATTTAGTTGCTTACTTCTTATGCTGGGATCCTCTAGTATGCAGGCTATATAGTTGCCCATGATATTGTAAACAATGTAAACACCACCCAACCATGTTAGTATAAACATTATGCTGCCGGGTTCATGAAATGCTGGCAATACAATGCACAATTGAAATATAAAACTTACGGGCACAAATGACAACAAAAACATTAAGCAGCCCACATCAGCTGGAGATTGTGGTATGTCCCTCATAGATCTAATTTTAAACATTATCTTGATATTTATAACAAAAATGTGTGTATGTTCTCGATAATTCTTATTAAAACTTCTATTTTCTATTATTTTGCTTTTTCTTTTTTAATGTTTAATTATATACTTCGGTTTTTAGTATGAGTTTATGTATGCCTACTCAAAACAAAAACAATCCCCATTTCCTTCCTTTTGATGTTTGTTTGGAATTGTTGAATGGCACAACAGAAGCAATATAACTGTAAAGTTTTTTATTAGTATTAAAATGTGCTGCCAAGTCCTGTAACGACTGTCAACATAAGTTTCATTTTATTGAGCTATCATATATGTTATATGGTGTGTTTTTAACGGTTGTTTTGAATCGTTGAAATTAATCAATGCACAAAGTGTATTAATATTTGGTGTTTTACAATAAGCAATATTCCCAGCATCCTACCGTGTAAACTACTAATCTTCATTAAAAACATGTCACAAAAGTATATCATATCGGTACCTTAATATGCAAAGGCTCCAAGTCTACTGTTTTTTAGAAATTGAGATTTTAATTCAGTAAGAATTTACAATAATTAAAAATACATTAATTACAAAGAAAAAATGTATACTATCAGTTATCTCGTTTTTTGTTGTTCTTATGTAGTGATGAGCAAAAGCGCTTAGTACAATTTATTAAAGTTTGCATTTCAAATTTTTATATTTATACAGCCTTATTTATAAAAATTATTATAGATTTTTAAGAAAAATTTAAGTTAAACACCTTTTTTCATATTATATTTACATAAAAACACAATATTAGAATAAGTTAACTATAATTAGATATTTCATTTATAATACACTTAACTTATTTTTTTATTGCCTTTCACATTATCAGTCTTCCCCTCAACTTTCCAATGAACACCATCATCTGGCAGATCACTTTTCAACAATGGTGACAGCCATACTAAATGCTTACGTTTACCGAGAACTGTCTCCAGGTTTCGCTTCCACGATCCCATATTGTAGGGATAATTTTTATCTTTTTCATAACAAACTCCACCTTTAAACAATCCAGGGCCGTGATAAACTAGCAAAACCACACTATAACACACAGCTAATATATTGAGATTGTAATATATTAGAAACATATTGTGCCATATAGAACCACTGATCAGCATCAGAAGTGGACAAGACATTCTTAGAATAGAAAACCAGTTACAAAAGATACGTCCATTGACTACCCACAAAAACAAGGAGTTGTAAATGAAGGCATAAGTGGCGCCGATAAACAAGTAGATGATAAACATTATGAAATAACGATGATTTTTATGACCCACACAACAGCCAACAAAAATACAGTGGTGATCACGTTTTAGAATGCAAGTTTGACACACCATGCAATGCCAACTACGAGGTGGTGCCAGCTTTTGGCAGTTTTCACATTCATGCCATCCCAGATACTCCAATTTATTTCTATCTGCCAGAGGTACTTTAAGGTTTTTAACTGAAATTTCAAAGAAGCATAAAATATTTTTATATATTTGCTGAGATATTTAATAATTAATATTTTGCAAAATTCAGATACACAAAATGAAAATTAAAGTATCAGTTAATGTTATTTTGAAAATTTGCTAAATCTTGGAAACCTTAAGAGGCAGATTCTTGCAATTTTCAAAAACGCTAAAACTAAGAAATCCAAAAATTAAAAAAAAATCATCAAAATGAAAAAATCGCCAAAAATCAAACAAAATGCGACAAAAAAGCGCCAAAACTAAAACAAATCGCTTAAAGTAAAATAAATCGCCACAAACCAAGAAAAAACCTCAAAAACGCCGAAAGTATCAAAAACCCACAAACTAAAAAAATCTCAAAAACAAAAAAGCGCCAAAAGTAAGAAAAAAAACTCCAAGAATATTCCATTATATAGGCTAAAGTTCCTGTAGTACATATTACATACATACACCAAACCAAATAGATCAACCAAATAGACTCAAAGTTTTTTTTTTGGAAAATTGAGTTTCACAAATTATTATATAACATTAACAAAAAGTAGTCTATTTTATCGCTCAACCGAATAGACTCAAGGACCTTAATTTTATTAAAACCACAAATTAATGAAAAGACAAAGTAAAAAAGTATTTTCTTATAATATTTACACTTTATTAATAATGAGTAAAGCCACCTTTATTTGAAATAACTTCAAAAATGCGGTCAGGGAGTGAGTCGTAAAGTGATTTTAAATAGTCCAAGAACACTTCGCTCCAGGCGCTCAAAATGGCTGCTTTTAGTGATTCGACGCTTTCAAGCTGTCTGCCAGATTGATACACCTTACGTGTGTGCCATCCCGCAGGGCATTGTCCTGTTGAAATGTCCAGGGTAATGATCCAAAAATGTTTTAAAAATGGGGAAATGCATTTTGGAGCACTTCTTTGTATTTATTTGCATTCATCCTGGATGAAACAAATTGAATTGCAAATGTCCCAAAATAGGATATGACACCCCACACCTTAATACCCCCCTCACGACTATCGAGACGGGTTAAAAAGCTTTCCTCCTTTCTTAAATCATGGAAGTAATAGTTATAGCCGTCTGGTCCATCCAAATTGAAGCGTATGTATGTATGTAGTAGTGATGTAACGAATGTCAATTTTTGATATTCGCGAATACGAATACGAATATTTCGAAAGATATTGGCGAATACGAATACGAATATTTGAAACGATATTCGCGAATACGAATATTATATGCAATATGAAATATAAAAAAATTGTTAAGCTCAAATTTCTATAAAAAATAAATGCATTTGTACAAACTAAGATTTTTAGTCATTTATTTAAATTTTGTTTAGGATTTATACATTTACGAATACATTCGTATTCGCCTGAAAATGGCCGAATATGCGACAATTCGAATACGAATATTCGTACATCACTAGTATGTAGTCTCCGTACGTAATACTTCGCGTGCGAGTCAAAGTCGCACTTTACTAAATTTATTGATGCATACAGCAGCTTAGAGTCTAGACCAGTGTTGCCAGAATTTCTAAGGCTAAAATCTGCAAAATTTAACAATTTTTCACGAAAAAATCTTCAAAATCTGCATTTTATTTTTAAAATCTTCAAAAAATCTTCAAAGCTATTTTTAAAATAACTTTTTTATATATTATTAAAAAAATTTACATAAATATGGATGTACAAGTGTAATATAAATATTTTTTCATTAACCCATATTCATAAAATTTAAGCTCCACTTAAAATGTGTTTTATTTAAATTTTTTCGAATTTTTTTTTTAAATAACTTTCAATCACATTTTTTTTATGAATAGAAACCTTTAATGTTGGAAGAATGTGCCAACCAAAACATTTTTGAAATAAAGCAAAAAAACTTTATATGTTTATAGAACGACACTATAATACAAGTATTAATACTTTTGACGAAAATTCATCCCTGCTCTTATATTTGTTTCAAAAATTTCCAAAAAAAAACAGTAACAACTCAACATTTCAGAGCTGCATTTTCCACAAAAGTCTTTATACATGTATAATAGTCTGTGTGGCCTTTAAACTGTGAGTCGTTCACACATTAAGAAACAAAAAGTAGTAACAGTAATAGCAAAAAATTTAAAAAAAAATTCACTATAATAGGAGTTGAAAAATCTGCGTTTTTAGGCCAAAAATCTTCAAATCTGGATTTCGTCTTTTTGGAGAGTAAAAATCTGCAAAATTCAGATAAATCTGCATTTCTGGCAACCGTGGTCTAGACGTGCTTTTAGCAAGCAACAAAACATATTCATGTTCACATTGACACGCATTATAGGGTAGAATTCGTAAATACAAACGATTTTTTTCGTTTTGAAATTTGTATAGAAAAAATATTTTTTTAAACGAATTTTCGTTATTTTTTATACGAATATGAAACGTTTGGAAATGAGATTTTGACCCAATCTGCCTACAAATGAAAATCAGATATACAATTTTTGTTTAATTTAAGCTTTTTGTGGAACGTTTTATTTCTTGGTGCTGCTTTATCGACATTAGGGATGCCAATGGCAGAAGCACGGGATTTAGCTGCAAGAATCCCGGAATTCCTTGGGATTAAAGAATCCCAAAATTTCAGTTATTGTGGTGATAAATCTTAATTTGTAGTGCATTTAGATTAGCAAGTGTTTTGTTCAATTTTACTTTGAACCTAAATTTGCGTTTGTAAACACCGTCAAGTTTGTTTCACCAAGTCTCATCAATTTGCGTTGTAGTAGAGTATTACGAATGACAAAACAAAACGAATGTGCAAATGGTGCGGTCAAGTCTGTACTCCTATCTATTCTCTTTTCCTCTCTCCTAAAAACTCAAAATTTGACGAGTCAGACCTGACGTATGTGAATCAGGACTGATTGTAATAAAGTATGTATTTAGATCCGGTATTTATTAAATTGTTTCCATTTCTAGTAAAAATAATAAATAAGCTTGAGGTTTTTGCAAGAGAGCTAAAGTTACGCGTATAAGAAAGCTAAGCGAATAGAGAAAACTGTGCTGCAATTTTCAAAATATATGTTGATACGAAATAAGCAATTTCTTAAATTGCTTAGATGAAAATGTATGTACATATATTCAAAGTTGTGTACATTTGCTTCATATATATTTAGTTTTCTGCATAGTAGTGCTCCCACTGAACGATTCTTTTTCTAAATTGGCATCATTAGAAAATAAATTATCTAATGGGCTGAAAGTTTAAATTTGTCATTCCATCTTATCTGCTTTAAGTTTTTAGCAAATTGATTTGAAAGACTATAGGTATTTTAAATGATGATGAACCTTTTCAAAAGTAGTTATACAGTTTCAAACAAAATGGCATTTAATAACTATTAAAAATTTCTCAAAACGATCTATTTCCGTTAATTAAAATGCAATGTACAAAAAATTTACAGAATTGTCTTGTGCCTACCCCTTGAGAATTCAATATTCAGATATTTATCAAAAGTTAAATAAATTTTCTTTAAAGTAAACAAGATCAGTTGCATGTATCTTCAGAAAATTCAAGTAATTTATTATTATAAGCACAGATTATGTGAATTATTTTTATATTTTGTGGCTTTATTTTATCATCAAAATAGTATTTCTTAAAAATAAGCAGATTTGTTTTAATTTTTCTTGTTTTTAATAGAAAGTTTTGCGTACAATTAAAAACCAATATTCTACAATTGGCAACGTTGAATGCGGAGTGCCGCAAGGTTCTATTTTGGCTCCACATTTGTATAACATTTTTATTCATGATTTTCCACACCAATTGATTGTACTACTGGTATTCTTTACGCAGATGATTAGTTACTTTACGCTCATGGCACTTCTCCAAATAATACACTGAGATCTATGTATTTCGTCATATTTAAATTCTGTTAACAATTTTTATAAATTATGGCGCATAAAAATAAATGCATCCAAAAGTGAGGCCATTTGTTTAAGGAATGCTTCTGGAAAATGCAAATATTTTGTTGTACCAGAGAGCAAACAGCTTAGTTTATCCCTTGATGGACAAGAAGTCCCTTTTGTGGACAATCTCAAATATTTAGGAGTTCATTTTAACCAGCTTTTTAAGTTTAACCGCCACGCTAGAATTTTTCTCAACAAAGCCCGCAGGATTAAAATTTCTTTTGGAAGATTGTTCAATAGCAAATATTTACCAGAAAAGACAAAATTGTTAATTTATAAATTAAGCATAAGGCCGGTTCTTATGTATGCATTTCCGATATGGTTCTCAGTTTCACCGATGGTAATGGAGGATTTTGAAATTTTCGAACGTAAAATTCTCAGGCTTTGTGTTAACAAACACTTCGAACGGATTCATTAGAAACTTTCTAATAAATATATATATATGATCTAACAAAAATTAAACCTTTAGCCTCACATGCTTTTGATTTAATGAAACGCTTTATGGACTCCTTACCTAATGTCGATAATGTTTTAATTCAAAATGTACTGAATGATCAAGTTCGTTTCAATTGGCTTAATACCAACTACTACTCACCCCTTAGGTTTTTTGGAACATGAAACTATATGCGTAAATAACTTACTACCTAAATTTTATGTTTCAAAAATTCAAGGTGCCCACAGGGGCTAATTTTTTTGCTTTTCTTTCTATTTTTTTATTGTTTTTAGCTTTAAGTTTAGTTTTTAAGTACATACTTTTCTATTACTGTTAAAAATGTTGTGCCGTGAGCAAGCACCATAAACTTTAATGTTTGAAATTTTCCACAAAAACAGACAAATTTGTTACTGTAAAACGTTATTATTTATTAATGCAAAACATTATAGTTTTAAGTTTTCTTGTAATTCTACCTTTAGTTGTTTTTATGTATATCTGTTTTACGTACCTTTTCACAATGTATGGTTAAAATATAACAGGGGCTTTAACGGCAGGTTTTGTATGAAGAACTGTTAGTTAAAGTTCACGTTAACTCTTAACCATACATTGTGAAAAGGTACGTTAAAGTCTCAAATAAACTTATAGCGTAGACAGACGACAGCGTTAATTTGCATTAACTGTCTTAATTCAAATTAACTTGTGAATTATCCCCATTCCAATGCGTATTAGATTTACCGTAAATGCACTAAATGAAACTGAATTAATACTGAATTTAACTATATGATAACACCGCTCTCATATGGTAACACGGTAGCACTGTCAACCATCAATCAAATTGTGGCAAATTGTATTCGTTTTCAAAATTAAAATGGATTCAAAGTCAGAAAATTTAAGTTATTTTAATTGTTTTTAGAAAAAGAAAAAAGGAATATTAAAATCGAGACATATTTTTTCTAGTTTAAGATTTCCAAGGAAAATAATCGAAGTGTGTGGTACGAAAGGGATGCACAGATTTTGCTAGCTGTTTACTTAATGCAAATAACAGTCGTCTGTCAGGGTAAATTTTTAATTCACATAAGTGAGCTCTTAATGCAAATTAACGCTGTCGTCTGTCTACGGTATTAACTTACTTAACTTTCTTGTTTTTAAGGTTGCCACTTTTTTTCTTAAAATCCCATTTTTGGTGCCACCTTTTTTTAAAATCCTCTTTTTATGCCACTTTTTGAAATTTTAAAACGGTAACGCTGTTCATGTATATTTGAAGATGCGATATTACAATTCCTTAAATATTTATATAAAATAAGCGTTATTTGGCATAATCCCGTATATTTGTACAAATCTTTAAAGCGGGTAAGTAACACTGCTTAACCTTTTTAGATTTTTCTTTCTGATAATAACAAAAATTTACTTTCTTGAAAATATCATTGAAAGCTGAGTGGAAATTAAAAACAATGTGAGTGTAGTAGTAAAAAAATGTGATTGTATTGCTACTTTCTTGCAATTAGTTTCATGTGTAAATGGTAGTTTAAGTTTAAATTTTTTTTTAATTTTCAAGTGAATTTAAATGAGTCTTATATTTTAATTCAATGAACTTATCTTGCGTTATTAAGAATTTCATAAGAAATTTCATAACAAATTAGTTTCTTTGTTTGCAGTAATAGTTCCGAAGAATTCTGGAATTGGGCATTTTTAATTCCCGAAATCCCGGAACTATGAAAACTAGCATTGTTTGAGCTCCCTAATCGACCTAGATACATATAATATACATATAAACATCTACATATATACATACACATTAAAGTCCTGCACAAGACGATTTATCAAGACATGAGAGATTTTTCAAATGCTTTTCTTCAGCCTACTATGCTTATTTTTGTTTTAATTTTTCATTTCATTTATTTATTCATTATGTATACCTAGCCTATGGGCCTATGGGCATCATTTTGTGCAAAATGTTGCAAAATCTTACAAAATGTTGTCTGCGTACACCAAATCTCTTACAGCGAGAGAGCCAAAAAGAGAACTTTTTGACAGTTGGAAGTTAGAGAACTTGCAAAATGTTACTGGAGAAATTTCTTCTTGCAAGATTTTGCAACTAGTTCGAACAGCTGTTTTTATTACTTTTTGAATGAAATAATTTTTGTGAAATGAAAATAGAAATTGAAATTTAACAATGGCAGAGGTAAATAGTTACAATTGTGTTGATTTTTAACGTTTATAATAAATTATAATAATCAAAACACTTTATTTCATGCTACAAACGTCCAAATATACAGTGCGACCGTGGCGTAAGAGCAGAACCAATGATTCCAATAATGCTATTTTTCTGGCTAAAATTCTTTTGCTTTGTTATTTCAATTGTTTACACACCGATCAGCTGTTTTCTTGCAAGATTTCACTGGATACTGTCTGCGCACTTTTTAAGATATTTTCAGTCGACAGAGTAAAATTGGTCTTACTCTCCCAAAAAAGTTGACTGAGTATTTGCTACTGGAAAAGTACGCAGACAGACCTAATATGTCGATTAATAAATTTCTTAAATGATTAACAACAGCGTTGGCAAGACATTTGTTTTAGAAGACGTTTGTGTGGCAAGACGTTTGTGTGGCAAGACGTTTGTTTTAGAATATTTCGCTGTAGTAAAGCATTTGAAAAATCTTTCGTCTTGAAAGGTCTTGTGCAGGACACTAATACATATGTATGCATGTGATTTGTGGAATTTAAGCTTTTTTCATGAAATTAATTTTTTTGCTACACTCTGAAGGGGAGAATGTAGGGTATTTTCTGATTGTTGACAAATAAAAAAGTATTTACCGTTTTGTGTTAAGTCGGTTTTTACTTACAATCAACACTTGTGTCCACCATCAGGCATGCCATGAAATTCCCTTTGATCTGGAAAATTAGAAACATGGCAAATATAAATGTAAATGTATGCCAAAAACTACCCGGCTCATGGAAAGCCGGCAATACGATGATCACTTCAAATATAAAAATTATGGGCATAAAGAAACCAATCAATAGAAAACACAGCCAATCGATCAAACGCCGTGGTAATAAATATTTGCGAATTTTCATTGTTTTTCTTTATTGATTTTATGTTTTTATTACATAGTTTTATTTTTGTTAAAATTATTAATTCCTTATATTTTTTTATTTAGTTTGTTTTGATATTTCTGCTCAAATTAACATATAAGGCAGAAAAAAAAACAATAAAGTAGAGAACTAAAAACATTTTGAAAATTAAAAAAAGCTATCTCATTGCGAACGAGAGTAACGAATAATACTAATTAATTGAATGATTCTCTATCGTTTTCGAGCTTTCCAATCTACTAATCAGGCATGATAAATGATAAAACAAATTTTGTACCAAAAAGCTTTTTAAGATTGTACGTGCTTTTTCAAACCAAATCATACAACATAACAAAAACGAACCAGAAATAAGGTGTTAAAACTTTTTAATTAATATAATACAATTAAAAAACTTAAAAAAATGCCCGGATTGAATTTCTTCTATAGTATTAAATAAATTCAGTAAAGTGCGACTGTGACTCTCACACGAAAGGTTCCGTAGGGCACTACATACATATATATTACCATACGAACTTTGGCCTATATAATGATATACCTTACCTGATGTAGCAATTTGAAAAAAAATTACATACAAAATATTAAAATCAATGAACTTCAAAGAGCTTTTTTACGTACGTTTTTATTTAATAAAAAAAGGAATAACCAAAATAAAGAATTCGGTACAAACGAATTAAAAAAAGTACTTTTTTTCTTGAAAGTTAGTACAATTTGTAAATCTGATTTCGCATCCCTGATGTACATACATACATATTTGTTAATAATTTCGCTCTTGATATCTTATCTAAAAGCATTAGTTCTAAAGCTTCAAGTTTTTTTGTAAATTTAAGCTAAAATCAGTGTTGCCAGAATTTTTGAGCATAAAATCTGCAAAATTTAAAAATGTTTAAAGAAAAAGCATCATATGCAAGAAAATTAAAGTGTACGTTAAGACAAAATTTCTATACAAAAATCGGTTTAACGTACACTTGAAGCATACGTTAATTTTTTTGCATATCAAAATCTGCATTTTATATTTAAAATCTTCAAAAAATCGTCGAAGCAATTTTTAAAACAACTTTTTTCAAATTTAAAATTTATTAAAGCAGTAATAATCCCAAATGATCATTTAAATTGTAACAATTCCCAAAAAAAAAAACACTAACTTTTTTATTAATTTAATTTATTTTATGGGTCCAGGTTTATATAATCAGCAGGCAGCGCCTCTTCAGTTGATATTTTTCTACTCTATGTGTTTTGAAGCTAAGGAATGCCAAAAACTTCGTTTTCTTTTTTTGGTTTTGATACAATTATTTTTGTGCTTTTGACGTTCTTCGGTTCCTTACACAGGTATGGTTGTCGTATTTTTTTATAAAAAATCCTTACGCAACTGTTTAATCACAGCATGTATATGGATATACATGTGCAATATACATAAATATTTTTTCACTAACCCATGTTCATAAAATTTAACATCGGCTTTAAATGTATTTTATTTAAATATTTTAGAAAAAATTTCTTAAAATAACTTTTAAGCACAAATTTTATTTTTATATGAATAAACGGCCCTGTTCTGTAAACCGAATACGAGTAAATATCTCGGTTTCCAAATATTAATAATGATCCTGCAAACGTGTTTAAAATCATGCACGATAATTTTCTTTCAGATATGATATTTCAGATATATTTTTTGAAAAATATCTGAAAAAATATTTCTATTGTAGGAGTTAGTTTTCTAAAAATCCAGCGATTTCAAATGTGATTTTATTGTATGAAAAATGTGCATTTCGTTTCTGCTTAAGAAATTCATCAACAGACTTCAACCTAAATATTTTTGAAATAAGGTAAAAAACGTCATATGTTTATGGAAAGACTATCAATATGTTATTAAGAATTACGTACAAAAAAAAATAATAGGACATATTTATAAAAATTATTTTAGGTTACAAAATGTTTAACAAACAAATTTCCATACAAAGTTTTTTTTTTGTAAACCAAAACTATTTTTTATGAATACGGCAGAATAAGCTTAAAAGCTTCAAACAAAGATCTTTACAAGCTAACATCTTGGATTTTGAGTTTGTTGAAGAAAAAGGAATATAGAATAATATCTCTTTTCTCTTTTGTCCTACAAACTCCCCCCAGGGGAGTCTATTTTTGACTACGGGTATCGCAAGCCCGGGGCCCCAGCTGGGGTGATGTGGCTTTTTCCATTGACGCACCTTTGGTACATTACCCATAGAACTTATGTGTTACTACCCGATCTCTGAAATAACAGAGCAAAGGATGTGCACATATTTATAAAAGGAAGATATGTCCTGTTGATGTCAGTTAGGTGCAGCGTCACCTAGAGCTGCCCCTGACTTCAAAAGACGATAGAGGTGAAGCCCTTGTGGTCTAACTTCGAGGTCTCACCAGAGGCTACTTCTGGTTCCACGGGTACCGGTGGCCCGACAGCCGAGCTGCTCTGAAGTTTTGAGTGCATGTAGCGGTCGTCAGTGTTCTTTGCTAAAATACCGAGTTCGTCCTACCCCACGGGGCTTAAGGAATGATTTTGGTATGTGTGGAGTAGGCACTGGATATTTGGCGACACAGGCATGCGTTCACTTCGGATGAGTGGTTGAGCTGTGCCGGCAATGGTTGAGGAATTCTCTTGGTGACCTCGCTATTGGTGCATACACAACACCTTAGCGTGGAAGCCGGAGAATTAACGTGGTGGCTGTGGTTGCTACCAAAATCGCAGGGAGAATAGTCTTGGCTTCCCAGTGTTAAATCAATGCTAGTGATTGGCGTGACGCGGTCAGCCAGACACTATTCTAGGTGCTGTTGCCATTCAATAGAAGCTGCTATGGGCACGGACATAGCAGCAGCTATGATTTCGACATAGCAGCAGAGTTTAGATAGATCAAAGTAGTTAAGCAAGGTACTGGAATATAGTACAGGGATAACTATATACAAAGAGTGCCTTTGAGGAGTGGGCATAGGTTCATTCTAAAAAGGGTACATGGGGGCGTTGGTCTGGCGTCTTACCTGTACACGGTGCTTTGGTACCCGTGAGATAAGGCCGTAAAGGTAGGTGCTCACGGAAAGATATTGCACATCTGTCCTACAAACTCAAGAATTTGCAAAGTAAACTTTGCGTGTTGTAAACCCGTCTTTCTTTAGGAGAAACGAAATGCATATAAACAACAAAGAAATAAAAATTCTTTATAGTTATTTGCAAATAATATAAAACGAATGAGAAAAGAAATCGGATAGATAAAAAATTATATAAAAAGTCATTTGATTTGTTGCAAAAATATCCCAAGAACTTCGAAGTTTTGTTTTATTCAAGTTCATTTGACTAAAAATTCTTTCGACATTTGCAAATGAATGTGGGCAAGACATTACATTTTGAATAAACTTAGGGTTGCAAAATCATCAGAATAAGCTCGTTTTATATCAGATATTCGTTTTCAGAAGATTACCAAAGTTAATCTACCATATATCCCGACCACTTTCCTAATTAAGGGCACATATGTATGTAGCGTGTTGCCTGGCTTTCTGGACATATTTATTACAAGATGTTTGTATTCACAAAATCATTTTAAAAAGACGTATTCAGTTGTCAGAATCATTACCATTTGCATAGCCTTACATTTTTAATAATATAAGTACATATTTATCTAAATATTTCACTAGAATATATTGTAGTGTAGATCAGTTACAATTTAGTTTTGTAAATAGCTCATGAATAAAATATTATTTTAAATAGTTTGCACCAACATACATACATAGATACAAACATATGTACATGTTTTCAGTCACGGTATGGGTATAATAGTATAAAATAGTTTTACAAATATTTCTTTATTAAAGTGATAATTATAAAAATAAACATAAAATAAAAAAACAAAGTTTTTGATTAGGGAAGAAAACACATGATATAGTTTCTATATTGACAATAGTTATAAAGTTTAATGTATGTATATAATCATTTAAGATTTAAATATTTTGATTTGAGGTGTGTATTAAAAATGTATATAATATACAAGCGATTGTACAATAAATGCCGTCCCTAAAATAATTATAACATTTCTAAACAAAAAGTCCCGGTCTACAATTATTATCAAACCAGACTCTTTATTTACTCAATACAGATATTAAGAGCTCTTCAAGCACACAATGTTAAATTTATTCACTGCTAGAATACAACGGTGTTAATTTCGCTGTTCTTTACACAAGACTCAACTCTATTAGACTGACTACACTCTTAGGGCTAATAAATCAGTGCGGGTTTAAACGCTGGTTTAGTTGAAATAAACTTAAATTTATGTGTAGTTTATACTAAAAAGTGGTAAATAACTGCATCATGCCTTATGTGTATTGTAAAAAAAATAACTGTGGAAGCACTAGAAAAAATATTAGGAAACAGCTGTTTTGCAGCAGGCTATCAATGTTTTTGTAGAACCAAAATAAGCAAAAACTTAAAAAAAAATATAAAAGATCACAAGATTTTACTGAGACAGAAATTAGTTTTATGCTCGGCAAAGTAGAAAAGTGCAAAGGAACAATAGAGTGTGAGAAAATAGTTTGAACAAGATCTGAAGAAAAAGTAGAGGCTTAGTGTTCCTTTAACGCAGAATATATGGTCTGTTTATGATATGTATGTATGTATGTCTGTCTTTATAGTTTAAACGCCCAATTTTATACATTTGCTTTCGATCACGATAATGGTGATCTACTTTGTAGTTTGAAACGAAAGCAAAAAGGTTTCGAATTATAATATTAATAATACACAACTTTGAAAGCATTTTCTTTCTTTTCGAAATACAGAGTAGATCCCCTGGTTAATGTTAAAATTTATTTTGTTGACAATAGAACATCATTGTAGAAGCATTATAATTGTTGGTGTTTGTATCTTTCGTCTGAATTGGCTTAAATGTTTATGTGGTTGTATATTTCTTAACAAGCAAAATGTAAGAGTATAACCCAAAAGTAGTTGTTTATGTTCATTAGCGAATAATGTCGGGATTATTCTGCTTATTCACAAATGTTTTTGTGGAAAATATTTGTATTAGGTTTGTTCACGTATACTTTCCATAACTTCATGAATATTTCTTATGTCGTTTTCTCTTCTAGAAAAAAATAATTTTACTTTTATAGATTTACCCTCGTAAGGAGGTGACACATTAATTTCTTACAAAATCTCGTGTTTTAAAAACGCATTTTATTGCCAATTTTCGTTTAGTGGTAACACTTGTTCCTAAAAAAGAAACTGCTATTAGTATTATATGATTATATAAACTTTAATCGCAGTGACGACTAACTGAATCATTCAAAAATAAATTATATATCTTTTGTTTTGTTTGAAAAATTGATTTTAATTTTTTGTTAGTTAAATGATTTTCCTTTTAATATTCTAATCGCAGTTATTTAGGGTTCCGTACACCAAAGTTGAAATGTCCTAATATACAATTACATATATATAGAAAATTTAAATTTTTAAAGTTAATATATATTTACACTCATATTTTAAAAGAAAAATCAAAAGTACAAGGTGAGCAAAACAAGTGGTTTTTCTAAGAACACTTCGAAGTGTTTCCATCATGGTTTTGTGTGTTTTTCTTATACGAATTTTCGATATCAATTTAATATTATTATCAAGGTCACAAACCTTATTATTTAGATTGGTAAATTGTTCACTCATTTACATTTAAACAAATAAAGCGTATTTTTTTAGAGTATCACAATTTTGAGTTGGCATCACTGCTTTATTTGACCACCCATTTAGAAGCTGATTTTTGCTTTTTATTAAGTTTTCTTTGAAATTTCATTATAAATTGACTTACACCAGAGCAAGGTGTGCGAATTGTTGAAATTTTTAATCAAAATAATTGTTATATTCGTCAAACTCATCGTGCAATTCATCCATTTTATGGCGTACATAATTGTGCTTCCGAGCGACTAATTCGAAGAACAATATAAGTTTTAATTTTTTTTATTTAACACCATTGGATTACTTTCTTGGGGTAATGTGAATTTACTTGTCTACGTCGATAAACCACAAACAATTGAAAAGCTGCAGTACCATTCACTAACTTTTTGTAACGATAATCGCATCGTTCAAATAATTATATCGAAAATTTATAGAATCTGCTATTCAGTAAAATTTTTAACCATATTCGCTGTAGGTTAATGTCAGCTGTGTCGTTATTTAAGCGACAATAATTTATGTGCTCTTAATTTTATCGACAAAAATCAACAGAAAATATCAGCTGCGTTCTATCGTTGAAATAAGTTTCAGAATCACATAATCATTATTTTGAGCGACAAAATGTAGAGAAAAAATACGATTCGTTACGGAATCGCACTACTGACAATCAACTTTCGAAACTGTTATCGGCGAAATACGGAAATACGGCCGCAAATGATGCGAAATCATGCGCGTAGAAGGACACATGGCAGAAATCATATTTAAACATTAATTTAATAAAATATTCTTTCCAATTAAGACCTTTTTATTGATATTAAAAACACATTTGCTTGTTTTATTATGATTTAAACTTGTGTTACTCTATAAACAAAACTGATGTGGTTTGTGCAATTGTTTAAAAATTTAATATTCTGTATTAGTGCCATCTTTTATCAGCATATTGCTGCTTTATTTTTGCGAAGTTTCTGCCAGCGACGCAATGTTGCATTGAAAAATCTTGTCATGTTTTGGAGGAAAACAACTTATTTGAAGTGTTTTTCTGACATGGAAAATGTATGGGAAAACATGTAGCAAAACATTGGTTTTGAGCAAAACAAGTTTTCTGCTCCAAAACACGTAGATGGAAACATACTATTACGGTAAGAGGCAAACTCTTGAAATTAAAAAAAAACGCTAAAAGTAAGAAATTTCAAAATTAAAAAAATGCTTAAATGAAAAGTTGCCAAAATGAAAAAGCGCTTAAATGAAAAATATTACAAAATTATCAAAAGTAAAAAGGGTCGCCAATAAGCTGATAAAATCGCCAAAAATCGAAAAAAATACACAAAACGATAAAAAAAAGAGCCAAAACTAAGAAAGTCACTAAAACTAAACATAAACGAAAAAATTGCCGAGAACCGAAATAAATCGCCGAAACGAAGCTAAAGCACCAAAACTACAAAAAAAAAACGCCAAAACCAAATTAAAAAAATGCCAAAACAAAAATAAAATAATTTTAACTAACTTTACACTAATATAACACTAACATTCCCAAATTATTATTGTACTTGTTCATTAAAATATTTTACATTGAAATTGATTATTGAGGGGTTTACCTAGATCCTACGAGCATTTCACTGTTTGCTTATGCAGATCACCAGGGAACCTTTAGCCAAAAATTTATTAGAACAACTATAGTTATTATGTTAAACAAATGAGAAGCTCAACAAGCAACAAAGTTGAAACATGAACTCAATAATCAACATGTGTTTTTATTTTCTTACATTGGTTTACTTTTTTCAGCTCAAATTGTAGTTGTAAGAAGTATGTAAAGAAAATAAATGTAAATAGCAACAACACCCGCTCAAGAACAGAGTTTTGCTACACATGTATTTAAATGTCTGCATTAGGTAAGATATTCCATTATATATAGGATTAAGTTCGCGTGGTATTACATTTGTAGTGTTCATATGGAACGTTTCGTATGCGAATCAAAGTCACACTTTAGTGAATTTATTTCATTTCAGCCTTACTGAACTGAACGAACATCGTACGCATTTCCATGGCTGGGTTGATTGGCTGGTCACATTGCTGTTGTAATCTAAGATACGGATTTATAAATTGTTTATCGTTCACACTATTTACATACTTCTTACGAGTATCTTTAGCACTAAAATCTTGTCACTTAAGAAGGTTGAATTTATTCTCAGGGGAAACGCTTTTATGGATTTCGTATGGTATGTGCATGTACATGTGCAGCTACTATCTGGGATCCTTCCCTTAATGTCCATTTGTTTTCAATCCTATATTTTTGTTTCCCAAATTAATGTTATTTTATATACATAAATTAATGTGGAAAACATTTACATATCTATAGCTAAAACTGAAGTTGTAAGCAAAAAATAAACAGCTCTATGCTCAATTTAACTTAAATATTTGAATGTGTGAATAAGGTTATTAGCATACCAAGCGTATACAGTGACTACACTGTGTAGTAACATATTTTTTAGAAAATTTTTTTATCAATCAATATCTTAAGCGAAGAAATATATTTACTTGATGTCAAGTTTATAATGTCAAAAGGTTGTACAAATGAGAAAACGGATTATTGTTGTGAAATATTTTTGTTTGAGGCGTTTTAGCTTATTATGTTTCACGTAATTCACACGTTGATTTTTTTTCGTCGGCGAAGTAAACTAACTAATAAAATGTATACAAAGCTTAAAGTAATAAGTCTACTTAACACCACAGGCGCTGCAAAGATTCTATAAAAATTAACAAAACGCCTAGCTATTGTGCTGTAACAAATAAAAAAACTAATTAAGCTTTTCTTCTCTTCTATATCTATTTGTCACTTCAACATCTGCAATTGCACTATCCCTTTCCTACACTCAGGTAACACAAGGGGCCTGTTATTTGAACCCAAAGGAGGTGAAGACTTAATTTCTGTTCTCAGCAATCTGTCAATTAAATCTGATTTCGATATTTGAATTAATCCTTTTTAGATATATTTTTTTAAGCGCACAGCTGATTAACAGGTTTTTAGAGCAAAACACTTATTTTGCGCAAAGCATGTAATTGAGTGCAAATCTTACTAAGTGGAAGCAGAAATGTTTGTTGACTTGATAATAAAATTAAATTTATTTCGAAAGTTCGCATAGCAAAATACGAAACTATAATAAAATACAGTAAAACCATTTTGAAGTGTTTCGAACAAATAAAGTTGTTTTGCTCATAGTGGAAAAGTACGTACGTAGTAGTAGGTAGTACGTAGTCTTAAAAGAGTAATTTGTGTGATGTTTTTAAAAAAAAACAATCTTCCAATTGCTGACTGGGCATGTGTATGTTTGTCTATATGAAGTGTGTAGACAAAAAGAAATTAACACGAACATACAAAATTATGTGCCTTAAAATGAAGAATTTATTGAAAAAGATTTATTAATCAAATTATATTGTTAGTTAAGTAAATAAGAAAAATTTCCACAATTAAAAATATTTAATAATTTGTTAATTTACTTAGTTATCCTTGCAATAAAATATTGTATACAAGCATTGGAATCTTCCTAGAGACTTTGCGATTTATCGCCGTTCTAAAATCAAGTTTCCTAGACATCACCTGGAGACTGCGTGTCGAAAAAATTTGCAGAATATTTGTTGTTGGTGAATTGAATTTTGTTTTGTTAATATGTATGCGAAATAAAATTGTTTACTGCTTTTTCACATAATCAAGAGAATTTTATTTATGTTTTTGGCGAAATCTTTTATCAAAATATTTTTATTTACATAAAATTTTCACAGTTTTTTGCAATGAAAAAATTTCATCAGTTGAATAAAAGATGTTTGTATCTTAAGTCTTTTGTTTGGCAGTTTTCGTTTATTTTTATTTTTTTTGTTCAAATTTGCGTTCTGACTTCCTGTTTTGCTTTATTATTAAAACTTTGTGTGATTAAATAACGCTAATCACCCCTATCGTGAATAACAAGTGGAATTTTTGTTCCCATGAAATTTTGTATACTCTTCAAAGGGAAAAATGCTATCGTGAATTTTTCCTCGCTATCAGTTCCAATGAATGAAAAAAAGGGAAGAAGATTTGCAAGGGTTGAAAGTCTATTGAAAATTCAACACACTTTAGTTGTATGACACCCCTTTTACACAAAGAAAGTTTACTTTGAAAAGTCTTAACTCAACTGGGAGAAAGACAGAGAGTTTAGACTTTGCAAAGTAAACTTTGCATGTCTAAAAGGGGTCTGATAAAAAATTTAAATTTTGGGTTTCAAGTGAAAGGTTTTAAGTGTAAAACTTATCATTTTATTAGTCTATGTGCATGCTATTGCATGTGAACCAAAAAGGTTCATACTCTCTGAAAAAAAATAAAATTAAATAAAAATAAAAATAAGTATGTATAACATTCAATATTTTATTGGAAGGAAAATATTGCAATTACGCTTTATATTAATTTGGTTTAAAAGTAAACTTTTCGTGTGGAAACCCCGTCTATCCAAGATAAGGTGAATAAAAAAAGGGGGAAAATGTTTGGGGAAAAATTATTTACGATTGAAATTTTTGTTGAAAATGGGAAAAATTGAAGGGGTGAATAAAAATTCAAAGTAAAAATTTACTCCAGGGACTTGCAATTTTATACAAAGGTAGGCTTAGGTCAGAAACGAACTAAATAAACTAAAAACCCGAAATGTTTACCCGAGGGGAAAGCCACTTCCACAAAGCTCTGATTTAAAAATTAAATCAATCGGCTTAATTTTTGCAGAAATAAGGTCCAACGATATTAAACGGTGACTTTTTCTGGACGTAATGGAGTCTGTAGGGTCTCTTGTTTGGTTTCACTGTATATGTGGCGCGTTAAGCCGAGAATACGTCGCATCGCTGAGTACAATTTTGCGCTAAAACCCCGTTTATATGAAGGGTATCTTAACTGCGACACGTCGCTTGCGATTCGTATTTTTAGGCGAGAAGTGAAGAGAAGCTTGCGGGATAGCTAAAGTTGCACGTACTGGGCAGAAATCTACATCAACTGACACCACACACAGTGGACCAATACAGAAGAACGCTGATGATGAAGGTTTAGTGGCCTTCGAAAACGGCTGGCTGTTCCGTTTAACTGTGTGTTGTCAGAATATTTACAACTAACTTTGATGTTATTTGTTCATTATTAATTATCACATGTAATTTGGCTTAAAAAAGCGATACGAACTTTAGCACTTTCAAATAAATCATAAATATTTTTTTTACTTTGTTCAACATTTTATTTAAGAAATTTATTATTCAATATATTGTCATAAGTTTATTTCAATATAAATTTATTTTCTGATGGTCCATCCATCTATATATTTCATTGGTGCTTATCCAATATCATCACATATTTTGAACAGTCACAAACCTCTTATATTAAGCAACGACTTTCAAAAACTATTTGAGAATTCACATACATATAATAATATTTTTTAAAATCACAAAAGAAAAATAAGTGTACTGGGCTTAGAAACTTTAGCAAAACCATCTATTTTATTTTTGTACACTTTTATACAATTGGAAATCCATTGGATAACAATAAAAGTATTTATAAGGTAAAATGGGAAATAAAATCTAAATTTTACATTTAAGAAATTTACTGATGATTTGGCTAAGCACCAATGGAATATATAGACAATGCATAACCAGCAGCAGAGTCTGCATGGAGTAGTTTATATTAAGCAGTGAGGAATAAGGCTCCCACTTATACTTATCTGTTTGTGTTTGAAGATTTCGCAACTATTTATATATATTTTATTATAATATATATATTTTTTATAGATTAATAAGTAAAATAAAATATAAAAAAGTATGTTGAATGAAAATAAAATTTATATTATTTCAAAAAACAGTATATCTTTTGCTCTTTACGCGCCCCCTTGGATGATTGATACATATACCCAATGGTCCATCGACCCTCACTTGGGAACTATTAGTTAACATGACCTAAACGACCATATTATTTTTATCTTTTCTAAAAAATTTCTTGGTTACCGTCTCCTTAAACAGAAATAAAATGCAAAGAGACTTGCTTAACCAATAACAAATAATTATACTTTATAAAGTTAAAATTATAATTCCTCTGAATTTATGTACATAATATTTTGAGTGTAATAATAAAAATGTTTAAAGACATATTTTACATTTCAGCTCAACACTTACATGCCTCTTGTATGAAATAAGTAGTGCGGAAATGAATTTATTTGTCAAACATAAACAGCAAAACCCCAGACAAACTTTGCGAATTTGCACTCTCAAGCCCGAAAGTCTCGTGCCAAATAAAGTGATATTTCTTTTTCTCTTATTCGATTCGTTGCTAAATGTGTAAAATGTTTGCGCTGAATAAACAAAACGAGCTGCTAAATAAACTTTAAAATTAAACAAAAGATGTGAAGTCTTGCACATATTTTTTTTTCTTTGGTGTAAATCAGTTTGAGTAAAAAAAGTTTTTTTTTTTGATATATTAAAAATTATATACCATAGAATTATATAATTGAGTTTTAAACTTTGAGTATGCAGAAATATTTAAATGTTTAATTCAATTTATTTAATAAAATTATAAAAAAAAAATTAATTAAGTTCTTACATGCAGAGTTTTTTTACTTTTACTGACCTTTCGGAATTTATTTTTTTAATATGGCGCTAATTAAAATTAATTAACTGAATAATATTAATTTTAATAAATATTTCTTTTTGAAAATATTCCCCTTAAATTAAAGGAATAATGAAACAAGTGTACTAATAATAATAAATATATACATACATAGAAATGATTCATATTTTATATGCATGTTTGTATGTAAATATATGTACATAAGTTAATTTTAATTATTATTGTTTGAACTTCGTATCGCTTTGTTAGCCAAATTACATGTGATAATTATTAATGAACAAATAACACCAAAGTTAATTGTAAATATTCTGACAAACAAGTAGCAGAACGAAACAACTAGCTGTTTTCGAGGGCTTGCTGTCATAAATGCAGTCTTAATTTTTTGCTCGATTTGACGGTGCCTTCTGGTGCCTAGTAGGGCTAAAAACACCCTGTACACAGGAGGGATTTTGTTAAAAAAATTTAAACAATTATGCAGTTACTAAACGGACCATCCGAATTTTATGAAAAAAATTTAATTTTATTTTCGAATATTTTCTAAAGTAAAAGCCCATTAAAAAAAATCTTCTTGCAAAAAATAATTTTTTATCAGATCAAAAACATAAGCTTACCATCGGTTCTAATTTTTCATTAGCCACAGGTTGCGCACTAGGCTGGTTTGTGGATCCGTTCCCCTTTTGACACCTCGTGAAATGTTGCATGAAGTTTCATTCGTTTTAATGGGACGGCTCGTTTAGAAACTGCAAGAATTATTTTAATTCTCTTAATAAAATCCCCTACTGTGTATGGCGTTCTTTAGGCCCCACTAGGCACCAAAAGGCACCGTCGGATCGAGCTAAAATATTAAAACTAAATTTATGACAGCAAACCTCATCTTTTGGACAGCGCATATGTTAAGAATTAAGTAAATTAAAGATCTTCTTAATATGTATATATAACATGTTTAATTAAAAAGAAAAATAATTTATATTTATTTAGTCACTTTTACATACCAAAACTAGTTTCCATAGTTTTCCAATCAAAGATTTTTAATATTAATTTATTTCTTTCTAAAATGTACACCCAAAAAAGAGGTTAAATTTTCCAGCTCTGGATCTGTGTTTTTTTTTTGTATTTTTCTGATTCTTACTACCAATCTTTTTCTTTCTAGTGTATAATATATATTTAATTTATATAGAGAAAGGAAATTTATTTTATCAAGTGACTTTTTTTATAAACAAAATAAAATAAAAAAATTTCCAACCCTGGAACTATGCTTTTAGATTTTTCTAATATCTTATAACAATCTTTTTTATTCTAAAATGTAAAATTTGTTTACTTTACAGAGAAAAAAATTGGTTTTATGGAATAATACACTTCTTTCTAAAATATAAAATATGTTTAATATATAGAGAAAATATAAATGAATAAAAATAATTTGATTTATTTACTTTTATATTTCTCAAAAAATTCAATTTTCCAACCCTGAAAATCGTATTTTAATTTTTTTTTTCTAGATACCAATCTAATTCTTACTGACTAGCAAAAACATTAAAACTAGCTTTATATATACCGAAAAAATATAAAATATTTATTTGCATTAGTCGGGTTTTATACACATCAGTAGTTCTTGCTTAATGAGAAAGAAAAAGATAGGTATACCCAAATTATATATTACTTACTCATCTCTCTCATACAAAATAAAAGTTGAGCAACTAAAATTGATGTGCGTAAAACCCAACTTATTTAGTTTATTCATAATCCATCGACAACAATTCGTTTAGAATTATGTATTATTTTCGTTGTAGTTTAAAATTTTAATGTCTGGGTTCTATAAATTATTTATTTTTTTACGAACTTATGTGCTGTTGTAGTGAGCAAGAACAGTTGTTGCTAGCGTATTTCACAGTTTGGTGTGAAAATTATATTTAAAATGTATGTACATATTTTTTTTACCGAATTTCAACTTATTATTGATTTCCTATAAAAACTCTCTTTCAATGCCAATTAAGAAACAGAATTATTTTGAATTTTGAGTTGCTGTTAACACAAGATTAAGTGCTGTCTTCAACAAAAAAAAAACAGTCTTTAATAAATAATCTTTAAGCAGGAAAACAATTTGCATCAACAAAAACCAACAAAGCATTATTCTTAGAGATTTGGAAATATATTTAACGAAAATTGTTTTAAAATATCTCAGCAGCTGTAATTCTTACAATGGATTTAATGGTGAGAATCATTATTTGAAGTTACTAAAAACAAGAGAAAGTTATATGTTAACAAAAAAAGTGCAACTGCAAGTGTTTGTAAAAATAAATAAATATTGTAGGCTAAGCAAAAAAAATTTAAGATAACAAAATTAATAATAATTAAATCAAATCATTACTAATGATGTAAATATGACGCTTGACGGTGACAATCAGCGACTGCTTTCACATGCAGAAAAGAAAACAATCAAACCAAATAACATAAAAATAAGCTCGAAGGAAACTAAGAACTATACTTTACATAATTAAAATAAAAACGGGCTGTTCCTTGGTGACGGGTGTGACCATGATACTTAAATTTTTTCTTTTAATTTAAATATATAAAATTTACAATTTAAAAAAAGGTGCGGTTTTCAAGGATGTTGATCGTAAAAACATTTAATAATAGCTAGACAGTGAAATAACAATAATTTGTGCTCAGAATAGCCACAGTAAAGCTGTGACGGGTGTAACCTTACAAATCTCAGTTTTTACAGAATAATTAGTTCTAGCATATTTTCTTAGAATCTTCATTAAAACGCACATAACATAAGCCAGTATAACCCTGTTGTGAACCTGCACACTGTCATAGAAACTCAGTTTAATTGACGTATCCCACGAGGTGGGCCGGGGGGGGGGGGGGGGGTGATGACAACTTACCGATGTCATCACACCCCCCCCCCCAAAAAAAGTACATCTCAATGGGTGAAAGATGAGCTTTGACAAAGAAAGTGCTCCATTGTCTAGATGTCATCCATTAATGACGTAAATTGATTTTTATCTGTGGATCCAATCCGGTTCAAGTACCCTCGTAAGTTAGAGTGATCCGTTAAGACATCAGTCAACTGTCTTAGTTCGGGATTAATTAGTTTCAACAGTCCCTTGTTTTGTCTTCTTCCGGGTCGTCCCATAGAACCTATATTACCCTTGCCATGCTCGCCCAATTTAGTAACTCAATCTTCTTTTGGTGTAGTAAAATGCTTAAATTCTTCTTGATTGTAAATAACAACTGACTAGAAAAAAAATTTCTTTTAGTATGAAAATTCGAAAAGCTTGAAGAAATTAATTTCGTTTGTTGTTGTCTTCATTTATATCCTTCCTTACTAATATTATAAATGTGCAAGTGAGTTTGTTTGCTTGCTACGCTTTCACGCCAAAACTTCTAATCCGATTTTTAAAATTCTTTCAGCAATGGAAAGCTGTATTCCTGCCTTTTTTAATGAACACTGTGACTTAAAACTAATTCGACTTTCATTATTTTTCCAATTATTCTCAATAATTTTTTCCAAAGATTTTTTATCCATCATATGCTGTTAATTTTTTTTAATTTTCTTTAAATTAATTCCTTTAGTGCGGTTTTATATTTTTTAGATCCAGTGAAAAAAACTGGCTTGACGGGTGTGACCAAATAATTTTTATAGCTAATTACTCGAACATTAAAATAGAGATTCAAAAAAGTTTATTACACTCAAACATCGTTTTATGCGAATTCAAATTTGTGCGATTTTGAATTTTTTTTGCACGATTTTTTTGTGCACGCTTTTGTATGTACAAATTTTTTTTGGTTGTGGCAACACTGCTTGTGACTTTTATTGCAGCGCGCTGTGACTAGTTTTCTACTTAGGGGAAATCCCTTTTAATCAACAAATTAAATATAATAGTTTATTGTGGGTTTTGTTTTCACGTCTTAGTGAATATTACTCGTATAAAAAATTGAGATTAATTTATCGTAAAAGTGATTAAAGTGAGAACTTATAAAGTTTTGTTATTTTAAAGTTTCTGTGCTCAAAAATATTTTATTTGTACGTTTTCAGATTATAGTATGGATAAAAATAAAAAAAACGACAAACAATATCCCTAGAGACAAAAATTAAAATTCTCGAACTCTTAGAAAATGGTGCAAAGTATACATCTCTTGGAAAGGAGTTCAACTTAGGAGAATCAACTATACGATCGATTAAAAAAAATGAAGATTCCATAAGAAAATCCGTAATTTCGGGCATGAATGAATTACTCTTTTGTTGACTTATTACAATTAAAAAATGTAGTATTCCAAAACGGCAACTCACAATACAAAAACCAGCAGGTTTGTCAGCACTACTTTTACTCTATAATATGAAGACACTTTTAACTGGGGAAGTCCCGAAGTAACAAAAACGACGAATAACATATGTTTCTGTGTTTCTGTACATACCAGAACCGACTCAAACTAAGCTGGTGCAAATAGGTATATCTGTGCAGGCCTATAAAATCTTCAGTGAAACTTCCTTATAACGTAAAACTTAATATAACGTTTGTTTTCTTGAGTCCTTTGAGAAAATAAGCTTTTACTAGCATTCTGATGTTAAAAATAATTTGAATAAAGAAATCTATAGTTATAACAAATTTCTTCGTATTTTTTCAAATTTCGTTGTATCAAGGCTTTGCTGATTATATTTATAGCGAATCAATGGCTATAACGAAGTATTTTCGGATCCCTTTGGAATTCGTTATATCGCAGTTTCAGTGTATATCTCTTTTAATAAAATAAGCCTTTTATTAACCTATTACATTACTTTTATTTGATATTTTATAAAATTTGTAGGGAAATTTGTGAACTACGAAAGAAGTTAACAAATTACCAAGAAAGCTATTTATCGCTAAATTTTCAAGTCATTTTGAAATTTAGCTATATTCTAGCTATTTTCTTGTCTACTTTAGCGACATTTGTTAGAAAAAAGTTGGCAACAGTGCACACATCAACAATTTTCATCAAATATGAGAGAGGAATTCGGTGAGTAAAGTCGTAGTTATTGTGCTTCACACGACGAATTTACGCAGCGAATGCTTATCGACGAATTCGTCGACGTGGACGTCTTTCGTCCACGTTGTAAAAACTTTGCAAAACAAATTTTATTCATATCAGAAACATAGATGGAAATCATAATAGAATGGTACTTTTTCTAATTTATTTTAATTGATAATATTTTAAATTGCAATTTTTTTTTAGAAATTGATATTTAGTATGAAATTCTTTACACAGTTTCATGAATTTTTACTATTTTTATTCATTTTTCAAAATTTTCATATATAAGAAACAAACAAAAATTATTTGCGTTAAAATTGAATTTATGTGGCTTAATGAAAGAAAAACAATAAATTAAGAAAATCTGCTTTCTTTTTTCATACGTGTACATGTTTTTTAACAAAGAAATTCACATATTTTCAGTTTTACTTTTGCAGATATTTTTGAAATAATTTATTTGACATCGAAACACACAACAGGTGGTTGGATAATTCTTGCAAGTTAAAATTTTACTAGTAATAATTTGTAGGAATTTTTTGTCTCTCAATTTTTTCACTCTTTTGACACTCTCTCATTGCAAAGTTTTTGGGTTAATGAACACTTTCCAGTAAAAATTGTTACAAGTTCCTAAAAATTTTTAGTATATAAACAAACCTAATGTCTTAAAATTTTTGTTTAAAAATAACAAAATTTTTAAATTTTAAAAGCCCCCGAATACATATTGAGAAGTTTTGATATCTTCTAAACGGCTGGAACGATTATTTTGAAACATATTTTATAACACTCTCGATTTGGTCTGTACGTGGGCTCGTACAAACACACATATACACACTACGAACTTAGAAAACCGCTTTTTTGGACGGGGGTTAAGACGCAAAAGCAATTAAACTCAAATAATGTAAGACCCCAGCAATAAAGTTTGCCTACTAAAATGCAAAAAAGTTTATGTACTCCTTAGTCGTAAGTACTTACAATTTGACTTAATAACCCATTATTTTTGTTTGAGAAGTTACAAATATAATGGGTTATTTTTTGCATAAAATTATGCAAAAATTTTTAAATTACTTTTTGTTTAAAATTATTCAAAAGTTAATGAGCATTTTTTTCTTTTTGTTGTCTTCGAAGCTCATTTTCACGATAAATTTTTCTGTCGATATACATATTTCGTTATAAACTGGAAAGTACTACAATAAGTACTTTGGCGTAATGGTATAAATAAGTTGTTATCTTATTCATTACAGGACAGTCATTATTATACATATAAAATAATTAGATAAATATGTACCACTTATTACTTTGTGAGCCATTAAAAGAGTATTACCCATTACAAAATCTTGAAAATTTTTTGCCTGGAGATTATGACATTAAAAACTATCGCGTGAATCTCTGAAATCATTTAAGCATCTTAAAATTATATGTACATATATTTTACTCACTTCTTTATATTAAAAAGGGGGGCATTTCAAAGAGTGGCTAGGGTGGGAGCTAATGTAACGTTTGAGAAAACAGGTTGTTGCTCTGTTCTGCTAATATCCACCAGAATAATTTACATTATCTTTGCTGTAATTTATACCTTAAAAATTATAAAAAGTTATTTAGCCTCCTCAGCTCTTTAGCCTAATTAAATTTAAGAAAATAAAGGATTTTTCAAAGTTAAAATGTATAAAAAAGAATATAAGCGAAATGGGAACTTCTTTTTTGAAGTGTCTTAAAACTAAAATTAACTTTTTCTTAGTTATATGTACTTATTATTACTTTGTATCTATTTCGTTTTAGCACTTATTTGCATACATTACCCTCTTGCTGTACCTGCTCTTTGGCCTCATCGCTGAAATCACAGCTCGTTCTGTCACCGACTTGGATGCATTTATTTCTACACCCCTGGATATTGAGCGCCAATTCAACAGTGACTATTTGCAAACTTATAAGACTAATCCAGTGGCATCGAGAGACTCATTGTTAAGTCGCCTTAGCCGTGGTTACTACTACATCAATGAAGGTGAAATTATACCCATCAGTCTAACGAGCTTAAATCAAGACGTACAAATTGGTCGCAGACGTTTCGATTCCTTTCCCAATGAAAGAGTAGAAAGAGTAAAACCAAAAAAATTATTTGTTCCCAATTTATTTGGATAAAGAATTTCAATCTGAAATTTGCATACGAGAGTACAGACTGGAAAGATTGTTACTATTTAGTATTTCATAGAGGGAGTTGTTTTGGAGAGAGAGAGAGAGAGAGAGAGAGTACTTTAAGTTGGCGACACTATTTTCTATACCAACTGATTTGCTGCTCGAATTAATGATGCAAATAAATTTCAAGTCGAGAAACTCAAGTAGTTACATGCTGCATATCATTTTACATTCACAAAACACCTACATCTTGAACATTTACTTATTGTTGGGAAATTATTTGCTCCGAAAAAGTCCGAATTCATATTAAGTAGAGCAAGTTTCAGCAATTTCAAAAATACTTGTCCGTATTTTATGTAGCTTCCATGAATATGCACGATAGGATCCCAAAAATTATAAAATCATCTATAAACAAAAAATAACTATTAAAATAGTTGAATAAGAATTAAAATGTTTAAATTTTATTAATAATATTTTCAAATCTATGACATATCGTGCAGAGTTTTTCATGATAGATGCATAATTTTGTAAACAAAGTATTATTTTAGTTAATAAAATGTACATATATATTTAAGAAATTTAAGAAATGTATATATTTAAGAAATTTATTAAAACTTTGCTACCTCATTTTGTAAACCTCAAAGCAAAACGTTCAAAATTCTTATACAATTTTGATTTTTATAGTACAAAATTATATACTTCGATATTTCATTTCAACATTTTTATCAGAGAGTTTTATAAAATTAATGTATATTTAATGTATTGTATCTATTCATATTTACATATAAGGAAAATAAAGTGAATATGACAAAAATATCACGAATAGATTTTTGGCTTAAAAAGCGATACGAACTTTAGCCCGTTCAAATCATAAATATAGAATCAAATTAAGTTCGAAAAATAATAACTAAAATTAACTAAGATGTAGTTTTAATTTGTGTCGGATTGGATCTACTTGATGTTTATCTGGCAACCATATTTTTTGTTAATTGTTATGCAGGGTATACACGATACTTAATTTCGCACTTAGCGTAGTTGTAGTATGGGTTTTCACATATACGTTACTACAAATCATACTAATTAATTTGAAAGAAAATTTTTAAGGCAATACACATGCTGATAAATGAATAATGTTGTGGATTTATTATTAGTAAGTGAACTTCAGTTGAAAAAAATAAAAAATGGTTAAAATAATGTTTTATTTCCTTTTTTAATTCAAATATCCGTTACATAAAGCTAATCTTAAAATTTAAGCGCAGAAACACTGCGTTTTCTAAGTCAGCTACTCATAAAACAAATTTCACTGTACAACAGCATAATACACAATACTTATTATCGTACTTATCGAAGCTTCGCACAAAAATCCAAAATTTTGATTTTTATACTACAAAGTATACTTCATAAGTACGACAGCATGATATAAGTCAGAGAAGAGAATGAGACCATTCGCATTTGCTAACAATTCATAAATTCGTTGCTATTGCCATGCATTTATTGGACACCAATAACAAATGTAATTGCTATAATACCATTCATTGCGATTTGTAGATTGCTCATCGCACTCTATTATTACAATGCCGATATAACACAAGCAGCATGAAATAATGGATTTCTTTCATACTATTCACTCAGTATTCGCTGATCTTTTGTGTATCTCGTTTAATGAAATGATGCAGCATGAAAGAGTGGATTTTTTTTCATATCATTCACTCAGTATTCGCTGATCTTTTGTACATCATGTTTAAATAAAAAGTTTATTTTAAGTGGTTTTTATGGTTATAAATAAAAAAATGCAGTGTGAGGGAGGAAATTTTAGAAAAAACAAATGTTAAATATTTACAGTTAAAAAAAAAAGAAAATGCAAAAAGTAAAATTTGGAAAATGTAAAATATATCTAAAATGTGTTTCAAATAACTGTCTAATATAAAATATGACATAAAATACATTTCCAATCTATATCGTGTTTTATGAATACCAATGTAAGAGTTTTATACAAGGTCAAAGTACAAAGACTACGTTGTGGTCAATCACAGTAAAACGCATTCGCACCATTCACTGAGTATTCGTTGCTTTTGACAATACCAGTGAACATTTATATAAAACAAGCAATGCACGCAATAAAATTCACCGCACTCATCTCTTTCGGTTGTGCCATGAGTTGTTTATTTCAAATGATGTGCATTGACAACAATATGCAGGTTTTTTGCTATTGCATTCAAAACAACAAAATAAAGCATTCAATCTGTTCTCTGATACAAGTTACTAATTTCATACTTGTACGATTTATCGTACGATTTGTAGTAACGTGTATACTCACCATTACAATTATAACTTAAGCTGAAAAAAGGGGCAATGGTAAAGTAAGAAAATAAAAACATGTTGATTATTGAGTTCTTGTTTCAACTTATTATTGTGTTATTTGTTGAGCTTCTCATTTGTTTAAATGAAAGTTTAACATAATAACTCTGGTTGTTCCACGAAATTTTTTGAAATGCGCATGTGATCCATCAATAATAAATTTGGATACGTTTGTAATAAAAAAAATATTTTACTGAATAAGTAAAATAATAATTTGGGATTATTAGTGCATTAATAAATGTTAAACTTAAGCAAAATATTAATTTGGAATTAAAAAATGTTAAGCATATAATTTTGCTTGTCAAATACATATGCAAAAATCATAATCACAGAAATTTCAAAAATTGTTATTTAATCAGTGATTTTCGTGTTCTAATTTCAAAATAATGTTTTTCTTTGCAGTCACTCATTTGTAGGGATGAAACGATACCACTACGGTATCGATACTTTTACTTGATACGGCATCGGTTCAGAAGTATCGATACATACTCAGTATCGAATAAAAAGCATCGATACTTAGTTGTATCGGTCCAGCCTTTCACATTATTTAAAGTAGTGAAAACAAAATTAAATACCCACCAAACCAAATGCTCCTAATTCGTAAAGATTTCTTAACGACTAGTCGACAAAATCTTCCGATTTCGGAAGCGACTAATATAAGAAAAAACTAATTGTTTAAATTTTTTGCAGACGAGTTTAGGTAGAATTTATTTATGAAATTACTCCTCCAACAAACTAATCTTCCTGAATTACAAAAATTTTGAAGTTCAAATTTGTTAAAAACATAGCCATAAAATCGCCAATAAATTCAATTGTCGCCAACAAACGACATGTCAGCAAATCAAAACCTTAGACGCCAAACAAAGTGGAAAAATAGTCGAGATGACATTTTAAATGTTTGCGTAAATTCGGGTTGTTCCCGCAATATCTCACGCTTTTAAAAAAAATTTTGCAACTCGCAATTTTATCTCCTTTTTATAAAATATTTGATTTTTGTGGTCCCATTTTCACGAACTTACTCTAATATATGTTCTAAATGTAAATTTACATTCAACACGAACAAATAACATTGTGTTAAACTGGCGTCATGTTCAACTTTCTTGTAGCCAATAAGAAATGAGTACATTTGAACGATACAAGTACTTTTTACCGATACCTACTTAGTACTCTGCAGTAGAGTATCGATACCAAAAGTACTTGGTTGCTAAGAAAAAGTATCGAGTATTTACTTGTATTTACTCGTATCGTTTCATCCCTACTCATTTGTGTCGTTTCTAATCTAATTTTTCTCCCTTATACATCAAAGAGAATCTCTTGTACCTAAGATTTGCTTTCAATGATGCACTTTAAAGTTTTTATTTTTTTATTTTTTATTTTTTTTGTTAAAAAAAAGTCAAGTAGTTAATCGAAATGATATCATTCATAGTATCCTTTTCAAAATTTTAAGCGATACTTAAATTTTCGCTTTTATAATTAGTCTACTTCCGAATTTTCCGTCTGTTCTTAAAAATAATCTTAGTTTTTTAAACCGGCAAAAAAGTCCGAGATTTTAATTAATTTCTGTTTAATTTTATTCGTAAATACGAATTAAAAAAAAAACTAATTAGTATTGGGGTTCTGTTTGTCTCCATTTTTTGTTATAAATTCTCTTGTATTAAATAATATCCAGCAAAAAATGTTCAAGATTTCGTAATGGGTAGTACTCTTTATAGTGGATTACAAAGTAATGAGTGGTACATATTTATCTAATTATTTTATATTTATAATAATTACTGTCCTGTAATGAATAAAATAACAACTTTTTCATGTCATTACGTGAAAGTACTTAAGGCCGGGGCGCAATGAATCCGTCGTACGTTAAACTTTGACTTTTTCAACCGAGGTCTGTTACATTCAGTACTTGTCCGTCAACGCAAAGTACAAAAACTGTTCAACTTTTAACTTTTTGCGTACGTTGAGTAGCTTGACAGATATTGGTTGGTTTTTTGGTATGAATAAAAAAATAAAAAATTAAACATAAGAAACAAACGAATTAAATAAAAACTTTGAATTTAATAAATAAAATGGAGAATCAACCTACAAATGCTTCCGTCAATAAAGTACTCATTGTGCCAACCTTCTCCGTCGCTGCGTTAATGTCAGTTGAAAAAAGCGTATGACGGATTCATTGCGCCCCGGCCTTTATTGTAGTACTTTCTAGTTAATAACGAAATATATCCACAGAAAAAATTATTGATCGTAAAAATGAGCTTCGAAGACAACAAAATGAAAAAAATGCTCATTAACTTTTGAATAATTTTAAAAAAAATTAATCTACTAAATTTTGCATGTACATATGTAAGCAAAAAATATCCCATTAAATTTTGAATACTTTTAGGCAATCAGTAATCTATTAACTTTTGGATATTTGTAGGCAAAAAGTATAGGGTACCGCATACCTTTTGAACTTCTCAAACAAAAATAATGGTTTATTCAGTCAAATTGTAAGTACTTACGACTATGGAGTACATACACTTTTTTGCATTTTAGTAGGCAAACTTTATTGCTGGGTAAGTTCTACAATTCATGTAACGAACTTCATACTTGGGAGAAGAATGGGATTATTTCTGTCATTTTCTGTTTTTAGGAAAAACTCTAACATTTATTGCACCTTTTAATGAAAATTCGCAACCCTTTGCGGTTGTAAGCTGATTTATGTATATGAAATTAAGCTTTTAAAGAACATCTCTTTGTATGTATGATCCTGTGGTAGAGTTATGCATTTTTTATAGTTCTTTTTAAATTTACAAGTTACAAATAATTTAATATTTCCGATATTATTCATGGATTCCAAAATAATATACTGCCGCTTGAAGGCAAGTTTGTTACGAGGCTTGGAATTAAAGCTGATGAAAAAAAACGGATGGAAAGGTTGGGTTCAGCGTGCCAACTAATATAAGAAACAATTACAAACTATGCATCACCACAAATTTTGTATGGCCGGAAACCTCAAAAAGAGGGGTTTATAAAAAACCATTTTGATAATTGTGAATTGTGATTGCTTATGATTTAGTGTTAAATATGTTTGTATATGGGGGTCCATATTTCCCCCGATACCAGTTAAGGGTTAAAGCTAATTACTAGCATGTAGCTCTTTCGTTTAAAACATTAATAGTCAAGAAATTAGTGAATATGTAAACATAGTTTAAGTTAATTTTCATAAAAAACTTTAATTTATTTAAATACACTTTCTTTTTTTCAGTGGCTAATTAAAGTCAATATCAAATTATGTTGAAAGTATGATAGCGCTACAATATTTCCAAATATTATGGAAAGCTTTCCAAAAAAGAGCTGTTCAATATAAATAGGAAAAAAACACGTGTGCCAAGATAGCGTCGACGAAATAGCGTCGATTTTGGGAATTCAAAAACCGGGAAAAAAATTGGGGAAAATTCGTGGGTATTTTTAAAAATATATCAGCTGGCTGGCAACGATTTTGGGAATTCAAGGGGGAAACAAAACCAAAAACCGTGGATGAATTTTCCCAGGAGCATTCTAAGACCCCCACGCCAAAGTCTCATATATTCTTAAAGTGGACACTTAGGAGAACAAAATGAGACTACCGTGCTAAAATTCTAACGAGCCGTTTTCGAGAAAATCGACCTAATCGAAAATGGCCAAAAAAAACCGTGGATGAATTTTCCCAGGAGCATTCTTGGACCCCCACGCCAAAGTCTCATATATTCTTAAAGTGGACACTTAGGAGAACAAAATGATACTACCGTGCAAAAATTCTAACGAGCCGTTTTTGAGAAAATCGACTTAATCGAAAATGGCCAAAAAAAACCGTGGATGAATTTTCCCACCAGCATTCTTGGACCCCCACGCCAAAGTCTCATATATTCTTAAAGTGGACACTTAGGAGAACAAAATGAGACTACCGTGCTAAAATTCTAACGAGCCGTTTTCGAGAAAATCGACTTAATCGAAAATGGCCAAAAAAAACCGTGGATGAATTTTCCCAGGAGCATTCTTGGACCCCCACGCCAAAGTCTCATATATTCTTAAAGTGGACACTTAGGAGAACAAAATGAGACTACCGTGCAAAAATTCTAACGAGCCGTTTTCGAGAAAATCGACTTAATCGAAAATGGCCAAAAAAAACCGTGGATGAATTTTCCCAGGAGCATTCTTGGACCCCCACGCCAAAGTCTCATATATTCTTAAAGTGGACACTTAGGAGAACAAAATGAGACTACCGTGCAAAAATTCTAACGAGCCGTTTTCGAGAAAATCGACTTAATCGAAAATGGCCAAAAAAAACCGTGGATGAATTTTCCCAGGAGCATTCTTGGACCCCCACGCCAAAGTCTCATATATTCTTAAAGTGGACACTTAGGAGAACATAATGAGACTACCGTGCAAAAATTCTAACGAGCCGTTTTTGAGAAAATCGACTTAATCGAAAATGGCCAAAAAAAACCGTGGATGAATTTTCCCAGGAGCATTCTTGGACCCCCACGCCAAAGTCTCATATATTCTTAAAGTGGACACTTAGGAGAACGAAATGAGACCACCGTGCAAAAATTCTAACGAGCCGTTTTCGAGAAAATCGACTTAATCGAAAATGGCCAAAAAAACCGTGGATGAATTTTCCCAGGAGCATTCTTGGACCCCCACGCCAAAGTCTCATATATTCTTAAAGTGGACACTTAGGAGAACAAAATGAGACTACCGTGCAAAAATTCTAACGAGCCGTTTTCGAGAAAATCGACTTAATCGAAAATGGCCAAAAAAAACCGTGGATGAATTTTCCCAGGAGCATTCTTGGACCCCCACGCCAAAGTAAACACATTTATAATGTGATTTATTAAAAATTTATTTATTTATGAAATGGCCATTTTCGATTAAGTCGATTTTCTCGAAAACGGCTCGTTAGAATTTTAGCACGGTAGTCTCATTTTGTTCTCCTAAGTGTCCACTTTAAGAATATATGAGACTTTGGCGTGGGGGTCCAAGAATGCTCCTGGGAAAATTCATCCACGGTTTTTTTTGGCCATTTTCGATTAAGTCGATTTTCTCGAAAACGGCTCGTTAGAATTTTTGCACGGTAGTCTCATTTTGTTCTCCTAAGTGTCCACTTTAAGAATATATGAGACTTTGGCGTGGGGGTCCAAGAATGCTCCTGGGAGAATTCATCCACGGTTTTTTTTGGCCATTTTCGATTAAGTCGATTTTCTCGAAAACGGCTCGTTAGAATTTTAGCACGGTAGTCTCATTTTGTTCTCCTAAGTGTCCACTTTAAGAATATATGAGACTTTGGCGTGGGGGTCCAAGAATGCTCCTGGGAAAATTCATCCACGGTTTTTTTTGGCCATTTTCGATTAAGTCGATTTTCTCGAAAACGGCTCGTTAGAATTTTTGCACGGTAGTCTCATTTTGTTCTCCTAAGTGTCCACTTTAAGAATATATGAGACTTTGGCGTGGGGGTCCAAGAATGCTCCTGGGAGAATTCATCCACGGTTTTTTTTGGCCATTTTCGATTAAGTCGATTTTCTCAAAAACGGCTCGTTAGAATTTTTGCACGGTAGTCTCATTTTGTTCTCCTAAGTGTCCACTTTAAGAATATATGAGACTTTGGCGTGGGGGTCCAAGAATGCTCCTGGGAAAATTCATCCACGGTTTTTTTTGGCCATTTTCGATTAAGTCGATTTTCTCAAAAACGGCTCGTTAGAATTTTTGCACGGTAGTCTCATTTTGTTCTCCTAAGTGTCCACTTTAAGAATATATGAGACTTTGGCGTGGGGGTCCAAGAATGCTCCTGGGAAAATTCATCCACGGTTTTTTTTGGCCATTTTCGATTAAGTCGATTTTCTCAAAAACGGCTCGTTAGAATTTTTGCACGGTAGTCTCATTTTGTTCTCCTAAGTGTCCACTTTAAGAATATATGAGACTTTGGCGTGGGGGTCCAAGAATGCTCCTGGGAAAATTCATCCACGGTTTTTTTTGGCCATTTTCGATTAAGTCGATTTTCTCGAAAACGGCTCGTTAGAATTTTAGCACGGTAGTCTCATTTTGTTCTCCTAAGTGTCCACTTTAAGAATATATGAGACTTTGGCGTGGGGGTCCAAGAATGCTGGTGGGAAAATTCATCCACGGTTTTTTTTGGCCATTTTCGATTAAGTCGATTTTCTCAAAAACGGCTCGTTAGAATTTTTGCACGGTAGTATCATTTTGTTCTCCTAAGTGTCCACTTTAAGAATATATGAGACTTTGGCGTGGGGGTCCAAGAATGCTCCTGGGAAAATTCATCCACGGTTTTTTTTGGCCATTTTCGATTAGGTCGATTTTCTCGAAAACGGCTCGTTAGAATTTTAGCACGGTAGTCTCATTTTGTTCTCCTAAGTGTCCACTTTAAGAATATATGAGACTTTGGCGTGGGGGTCTTAGAATGCTCCTGGGAAAATTCATCCACGGTTTTTTTGGCCATTTTCGATTAAGTCGATTTTCTCAAAAACGGCTCGTTAGAATTTTAGCACGGTAGTCTCATTTTGTTCTCCTAAGTGTCCACTTTAAGAATATATGAGACTTTGGCGTGGGGGTCCAAGAATGCACCTGGGAAAATTCATCCACGGTTTTTTGTTTTGTTTCCCCCTTGAATTCCCAAAATCGTTGCCAGCCAGCTGATATATTTGTAAAAATACCCACGATTTTTCCCCAATTTTTTTCCCGGTTTTTTAATTCCTAAAATCGACGCTATTTCGTCGACGCTATCTTGGCGCACTTGAAAAAAACACATTTTATGATACAAAAAGAGCATCAGAATGCATTTTTCTATTTATATATTTCATGATATGAAAATATGTGTTACTTTTGTTGTATATTTGCAAAAAATTAAACGCAATTCTTTTTAATAGGGCCACATGATAGTCATGTACATGAATTAAAAAAACACACACATGCACAAAACATATGGTTTGTAAGACTTAAACAACACTTAAATGCACAATGTTGGCTATTTAAGATTAATTTAATTTTGGGGTGAAAAACAAAATTTTGTGTTTAAATAAGACTTAAAAATAAAATACATATTATCATTAAGTGATTTTTTAGCCCTAAGGGCCAAATTTACAGTCATTAGTTAATTATTAGTAAACTAAAATAATAACTATTGTTTAACTAACACTTCTTATTCACAGTGAATTGTTTAACTAAAGTTCTTAATATGAGCAAAGAATGGTAACCCTATCGAACAATTGTGCCCTTAATTATAGAAGTGGTCTAAGTCATGTGCATTTTTTCTTCGAAATACCAAATAAATCTTTAAAATCTTGAATAAATATGTAAAAAATAATAAATAAATTTATATAAACCGAGGCTAGTACAACTCAAAGTTTAAATGTTGCACAATATAAAAATAGTTTTCAATTTGTACAAATGTAATCTACTAAATATCCCGACAACAGAAATATATGACTTAGACCACTTTCATAATTAAGGACACAATTAAATTTCAATATTGGCAGCTCTGCTATAAAATATGGTTTTTGTTTGCATTTGCTATATTATTTCTTAAAAATTGATAAAATAGTACGCGCTCATATAACTTCACCGTGCAAGATATTGAATTAGTGATGAAATTGGTTCGGAAAATCCAAACTATAATAGAAAATATAATAAAAATAATGTGTTACAGCTAAATACAAAAAATATGCTTGATAACTAACCTGGCCAGACATCCCGATTAAGGCGAGATTATACCGGTTTTCACTGGTTGATCCCACCCCGGATTCTTATACCGCTTTTTAGAGTTTTAAAACTTTTAATCTCTTATTTGATTTTTATTAAAAGTATATTCATTCCAAATATTTTTTCAAGCGTAGTTATTGCTTAACTAGCCAAAACCCTGTGTACCTCGCTACACTCCATGTACGTTTTGAGATGAAAAGAAAAGTTCTTATATAAGAAGTGCCACGCTTCCGGTTCAATTTTCACAATTTTATGGAATACAATTCTCATTGTTAACATAAAGTGTCATGAAGAGTTTCAAAATTCTCAGTGCATTAGCTTTCACGTAATTTTTTTAAGTTAAGACTTTCTCTATTTGAGAGCAGCCAATTCCGATTTTTTTCTATCATCCACAGAATCAGCGATACCAAAAAACTAATATTTAACTTACTTAGAAGATCATTAACTTTTTGGTTCATTATTGACTCATTCTTATAATACTTTTATCACTATTGGGCGTTAATGCTTACTAAAAAATTCAAAATATTTACTGTTTTGGCTCCCAAGAAGTAAATGTTGCTTTTATATCGGAAGCAACATCCAAACTTTAGGCATTAAACAATTAATAACCTATTTCTGTTTCTAGACCATCGGTAATACGTTGTGTGCAAATCAGTAAGATCAGTACACTGGTAATATTTTTTAAGACAAATAAAGCCACATGTCCAATTCGACCTTTTTTTGTAAGGCAACGCACATTATAAAGATCGTTACTTATACAAAATTTTACGTTTCTTGCTTCATTAGATACTCCAAAAAATTATATGGGATGTTCCACATCAAAAAAAAGCGAAATACACATGTGTAAGCGCTCCTAATTGATGTTATTACCAGCGAACGGCATTTGGTTTTTATTTATATAGACAAATATTTTTGTTTATTTAAGAGCGTTTCTTTTGAGTTGAAAAATTTGTTTTCTAAGTACACAGAAAAAATTATTCTTGAATTTTTTTCAATTAAGTTATTGCTTAGAAAAAATAATATTTTTTATTAATATTTTAATTGAATATATGTTTATTTTAATTGAATTTACTGCTCTATCAAAAAAGTGTTATCAACAGAGTTTAACTCAGAATAGTATGATATGGTTAACAATTATTGTATGTAAATATTATAATTTTTCTTTTTATGTGTAAAAATCGAGCTGTTTTTCATAGTATGCCACATTGTTTTGAAAAAATATTTTCAATTAAATTACCCAATTAATCTTTTAATTGGTTTTGAACTAAAAACTAAAAAACTACTCAGCTTATATATTTTTTTTTGATTCATAGTAATTTTGACATGCGTGGAATAAAAATAAAATATTAAAAAAAACAGAAATTCATTTTGTTCCCTTATTTCAAAGTCGTCGTCCATACAGTGAAACATTTGCTGCAAAACATTTGAGTTTGTCGACGAGAGGGGAAAGAGGAATGGCAAAGGGTACTTTGTTTCATGTACACGAAGTTCTTGTTAAGTACGTCATTCTCGCCTCATTCTTATGAAAAATATATGAGAAAATGTTTATTTATTTATTTATTAAACATATTAATGCAAAGTAAATTTGCATAATATGGTGTTGCACAAATATGGGCGGAGTAACGTAGACCATATGCCCAAGATGGTATTAACAGTATTTTATAAGGTTTTGTGACTGACTGTACACGACCTATGCCTTCACATAGGAAGTAGGCAACGTGGTTGTTAAAGAAATTCCACAAAAAACCGCAAGATTATACGGTTATCCGTGCACAGAAAAAAATATCATCAAAATGCAACCAGCAAAACAAATTGTTAATAGTTCATTTAAATTAAAATATATATTTAGTTAATATAAAAAATTAAGTTGTTGATATGAAAAAAAACAGAAATTTTTTTCAATAAACTGAAATAACCAAATTTATGTTATACATGGCGCAAAAACTCAAAAAATTCATTGTTGATTCAACAAATTAAAATTTTTCTAGTCAATCAAATTACTCAACAAAATTATTTGTTAAATTATATCATAACGGAATACGCACATGTAGAAGAAACAGAAGAACTCGCATTTTGTGTGTATTCATTATTTGCTTATCTACTAACGATTTGCTCTTTAGCTGAGTGGTAAGTACATCAGTCTATTAATAAAGAGATTGCCGGTTCGACTCATCTAAACATCTTTAAAATTAAACAAAAACCAAAATTCTAAAAATAATATAAACAAATACAAACAAAGAAACAACACATTAGAATTTGAAAAACAAATTCATTAAAAAATTTATTTTTCTGTTAACAACTCAATTGTTAATAACACAATAATTTTAATTGGAAATAATTGAGTTGAATTTGTTTTCTTAAATTACAAATGTGTGTTTGTATTTACAAAAATCGTTGTAGGTGCCTTTTTAAATAATATTTTAATTGTATTCACAAATAAATTATTTGTATTTACAAATCTTTTTTTTCTGTGTGGCAGATCAGTCAACCAGTGCGAGTGAGACGAAAAACTCTCGGAGGCCAAACACCACACACAAGCCTGACCGCACTTAAGAAATAATTACGATGACGCGAGAGATGTTCCCCGACCCAGAGCTGCTTAACGACTGATATGAGAAAATGTATTAACCTGCAAAACAAAAACTTCACAATGTGGACACGAATGCAGTTTCAAAAGAGAAAACAAAAATGTTTTGTAGCAAATGTTTCACTGTATGAACGACGACTTAACAATCAGATCATAATAAGAAACACAAGCTTATAGGGTCCATAGAGTCTATAATATAGACCAAATGTGAATGGTAATCTTAGTATATTGCCGATATTTGGGGTTCGATGCAAATGGTTTTGCGTAAGTGTGTATGTATGTATGTATATGTATGTATATGTAGTATATGGAAAATATTGTAGCCTTTCTTTAAAATCCAATCACAAAATACACACACAATTCAAAGTACGGCTACGATATTCTGCATTTACCTTTACGAAAGACTCTCAAAAAACGAATATGGCCATTGTACTTGTGTTGTGCACCATTCGAAATTAATAAGCCAGTTAGGTTTTTGGTACAATACACAAATACTTAAATTTTTTATACATACATACATACATGCATATTTACATAACATAATTTTTTATAAATTTTTTTATACTATTTGATTTTTTCTATATGTCAATTACTATTTTAATAGAATCTTTAAAAAATTTGAAGTAGGTTTTTAATTCAATTTTAAAAATATTTCAATTAATTTTTTAATTAAATATTTAAAAATATCTCAATTAAATTTTAATTGATTCTTTAAAAAACTATCAATTAAATTTTTAGTTAATATAATATTTTTTTAATTGAAAAAATCAAAAAAAATTCAATTAAAATGGATGAGTTAATACTACAATTTCCGTGATTGGTTGAAAACTAATTAATTTTTTAACTGAATGTTTGTTTTTTTAATGGAATTTTTTTTTTACTTTTTTCTGTGTACATATGAAGCTTTGTGCACAACCCGCTCTCTGAAAAAAATTAATTTTTAAATCCCGCTTTTTGGGGGTATTTTCTTCAAACTCCTTCTTTTTGATCGATCATGTCCCGCTTTTTGGTAAAAACCATCTGGTCACGTTACTGATAACGTACATATGTGTGAAATGTGTATAAAAATGTCCGCAATATTAACAATACTAATAAAGTTTACAATTAATCAGCTGTTGTCTAACTATTTGTTAACCAATTATATTTGGCGGTTTAAATAATGTTAAACAAAGAGCTGTGAATCAAATATTATTGCTTAAACCATTGATATTAGTTAACTAATGACTGTAAATTTAGGCCCAATTTACTCCCACGTCAAAATTTAAGCCTATTCTCTATAAAATTCTAATGCATGTTAAATTTTCCTCAATATAGTAAATAAATACATGTTTATCTAAATTGTTATTATTTAAAATACATAATATATGTACTTACATAATTTATACTATTTCTTTCTAAATACATTAAGCGCAAAACTGAAAATTTTTATTTGCTTGCCTGTTAAATATAAATTTACTTATTTAGAGTTATTTACTATTGGAACGCGTAATTTACCAACAACTTGTTAATTGTATAAATTGTTAATAACATTTTGTGTTGTTGTTTATAATTTAGTGCAAATATTTTTTGCCAATATTGTTGTACTATACGAGTACTATGTCGTAGTTGCTTTATACTTGTTTGTATTCTTTAACTAAATGACTGGCATATCGTAAGTTTCAAGACAGACAGCAAAGTTTATTATAATGCCTTAAGGTATGCTTAATAATTTTTAGAATTTTACAGGGTGTCGCAAAAGAATGTTTAAAATAATAAACAACAAAAGAATGCAAGTTAAGAATTTATTTCTTAAAAATATTATATCGTCCAAATGTAAACCCCCCGAATTGCTGACACTCATTTAATCGAGCACTGAAATTTCTTTCTGGCTCGGCAGGTAAACTGCGCGATGGTTGTCATTTTGTTACGTACATTTTCTTTTAAAAGCGCCCGGAAAGACGCTTTATCAAATCAAAGCTCCCAATTTTATATTTGAGATAAGGCCACAGGAAACAGTCCTGAGGGGCTAAATCATGACTAACGGAAGCCTATTGTATGTCACCTCTTCGAGATTGAGGAACATTTTGTAAATAATAGGTTTGTTTCTTTACTTTTTTGGGTTAAGTTCGGTAAAATGGGAGGAAACCACAATTTCGCTCAATAATATACAAAAATGCATAAAAGTACGGGAACGCAAAAAACCATAATTTTAACACGAAAATAAACGTCAGTCCATGTATGCATATACATACATACGTATGATACTATCGATAGTTTTAAAATATCGATAGGAAAAAATATCGACATCGATATATTATGCAGTTTCGAAAACCTGAGGTGTTATACAATTTTTTTAACTGACAGCACAATTTTTTACAAACTGTCACCTAAAATAACGTTTGTAGATACATACATACATATTAAAATAAAAATAAGACTATATACTTTCAATAAAGGGATAAAACTAACTGTAACCTGGTAAAAATTCAGTTATATTTTCCTTTTTCAGGTACAAGCGTTCAGCCGATAGTAATATCGATAGTATCGATCTGAACTATCGATAGACATCAATAATAGAAAATATCGATAGTATCCCAGCACTATGCTGAACATCAATCCGCTTTTGATACGAACGAATACACATACGCTTATACCTTCCTCTCGGTTCTCTCTCTGTGTGAAGGTCTGAACTAAACACATACTTATGTATATACCCACGCACATATTTACTCTCCTGATTCAGCAGACTTATATAGGTTTTTTATCTTAATTTCATATGAAAACTTTTTTCAACACTAGTTTTTAAAAATTTTTTCATAAATTTTTAGAGGTATATTCGATGTGAAAAAGAGGTAGTTTCCAATAAATCTTACTTTAAAAAGAGGCAGATCTACAACACTTATGTTTTGGGGTATTTTAAACACCTAAGAAAAAAATATTTTACCTCAACTAATCTTTCGTTTCGATAATAAATATTTTATAAGCGATTTTATAACAACCTTAATTGCGAATGGTTAATATTCAACATTTGAATAAAAAAATAGCTAAAAAAATATAAGAATTCAATTGTCATCGTTATTAAATTACAGCCTTAGTTATTTATACAAATTCTTAAAGCTTTACAAAGGCTTAAGAAGAAAAAGTTTGTATGAAATTTTTTTCTAAAAACCCTTTATAAAGCCTTAATAATTTTTATAAATAAGGCCACTAATTTTAAAATTTGTATTATTCTCATATTAAGAGGAATGAATATTTTTATTATATAATTTCTAATGATCCTCTGTAGTTGTTGGTTGCCTAGCGCTATCACTGATATATCGTGTAGCTTTCCTTGCAGATTATCCGTAAAGATTGTTTCTACAAATACTTTTTAACAAATTAACTTTCAACATTCGAACTTTGTATGCAATTTTCTCACAAACTAGCCCAGTGAAGGAAATATTTGGGCTTTAAATAGTGAAATCAACACAGCGTTGTTTAGATACTTTACTAAAATATATTTAATTTGAACTTCTAGCTTGGATTAGATAAAATAAACTCGGGTAACTATAATTTAGCATTATTATTGATAAACTAAAAAAGTGGTAGATTTTTATTGGAAAGTGGTAAAGTTGAGTGAGATACCCAAAAGAGGTAGATCTACTACAAAAGTTGTAGAGTTGGCATCGCTGGTTTAGGCATATGTAATTTTTCTTTGTAATTGTTTATTTTTCAAACAGCTGCTTCATTTTGTGTTTGCCCAAACTAGCAAGAAGAAAAAGTACGGGCTGTTTCGTGCAAGAAGAAGAAGAACATTACTCTCAAAACCCCTCTCATATTTACCCAATTTTCGAGTACGGGAACGCTTTTCGTGCAAATTGGGATCCCAATGTAGAGCAATGTCAGGCGTTTCTTTGCACAATTGTGAAGAGAGCTGTCACACATATTCATATCCTCTTTAATTTATGCTAGGAACACAATTGGGACGAACGACGAATTTCGTCCACATCGACGAATTCGTCGATAACCATTCGCTGAGTAAATTCGTCGTGTGAAGCACAATAACGACGAATTTACTCACCGAATATTTGATAAAGTTGGTTGTTGTGTGTGCAAAAACTGAGAGAGAGAGAATTTTCTATCAATTTTGTTTTTTCGTCGTTCGTCGGCGTACAAAATAGAAATAAATCTATCTCAGAGTTCGTCACGCACGACCAATTTCGTTGTACGGCGGTGTTGTGTTCATTTTCATATGCACAAATGTGTTTTATTTTTTATGACAAAAATTTGCACCGAAAAATTCGCCGTTCGTCCCAGTTGTGTTCCTAGCATTAAGGCCCAACTATAATAGGAATAAGCGAACTTAAGCAACTGTGCGGTTACGGTTATGGAACTTTTCGTCAAGTTTCGTCAAATGTAATTTGCTTAAGTTAAGTGTCAAACTGAACGCAAATTCCGTACGGAAAACACTGTTTTTTCATTTTTTTAAACTCAAGCAAACAGCAGCAGAAAATATTCATTGATTTTAAATATTTTTTTATGTTTCTTATTTTAAACACAGAAAAAAAGCAAAAATTTTATTTTCATTCTTTGTTTTACAATACACATATACATACATACACTTGAGATTAGTTATGTATGTTCACTGTTGTACTTTTTAGTAGACAAAACAAATAAAACAAGTAATAAAGTGGTGGATATAATTACACGTGAATTTTTAATAGATTAGGACATTCCAACAAGTTAATTTGATTGAATTGCATTCATTTAATAGTTATAAGAAGAAACAAAATTACTAAAAAAATTTAAAAATACCTGTATGTGCAACTGTGGCTAAAGAATAATTAAGTGCATGTAAGTACATTGTGGCCACCTAAAAGTCACATCTGATTTGGTTAAGTATTTGACAGACTTATCGTTCAATTCTGGCATTAGCTTAAGCTTAAGCTTATTCATATTATAGTTGGGCCTTTAAGCTGAAGGTCCATACCATCCGTTCTATGCATATGCGTTGTATGCGTTTCTGTACGTTCTCTTCAATTCTAAGTTCAAGTTACATGCAATACGTTTTATGCGCCAAATATTTTTGTTGTGGTCAGCTGTAGTGTGAATATTTTTAAAAATAAAAACAGTTCTTGCAAAAATGGAAAGTAAAATTGTTATTTTAAATGACTTCATGGAATTCATTGAGTTTATCTAAATAATATTTTATAGAGTAGGCTTTTATTATAAAAAATTTTGTGATTTTTCACAGCTTCAATTAGCTTCTCCTCCATTGCACTTGCTTATATAATAATAAACACAACAGAGATGACACTTAGTACACAAAAGCAATCGATAACTAGAATGCAAATTTTGTTTTTGAAATATTTATGTTAAAAACTGATTTTAATATATTTTCTTCTTGGAAATAGTTATAATCTTTATTACAAAATATTTCTCATTTATTATAAACTTTTTTATAACAAAAAAACTTAAAATTTCAATCCACCACACTAACGTTTTTATCGATATCATTGAAAATATAATATAATTTGCCATATTTCGCTTTCAAAAACAGCTGACCTTTTTTCATGTTGCATGAGACGGATACAAAAGTAGAAAGTAGATCTACTTTATCCGTCCTATGCGTCTATACGTTCTTTGCGTTTTGTTCTGTAACTTGCCACATAAAATTACTTTGATTCTACTTTTTTGACACATGCATAAAACGTAACTACGCATTGAACGGATGGTATGGACCTTCGGCTTTAGTCGTCGATGAGACAGCGACGAATGCAGATCCGGCGGATCCTTACATATTTTTTCAAGAATATTTGTCCAGAAAACATGCGTGTTTTATTTCAAATTGGTAATGATATGCGAAAACAAAAATAAGGAATTTGAAATTTATTAATTTTTCTCTTAAAACGTATTCTACTAATTGAACTAATTTAGTAATACGCTTAGTTTCAGAAATTAGTCTGTGCAAAGTCTCATCAAAAATGTTTTTAACATGCTTCCGAAAATGAAAATGATTTTCCGTGCCGATATATACTCGTATCAATGCTTGTTAAGTTTGATACATTTGGGGAATTTAATCCTTTATGCTCCATCAAGCAATCGTTCTTTTATTTACAACATATACAAACTTACTAATACATTGACAGTGCCCACCACTGATGTAGAGTAAAGAAACACAGCTAATGTTAAAGGGGTGGTGCTGTCCTGTGTGGTAGCGATGCTACCCTCTCAGTCCAGTGGTCGCGGATTTGATTACCGTAATAGACACTGGGCGTTTTCTGCAGACAAGCTTAATCGCTTTGCAGGGTGTTTATTTAAAAAAATATATAAGAGAAAAAATCTAACGCGAACGTTTTTCATAATTATTTCTGAATTAATTTCGTTGTAGATAAATGTTTTTATGAAAAAAAAAAAATATGTAATGGGAAAAATCCAGAAATTATTAGCTGCAGAACAAAAATATGCAAGCATTCAAAACAATGTTGAAATAAGCATGAAGAGTATAATAATCGTTATAATGTTATGCTTTCTGCTTGTTAAGAAATATACAACCACACAAACACATAAGCCAATGCAGAGAAAAGACACAAATAATAACAACTTTAATGGTTCTACAACGATGTTCTATTGTCAATGCACATACACACAAAACCAACAAAATGAATTGTAGCACGAACCAATAAAGTTATAGAAACCTAAAAATTGAGAGGCTAAGGTTTACCGATTATGCTGAGATTTACCGAATATTGCTGACATTCTTCTGGAAGCTTTATGTTAAGTTTAAAAAAGCAATGCATCCACTCCGTGAGAATGAGAACAGCGTAGTCATTAACATCGTGGTATTCTAGCAGTGAACTATTTAACAATGTATGTTTAAAAGCTCTTAATATCAGCTTTTAGTAAATGAAGTGTTCTTATTTAATATAATTGTGCACTAGAGACTGTTTAATTAATTTAAAATATTTGATCCTATAGAAATAAAAATTTTATTAATCTGTCATTAAGATCAGCTTATGCCATTACCACAATTATTTAGAAGCAAATAATCAAAATTATTACATTAATAACAATTTGTTGACATATACATACTCGTATATACACAAATATTATAAGGAGCAGTGACCGAGAGAAATATAAATAAAAGCATTTTGTTTAATATAATATAATATAATTTAATGATATCAACTTTTGTGTCTTTATTCTAATTTTTGAAAAGGAAAATAAATGGATTTTGGAATATTAATTCATTATGCAAATTATTTCGAATGTTAATTAAAATAAATTTAAGTAGAGACTGATTAAAATTATTTAATATTTTGGCTGTTTTTTTTTCAATAAAAAAAGGAGTAGATCCATTTCAAGGTCGAGTTCAGCAAGTGATACAATTTGTTAGACTTAAGAGTTTGACGTACATACTTATTTGCATACGTCTTAATGTTAGTGACTTCCATTAAAAGGTATGTATGTATGTATGTCTCTATTTATATCAACTTAATTTGTATAAATTTCTTTACTTACTACAAAAATGAATTTCCTAAACTATTTATAAATGAAAAAAAAAACATTAAAAATATGTACAGGCATTGAAGCAATGAGGAGTCTTGATTTCCACTCCGTAAACACACATTTACGAACACAAACAACAAAAACAAAATCAAACTTATATTTCCCAACCACAAATCTAGGGTACTTCTATATACTCAACTTGCAGCTTCTGTCTATTAAAAACACCATAAACTCTTTATGACCTGTGACCTGTGTCTGCATATTGGAGATTCATATATTTTTATAGTGGTTTGCGTAACATTGGTTACACAACGATCAATCAATCCATTAATAATATCCACTAGGAAGAGGTATGTATGTTCCCTTGTCAGTGTTGACGATCAACTTTCATTTATTCAAACGAATGTTAATTACTTATTCGACTTGTGCGTTCCAACAAGACCTGAAAGAATTTAAGCTACTAGCCACCCTGGTTTAAATGGAATGATATACGTAACATTGCTGACGGACAGCAAAAGTTCTCTCTTACCAACTCTCCTTATCATACCAAAATTTTGGATAGTGTGGATCACACTATTCTAGTAACTGCCCATAGAGCACTAAGTATTGCTGGAATTTTGCCGGAATGCTATTAATCGGTAGAATTGCAAGAATATTGCCAGAATCGTTTTTGGTAATATTACATTTCCAACATAGTATGAATATTATTATAATATTACAAAAAATTATTAGATGATATTATTAGATATAATAATTTTTTTTAATTTTGTTAAATTATAATTTATATTAATTAATATATCACGTTACAGATGCCATGAGGGCATATACCGGCAAAAGTACCAATGGAAAGGCATAAGGGCGTGTAATAAAAATTATATTTTTTTTATAATTAAACATCTATATGCTAGGGGGTAAAAATCTTTTTCACAATACAATCACAAATTTTGAGTAAGATCGTAAAGCGTTATCAAATCGGTGTGATGTATGTATAAGTGTGTTTGTGTAATCATACGAAAAAGAAGTACAGAGAAACTTAACAGCTGCAAAGAAATATACTCAACTGAATTTTAAAGCATGCCTTCAGGAGCAATGTTAATTTTAATATAAATTTCTTGTGAAGTGTAATAGTGTTGCCAGTGGGGATAATTTTGTTAAAAAGTTGAAAAATATAAAATAAATAATATATATATAAACTTTTAAATAAAAGAGCGTTTTAAATGTCAAATATTTGTTTAAAAGATATGTAGCACCGTCTTTATAAAGAATTTATAATATTACATTATAACATATCTTTATCACGTACTGTTGCCTTACACTGAATCTGGTGCACGACAATTGATAACAATCTCCATCTCATGCCAATTATTATGGGTGGAGATTTTAATAAAATTTTTGCAAACCCACAGTCGCAAGCTTTATCAAAATTTTTATTTGAAGTTTTCCGCTTGCATATGAGCAATTCCTTAAATATATGTATAAGTTTTTTGTTTATATGCAAGTAAATATTTAACTTGAAGCCCTCAGATTCAAACTCTATATAACAAAAAAACAAACAATACAAGCTCGTATCCTTTATGTTTTTTTTCTTCTTTTCTTACACGTGACTTACACGGTGGTAATTCTGAGCATATTTTAAATTTTTTTATATTTTCATTTTGATATTTTCATAAAGTCAAAAACCTTTTAATTAATAATCTATATAATGTTCCACATGCAATTGCGATAACTCACTTCATTACTTTACTACTGGTTTCTGTTAATATATTTGTTTCTAAAATCATTTAACCGAAAACAACTTCTGGCCAACAATTAAAAGAAACAAACTGGTGTTTTTGGCTATAAATGATTTTAAAATTTAGCATTTCAAGTTATTTTACTTTCAATTTGTTTCAATAAACAAAATATAAAGAATTCTGTTTTTTTCTTATAAATTATTGAAAATTGAACTGAGATAATAAAAAGTCTATTGATATGATTTCTATTCATTAAAAGCTGGTTTGAACTTGAAACAAACTTAAAACAAAAATATTATTATCAGTATCAGAAGAATCTGAAAAAATTACAGGCATCAGTATTATAAATATTATCAATTTGATTGTTTTTTTCAATTAAGCCATTTCATTTCATAATTTTATTTTCTCAATATTTCTATGTATTCTATAATATATTTTTACAAAAATTTGTTGAAGAATCTCAGTTTTAATGTTTATTTTATTTTTAAGTATTTCTGGGAAAATATTTCTTAAAGCTAATTTGCTGTGTATTGTTCAATGAAATTATTTAGAAACAGATCTATGGCATTGAATTTATGAAAATCACGTTAAAAAAATATTTACTGTTGACAAAAATAATTTGAAAATCAAAAACAACGATTACGGATATTAGTCATAATAATGGCGATAAAGTATAGCAAAACTGAACTATAAAGTGACCTTTAAAATGTTTCCTTTATTACAACTGTCCGATAAAATAAATAATGAAATTTTTTTTATTGTGGCAACATTGTTACGAATACCGAATAACAATGAATTGTTATGTTAGATACAGACTTTGCAACTTGCTTACACAACATGTTTTCGAATACTTTCATACAGACACTGCAACATACAATGCAACCGTCAATGCAACCCATAAGCATTAAACACATTCATCACATCAAACTACCAACTACATGCTGATTTTGTCGTTGTAGTCCAATTAAACTAATTTCTATTTCTTTGGCTGCAATGAGAAAATTCAATGTTACCAGTATAATACAAAATGTTGAATGAGTGATATCGTACAATTATTTCAGATTATTTAACCGAAATAATATCTAAAAGTTGATGTAAAAAATAAATTGATTTATTTTAATACTTTTACGTTATATAAGTACATTTTGAAAGAGTAATTTAAGTTTTATAAATGAGAAATATTTGAAGGTGGCAATACTAAACTATGTATTCATACTTAAATATGAGGTGCAGATGATGCTGCTGCCGTCTCCAAAATAATTAAGTAGCTGGCTACGAGGCGGCAAATGATGCTAGCGGAATTTGAAGTCGTGTGTTCATGAAGCCCGCTGTGGTGAATGTGTTTAAAGCAATAAACATCAAAAGATTTTAATATTTTTGAAACTTCTAATGCAACTTCGAACGCAACCATTAACAAGACTACAGACTATGCGACCGACAATGCATCTGCCTGGTTGCATAAGCACGTTGCTAAGTCTGTACCTACCATTAAAAGTAGTTTGTACCGATTCCCTTTAATGAAGGGCTCAATGCCTACTATGCATATAGAAACTCCATAAGAAGGAACTGGGAACTGAAACCGAAAATAGTAAACTGGACTTATACATCGGTTGTCAGACTAGCTAAGGTTCTGAGGTGTGCCTCGCTGGGCATCATAGCTGCTCAGAGGAGCATACCTCAGGCTGCATTGGACGTCATTCCGCACCTACTTCCTTTAGAGGCCTTTGTGGTGAGAACGGCAACTAGAAGTCTCGCAAGACTCGTAGAAACAGGTTTTGGTGAGGAATAACAGGAATAACAGGTCACACATCAATCTTAAATGAGATCAGTTTTAGTGATCAGGTTTCCGTAACCTCTGGGTTCACGAACTATAAGGTAGCTGAAATTGATTTTAGTAGAACACTCTTACTGGTAATTCCGAACAGGGGCTATTGGGTCAAATCGGATAATCTATTTGAGGGTAGTGCGGTCTTTACAGACGAATCAAAAATTGTGGAAGACACAGGTGTTGGTGTCTATCCCCCTTGTGCAAAAATATATTTTACTATAGCTTTAAAGTTCATATTAGTTGCCAAGCACTTTAAGGCTAACATTGCTTTGTTAAGAAATTGTATGCAAAGCACAACTTTAATTATTTTGTTATTTAATAATAAATACTGGTAACACCACCGTGTTCAACAACCACTTCACAACTAATGATGTACAAAATTGAATAAAATTTCATTCGGGTATGCAAATATTTTTTTATTTTATTAGATAAATTTTTATTTTCTTGAAGTACAGCAACCTAATTTAAACAATAGGACCTTCTGAAACGGAAAGGAAAACAGATAAACATTTCTATGAAGAAAAAGTAAAAAATATGATGAACAAAGAAAATTTATCACAATTTCTTTTATTCGAATGAAATGCGTATTTAAATATCTACCTTTTTTCGATTTGTTGTTGTTGTATGTACATCACTAAACTATTTTCGTACAATTGTATTTATTTTAATATTTTTTAATGGATTTTACGATGTATTTTGAACCAGTTGGATAATTTGATGAGGTTTTCCATTACATAACAGAAATAGTAAATCTAAGCTAAGAGCTAACACTTCTAGCTTCATTTTCAGATGTAACATGAATCAATATGTATTATATTAACAAAAATATTTGAGGTACAAAATACACATTTTGAAAATATCAACTTAAAGTAGTCTTAACAAACCTGGGGAACTACTTTAGAAATTTGATTTAATAATTTTTTTAGAATACAACTTTACTTAACATTGCTTTGCAAAAATTTGTTAAGTTTTTTTGCATAAGACACTATATCTTGGGAACGAACACTCGTTGTTCTTTTAGAGTGCCGAACGAATGCAGCGTTTTCCAACCTGAGATCTAGGCAATCCTTACGGCCACGAAACTCGTGGCCAGGAATGTAGCTGAAGGTGAGAAGATAACCTTCTACGTCGATAGCCAGGCAGCGCTAAAAGCTTAGAAGGGACACAATTTGAAATCGAAACTGTAGGAGAGCCTTCAACTTACTTATGGACAAATATGGTGTCAGGCTATGTTGGGCTCTTGGCCACAGCAGTGTTAAGGGAAATAAAATTGCCAATGAGCTGGCAAGAATAGGGTCGGCGTGAAATTATGAAATGTGTGACAGATCCGTAAAATTTTCGAAAGATCATTACATTAGGGAAATCATTAACTGGGTAAAAAGTAGGACCAACAGTTCATGGCAACGTATGTGGCCAAACTTGACTTAGGGAGATCCAAACTATTACTGGACATGGATAGGAAGGTGATGTGAATCATGATAGGTGCATCACTGCTCGGTCAGATCCAGAACCAGCATTTGGAATGCTGGCACTCCAGATTTTTGTAGGAGGAAGGAGGAACCAGAAGCCATTGAACATATTATATGTCATTGCCCGAAGCTGCAAGGTCATAGGCTTAGATGGCTGAGCAGACGTTTTCATGAGAGCGTTACTGATATCGGGAAGTACAAACTAGAGGACACCAGAGAAATGAAAAAAGTTGACGTTTAGGATAAGTTACTTTCTTAATAATAATAAATAAAATAATGAAAAAGTGTTTATCCGTCCGATAAAATCCTATCTTTAACTAACGCCAAGTTTTAATAATGGCCCTCATTGTTTTAGAATACCCGTAATAGAGAAACAAAATGTAAACGGTGACGTATCTGTTAAATGGCTTAATTAATTATAACCTCTATTAGACTAAGTGTGAAAAAATTATTCATAATTCAAAACTTTACAGTGTTAAAGATCATCGACATGAACAAGATAAAGGAGAATTAATTCAAAGAAAAAAATGTGAAATATGCAAAAAGAATTTCCTTTGAATTTTCGTGATTAAGTGTTGTTTCTTTCTTTAAATGAGGTGTTAATTTCTGACACATATCGGAAGATGAAAATTAGTCGTATATTTTGTCAATTCATTACTGCAATTGTATATACACATAAAATGTTATTCCACAGTAACTAAATAAATATGTACATACATATGTATGTATGCAAGTTTGACATCAGAGTTGTTATGAATGAATGAAATTGAATGTTTCACACATGAGAATAATTTTTAGAAAATTGGTGGAAGTGACTGTCAATCACCTACGGCAGCACGATTTCCAAAACTTAAAAGAAGTCTTAACAGACATTTAAGGATGCTTATTTGACCCCTCTTTATAATAGAATGAAACATTCTCAAATAAAGAAGATTTTACATAAAATTTCTAAACACATGCTGCAACTACAATTCACTCTAGTCAAAAACAAAATATTTTCGGCAAACATTTTTTCCAAATACAAAAAATATAAAATAACAAATTTCAAATATTTCATCTTTTCGATGGCTTGCTTGCCAAACCGGAGGATATCATCCCGAACAAGCGAAAACTGAGCTGAAATGAAATTAAAATATTAATTGGAAATATTGGCACTTTGACGAACACTTGCGTTTTTTTCTTTTATGCAAGTTTATGTCCAAATATAATTACAACCCTAATACTAATAATACTATGCAAAAAATTTGGTGACAATTGATCCAAACGTTCTCCGTCCTATGACTTGAGAAAATGGGAGTGTTGGCAAAAGTAGGGAGTAGTGTATGGTGAAACAAGACAAATCCTGTAAACGGTTACATATTCACCATTATCGTGATGTATCAATTGTCAACTTAATTGGAACTGGTCCCTATTACTTGGGGACCTATCACGTGGCTAGTTTTATGTCAGTTCCATTTCGAAAGCAATAAATTAAAATTTTAATTTACCCTTTAAAACAACATACATTCAGCTTGTATTTTCATTGCATTTCCTTTTCATTATATTTTTAAGAAATTTTATTGTTTTTACGTTAAACTTCGCCCTTTTCAACTGACATTAACGCAACGATGGAGAAGGTTGGCACAATGAGTACTTTATTGGTGGAAGCATTTGAACAGCTTCAATATGTTGATTCTCCATTTTATTTATTAAATTCAACTTTTTTATTTATTGTGTTTATTTCTTATCTGTCAATATCTCAATATCTGTCAAACTACTCAACGTACGCAAAAAGTTAAAAGTTGAAAAATTTTTGTACTTTGCGTTGACGGACACGTACTGAATGCAACAGATCTCATAATAAACCCTGTATTTCAACTTAGCTGTCAGTTGAAAAAGGCGAAGTTGAACGTATGACGGATTCATTGTGCCCTGGCCTATATAAACATGTGTTTATACAGCCGACTTTGACAGCTTAACTCACTGAAAGTGCTGCCACATGTTATATTTCTTTTCATAAATCTTGTTTGTTTGAGTGCTGCCATTAAGTAGTAATTTTTTTTATTACTTCTGAAAAAAAATTATTTGGAACCAGAGTGCAATGCAAGGTTTTCATGGTTTCATACGTAAATTCACCGTAAGTCCTAGTTTATACAATGAAAGTCTTATTACTAAGGTGATTAGTTTGTAGGGGAGAGAGACAAGGGAAAAAGAAGCGAGTACTCAGCTACATGTACTGTCAATACGTTTTGCTTTCTCATTCGTAATGTTGAAAAAAGAACACATGCATACACAAGACTTGCATTGTGTGAACGCCAATGAAAGCTCAAAGAAGAAAGAGTGATAAGCTTAGCAATAAACTTGGCTAGTGTGCACTGGGACTAACAGTGTGCCAAAGAAGGAAACTTCAACTCGAGTTCAACAATAGATGCAGACGTAAACTTTTTTGTCGTCTCTGGTATAATCAGTCATTAGAAACATTTAATTTTTAATTTTGTGTTGTAGAGTGTTATGTTTATTATTAAGAAACTATTTTTTTATTTAGTCACTGTGACTTTGTTAGAGTTAGCGCTTGTTGATAATATATCACTCCTTAAAGCCATGACTCACTATTCTACACAATTGCACGATCTACGAAAACGTACAAACCCGATCTGATAAATTGTTATTCTCCTTTATTGTGAATGGCGTCGTCGACGTCACATTAAGACGACTGTAAAACTTTTTACTTGTCTACTCTTTGTAGACAACAATTGAATCTTTCTGACAATCTCTTACTAATCTCAAAGGTTTTGTAAATGAATGGAGCATGTTAATAGTAGACATTCTCCATTCATTTGCAAAACCTTAGAGATCAGTAAGAGATTATCAAAAAGATTCAATTGTTCCCGATAATGAGTAGACAAGTGACAATATTTACAAGTCGTCTTGATGTGACAGCGACGACTCCATTCATAATAAAGGTTACTATATTTTGAATATGTTTATAAAGCCATAGCCACATCTAAAGCAAAATTTAACTGTTTCCTATGGTAATGGCTATGGGGTTATATTGAGTCCCTTATAATCAAATGTAGTGTTATCTATTAGTTTGGTTCGAACAGCCGTTTTCTATGGTTATGGTGCAATCGGACGCACTTAAACTCCATCATACTAGGACTTAAAAAGTTACTGAGTTTTTATATCATTATATTTATAAAACATTTACTATTTTATTTTTTACTATTTATTTTTAAAAGGTTTTAGTTTTTAACACTTTCATTAGTTCAATATATTAAGAAGAATATCCACATATTTTAAAAATTATCTTTATTTGTACTCGAAATCAAATTGCTTAAACTGTTTGATATAATGTTTGTTGGGTGGAAGATAATTATAATTATATAATAAAATACTTGTAAAATAATGATTCACACTAATATTTATATTTGTTTTTATGCTTATTTAAATGTTCACACTAAAAATCAACTCTTGGAGTGATGGAAACTTTTTAAAGAGTTTATGGAAACGTTTCATTATTATAATTGTTATTCTTTATTGTTATTTACAAATAAAAAGGTGCTAATTGAGACCGAAATTCACCATATAAAAATAATTAAAAAAATATGACATTTTAATCAGATTTATTTACGCAACTCTCACGAAAAGGGCCAGATGTTGTTAAATTATAGTGCCTTCAAAAAGTATACTTATTTTTCTTTGACAAACTCTAGCTTTTTAACAAGACTTCATTCACCTCTTTAATATCATTTTTCTTTTTTAACAAACAAACTGATGGTTCCATTTTCATTGTTGTTTATTTAGTCAAAAATTTTGCTAGAATATTAAATTTTTTAATGGTATTATCAACAATAATTTCAATCAGTTTTGGCAAGAATTAAGGTCATAACTCCTTATCTAAAAGTCCAATACATTCCTTTTCTTTTTAAAACAATATGTTGTAATACTACATAATTTAGTAAAACCTGCGCGTTTGGTTCCTTTTAATCTGATTAACTTGTCATAATTTTTGATTATTTTGATATGCCTAATTTTTATTTCAATTAGCACTTCTTTTATTAGTAAATAACAACAAGAAATTATTATAGTGATAAAAGATTTAAAATAAAGTTTCCATAAACTCATAAATAGTAAAGAAATTAATACAAATTCAAAAGTCTCTAAAAAACATTTAAAATTTTGCCACAAAATCTGTAACTCGAAAATAAATTTATATTTCAGTAAAAAATATAAATTCTGGCTAAATAATTTAAGAGAATATTTCCAAAAATATGATGCAGTTGATTTTTTAGGCCCCATTTTGATAATGTGTGCGAAGATGAGTTTAAATTTAAGTAGCAGAGACAAAACCCCAGCATTTTATCGGAGCAAATTAGTGCACATTAAGTGCAAAATTAATTATCAATTAATCATTAAACAGTAATAGTAAAATTAACTGTTGAATGATTAATTGCAGTAAAATTAATGAGAATTATTTTGGTGACAAAATCTTGGAATGGCGACTGGGACTATACTCACCGATTAATGGAAAATATGGTCCGAGATATAATTAATGAAATTATAAAACTTTGATATACTTAAGATACATATATAAATAATACAGAAACCTAGTTTTAAAATAATATATTCTTTCGAAATGACAAATAATCATTGTGGAAAACAAGAGAATTCTATACACCCCACTACATAGATATTATACTTTTTATGGCTCTCTAAACAATCAGTGACATTTCTAAAATAGTTTAGGCACTTTCGAAAAATCTATTTGAAAAAAGTCATATTTTTAGCAAAATTTCTCGAGAAAATTCTCTTAATTTACACTTTTCTATTCAATGATTTAGACTCTAAATTTTAGAGCTTCTACTTGCAGGCCACTTCTTATATTATCGTTTCTGATTCTGTTTTTTTCGATTTTCCAACAACTCTGTGCACAAGGCGAATTCTATCAGGTGATCTCAATTTGAAAAGCAACACTACAGAAACAAGTAGCAATTAAAAAAAATCAAAAACCCTGACTGCGACTAACTTGGAACCTTTAGATATCCTAAATGGTCATTCGAAATGAAAAATCATAAGAGAAACCTAAAGATGATTTTAAAATAACTGTCGAATGATACCCATATTGATAGAGTTTGCCGACTTTTTCGTATTTACAAAATAGCGTCTGTTAGCCGCCATATTGACTACTGTCATATCCTTAGTGACACTCCACATACAGTAGAAACTCGATTGTTGCACGTAATTAAACCCGGGCTCGGTGCAAGTTTCGAGGTTGTCGCAAGTACCGAGTATTAATATCCCATACATCTGTTTAGAATCTAAATTTCAATTCAAAACACTTAAGTTCAAAGCATTCGTATAACAGTAGATACATATTTGATGTGGAATTAAAGAAATTTAAAGCTTTTGTTTGTTTTGTTCAAAGCAGAATGCAAGAGTAATACAAAAATGTTGCAAGTATCGAGTTCAAAATTTTCTAATGTCGCAAGTACTGAGTGCGTTATGAAAAATATTTCTATGTTGCAAGAATCGAGGTGTGCAAGTATCAAGTAGGTGCAAGAATGCAGGTACTACTGTACATACATATATACATAGGCTGATAAACACAATAATACCCTTCTTTGCGTCGCGCACTCGGGTAAATAACGTGTCTATTTTTTAGCATACAATTTCTAACTCTAAAAACATTTCCAAATGTTTTGCTTGATTTGACAACAGAGAAACTAACAGCTGATCACCATTTCCTGTCCTAGGTAAAATGTGTGCTGGTGTTTCGCATAGGTAAGATAGGTAAGAATATGCATGAATACCAACATAAAATTTTTGACGACACTTTTCTTTTTATGATAAAATTATTAGTAATTATTAGCGATGTGCACGTGAGCGATTTTTGACTCACGACACGCACGCTCACGCTGAAAAATATTTTACTCACGCACGAATGACATTAAAAAATTTCACGGTCACGCACGCTCACGAACAAAATATTCTTAATCACCCACGAGTGGCTTACACCTTATCACGATCACGCACGATCACGAAAAAGTATATAATTAAGTTTGTATGTTTTTTGGGTTGAAAACTAGTTTTTACACATACGAGTACATACATATGTATGTATATATTACGGTTGTTATCGTGTACTTTATAAAAAGAGGACAGCAGAGGGAAAAATCCCGGACATTTGCTTGAAAAAGTAGGACTTAAAAATTAAACGTAACTAATTTTTCTCAATAATATTGCTACCAATAAAATGTTGAATACATATCGATGGTGTTTCGTAAAAACATTAACGACAGGGCCACCGAGTTTAAATAAACTTTCATAGTTAGGTAAAAATGTCTTATTTTATTATAAAATAACAGCCGTATTCATAAAAAAAGTTGATTGATGCTTAAAAACCATATTAGTTAAAAAACATTTTTAAGGCTAAATAAGTTTTTTTAAATATTTGTATTCATAATCAGTGTTTTAACTAAAAATCAATTAACTTGTCTTTTTTAAAATATCGTGGCAACACTGTATTATCTATTTGTCACTTGCATCCTAGTTTTGCTGAACAAAAAAGAGGTTACAGCGAATCTATCTTAAAAGTGCTTTTTATATGATTTTTTTATTGCAGATTAAGAAGAACTAAAATAATCAGTTTTTTTATTTGTTGTGAGTTTTTATACATCACTATAATTATTATTTTTATTTTTCTTTATGCTAGGAACACAACTGAGACGAACGACGAATTTTTCGGTGCGAACTTTCGTCATAAAAAATAAAATACATTTGTGCAAATGAACACAACACCGCCGTACAACGAAATTCGTCGTGCGTGACGAACTCTTAGATAGATTTATTTCTATTTTGTACGCCGACAAACGACGAAAAAACAAAATTTAGAGAAAATTCTCTTCTTCTCTCTCTCTGTTTTTGTACACACAACAACCAACTTTATCAAATATGAGAGAAGAATTCGGTGAGTAAATTCGTCGTTATTGTGCTTCACACGACGAATTTACGCAGCGAATGCTTATCGACGAATTTGTCGACCTGGACGAAATTCGTCGTTCGTCCCAATTGTGTTCCTAGCATTACACATACATTGAGAAAAGACGAAATGGGAATGGAAAGCTGATTGCTCCTTCTCTGGTAAATATCTATTTGGAGTCCATTTTAAATTTCGTCATGAGTTTCTAAAAAAATACAATTTCATTTTCTTCTTCTGAATAACATTCACATATGCATATGTATGTACATACTCTGTCGGAGAATGTGTAGTTGACTACAAAAATAGTTAACTTATAGTTAACTTTTCTGAGACTGACTTAAAGCTAACTGCAATGCCATCCAGAGCAAACCCAAAATTAATTCTTAAGTTGAGTACGTAGTCGAATTTGATGAGAGCCAACTAACTTATTCTCTGCTACGTTGAAACTCATTTCAGTTTTTTGTTAACATTTTGTTGTTGTTATTTTACATGGTAGCTTAGCTGAGTGGTAGCACATTGAGTACACAAATTGTGATGATACATTTTCGAACCCCAGAATATTTTTTTTAATTTACTGACTACAAGTTGGTCTAAAAAAGTCAACTTTAAGTAATGAATGAAAGTAATGAAGAGTGAGCCAGTTGACTACCGCCCAGGACATCACAATATTAAAGTAGTCAGTTGATTATATTACTACTTACAAAATAGTTAGCTTAAAATTAGTTTAAAGTTAGCCAAATTTCCGACAATGTGATATTGTAGAACAATATTTGCCTGTGTGTCTGTTATATTTGTATATGGCACAATATATGGGATAAAATCAAAATTCTTTTAATTTATATTGCACAACAAAAAATATTTTGTTAAGCTTTGGCAAAATTGCACAAAAATAATTACTTCCATATACATACATATTTAAACATTATTTTTCGGTGAGTACATTTATTTGTCTTGTTGATGGGTTTTAATCGAAAAGAGTAAAATTAGTGCGAAAACGATCACCGTAAAATGGACGAAGTGCTCTATGAACTTTTCTAACAGTTTTTTTTATTATAATTTCCACACTTTGGAGGCCTCGTTCTGGCGTTAAACGATTCTTGTTCACTTGCCAAACCTTACTGAACAGACATTTTCAGCTGTCAAACCATAGTTATCGATATCGATAATTTTAAGCTAAATAAAACACCCGACGTAACAGTTTGTTTACGAGAACCATAGTTCATTTAAAATAAAAAAATTCAAATACGCTGAAAACTTCGTTTAGATTTCTATGAATATTGCCTAAGTGTCGCTCATGTTGTAGGTGGCCTATTCAAAGGTCTTGCGTGTTATTTCATTAAAATTGATTTCATTTCTCATCATTTTAATATGCATAATACGCAAATTTGAATTGAATATTGAACAACTACAAAATTATCAACCCTGTTAGAAAACGTTTATGGGCGTCTATGATTTGATTATTTATTTTTCTTTGTTTAAAGAAATGAAGCAGAAATGCGGTAATAGATTACCTAAATATCATCGTACTCCAACGTTTTATTTACATATTTAATACAACCAAAATCAAATTAAAAAATTAACTCTGGTCGATTAATTCAGCTGTAAATGCCATTAGTCAAATATAAAAAAAGTTACTGACCAAAACTAAATCCGCCAAAGCCTTATGAAATCTATTGAGGCAAAAAAACCCTCTGGAATAACGCTCGCAAAACAACTAATTTACAAAAATTTTGTAACATTTAATGACCCTGAAACTCAAAAAAAAAATTAACAAATTCGCATAAATATTGCTGCAAAAATTCAAACTGAAATTTTAATAAATTACTTGGTAAATAAATTAAAATACATATGAACATAGCTGAAAGTTATTATCGAAACCAAAACCGCATTTACGCATAATTTATTATTTTGTGTTACAAAAAAAATCGCAAAAAAACGTCATTGAAACGAATAAACTTTTTGCACACATTTGAAAAATAACTACAACTTTAGATGAAAAAATAAAGGTTTTTAAGACATAAAATAAAATAAAATACATACTTTAAAATTGGAAACTCATTGATTTTTTTCTATTTCTATTTCTATTATTATTAATAATGAAGATGAATTTGAGAACATTTGAAAAAAAAGTCGTTTTGATTTTAGTTAAGTGGTAACAAAAACAAACAAACAAGCAAACACACATGGGCAAAATCTTTTTTTTTTCAAAACGGGCTTTTAGTTCTTAATTAAAACTTGTCCGTCTGAATTTTAAAATGTTTGTGTCAGCGTTATTGGTGGTACTGGAAACATGCAAGACGGACCGTAACGCGATAATCGACACATTCAAATCAAGCAAACATTGAGCGAAGAAACACAAGCGATAGCGCTGCAGCATCAAAATTCTAGAGATGGCAGCGTGTCAAATTCTAATCACGCTTTTATAAGCTGATATAACTATACAAAGCTTTTATTTGCAGGATTGATTCCTCCTAGAAAAAAATTTTGCAGGTCACCCCAGAAGATATTTTAATGGCGATTTTAAAACTGCAAAAAAAAAACTTCTGCCACGGATCATACAGCCTATTTATTCTCTTAAGATTCGCCATTTTGAGTCTGTCAAAACATCTATAAAGGTCATACTAATTTTAAACTAGACTTTCTAATTAACTGATTATCTGTATGTTTTGAAACAGGGGGTAATGTTGAATAAATACTTTGAATACCATGCGTTTATTTATTTTGTCCGAATAAATATCCATGCTCTGAGTATAGGTACGGCAGACACTCATTACTCACAATGTAACATCAGAGCGCCTTCCGTCATCGGTATTGTTTAGCAGAATCATCGGCGAAGTAAAATAATCAATAAAATGGGTAATAATAATACGCCTCATTGACACCAGAGGCGCTGCAACTCTGCATTATTAAAAACCTGCAAGAAGCAGAGTTGTAAAAGAATGAAGCTTTTCTCTATTTCTTCCTTCACAACTTGTCTTCTACCACTATCCCTTTCCTAAAGAAGGTAAAATCTAGTAATAGTAGTGGTTATTAATTATCTTAGTTTTACTTCTCTTAAAAAAAATATAAAAATACACATGCGCTTTTCTACTTATACTTGTAGAGTATTTAAGTTTTTCATATAAATGAAATATATGTATGTATATCTTCTTGTGTGTTGGAATCAGCTATATTCATACTTGTTTTAAGGGAAATATGTAAGCATACGCATAGTTGTGATACAATTATGAGTATACGCAGATACTAAGGCTGCGAATAAATATTTAAGTATTTTTGTTTTTGAGTAATTAATGTAATTATTTGGTCGGTATGCCGGTGATGCTCATGTGACTTGTACCGGTGGCTGTTTAGATTTCATTGGTGAAAATACGCATTATAATTTATGCATAGTGAATTTATTCCCACAACCAGACATGTAACGTTGTGGGGTTACCGAGTTGATTTGCTACACATTGACTGATGAATTTTGCTACATAAAATGAAGCTATCAGCGCAGAAGTGGTATAACATACATTTGAGTTTTGGTTGCTGTTATGATCATAAATGCATTATTTTCATTTTTTCAACTACGAAAAAAAGTATAGTAAGCCACATTTTGGTATTCTAAAGAAAATGAAGCTCTTTTGCACAGATCATAAGATTGCAAAGTAACAAAGGAATTAAATAATTAAAAAGAGTGGGTTACACCAGTTTCCACAATCGATCCCACCAGAAAACCTGTGAAAATTATGTGGAAGCCAGAACATAGACGATAATTTATTTCAAATAGGATCCACGCGGATAGGCACAAGTGTGACCCATTCTCAAAAAGTTATTTATGACTACCTGCTTGACGTTTTGAATCTTGAATCTCTTCAATTAAATTAAAATGGCCCGTGTTAATGAATTTTTTTTCTCCTGATTAGTTTTTCTCTATCAGCTGTAGTTTAAAAGACATAGTGACATTTAGCTTTTGCATAATTTACATAATTTGATAATTATTGCTTGTATCAGCTGTCTTAAATCATTTAAATTTTATGGTTTAAGGCTTCATTAGTGTTTACTTTTTGTTGATGCTCTGTGCTGTGCCGTTCTGCTTCTAAATTTGAATACTTACTTTTTTTGTAGTAACTTATCAGCTGATTCTGACCAGAAGAGTCACAGTTTTCCACTAAAGCGATGAGTTTTGCATCGTTTATTGTTAATTTTAATATAATTTATTTTTTTCCTTTTATAAATTATTTTTTTTTAATCTATAAAAACACAATCACAATTTATTTCAAAATATTTTTATTTAATTTATGCTGTCACTTACAATTACTTAACAAATTTTTGATTTTCACAGGATGAACCGAAACAGAAAAACTAACGACTTTTATTATATTTCTATAAATAAAAAAGAGTCAGGTGATTCGTAAAAGAACAGAAAGTAAAAACTAATTCTGGCTTTAGACTTATAAACTTCTGGTTCACATTAACCCCCCAAGGAAAAGTCAAGTGGGGAAGGCACCGAAATGTTAAAAATTAACTAACTATAACTATTCAAATCTTAAATCTAGAAATAATTATTAGGCCCAACCAGTGTCGGACATAAGCTTAGGCCCAATAATTGAGTTCTGAAATATATGTCATTTACCTAATTGCACTTAATGTAGTTTAATTCTGTTTCTTCTTCTTATTAAATTACATTGAAAGTACGGCAGCACTACAAAATTTTCCAGTATTATGGAAAGCTTTTCAAACAGCAGCTGCTTAGCATAAACAAGATAAGTAGGTTATATATCAAAATAATCAAAACTAAAATTACTTAAAAACACATTTTATGAAACAAAACAAGCATCAGAACTAATTTTTCTTTTTATTTTTCCATGATAAGAAACCGTATATTGTATATGATATATATTTGTGAAAATTAATCAAAATTATTTTTAATACAACCACATGATGTTCATGTACATGCTTTCGATAAACACACACAAGAACAATAACATATGGTATGCTCGTAAAACTTAAGTAGGATTTAAATATACAATGTTGGGCATTTAAGTTTCATTTCAATGTCATTCAACTTTGTACTGGAAATAGCACTTAAAGATAAATGACTCTTAATTGAGAAGTCAATTATTAGGTTTTAGTGATAGTAATTAACATTAGATAAATGTCGTATTAAGCACTTAAAATTCCTAACTTATTTTGTTAGAACATTTTCTGTGTAATTCTGATAGAACATCCTGGCTATGAACGAATTTTCCACATCTTCTGGAAACCACACAGAATTACTTTTCGGCTACAGTTCAGGAAAGATAAATTCCTGCAAAATTTGTGGATTAGACTCACTTCACATTTGAAAATTCTGCTAAATAAAATTGCCCTTTATATCGAAACCTAATGTCTCGTTTGACATAAAGCATTTTTTCGTTCTCTGTCACCATTCGTAGAATCCTCTGAAACAATTCCAAGCGAATAGTCAAGTCTGCGAGATTTAATTTGGTTGTTGTGATTTCAATAAAGTAGATTACTTTAGTTTACATCTCTGTAACCATTTTCATTACTTTTCACATAACAATATCGATCAGCTGTTTCCTACTATTGCAGTTACTTTACATTACAGTCGGCTAACTGGGCCTTAAGAAGCATATGTCTAGTAGGAAAAAATGTTAGCACGAAATATTTTTATAGCGTCAGTGTCCATTAAAGAAATGAAAGGCAACTTCATGACAACAAGTGACATGTTGCTCACGATATCGTCTCTATTGATACAATAAACACTACGAGCATTCAAGAGTATTGACGCGTTTACGATGATGACGAACATGATTATGATGTTGTTGGTGTAATTGTAGTGTTGTCTGTTTACGGTTAAGCAGATGCCGAAGAGCAGACGTTTCAGAATAAAACGCGAATTTTAAATCCGTGGAAATGAAACAATAGGTTGTTGGCTGATTTACTTGTGTTTGCTTTATATAAAAATGATTTTGTCAACGTACTTTATTGACAGTAACGTATCAGAATCCAAACAAGGAACAACAAAAAACTTTTTTATTAAAAAAGTTGAAAAAATTACAATAATAAAATAAATATACATAAACCAAAAAAAAATATTTTTAAAGTGCTGCAAAAATATTGTATTATTCTTAAATAGTGCTTCAAAATATTATTGACAAGGATTATAAACAAAAGTTACTACAAAGTAAATAACTCGCAATTGTGAACAAAAAAAAAACAAATTATTATAAGTCAACAATAACGAAGTGTTAAGTGTTTAAATAATTATTTAACATTTTGCGTACCTATATTGAAGTTTTCAAAAAAAATTTATTCTAACAAATTTAATAAATCAATACAAAATGACAGCTGTCAATGGAAAGGTGAGTTGTTAATTTCAAAGAAAGCGAAAATGATTTGAATGAAAATAAATTTAGCATTGAAAAAATGAAAATGAAAGCAATAATAAAATACTACGAGTAGTAAATGGATTGTTTTTTTATGAAAAATAATAATATTAAATGAAATAAATTAATAAATAAATTCAGTAAAGTGTGACTTTGACCCGCGCACGAAGGGTTCCGTACGGACACGAGATATGCAATTCAATACGAACTTTAGCCGATATAAAATATAGTTTTGGATTTTTTTTTTCGTTTTTGACGTTCTTTTATTAATATTGGCGATTTTTTTAATTTTGGCGATTTTTTTCATATTAACAATTATTTTGTTACTGGAGCCTTTTTCGCGCTTGGCGATTTCGGTTTTTGGCTCTTTTTTCATTTTGACGATTTTTTTTCATTTGGACGATTTTTTCGAATTTTGCGACTTATTTTGGAGCTAGAATTTTTTTTAATTTTGGCAATTTTTTTCGTTTTGGCGTTTTTTTTTAATTTTGGACGATTTTTTTTTTTTTGGTTTTGGCGATTTTATAATTTTTAGATTTTTTAGTTCTACTGTTTTTGAAAATTTCCTTTTACGGTTTCCAAGATGTAGCAAGTTGTCAAAATTACATATTCAAAATTGCATTAACTGTTGGACCACTCTTTAATTTAAATTTTTTTAAATTTTAGTATTAATTGTTGTAGTCTATATAAAAATACACTAATTTTTCAAATTTTAAGTGTCAATATACATCCATATGTACACACAATTGAATGTATGTTACATGGGATTTTAGCATTTTTCGTTGCTCGTTTTGTAACATCCTTTAATTTTTAATACTCATTTATTTGCTATTGTAGCGGCCAAGGTTCTACATACTCTGTCCGAATTTCAAGTCCGTAGCTCTTACGGTTCCTGAGGAAAGAGCGTGTGAGGGACAGCGTAGCGAAAACAATAGGGTTTATTTTTTCACCTTTGGTGTACGGAACCCTAAAACATATATCCTTAAGGGCCATTATTACAACTTAAAGATAGTTAAAAGTAGGATTTTGTCGAACGTATAAAACGCTATTCATTGTTATAAATTAAATTTAACTTAACAGGAAGTATACATTTTACTTTAACTTAGCGCTCACTTTAGGTTACGCTAAAATTGTACTGATGTAAAACTTGTTATACGTCCGATAAAATCCTACTTTTAACTAACTTTAAGTTATAATAATGGCCCTAAGTAAGAAATAAATTACAAATAGGCCAGTGTTCCGTAAATCCCAGGAATATAAGTTCCTCATTAAAATACGAGTAAATTCAAAAAAGAAACGTTCAAAAGTCACTCGTTTTACAAGACGGAGCTAAGAAAATAAATTAAATGTCAAGGCAATTAACTCCATGAAGCAAACAATTTATAGAATTGTTAATATACTTATATCATGCATCATATAACGCTAACTTCTCTAATCAATTCAATTAATTTTACAGTAGATATAAATATTTGCAAAAACCAAACTTTGAATGCAAAAAAATTCTTTGAAAATATAAAATTTTAAACATTTCAACTCTTGCAACTTTACTTGTCTATCAATCAAGCAACACAATATGTGCAATGATATATTGTACTCGTATGTAATTGTTAAAAGAGTTTGTGTAAATGCTGAATTATTCTGTAATTAATTCATTAACACAAATATCAATATTAATAGTATTGGTATTATTTAACAAAATTGTAATAACGATTTAAGCCATACGTCGTTTGAAAATAACAAAATTATGTACTTGTTATCTTAAAATAGAATTTGAAGATTTCTTAATAATTAATAGCTAAGAATTTTTATTTCATAGTTTTTTAATTAATTAATTTGGTCCGAAAATATCTTCCACTTGTTTTTTTTATTTAAAAGAAAAACATTAAGGTATTTCTGCGTTGTAATTTGCTGTATGGTTGATTTTTTAAGTACTTTTTGTTAATTTTTTTGGATTGGCAATGCCATAAAAAGTTGCACAACTTTGCAAAATTTACCCTGATAATCTTGCACTTACTCAGACCCTGACAATTTTGCATCATTTGTGCAAAATAATTTTTTATATGGTTGGTGTTATATTTTTTGAAAATTTTGCAATTTTGCTTTTCCGCAACAGTGCAACTTTTGACGTGAATACCTTTGTGTTGTGAAAGGAAACTACGGTGCTTGCAGATACTTTATCATAGGCTTCTCCTTGCAGGAAGTTTGTTTATTCATAGAAAATTAATTTATACGAAGCAAAAGTTTTTTTATTTCTATAACTAACAACTAACGTCCCTTTTCACAATGTATGGTTAAGAGTTAACGTGAACTTTAACTGACAGTTCTTCATACAAAACTTGCCGTTAAAGTCCCTGTTATCTTTTAACCATACATTGTGAAAAGTTACGTTAGTATTTAAAAAACTGACGAACTTACTTCCAATCTTATTACAATTGATGTCAAACTGTTTTGATACTTACTTACTTATACACACGATTGTGTGCCAGACCAAGTTCCGTCCTATATACCAAACTAATTGTTCTATTGATTTCTATCAGCGTTGCCAGTTCAGGGGATATGTCCCCACTTTGGGGATTGCTTTTCGCGGTTGGGGATACAAATTTACTGTTGGGTATCTGGAGATTTGTTGGGAATAGTAACCAAATTTTAAAGGATTTCTTGGGGATTTTTTTATAACTGATGGCAACAAGAATAATTTTTGAGCTAAGAAGTGTGCGTCTGGCAAGTCTAAAAATGCGTGTTATTATTCATAGTTAATGGTTTCTAATAAACAAGAGGCATCAAGGAAGATTAACCAATAATAATTGGAAATGCAATATCGTCGGCTTAGGGCCAAATTTACAGGCATTAGTTAATTATTAGTAAACTAAACTGATAACTATTGCTTAACTAAAGCTATGTAGAGACGGTTGTCAGATCTTACAATATTGCCAGTAAAATGTGCTCAAAATTTCTTACAACCGTGTGAACTGACAAATTTTGTCAGATGTCGTTGCCAGAAAAAGCATTGTCAGTCCATTGCAAGACTAACAGCTGACCACAAATTGTCAGACATCTTACAATCGTGTGAACACATTGTAAAATTATTGCCAGATATTTGTCAGACATTTTAATATTGTAAAATGTGCAAAGTTCATGCATCTGACAATGGCGTCATTGTAAGAAAATTATTTCTATGGGCAACACTGCATACGCTTTCTTTTAAAGAAAAAATTTATAGTAAAATATATGCACACAAAATCATTGAAATTGCTTCTTTATGGTCCATAATAATTTATATTTTATATTATTTTTATATTTAAAACAAACACAAGCGATTGACATTTAAAAATTTCCAACAAATGCTTTGAGTCTGGCAACGCATAACAATAGATCTGACAATTTGTGCATATGACAACCGTGTGAACTGAGAATTTTTCTACTCTCGATTTTTTCAGATGAATTCATTGCCATACAACCGTCTGGCAATAAATTGTAAGATTTTCTTACAACCGTCTGAACTGACAAGGAATATTGTACTGGCAATTTGCCATTGCCAGTACATTGTCAGCACATTGGCAGATCTGACAATATTGTAAGATCTGACAATCGTCTGTACATAGCTTAATACTTGATGTTCATAGTGCATTATTTAACTAAAGTTCTTAATATGAGAAAATAATGGTAACCCTATCAAATAAGTAAGTTTCATTATCGACAGCTCTTCTATAGCATATGGTTTTGTTTACATTTGCTGTATTATTTCTTAAAAATGGATAAAACAGTGCGCGCTCATATAACTTTACCGTGCAAAATGTTGAATTATTGCTGAAATCGGTTCGGAAAAACCAAACTATAATAGAAAATAAAATAAAAAGAATGTATTACAGCTAAATACAAAGAAAGAATTTGCTTGCTAACGTATGTGTGAAATGTGCAACACAACAATACTAATAAAGTTTACAACGAATCAGCTGTTGTCTAAATATTTTTAACCAATGACATTTGTCGGTTTAACTAATGGCAAACAAAGAGATGTGACTCAAATATTATTAGTTAAACCATTGCTATTAGTTAACTAATGACTGTAAATTTTGGCCTTAGAGTGTAAACCTGCTAAATCCACTTTATTATAACATATGACATTTTATTGCCATTCGAAAGAGAAAGAGACCACGCATCGACTTGCTAAAATATTTATTTTAATTTGAAGCGCTGTATGTCGAAGTATCTTAGTGTATTAGGTTAATTTCTTAAGGTTTGTATAGAAACCTTTAACAGTATTTTGTATCTCCTGTAAAATTTGCTGGAAGTGAGTTAGCAGGTTTACACTCTAAGCCAACGATATGACTTGTTGGAAGCACTTCTTAGAATAAACACACGCTTAAAAAATAATTCAATTAGTTAGTGAATGTAAAAATAGCTAAGGTAGCTTAAGCTAAAGCTTAAATTATACGTAACATAACCATAACCATACAAAATAGCAGTTCGCACCAAACTTATGGGCAACACTATATTTGATTATAAGATACTCCCCATAACGACATAGACATTACCATAGAAACAATTTGAATTTTGGTTTGGTTATGGCTATGGCATTATAGCCATGTCACGTCTAATTGCAATTTTATGCTAAATACTCCTATATTCCTAAACATTTTGTATCTCGTATATAATTGATATGAAGAATATGCAGTATCTAAAAATAAACCATTTCATTAACAAACACGTTTCTTAAGTACTCTTTTATGGCCTCCCATATACATACATATGTACATATTAACATATTTATTTACATACATTAACACAGACATCAAGTGATCATCACTATAATATGCTTTTCATCATGTCAATACTCGCAAGTCCTTGACCTATAATTTACACATAAAGTAGCCAAACGGGAAAGATGCATAAAATATGAAAAAAGAAATCAATATTAACAATGCAAAAACATACATAAATACATATCAGTCTCGTTAATAAAACCAAACCGCAGATATTCGAGCTGTCAGACAGAGGGAGAGATGCAAAAACCCAGTTTAAGGTAAGGTAAGGCCAGAAGGTGTTGGTTTCATTGCATCACATTTAACAATTGCAAAAATACAAAACAAATAAACAACTTCATAATTTAACCTCAAAAATGGGTGCGTTAAATTTATTCAGACAATCAATGTCTTCTTAACAATTATGCAAAAATATTGTATGTATTTTTTTCGCTTACGAGTAAAAGCGAAATTATTTATTTTATACTTATTTAATATTTTAAATGGAACTTTAAAGAAAAACTGCAGTGTCAAGGAAGCTAATTATGACGTTTTATATTTTTTCCTCTCAAAAGAAAATTTATCGGAAGGAAAAAGTAATTATGAAATCTGCTCTTTCTATGAGTACCAAAATAGGTAGCAGTAAAAATTTAAGAAATAAAACTACTTTTACTGCTACAAAGGAAGTTTGAAGGAAGTGAGAGCAGTAAAATATTATTTACAACGCTGCTCCAATTATTTTCTTTTCTCGCTACTACTACAACTGTATTATGTAGGTAAATTCAAATGAAAAATCATTTAAAACAATAGTATTTTCAGTTAAAAACCGGATTTGTGAGATTCTGCATCAGAAAAAAACATGGCAGCACTATTTTTATCACTTTTATGATATGGGTTTTCAGTATTTTTTTGCAATGGGAAAAACATGGCGGAATCCCAATAAATTGATCTCAACCTAGTAGTTATGTACATTAGAGTGGCCGTTAATTGTATGGAGACATTTTTTGATTTCTTCTACTCTCACCCCCCAAATCAGCTTAGTTTTTTGTAAAAAAAATACAAAAAAATTTCATACCGATAAGTTGCGTTTTAGGAGGTACGTCCGGCCATCAAAGTTGGCCTTCAAGCCCCATTTTTCAATGTAATTTTTTGCATGTGACTATCTTCTAAAAAAAATAATTTTTCAAGAATATGACATGCGACAATATTTTAGCTCTTCAAGTCAACAACATTAGTATCAAAATACCAACAATTTTATGTAACAAAATTATATTTATATGAAAACTTTTTATATTGTTTATCTAATTTTTCGACCTTTTGTATATATTTAATGAAACTATTTTTTTAAGCTTTAGGTCAATTTAATATATATTGTTTTTAATTTATGGATATTTCGTTAACCATTGGCTAACTTCTTCAGGATATTTCTTTACTTTTTATGTAATTTTTTCAAAAATAATTAAAAACAAAATACAAAAAATTACATAAAAAATAAAGAAATATCCTGAAGAAGTTAGCCAATGGTTAACGAAATATCGATAAATTAAAAACAATATATATTAAATTGACCTAAAGCTTAAAAAATAGTTTCATGAAAACTTTTTATTTTAATCATGTACAATAAGAGCTTATATACATATGTATGTATATTAAATTATTTCGTACATATGTATACATATGTAGATATAGTCAAAATAAAACTAAACAAAAACAAAAAAAAAATACATTTAATATATGGGCTAAAACACAACTTATCGGTATGAAATTTTTTGTATTTTTTTTACATAAAACTGAACCGATTTGGGGGGTGAGAGTAGGAGAAATAAAAAATAATAACGGTAACCCTAATGTACATACATATGTATGTACGTTACGTCGTCCGATATTTCTTTGTGCTAGCTTTGCTTCTTTAAAATTCGAGAATACTTATTATTTTCGGCCCCTGCAATTTTTATATAATTCATATCAAAATTACATATGCATTTTTTAATAGAAAAACTGGTGAAACATTTTATTGTGGTATGGAATATGTATAAATATGTATTTACTTCACAAAATCAATTGAACCAATTAATAAACGTTAAAAAAAATTCGCCAAAAAATTCCCCACACACCCGCAAACACTTAAGCTGGATCCGCGCCTGATATCATTAGACAGGTGTTTTAAAATCATCTTTAGGTTTCTCTTATGATTCTTCATTTCGAAAGACTATTTAGGATATTTTACGGTTCAAAGATGGTCGCAGTCGGATCTTTTATTTTTAACCGACTTCAAAAAAAGGAGGAGGTTTAACAATCCGTCTCTAGTTTTTTTTTTTTAGGTGTGGAGCTTCATAACTCTGTACATTTCTGACCGATTCTAAAAATGTTTCTGTTGTCTGAGAGGGTATAGCTTCGCATTGGTCCCATTGAAAAAAAGTGGCCTGGGACACGCCCACAATTATTTAAATTTGATTTTAAGATCTTTAACTCATTTGATTGCTGCGAAACCTAGCAAACACCTTTGGTTCTTGTAATAACACTATTTTAAAGTTAAAAAAATAGGCGGTGCTACGCCCATTAAAATGTATTATAATATTTCACGTGATTTCTACTTAACCGATTTTTACGAAACTATTCACACACCTAGAGCTCTAAAATGGACACAATCCTCCTTTAAAAAATGGTCGGAGTCACGCCCATTAAAATTTAATATTATATTTTACAAGCTTCTATTTCACATATCCTTACGAAACTTCGCACACACCCTAAGCTTAAATAAAGGCACAATCTTGCGCTCAAAAAAGTGGGCGGGCATGCCTATTAAATTTTAGTATAATATTTTACGTGCTTACACTTAACCAATATTTACGAAATTTTGCACACACCTGGAACTCTTAAGAATACACAATCTTCTTTAAAAAAAAATGGGCGTAGCCACGCCCCTTTAAATTAAATCCTATTTTTCACTAGAAAGTTAAAAATAAATCTTTTTAAAAAGAAAATAGAACCAACTTCAAAAATAAGCACTAAAAATCTAAAAATAATATAGATCTAGTTAAATAATATTTTTACATATGTTACGTATGCCCATTTCTTGACTTGGTAATCAAACTGTAATAATTTTTAAGTTCTATTTAAATACGAAATTGTGTTTTTGAGTGCACAATTAAATAATAATTAAATGACATCACGTGGTCGTATTTAAAACATCATGTGGTCGTATTAGGAAGAATTTCGTTTAATTTTCATAAATATATAACAAATACAATTCATAGTTTCATATCATGGTATAAATAAATAGAAAAATGCATTCTGATGCTCCTTTGACTTCATAAAATGTGTTTTTATGCAATTTTATATTCCGCATTTTTATAACCTAACTTTTTTGTTTATGGTAAACAGCTGTTCTTTGGAAAACTTTCCATAATATTTGGAAGTTTTTAGAGCTGCCGTACTTTCAACGTAATTTAATAAGAACTTTAATTAACCACTGAAAAAATTAAATCGTATTTAATTACAGCTTAAATTTAAATAAAAATAAGCTTATTATATATTTAATTATTAAGTAAAAAAATGGGGGTTATAGTGTTGTTTGAATTTGGTGCTAGTAATACAGGTACTAAACACATAGAAACATGCCCGATAAAAAAAATTGCATGTACTAAGTAAATCTTCCTTGTAGTGCTTCACTACAATGAGTATCAGGTCTCAATGTTATTAAACTTAAAGTTATTTGATATTCTGTTGAATTTTAATTTTTTTTTTATTTTGTAGTGTTATCTATTTTATTCAATACCAGATATTTTTTGTTTAATTGTTTTTTTATTTATTAATATTGTTGCAAATTATTTATTAGTTAATATTGTTATTATTTTTTATTTTTTATTGTTTTACATACATACTACACTTTAAATGACAATTGATGTAGAACTTTATAGTAGTATAAGTGAAACCGATTATGGCCATGAGGCTAGGTTTTTCTATCTTGGATGAAAAAATTAAAAATCAAAGTACTTTCTATGTACCCTGAAGGAAACATGGGGTTAAGTGTCCCCAAGTCACCAATTTTGTCGAATATATACGGAGCGTAGAAAATATATTTTCAGATACACAAAACTATGATTGTTCTTAATGTTTTATTGGTATGTTGAAAATAAAAGTGGCGTCATGCAAAATTTAAGTGTTTATAAAAATATGTTTAAGAAATAAAATTAAAAGGTTAATACCTATAAATGTATTGAACAATTCAAATTCATATTGTTTAAAAATAAAAAATCTGAAAACTAAAAATTTTTAGTGAAAGTGCCAATAATGGAAATTTTTTTTTAACCTGTGGAAGATTTTGTGTCATCAGTTAAGATTTGTCACACTTTCAGAACCATACGTAAGTGTTTGACATTACAAATTCAGCTTACTCAATCCGTACAGTCTTACAGCGGACATTCTCCACAGAGTCAATAGTAAGTCAGTACCATCTTACTATTGACATTTTCCACATATGGTCCCACAAGAACTACCTAGTCAGTATTGACGTAGTCTACTAGTAGATTTCGTAGGACAAGCCTGTGTTGAATGTCAATAGTAGATAGCATTAGTTGGGGTATAATTTTTCAATAGTACTGGTGACATCGTCAATGGGTAATCAGTATAATTTTAATATTAATTCCTGCAGGGTACATACATACATACATATAAATATACATATCCATACATACATATACATATATGTATGTATGTATGTACCCTGCATATATACATATATGTATGTATGTAGGTAACATACATACATATGTAAAAATATTTTATTTAACTATAGGGTGTTTTTTATTGAGGTATAGAACTTTAAGTTGGTATCACTTTTTTAACTGGCGGCCATTTTGTCAGCTATCAAGTGATTAATATTTAGTTTGGTTTGCCATTTCATCATGAACAGGTTTACAAAAGAACAACGCTTGCAAATCGTGCAAATTTATTTCGAAAATAATGGTTCAGTTCGCGAAGTTTACCGCAAGCTCCGTCCATTTTATGGTCGACATAATCGTCCATCAGAGCAATTAATTCGGTTAACCATGGATCGTTTTCGCACTACGTTTACTCTATGTGATAATACGCATCCGCAGAGATGTCGAACAGTGCGCACCGAAGAAACAATTGCCGCTGTAGAGCAAAGTGTTGAAGAGGACCCGAATGAACCGATTCGCCACCGGAGACCGGTATAGAGCCATGATAACCGACTATTTTGTTCCCGAATTGGATGGCATGAATGTGGATGAGTTGTGGTTCCAACAAGACGGCGCTACATGCCACACAGCGCACGTCACAATCGATTTATTGAAGGAAACATTCGATGAGCGCATAATTTCGCGGAATGGACCTGTCAATTGGCCACCAAGATCGTGTGACTTGACACCATTGGATTATTCTCTTTGGGGATATGTGAAGTCGCTCGTCTACGCCAACAAACGAGAATCGTAAGGGGACTTGGAGGCCAACATTCGTGGCGTTATTGCCAACATACGGCCCCATATGCTCGAAAAAGTGGTTGAAAATTGGACCTGTAGAATTGGCTTTATTCGAGCCAGCCACGGCGGCCACATGCCCGAAATCATATTTAAACATTAATGGCATAAAATTATCCTTCCAATAAAGCCAAATTGATGGACATAAAACGATTTTCTTGTGTTTTATTTCAATTCGAAGTTCTATACCTCTAAAAAAACACCCTGTAGATCTATATTATTTTTAGGTTTTTACTGCTTATTTTTGAAGTCGGTTAAATTTTCTTTTTAAAAAGTTTTATTTTAATTACTACTTTTTAGAACAAGCCCTTTCCCGAAAATTCTTCAGTTTAGCTGGTAGTAAGCTTATTCCCTTCAATTTTTTTTTCAAGGTTGACCGGAAGAAAATCATATGGTTATTCAATTTAACTTATATATTTTATTACTTTAAACAAAACTTTCGTAAGTTTGATTCTCTGCTTCATATTTCTAAAATTCAACAAATCATGTAGCCTGAATTCCAATATACAAACATTTCCTAGTTTTTTGCTTTAATGAAATGTAAATTTATTTTATATCGAAACATATATAAAAAAGACTTTTAAAAAGCCAGTTGGTCAAATATGATTTGCGAAGAGATTAACGAACTTTATGACAATAATTATAACTATGACCATAAATATTTATGTAGTATATAAAAAAATTAATGAAATATAATAAAATGAATATTAAAAAAGTGTTTTATTGGGAATTTTATTAAATGATTTTTCAACAAAGGGTATATGTATGTACGTATGTATATAAACATTTCCTACAATATAATTAAGAATTGACTATGGCTGTTTTGGTTCCCAGTCGACCTTGTAAGATTCTAATTTACTTTGGCTAAAATGAAAATTTTTTTTCTTGAACTTTTTAAGCATTAAGAGCATTTTTAGTGTCGTTTTATAGAATTCTCGACTGCCGCAAATAATAATTAACAATAAATATAAGTAGTAAAATAAATTAGATTTATAAAAATATACAAATATACGAGTATTTATTTGAGCTTTAGAAGAAACTCGTTTTCAAAATGAGAAAATCAAAATTAAGTATTCAAGACAAATGCTAACAAAAAGTGAAGTCATGATTGATGTCGGCTTTTGTATTAGTTTGCATTTAATTAAATTGCACATAAAATATTTTAAATTTTAATGGTAATTCAGCAGGCTCAATATAGCCTTTGCAGCAATAGAGTCATAACTGAAAAATAAAATAATGCAGAATTAATAATAAATTACATATCGTTACCTTAATATAGAAAGGTCCTAACTAATTATATTTTTGAAAGCGAGATTTTTGTCTTTTTTGATACTCTACGTGTTTTGCAGTCGATATATACAGAAAACTTGATTTTAAAAAATGAGTTAGGGTCTTTCTGTAATCAAATATCTTGCATAATACTCAACTCTTGAGAGAAGAATATAATTTTTGCTTTTATATTCAAAACTTCAAACTAGTTTTCTGCAAAACAGAGGGCAAATCACGGCATGCGATTCGACTCGTAATTTAAAAATACTTCCATTTAAACTCTATTGAAATATTTTTATACCCTTTACCAAAAAATGGTAAAAGGGTATATATAGGTTTGTCATTCCGTTTGTATTTTCTACAATATGAATAAGCGACACATAAAGTATATATATTCTGGATCCTTATGCATAGGGAAGACGAACAAGCGATGTCCGTCTGTTCGTCTGTCCGTCTGTCTGTACGTGAAATCGGTTTTCCAAGCTCCCAGAACAGCTAGAGACAGTTAATGAAATTTTGACTATGTAATTCTGACAAATTGCTATATCTTGGAAACTGTAAGAGTTAAACTCTTGAAATTTTCAAAAACGGTCAAACTAAAAAGTCCGAAAATTATAAAATCGCCAAAAATTAAAAAAACGCCAAAAACCGAAAAAAATCTCCAAAACGAGAAAAAAGTGTCAAAACTAAAAAAATTGCCAAAAAGAAATAAAAGCGCCAAAAACCGAAAAAATCACCAAAACAAAAAAAAATTGCCTATATGAAAAAAAAATCGCCAAAAATATAAAAATCGCCTAAATAAAAAAATGGCAAAATCAAAAAAATTGCCAGAAGTAAAACAAGTCGCCAAAATTAAAAAAAAACTCCAGAAACCGAAAAAAAATCGCCAAAACGAGAAAAAAAGTGTCAAAACTAAAAAAATTGCCACAAAAAAATAAAAAAAACTAAAATATATAAAAAATAAAAAAATCGCCTAAATGAAAAAAAAATCGTCAAAATCAAAAAAATCGCCAGAACGAAAAAATCGCCAAAATTAAAAAAAACGCCAAAACCCGAAAAAAATCGCCAAAACCAAAAAAAATTGCCTATATGAAAAAAATCGCCAAAAACTAAAAAAATCAGCAAAATAAAATAAATCTCCAAAATTTAAAAAGCACCAAATTGAACATAATGCTAAAAACCTAAAAATTGCACTAGAGAAAAAAGTATGCATTTTTTCACAAAATTAATATGTACCTACATATCTCTGTGCTTATGTATGTATCTCTATACTACATAAACGCATTTTGGTAAAGGGTATATAAGATTCGGCACAGCCGAATATAGCACTCTTACTTGTTAAATTACGTGTCGTTTCGCATGCCGTAATTTGAAATGAAAAACTAAGTTAAAACATTAATGGACCGAGCTCCGCCCACCAATTGTCACACAACAAAAATATTGCCAATCGGTTATCAAACATTCTAGGACAACATGTATAAATATATAAAATTGTGTTTAGAATTTCCGTCTTGTTAGAGGTTTTCAATTATACGAGTAAGTAAAAAAAAAACACATAACTGGCTTCTTCTCAGTAAAAATAAATTCGGTACAAATAAGTACTAAGACAAAAAGAAGGTCATCGGAAGCGCGGAAAATCACACAGTGCATCCCCTCTGCCTTTCGAAGAAGCAATAACGTAAGCGAATGGCGAAATTTAATATAAACACTACAAAATTGGTCGGCTGTTTTTACTCAAATTCTCATATTCTCAAATTCTCTTGCTTGCTGGATACAAATTTGGATGCGAATGAAATTTTTACTTAAAGTTTTAATTTTTTATTTTTTAATTGGATTTTGAACTAAAATAATTATGTTGGTTGGTATTTAAGTGGGCAGTGTTCTAGCCTAATATGCGGTGATCATGGGTTCGACTCCTAAACAAACAGTATTTGATTTGATATTGTATTTAATATATAATAAATATAAACACAAAATAAAGTATTGGAAATTAATCTATGAGTAGATATAAAATTCTGATATAATATACGCTTATTCCAGTTGTCGATATCGATGTCGCTTCAATACACCACCAAGAATTGGGGCTAGTTTAGCTGTTGTCGAAAACAACTGACTCCTGTTTAAAGGTTTATGATATTTCCTAGACCTTAAGGAACAGAAATAGATTGTCAATAGCACAACATTTTTCTGGAGAGCAAGTAAAAAAAGTCACATTTTTCTGGTATTGTATTGACGTGATGTCGATGTTTACAACTGGAATAAGGGTGAATGAATTATTTACATACGAAAAAGGCTTGAAATATGGGCTTCCTTCTGCACATCCTCTATGCATTCAGAAGCTCATACCTGGAGAGCTACTAAATGGGACATCAAGAACAAAATCATGTGATACCATTGCATGTTGGGGAGAGAGAGAGAGAGTTGTGCTCTCTCTCTCTCTTTTACCAACCTGCTTCCATGTAGATGAATATTTATGCTGGGTTGGTATTAACATTTTTCAAAAGCGTTGTTGGAGAATTCGTTGAAGCAATTTACGAGCTCACATTATTGAAGGAAGAATCAAATTACTATCAGGCTTATTGTGATTTTAGTTTTGTCATTATATTAAGAGTTTATCTATAAGCGTTGGGTTTTTGTAAGGTTTTCTGAGGTTGCCGTTGAAGTTCACTGATGTGTTGGTTAGCAGTACCAAAATGCACGTAGACTTGCTCTACCAACTACAAATAAATATTTTAAAATCAAGCATTATGTCAGATTTTTTTAAGAAGAAGTATGAGTAGTTTTTAGTATTTAAAAAAACAATAGCCCCATTCACAGTCTTGTGCAAATGGTTTTGCAGCGTAGCATGTGCGAAATGGTGAAATATATTTATACTCACCGCTAAGAGTTGTTAAGTGGTGAGTATCAATATGCTATTCCATTTTGCACATGCTACGATGCACGACCATTTGCACTAGATTGTGAATTGGGCTAATTTATTTCTTTGCAGGCGTGCAAAAGTAGTTTTGAACAATTTGTTGTTTTTAAAAATATTTAAAAAATATTTTAAAGATTCTATTGAGTGCTTAAATAAATGTATTATCTAATTTTTTGGTCTACAAAATTTGTCACTATAGTCTTGTTTTAAAAAAAATTCTGTCATATGATTTATTTTTTAATCAAAGAAATTAATTCTCTAAATGGGTACGGTACCTGTTTGTACGTGGGGATTTGAAAAAAAAATATATATTTATTTATAAAGCAATAAACTTTATTTTTAACTTTAGGAATATTAAAACTGGTTGCTGTTATTGTTGTTGTTTTTTTTTATACAACCACATACATATTACAAAAAATATTTTTTTAATATTATTAAAATAATCAGACGCCACCAAGAATATCACATAAATTTGTTTTTTTTTTTCAAAATTTATTAAATCTCCATAAAGTCAAACAACAAGCAAACCTCGTCAGAAAGTCATACGAAAATTATAAATACAAAAATCTTAAACCAAACTTTCAAAAACTTATTAACTATTCAAACAATTAACGTAAGAAAAGATTAAGCAGTAATTAATGCTTAATATGTATTTAAAAAAGAAAAAGCTAATAATTAAAATATTACTTTTAAAACATAAAAAAAATGTTTGAATGAAGCACGAATTGTGTCTGCATCTTATTACTGTGATTAAAAGAAACTGAAAAAAATCAATTGAATAAACATATGTACGAGTGTGAATGAATAAATGAATTATTGAAACTTGTAATTAAAAAGACAAAACAAATTCCAACAATGCTGAAAAACTGAAAATAAAATTCTAAAAAGAATTGTGGGCGTGTGAATAACCAATGATGCCATACCACAACAGCACGATAGTGGAGTTGATTTTGATAATGCATTAAACACATTGACCACAGCAGGCAGACTTCAAATGCCGCTAGCTGCAATTGTAGTCTTATAGCCAGCAAATTACGGCCTGTCCCACGATGTCACCAGCAAACGTTCGATCGACAACTTGTATTGCAAATAATAACAAATTTTCTAATATTAATGTAGTTTGCAATACAAGTTGTCGAACTTGTATTGCGAATGTTTGCTGGCGACTTCGTGGCACAGGCCGTTAATTATTTTGGAAACGTTAGCAGCATCATAAGCAGCTGATATTTAAGTATAAATACATATTTCAGTAATGTGACTTTCATATACATATTTCCCATTTATAAAAATAAAATTACTATTTTTTTAAACGTACTTACATACTTATATCATGTAAAATAAAACAGTTAGTCGGTTTTTTTAATACTTGCGATTGAGTAAACTGTACTTTTTGTAGGAACATGGAGATTTTTCTTGTAATAAATTGGACTAAGCGCTTTTGCCCATCACTACAAAACAGCAACAAAAATTGTAAAGGGTATAAATAGGTTTGTCATTCCGTGTGTAATTTCCACAATATAAATATGCGACCCATAAAGTAAACACATATGTATGTACATTCTGGGTTCTTATGAAGAGGAAAAACAAATAAACAGTGTCCTTCTTTCCGTCCCTTCGTCTCTCCGTCCGACCGTCTGCAGTTTTCCGAAGCTCCCAGAAAAACTAAGGACTTTGGTTTTGGACTGGTGTGTTAAAAATGGTCGGACAGATGATCGCAGAGCTGGAAAATTGTAAGTATTTTCAAGTCTGATTCAACGAATTTATTCCTTATTTTTAATTAAACCTTTATATTAAATGAAATGGACTTATTCAAATATATTGTTCCAGGGTTGGAAAATTTAATATATTTTTTTCTAAAAAATTTAACTAAATAAAGATGTTTTAGGAAGATCTTAAGAGTTTTTCTTAAATTTATTCAACTTTTATGAAAATAGAATTTACTAATGAGCGCTCATTAATTAGTCTTACGAAGCATTGTGATATGGAGCTTATTATACTCTCAGCATAACTATGTCTCAAATCGATGATCACACGCTGACAGCTTGCAAAGAGTTCTAATTAAATGGATATTACATAAAATATATCGCTAAAGGCCGTGATTCACTACCACAAAGTATGGTAGTGTAGCCTAAAAATGCAACTGTGTGACAGATTTTTTTTTGGGAAGTCGTGCGATTTTAGAAATATTTTTTTTTAAATTTTATGAAAATAATAGGTTCCATTAGATCAGAGTTGTTTGTTTTATTGTCAGACAGCTGAGAATATTGTTTTTGCATCATTTTTGTATGATAGTGTGGCACCTAAAACACATGAGCCTTTAAAGTCGGTCAAACTTCTGCAAGATTTTCTTGAGAATCTATATCATGCGATCGTTTAGGATAGTGAATCAGAGCCTTTAAGAACACTCTTTTCAGTCAGTTCCTTTCTTAGAACCTGTTTTTTTCTGCTGAATAACATCGAAAAATTCTTTACTAATAAATAGTTTCATTAATATCGCGATATCGGTGAACGTGCGATATTGGCAATGGGATGTGTGAATTGAGAACTAGACAGTATTTTATTTTTAGGTCTTATCAAATACAGCAAATGTGAAATATAAGTAAAACTATTTTAGCAATAAATGTTAAATGTGTTAAAGGATAAACTCCTATTAAAAATTTATTTATTGTTGGGTAAATCCAGCTTAAGCCACCTTTTGGTATTCTAAAGAAGATGTATCTGAAAAAATCGTTTTTGCACAGATCATAATATAGCAAATTAATAAACCAATTAATTAATAAAAAAAAGTTTAGTTAAATAGTTGTGGGTTACATCACTTCTGATGAAGTCAGTAGTCCGCTGTGGTGAATGTGTTTAACGCTGAAATGTTTGAAACACACACATACACGCACAACATATGTACAAACCTCCAATAACTTCCTGCTCTGGCAATTATTTAAATGTTTTAATAAAAACAACATGAAAACTGTTTAATAAATTATATTCTTCGATGGTGCAGCAGCAAGAAGCCGGTTTTCTTTAACTGATTGAGTATTAATTTTAAATTTATGATTGAGCTCAGTAGATATTTTTCTGTGAGCTTAATTTGCATAAAATCAACTTGTATTGCTTAAAGTGACGTCATAGAGATTTTACTTTCAATCCACTTCTTATGCTAAATATTTATTTTTTTTATTCATACATTCTAATATCAACTGCCTTTGAACAAAAAAAATACCTATTAATGATATATATTTCTTTTTGTATTCTTTGCAGTTATTTTTGCTGGTGTGCACGTTATTTGCTTTAGCTTGGTGCCAGCAGACCTTAGAGCAATATGGTGATGAAGTTCCAGCTGTTTTGAGCTACAATTCACCGCTAAGACAGCCCGACAGTTTGAAATCGCGTCAATATTACGATTTCTTAAGCACTCTATACAGACGTGATGCGGACAAGAACCAACTGTTTAGTCCGTATATGCGTGTTCGTCGTGCAGCCGACGACGTGCAGGCAAGTCCCTCCAACCACATGGAGCGCAGCAAAAGAGCCATAGTTTTTCGCCCTCTCTTCGTTTACCGACAACAGGAAGTTCGAAAGGAAAATCAACGTAGACGTCGCATATAATTTCAATTCTAAAACTTCTACATCTATTTCCCCGAAAAGATTTCATTGTATTTTCTTTTAATATGTATGCATGTATGTATGCATGTATGTATGTCTGTACATAAATATGTATGTGTTGTACATTATTTTAATTTAATTCAAATTTTGTACAGGTTACGTTGCTCTACGTTATAAATTAGAGCAACTCCTTTTTAAAGAATTTTTTATATTATTTTTTAAAAATTCTTTTTTGTTACCACCCTCGTTTTAAGTCATTCATATTCTCTTAAAACAATTAACTTTAAATATTTAATAAATCTGAACCATTTAAATTAACTCAAATGAAAGACGAAAAAAACAAAGTTATGTACCATATTTTATTAAATTAGTTTTTAAGTATTTTATTTGTTTTTCGTATAAGATTTAACAAAAAAAATTATATCTATAGTTAGTAGTAGTTGAGAGTTTTTTATTGTTGATTTTTTAGAAAATATTTTAATAAAAATAAAAAAAATATTTTATAACCATTTGCAGCAAAAAACTTTAATGTATGACATATATTTGCCTTTAAGAACTAACAGGGAATATACAACAGGAAATTTATTAACGAAATTTTTTGCATGATCTTTTAATTTTTTTTTGTTATGACCAGTGTTGGCAGATATGGCGATATCTCGCCAAACGCGTTAACAAAAATTTGTTTTTGGCGATGAAAATTTTTAAATGGCGATTGGCGATTTACTTGGCGATATTTGAACTCTTTGACAATATTTTTGGTGGCTATATCCTTACGATTCCAATAAAATAGAATAATGTTAAGAATATGAAATTTTGTTAAGAATTTTTTTCTAAAACAAAATATTTCGTGCAAAAAAATCTAAATGTTGTGACCCTTTATCTCAAAATAAAATATTCTGATATTTAATTTGGACGACAAACCCTCATTTGGTGTTTATGAAGCACAGTGGGGAAAACTTTCTTTTGTAAATTAGAACAAACTTTTTAGTAATAAAGTACCACAAACCCTGCACGAGTTCTCGCCTAGAGTGTATGATCACGACGATGCTGCTGGTATTTACCACTTATGGGATATGATATGTGTACTTAAATACACATTTAGGTAAATGTTAATTCAGTTTTATCACAAGATTTAAATAATAATTTTTATCTTGGTGCTTAAGTTCAATTTATCCTATTAAGATTAATCTATTGGAATAAGTTAATTTTAAGTATTTTTTGTACGCCAGTATTTATATGTGAATTCAAGCACTTTTCTTAATATTTCTTAAATAATATATTTTAAGCTATTGCATAGCTTTATCGCAGGCTTTGAGGGTGTCGACCGAATCAAGAAATTCCGTAACGAAAGAAACCTAAGACTATTTTTATTTGAATCGACCAGTGTATGCTATTGATTTCATTAACATGCAGTATTGCTAAAACAGATTTGCATAAGTTGATAAAAAAAAATGTTAAGCAATAGCTTTACCGCGGCAGCCCCCGAGTGCCACACGTATTTTTTTTGTTTTACTATAGACGTTACCTACTGAATTTAGAATTTAACAATATTTGTAATGTAAGTATTTAATTACAAAATAAAAAAATATTTTTGTAGCTTTAATTTAATGTTTTATTATATTGGCTATATCTGGCGATATTCGACAAGTCATTTGGAGAGGAGGGTGAAAATAAATCTGACAACACTGATTATGACCGGAAAACAGGAGAGCGTGAGAGAAAATAAGAGTGGTATTAGTGTTGCCAGTTCAAAGGATGGATATAGATGGGTTCAGTGTTGCCAGAAAAAAGGTTGTCTCTTGCCCCCAATTTATAACGTCATCTCCCCTCAAAATCTGCCTATATATATCCCCAAAAATATATTATTCAATTCAAAACGATTTTTTTCTATTCTCAGCTGAATTAAGACTTTGCAAAGAGAACTTTCCGTTTGTGAAAGGGATTTATGTATATTATTTTTGTGCATTTTTTTTCAATAGTTTGACATAGATATATGCCCTGAATTAAGAAAGTGGTTTAAGTCATAAGCATTTTTGCTTCGAAATATTAAATAAAAGTAGAAAAAACACCAATGAATATTTAATAAATTTATATTAATCGAAACTAGCACAACTCTAAATTAAAATAAATAAAGAAATAAAAATGCTGTTTGGTTTGTTTAAACGTAATATACTAAATATCTCGACCAAAGATATATGTGTATGACTTATACCACTTTCATAATTAAGGGCACATATCTGTGGCAATAAATAATAATGGCTAAATCGAAATTTAGTATTTTGAGATATTAAGGGTTTTGTCTGAGATAAATTGTGTTTTGTTTTTATATAAAATTTTTAACCACCATAAAAGATTCTCATTCATTTAGAACAAAGCTGTTAACTTTATAAAAAAACGCATTTTATTAGTTAATACTCGTTTTTTTTAGTTAAGATGAGATAATATAATTTTTTAAAAGCTTAGTTAAATACAAGGTGTTTTTTATGAAGAATACAAGTGTACAAGTTTTAGTGTTCAAACATTTTAATATTGATGTAGCTGCCTTAAAAAAAGTTAAGTTGAGTTAATATGTTATTATTTTCCAAGAAGACTTAAGTTAAAATATAAATGCCTATAGTTTTATTAAAATGACATTTTGTAATTGAAATTTAGCTGGGTGATAGATTTTGAGGATAACATCATTTATATTTGCCACAGCAAGTGCTTTTTTTTATAATGTACGTTGTGAAAATAAATAAGTGCAAGATTGGTGTTGGCTGAAAAAATGCGTTTTTGGGGGAAAAGCTAGAATGCCAACGCCAGATAACGAAGCAGAGATAAAATGGGTGTGTTGATGGCATGACTTGTATCAATCAAAATGTCACAAATAAAAAGAGAAAAAAGCCACAAGGATTGGAAGATGAAAAACGTCAAAAGGAAAATAATGAAGAGAAAAAGGCACTTCAGCTGTAGAATTTTTTTTTGACGCATAGTGGCTATTTTTTGCACTTAATTTCATAAACAGCCTTGAGTATGGAACACCTTGAATTTGAGATTGATGAATGGGTGATGCTATGCAAGCGATTGATGTAAATCAGGGTGATAACATTCCAAGTTGCTCCAATAAGCCGATTCGAAAACGTGGAAAGAAGAATGCTGTCTTGTATGGATGCGGTCAATATGTCATCTCCATTAGTTATACACTTCATCAGTGCAACTGCCAAAGCATTGGGTCACAATATTGAGGATCTTTTTTTGAAATGCACACGTTTTCGTGAACAACGCAAAAATATTGTTGGCGTCATGGCAAAGAAATTATTGAAAATTTCAAGGTAAATGTTTTAATTTTGGCCATATCATATGTTTTTAGATCTCTGAAACATTTGTCTTGCATTGGGACGGAAAGCAGCTTCCCACAATTGCTGACAAATATAAAGTACTACCAAATAGAGTTATGAAACTGATAAAGGGGATTATTGGCTATTTTGATCAAAAATATCTACAGTGCTATTGGGAAAAATTCGGAAGCATCTGTGGTATCTATCAGATGAAGCAGTTGCACTTGCCCTTTTTGATCCACATGTAGACTCAGAAGCAAAGGAAAATATGGTTTTGGCGTGGCAAATAGAGTCCGATAAAGACAATCAATCATATCGGTGATGATGTTGATATTTTCTCTTCTAAAAAGTATGTGCAGGCATTGATAATTTACAATTATTCACCTCGTTTAGAAATTTCTATGGATTTCTTACGCTTAGATCCGTCAAATTTTGTAAAGGGGAAACAGATAGCCAAATGCATTACTGTTTTGAATGATGTCGCTTTATATTTAACATACAACGAAGCTGATAAGCAATACTTGTTACACATTGTAGAGGACTACCGGAAGGACTTTCCATCCTATACAACCAAATCTTCTTTAACCTTAACATAATAAGCATATTAAATAAAAATTAAAGAAAAAACCTTATATTTATAATATCTATTATTAAAAAATTTATAAAATGCAAAAAAAAACATTTTAGTGGTTTTTAAAATTTTTTACCTTGGAGCTCCTTTGTCACGGATTGGCACTATCCGATCAGCCTCAAAATTCGCTATATATATATTATATTATTATATTATTATTATATGTTTGTGGTATTACCATCTTCATTAAATAGTATGATTGTCACTCTACTCTAAGCGATATTTAAAAGCAGAAAAATGTTGCCAGTACAATAATATTTAATCACCACATCCACTATTTATTTTTATCCTGATCCATGCAAAATACAGATCTTCCGCCGTATTCATAAAAAATATTTTATATTTATGATTTATTTAAACGGGGTAAAGTTCGTATCGCTTTTTTAAGCCAAATTACATATGATAATTATTAATGAACAAATAACATCAAAGTTAGTTGTAAATATTCTGACAACACATAGTTTTACGGAACAGCCAACCGTTTTCGAAGGCCACTAAACCTTCATCATCAGCGTTCTTCTGTGTTGGTCCACTGTGCGTGGTGTCAGTTGATGTAGATTTCTGCCTTATATACGAAACTTATTTGCAAATGGAATACGTGAATTGTTTTGATTCATCGTTTATCAATTTGCTGAGAACGTGCTTTTGTAATGAAAACCCAAATTTACCATCTCTAATTTACAACAGACTTACCATTGTCGTTTATTCTTTACTAATTATGCATATGCTAGTTAATTTATTTATTTTTTGTTCTGCTTAAGACAAACTTTTTTTGTTTGTTACTATCAAGTATATATTAATTTAATTTTTGCCACAGGCCCATGGCTATTAATTTTAGTTAATTTTTAATTATTATTTTTCGAACTTCATTTGTTTCTATATTTATGATTTATTTGAACGGGCTAAAGTTAGTATCGCTTTTTAAGCCAAATTAATTTGGCTTAATGAAAGGTTTATTTGACAAATTTTCCATAGAAATACGTCAAATAAGCGCTTAATAAACCTTAAATATTTTTTATGAAGACGGCGACTATAGTGCTAATACTATTTAAAAAAATCCTTAAAAGTAGAAGAAAAACAATAAAACGTAAGTATTTTATTAAGATAAAATGTCAGAAAAAGTGATATTAGAACTGAAAGTAAAAGGTCCCCAAATCCCTCCCAATGAATTCTGCCACCCAATGAGAGATGAAATTCCCATTTTGAGGACAAATCCCTTTATCTGGCTGTACTGGATGGTTTTCCAGTTTAGGAGTAAATTTGGTATATAGTATTTTTTGGGGAAAATTTAAATTATTTTTCGTTAAAATCGGAAAACCCCAACTATAATTTTCATATATAATTATGAAAGTGGTATAAGTCTTTTATTTATTGTGGGTGTCATTTTAATTTAGAGTTGCACTAAGTCATAATGGACCCAATTGGGTCCCCGAGTGGAGAAAGGGTGGTTCTATACCGCACGAACCACCCTTTCTATCCTAGCGTTGTACTTGTTTCTATTAAAATAAATGTTATTACTCGTAATATTGTGATATTGTATTTTATATTGTGTTAAAGTGACGTCGATATCGAGAACTGGAATAAGGGTGATTGTTTTTGTTTTTCGTATTTATTGAACACTATGTACCTTCCTTCTAATCAAAAGAAAAGTAAGCAAGGAATAACAAACTGAAAATATATAAATAAAAATAATTGGTAAGAACTTTTAAAGAATAATAAATAAATAGAAAAAACTTGTTCGAAACCAAATTTTATTCCTTAAAAAATTGTTAAGTATCACTACTACAGAAATTAAAAAATGTGGCAACGCTTTTTTGTTTATTTTCAACTTTTTGTGTGCATTTTTACGGCTTTTGCTTGTTTTTTGGTTTATCAACGTCTTTATGAATTTCGTTCCTGCTTATGGGATTTATCAATAAACTGGAACCCAGAAGTGTTTGAAATAAGCTACAAGGATTCATATCTTTATAGTTCCATAAGAAAGGAATTCTATCTACAGACGATTGTCATATCTTACAATATTGTAAGTAAGATGTGTTCTCACAACTGTGTTAACTGAAAATTTTATGTCTGATAACGTTGCCAGAAAAACATTGTCAGTCAATTGCAAGACTACCAGCAACAAATTGGCATCATATTTTTTATTGTCACTAGTACCAAGCTAAGGTGCCTACACTACATGTTTTTTACATTGCTCCTGTCAAGTTTTAGCCCCCCAGGGGAGTCTATTTTTGACTACGGGTGTGGCAAGCCCGGGGCCCCAGCTGGGGTGATGTGGTTTTTTTCATTGATTGACGTACCTTTGGTACATTACCCACAGAACTTATGTGTTACTACCCGATCTCTGAAATAACAGAGCAAAGGATGTGCGCATATTTATAAAAGGAAGACATGTCCTGTTGATGTCAGTTAGGTGCAGCGTCACCTAGAGCTGCGCCTGAGTTCAAAAGACGATAGAGGTGAAGTCCTTGTGGTGGAACTTCGAGGTCTCACCAGAGGCTACTTCTGGTTCCACGACTGCCGGTGGCCCGGCAGCTGAGCTGCTTTGAAGTCTTGAGTGCATGTAGCGGTCGTCAGTGTTCTTTGCTAAAATGCCGAGTTCGTCCTACCCCACGGGGCTTAAGGAATGATTTTGGTATGTGTGGAGTAGGCACTGGATATTTGGCGACACAGGCATGCGTTCACTTCGGATGAGTGGTTGAGCTGTGCCGGCAATGGTTGAGGAATTCTCTTGGTGACCTCGCTATTGGTGCATACACAACACCTTAGCGTGGAAGCCGGAGAATTAACGTGGTTGCTGTGGTTGCTACCAAAACCGCTGGGAGAATAGTCTTGGCTTCCCAGTGTTAAATCAATGCTAGTGATTGGCGTGACGCGGTCAGCCAGACACTATTCTAGGTGCTGTTGCCATTCAACAGAAGCTGCTATGGGCACGGACATAGTAGCAGCTATGACTTCGACATAGCAGCAGAGTTTAGATAGCTCAAAGTACCTAAGCAAGGTACTTGAATATAGTACAGGGATAACTATATACAAAGATTGCAACCTGTGTGCCTTTGAGGAGTGGGCATAGGTTCATTCTAAAAAGGGTGCATGGTGGCGATGGTCTGGCGTATAACCTAGCACCCGGTGCTTTGGCACCCGTGAGATTAGGCCGTCAAGGCAGGTGCTCACGGAAAGCTATTGCACATCTGTCAAATTTTAGATAATTCGGTAAAAACATGTAGTTGGTGACTTCAAAAACTTTGCTTGTGTAAAATACACAAGCAAAAATATAAGACAAATTTTCAATTAGAGCATGTTCTATTTTCTTATGTTCACACATGTGTTTTAAAATGTCTATGCCATGTGAAAACATTTATCGACGGTTGAATGTCTCCGATATCATTAGCCGTCCGTCTAAAGTATTTGCATTAGTGATAAATTAATTATTTTTTATCGAATTTTAAAATTTTAATAACAATGATATAAAGTATATAACAAGTGTTGATACAAGCTACATATTTTGCAGATTAAAAAGAAAAAAACTTAAATAAATAATTGTGACGCCGGCACTTCAGCAACGCTACCAAAGAAATTTCCAGCGGCTTTAATGCTGAACATATCAGCTGTTGTAAACAATCATGGCCGATGTCACGTGTAATTGTACATACAAGTTGGTGACCAAAAATTAAAAATCGTATATAAATTAATCAAGTTTGACAGACACAAAAAAACATGTGAATTGTAAACTTGAAAAAACAAGCAAAAACCTGTACCTGTATTGGTAACTTTATGATACTCGTACTTATGCAATTCCTAAACATTATTGTCAGAGAATTGTCTTGGAATAAATTGCAAGTTTTTCTAAAAAATTCGATTTAATGGTGTGAACTGATAATCCACCTTTTGCTGGTAATTTTTTATTGTCACTACATGGCCACTACATTGCCAGATCTTGTGTACCCGTTGTCGAAAACAAACGACTCCTCTTAACAGGTTTATGCTATTTTCCCAATTTTTTGTTATTGTGTTAAAGTGACGTCAATGCCGACAACTGGAATAAGGGTGAATGGTTCAGTTTATTTTTTTTATTTATGAAAATATATGAGAGTTGAAGAAGCAAAACTAAAACTAAACGAATTTAGAAATGTGCAAAGTTGTACTTTCGTACAAAAAGTTATGTCGCACTGTTTAAGTTTTAAAATTTAAGTTTTTAAGATAGATATGTCTGCATACTTACATAAGTATATAGCATTACGAATAACATTGGATAGTAATGAGGTAAATATATTTTTGTTTCAAAAAAAATTAAACCCTAAAAGCACAACATCAATCGAAATCTTGTCTAAAACGAAATAATTTTCATCACAATTTTTCCAATCAGAAACGTAAATAATTCATTAAAGATTTTATGAAAATTAATTCATTGGTATTAATTTAGCAGTCTGGCAAGCACACAATACTTTTTATGTAGTTGTGGGCAGAGATGGCATTTGAAAATTTTATTTTAGCGCCGAAAACGGAGAAAAATGCATTAATTAGAGCCAAAACTTTGCCCATTATTGTGATTGGCGACTTTTCCGCGAAAGTAAGGCGTATTGTATTAGATTTAAGAAAAATATAGCTTGTTTTCTTTAATCAAATAAAAATAGTCGAATTTTAAATCGAGTTCTCGTGGTACCTTCATAGCGAACAGTCGATTAGCGGAATTTTTTTTTTTTACATACCAAACTAACAAAAAATTATACAAAAAAATATTCGTAGTACATATTATTCGTAATAGGTACATAGTGACTATAATAAATAAGCATTATTGCTTTGATAATATTTTTTACATAGTGGAAATAACAAATACAAAAAAAGCAAACAAAAAAATATAAACAGTGACATTGAGGAATACTCTATACGAGTAACTCAAAAACAGACAAACATTCATAAATTACAAAAACAAAAAGACCGTAAGCAAAAAAACACAAAACGTGCCCTTGAGGAATACTCTATATGAGTGCCTCAAATACAAAAAAATATGAAGTGAGTTCTAACGGCAGAAATGCATATTTTACTGTGAGTTCTGAAGCTCTTAATGAAAATAATAGAAATAATAAATCTAATGAAAGTGTTTTTTTAACGGCAAAACCAATTTTTCGTCAGCGATCAACTTCGCTTTGTCCAATGCCAAATAGTAGTGATTCATTAACATTACAATTGCCTAGTACTTCTTCATATAAGTCAGTAATATCATCCCCTTCGGGCTCGTATTCGTCACTTAACAAAGTTATCACTACAGATAACAGTATTTCAAAACCCAAGGTGCAAGTCGGTATGGACAGATATATAACCGTGGTAAAGCGTGGGCGAAGCCCAAATTCTTCAAAACTTTCATCCGCTCCAAAAATGTCTAGGGATAACAGCGCATCCTCAATTAATCGCCAAAACCGTTTTAAAATTTTACAAGATGAAAACGACAAACCCGATGCATCGTCGAATAAAACATCCAAGCCGCCACCAATCTACTTGAGAGAGAAAAATTCAAATGGCCTTATTAAATAATTAATTTCGGTCATTGGTGAAAATAAATTCCACATTGTCCCAATAAAACGTGGCAACATCGATGAAACGAAAATTCAAATTTATGATGAAAAGGATTTCCGCAAAATGGTTTCTGAATTTGAAACAAATAAAACAAGCTTCTACACATACCAGCTTAAGAGCGCTAAAGGCCTACAGATAGTATTGAAGGGCATAGATTCTTATGTTGTCCCTGAAGAAATAAAAGATGCACTTGTCCTCCAGGGATTTAAGGTAAAGAATGTATCAAACATATTTAACAAAGAAAAAGTACCCCAACCCCTATTTCGTGTTGAACTGGAGCCAAATGATATACAGTTGAAAAAAAACGAGACTCATCCTATTTATAGCCTTAAATACCTTTTATACAGAAAAATCACAGTTGAAGAGCCACATAAGCGTGCAGGTCCCGTGCAGTGTCATAATTGCCAAGAATATGGCCATACAAAAGCTTACTGCAATTTACCTACAGTGTGTGTTATCTGCGGTGAGTTGCACGGTACTGCAAGTTGTACCAAACCAAAAGATCAAGCGGAAAAAAAATGCAGTAATTGTGGAGGTAATCACACCGCTAACTACAGAGGATGTCCTGTGTACTCTTTCGTCAAGCAGGCTATGGTGCAAAAACCTAAATTAGCTACAGCTCAACCATTAAACGCGTACACCGCCTCTTTTGCTCAAGTAAGTCAACCAGTTACTTCACGTGTATCGTATGCCGATGCTGCTAAGGCTAGTTGTATTCCCATACAAAATGTTTCACCGCCAAATAATTCAACGAATGCAAATTCAAGCTTTAACTATAGTCGCCTTGAAGCTACTATTGACAATTTGGTGCAAACTATAAATAATTTTACAACAAATATGACTACCATGATGCAAGAAATGCTACGAATGCAGAATACTCTGCTTCAAGCATTAATTAACAAACCATGAACACGTTAAAAATATGTTTCTGGAACGCAAACGGCATTCGCCAACATAAAAATGAACTTGAGCACTTCCTTACGGAAAAAAATATTGATATAATGTTGGTCTCTGAGACACATTTGACTTCGAGAAGCTTTTTCAAAATAAATGGCTATACTATGTATGATACAAAGGACCCTAGAGGGAGAGCATGCGGTGGATCAGCAATTTTAATTAAGTCACGACTCAAGCACTATATCCTTGACAATGTTAGTGAAGAATATATGCAAGCTACGAATATTTTTGTAGAAAACTTTTGTTCTAATTTCGTGATATCATCAATTTACTCACCTCCCAGATTTTCAATCACTGAGGACCAATACGAGAAGTTCTACAAATCTCTTGGACCTTGTTTCGTAGCAGCTGGCGACTACAATGCTAAGCATACGTTCTGGGGTTCGCGTCTTATTACGCCTAGAGGTAGGGCGTTGTTCAACACAATTTCAAAAATGGGTTTGGATGTTATTTCAAGTGGGGAGCCTACTTACTGGCCTACTGACGTACGAAAAATTCCAGATGTTATAGATTTCGGCGTCACAAAAAGTATTTCTAGGGAATTAATTCACGTTGAAGCTTCCCTAGATCTGTCGTCTGATCACTCTCCCACGATCGTTACAATCTGTAGTCCACTGAGAAGCGCTTTACCTCACCCATATGTCAAGATGATAAATCGTGTTAATTGGCTGGGATTCAAAAAATATCTTAGTAGTCATTGCACGGAAAATATTACGCTAAGAACACCCAATGATATTGAATCGAACATTGCAAATCTTAACGAGAATATTAAACAAGCTTCTGAACATGCCACTACCTCCCATCCGCATACTGGGTTCAATAAAATTTATTCTACAGACGTTGAACATCTCGTACGTGAAAAAAGAAGAGCTAGAAGGGAATGGCAACAGCACAGATCACCTCAACACAAAATCAGATTTAAAGAGTGCACTAAACGACTCCAAGAGTTGCTTGCATCTGAAAAAACTGCATCTTTCAAAAACTATCTGGAAAGCCTTGATGTCACACCAGCATCTAATTACTCTTTGTGGCGCGCTGCTAAAAAGTTTAAAACACCCGTTGAGTTTAAGCCACCTCTGCGCACATCTACCGGAAGTTGGGCAAGAAGCGATACTGAAAAAGGTAACATATTTGCTGAGCATTTAAAATCCGTATTTACACCAAATACATGTACCAATGTTGCTGATTTGCCGAGTGTAGTTGCTCTACCACCTCGACCCTTAAAATTTACGATGTGTGATGTACAAAAACTAATTGCCGAACTCAACCCGAAAAAAGCTCCCGGTATGGATGGAATTAGTAATCAGATGCTGATTAAGTTACCTCGTACTGCAATTAGAATCCTGTTATTCATTTTTAATGCCATTTTACGACTGGAGTATTATCCAGACTGCTGGAAGCTTGCCAAGGTTAAAATGATTCCAAAGCCGGGTAAAGATCTTTCCAAGGCTGAGTCATATAGGCCAATAAGTTTACTGTCAACAATGTCAAAGCTTTTTGAAAAGCTATTCATGACAAAATTGTCTTCAATTTTAACTGAAAATGGGTGCATCCCGGACCATCAATTTGGTTTTAGAAGCCAGCATAGCACCATTGAGCAAACGCATAGATTGGTTCAATTTATCAGAAAAACATTTGAGGAAAAGAAGTATTGTTCTGCCGTGTTTATTGATGTTTCTCAGGCATTTGATAAAGTGTGGCATGAAGGCCTGATTTTGAAATTGAAGACATACTTACCAATAAACATTCTAAATCTTTTGGAAAGTTACATTGTCGCACGAAAATTTACAGTTGTGGAAGGACACTTTATGAGTATGCCTGAAACTATCTCATCCGGTGTGCCACAGGGGAGTATACTGGGGCCATTTTTATATTTGATTTATACTTGTGATATGCCTGTGAGCAGTAGTATTCACACTTCTACATTTGCCGACGATACCGCCTGCCTTAGTATGCACGAAAACCCTGATGAGGCATCCCGAAAACTCCAGGAACACATTAGCCAGATGGAACTATGGTTGAACTTATGGAGAATTAAGGTAAATGAACAAAAGTGTGTCCATATAACATTTACCTTACGAAGAGATACTTGTTCCCCCATTCGGATTAATAATCAAGTTGTTCCTCAACATTCACATGTGAAATATCTTGGTATACACCTCGATCGACGGCTTACATGGAAACATCACATTGACTATAAGTTAACTCAAATGAAACTAAAATTAACTCAGGTACATTGGCTGATTGGCAGAAATTCAACACTCAGCCTAGACTGCAAACTTTTAATATACAAGTCGCTTTTAAAGCCAATATGGTGTTACGGTATCCAGTTATGGGGCACTGCTTCTGCTTCCAATGTAGAGAGAATTCAACGAAGACAAAACAAAATATTAAGGTTAATAACATCTGCTCCATGGTACATTAAGAATTCAAGTTTGCATCGTGATTTAAAAATGCCACTAGTGACTGAAGAAATTGCAAGATACGCAGGCAAATACTTAAACAAACTCGAGTCACATCCTAATCCGCTTGCTCGTAATATTTTAAACTTTACTGGACACATCCGCTTAAAAAAGAGAGATACAAGGGCTCTTATACTAAACACTCCGAATGAAGTTGCTTGAAATTTTTTTATTTTTTTTTTGCTTATCACTACTTATGTATTATTTACAACTATCACTTAGTTAGGTCTGGCATTGGTCGGGCCTATTAATTATATGTTAGATTTAAGATTTGAATACTTATTGTTAGTTCATATATGAAGATACAATAAATAAAAAACATGCAAAAAAAAAAAAAAAAAAATATGCCAACCACAATAAGGCCTTTTATTTTATACTCAAAGAGGCTATCAGATTAATATTCATATATTATATAAAGGTTAGGCAAATGCTTACTTTTGTTAATGCCTTATCAATTTTGTCATTCGTTCTTAATTTTTAATGTATTAAATCAATTTTAATTTAATTTATATTAAAATTTTACTTACTTTTAAAACGCCACAAGCACTGACTTTATTTAAGCCCAGCTGATGTCAGATGCTTCGTCACTTGAAAATAGAACACCCTCTAAATCAAAATTGTCACTGGTACTGCACACCGAAAAATAATACATGTTATTAATTAAAGGTGTTCAGACTATTACTACGTTTATACGCGCACTATTTGCAAATAAATTAACGCACCGTTTATACGGCATCCCAGTGAAAAAAATGGAAGTCATTCTAGCGGAAGTACATTTTCATTGCTTCCAAAAAATCGATATTTTTAATTTGCCGAGAGTGAGTAAAAAACCATCTAGAAGCTTATTTTAGTCATACAAAACCTTGTAACTCCTCCATAGTGTTAGAAAATATTCACCAGAATTTAAAAAAAAATTTATATTTTTAAAGAAATTTATGAACTTTTTTTAGTCTCAAATTTAAAAGTTATTTGCTTAAATTTACATGAAAACACTGTTTCGGGCTTAAATTCGTATAAAAAGAAACGAATTGTTAAAAAAGGCAACTATTTACCATTTTTCCTAGATGAAAATATTATCATAGAACACAAAAAAGGGAATTTTTCTTAATATCGCTTCCAATTCAGTGACCAGTCATCGAATTAGAGAACTTCTTGCAATGACAACCCCATATAAAAATCATTAGATCGGATCGAAATTTGCACTACTTCCGCATCGTAAACTCTACATTTTCATGACTTTTTTGGAGTCTCTTTTTTTACTGCGATTATAAATGTACGAAAACTTGGTAGCACTTCTATAGAAATGTTACTTATGTTTACAAAAAAAAATTGTGTAAATGTGTAAAATATCAAATAAAAATTTGTTTAGTGACAATCCACTATTTTCTTTTATCAATGCTTTTTGTGCAATATTTATCAATTTATTGTTTATTATTAGCAAACATTTGTAAGTGTGATAACCTCAACCATTTTATTTGCAATTAGTGGGTTAATCGTGAATAGTTTTCTAAAGTAGTAAGTCGCAATAAATACAACAACTTGTGGGTTTACTTGCAAATAAGCCATGCGTATAAACGTAGTATATATGTACAAGTTTATCATGTGAAAAAGTGACATTGCACAAAACATATACATACATAATTAGAGTAAATTTTAAAAATTTGATTTGTAGATATCATAATTTTTTTGAAGGTTTTTGGGCAAATAAAAATAATGGCGGTCTTTTTTTAGAAATTTTCACTCCTTGGGGTGGTTCAACCCACCTAAAAACGCGGATTTTCAGCTCGTTTTTCTGCAGAGCAAAAACGTTTAAATAAATCTGATATCACCACCCGATTCTGCAGTAAAAATTAATACGATGAACGTTTTTTGAATCCTTAAATAAGTTCCAAAAACCCACAACAGAGGTCGCAAAAAAAGTTAAAATTGTTTAAAAAAATTTTGCAAAGAGTTTACTGTCATTTCAAATTTTTAAAAGATTAAAAATAAAATATTGGTACCGTTTCGCTAAGTTTATAATGCCTTTTTATCGTGCATTTTAAAAAGAACCTAAAATTATTTTTTAAATAAGATTTGCGGGGGGTTGTGGATTTTTTTTAACTTTTTTAGGGGTTCAAAAACATACATAGTATTAATTTTTGCTGCAGAATCGACTGGTGAAATCAGATTTGCCATATATTTAACCGATTTTACTCTGCAGAAAAACGAGCTCAAAATCCGCGTTTTTAGGTGGGTTGAACCACCCCGAGGAGTGAAAGTTTCCCAAAAAAAGACTGCCATTATTTTTACTTATGCAAAACCCTTAAAAAAATTATGATACCCGAAAAACAAATCAAGTGACCTGGTTGCCAAACGAACTCTAATACATATAATGTGAACACAAATTCAACTATGAAATTTAAACAAAAAAAAATTTTTTAATTTTTTTTAATTTTTTATTAAACTTATATACAAATTCTAGTTTTATTTGAAATTTTTTTTAATATATTAAAAATTTTGTCTATTTGAATCATTTATTTTTACACAGATATTTATAAATCACTTCATGAATATATTTTTTCTTTAATGAAATATAATTATGAATTTATTTACAAATTAATTTATTAATTTATTTTATTTATTTTAAGAATATAAAAAATTGTTAGAAAAATAAAAAAAGCCAATATATGCTGCATAATATAATATTATTGTTTTTAAGTGTTTTTATAATTCTCAATAATTTAGTGTGTATTTTTTTATAAACATTCGAATTTTGCAAGCTTTTTCGAAATATGGTTGAAACAGCAATGAAATACTTCGAGACCTGCTTAAACCACAAGGAAACTTTTTTCTTTTTTTGCATTATATATGGTATATATACATATTATATTAATCTATTTACTAACATTAAAACTAAATAAAGAAGTACTTTAAAAGTATTTTTAATACTAGACATATTTTTCTTGCCACTTCTGATATAAGACATACATATGTATACATACATACATATCTATGTATATGTAAAGTAATAATTAAAAATAATCTTTTATTATGTCATATAATACGTTTTTCTTCGTCGTTTCTTGGTTAAAAAGTTTTTAAAAATTTTGGAGTATATTGCAACTCTAATTGAAAAATTATTTATTCGACATGAGCTGTTATCAAAAATTTATTTGTCATTTGTCGCTTTTAGCTAAATATGTAGATGCCTTTAGGAAGTTAAATTCAATTAATAATCACTCACATGTAATGAGAGCTAAAATGTTTTTACCAATTTTATTTTATACTCCATTATATTTCGCATTAAGGGCCGTGATAGACTATCCTACACAATCGTATGATTTTTTAGAAAATACAAACCTGGTATGATGCAGTCTATGAAAATTTCCAAAAGACCATACAAATTCATCAGATCAGGGCTCTAATCGCCGCTGATTCGATCCCGTTTTTTCAGTTTGATATTATGGCATTCGTTATCGAACCATATTATTACATTTTAGATAGCGAATGCGATAATTTCAAATAGAAAAAACGTGTTCGAAACAAATTGTTATCGAAAGTGGTGATTAGAAGTTACGATAACAACCCCTCATAAAATAATAATTTAAATATTCTTTAAGTACATATTTCCCTAGATATTTTAACGCCTTTGTAATTTGATATAAATAAGCGCTGCAACATTTTTTATAAAGAAAAGAAAGAATAAATTAAAATAAAATAAACATGTGAACATACATACAAACATACGTATGCACTTGAAGTTAAACGATTTCTTTTTCTTTTGAATAAATGTCGCAACGAACACCCAAATTGTTTAATGACCCAAACATACATACAAGTATGTATGCACTTGAAATGTAGAATAATTATTAAGAATCAATAATATTTAAAAGTAAGCATTTTTGTTTATTTGAAGTATTGGGAAATATTAAATGTAGAACAATAATTATTAAGAACCAATAATATTTAGAAGTAAGCATTTCTTTTGTAAAATTGAATATTTAATACTAAGTATTTTGTAAGAAAGAATCATTCACATACTTTGAATCAAATAAAGAGGATCAAATAAAGAAAAACAAAAAGTGTTTTTTTATTTAAAACCAAAATCCTCATAACAAAACTATTAGACTCCAGGGTTATATTTTTTCGTAGATAGTGCTAATGTGTAGGATAGTGAGTCATGGCATTTAGTCATATTTTTCACTATAATTGGGTCAAATTTTAAACAGAATACCAGGGTGGTAGGTAGACTATTGATAATGGGGAGATGTAGCTGTGCCACGCCTTATTGTTACGAGTAATGGGATTGGTTGCCTTTAATTTGCAGTAACTAAAAATAATAACATACAAAAGATTGATAAAATTCTATAATACCACCACACATGGCAAACCATGACAAGCAATAGTAGCAAACTTGTATCACACTTCCCATCCCTGGCTGTAGTTATTAAAACAAACATTTATATAGAATAGTTTTAGGCACAAAAAAAATAAATAAATAAAAAACCATATCGACATGTAAGTATGATTCATGGAAGTAAAAATTATGAGGCATTTAATTTGTAGTTTGAATAATGCAGGCAAGCGACTTTACTAAAAAATTTTTATAGGAATCACTAAATTTTCAATAAAGGGACTCGATTTAATTTTTTATTAACGCTCATGCAAAAGGAGCGGATAATAACCACACATATCCTTCCAGAGAGCGGACCAATGGAATTAAATTCACTGCAAGGACACACAAATAATGAAACGCAGTGCGTATAAAACAAAACCTATAACATAGGAAATATGTATATAATAGTGTATTCTATCCATGTCGCCGTACAATATGTACAGTTTGCATGTACAGTGGCGACAATTTAAATAGCACGTTTACATAAAATACCAGGGGCCGGATTCCATAACGATTGTTCAAATATGAACATTAAAAGTAGTTACAAATGATATGTAGAAGCATGTACCTACATACATGGGTATTTGTGTTATGTAAATTTGTTTGTTCCCAGACGCCTGGCTTATCTTAGGTTTTAGTTTGTAATTCTTATCTTAAGTTCAAGATTGTATAAAAGAGCAAAATTTTATAATAATAAACCAGTACTAAAAAGTATTCGCTAGTGTAATCATTTACAACGATGAATTTAAAAGTGTTCACATATTTCAGTGTTCACTTGTTCATTTGTGTGTGCGAGTTAACATCTCTTATTTTAAGATAGTAATAACAAATCCATAAATTCAAATATAACTAAGATAGTAATAAAAGATGATAACAAATCCATAAACTCAAATGTAACTATTCTAAGCTAGAGATAAGACAAACATCATAAATACAACTATTGTAACGATAAGAAACACATTTTTTCTCAAAACATGTTTTACTGATAAGAAAGGTACTAGTAACCTAAACAAAGAAAAACATATTAGAAAAGAAAAACAAAGAAAAATATATTTTGAGTTAGAACAAAGAAACATTAAACATAGTTATTATTATTATAAATAGATATTAAGTAACACTTTGTAAGTTAGTCTTAAGAATATATTTAATAAAGAAACGCACATTTCGGTGCAGAAAAAAAGAAAATATATTTTTTTTTACTCATTTCCTTAAATAGGAAATTAACTTGGTCTCTGATACCGCTTATAAATTTCCCAATTTAATGACAATAAACTTTAATTTTCAACTTTTATAAAAAAAATGAACAACATAAAAGGCTTTTGAAACAAAAATAAAGATATGATCCTTTGAAGGTCAGACTAAAATGAAAAATAACAGAATCATAAAATGTAACAAACAAATAAATTTAAGATATGATCGTTTTAAGGTCAGACTCAAAGCATGATATCAACACGAAAATACGAAAACCCTTTTCGCTGATAACATGGGTTGAGTATCCCTAGAGTCTAGACAATACACATTTAAGTATTTTAAGTATTTTCATCCCTAATATATACAGCACGAAAGTATAAATAGAAATGTAAATACTTTCGTTCCTTAGCTCATAAGGAAACTCATTTTAAGAAACATTAAATAAAGAAAGTTTCAAGATACAGTAGTATCTTGGAATTATAATTTTTTTATAAACTAAGAACAAAGATTCTTATTCGACGATCCTACCAGGAGCAATATATATTTCATTGTTCCAGTGAGCGGATCAAGAAATCCTGCCGCAGCAGGAAGTAATAAAAATTTTCTTCATAAGAAGACTCGCGAATTAATTAATCACAAATGAAAAGAAATACATCTCTAAAAGCCAGCAATTTTGACAGAAACAGATCATTAAATTCAGAAGAAATGGCACAAAAAAATCTTAATCAATTGATGCAACAAATGGCAAGCCTGCAAATATCCTTGCAAAACATACAGCAAGAAAATATGGGTATTAGAGTGAACTCAGTTGTAAATTTACTTTAAAGGTACCTAATAAAACATTCTCCTTAAAAAATTAAAAAAAATGTTCGAACAACCAAGGAAACCTCAAAAAATTTATGAATTTAATATTAAAAATTTCTTGTGGTCCCTCAACTCTATATGGGATTTAAACCGATGATAAGAGTAGTATATTTATGGGCATTCTGGCACACGTGTATTTTCTCCATAAGGATCATTCTAATTAGAATAGTTATGGGCATTCTGGCACACGTGTATTTTCTCCATAAGGATCATTCCAATTAGAATATTTATGGGCATTCTGGCACACGTGTATTTTCTCCATAAGGATTATTCTATTAGAAAAAAATTCTAATTGGATCTAATTAGAATAGTAGATTATTCTAGTTAAATCTAATTAGAATGATCTACTATTCTAATTAGTATATGTATATATGTGCATTCCAATACATGTATTTTCCCATAAGGACGGATATTCCAATACATGTATTTTCCCATTAGGAAGGATATTCCAATACATGTATTTTCCCATATGGACGGATATTCCAATACATGTATTTTCTCATAAGAAAGGATATTCTAATACATATGTATATATTCCTACAACAAAGTTAACTTCAAATGAGAATATATATTTTTCTCATAAAAAGTTTAACGAAGACATTTTCGTAAATGGAACAATTCGAATGAGATTCTCATTGGAGTAATTTTATTAAAATGAGAATTCGATTGACTCACAAATATGTATATAAACGACCAATTAGAAATTAGTTTTAGTTATTGTTATTCAAAGATCCTTGAAATTACATTGAACAACAATGGTAAGAATGAAGTTTAACATAACATTAGAATTTTTTTATTTATTATATGAAAGTTTAAGAAATACATATAAAATTTAACTAATTTTTTTTATTTGTTTTTAGATCTATCAACAATTAATTAACATTGCGCAAGGAATAAAATCTGAATACACAAAAATTGATGATATTCCCTTAAATGAACCTTACAAGATTTTAAATTTTGAATGGAAGGTTCCACAATATGGATCCAAAGTTATTGCATATTTAAACAACAATAAGTGGTTTTATCTTCCGCAAAGAATCGTTAAATATTTAAACAGAGAGGATCCTTACTTATCAAAAATGAATGACAAAATTTGGACAATTATTTACAAAGGACGTCAATCACCAAATGGTTCAGCAATATTCGAACTAAACTATAGCTAAATTTTTATTTGTCATAAGAAATTTTATGTACATAGTTACACAATTTTTAAAACAATAAATATATTTAGTAAAGTGAAGTGACCCCTATTATTTATTGATTTCTGTTTTTATCTTAAACATGCACATGCACGTTAACAAAGTGAATTTGAAATCCATTTCAGGAAAATTTAGTTCAAAAAAATTAAAATAAAATGCATATATTTCAAATTCATTTAAATTTTATGAAAATGAGAATTTATGCTTAAAATAAGTTATCTTATTTATTTTCATTTTAAGAAAAAGGATAGGACATTTAAAAATTTGATGAAAGTTAAACATGCATGTACAAGACATGAAATTTAAACATGCATGTGCAAGACACATGGTCATATGTATATGTATGCATTACAAGTTTTATTACTTTTTGCACTTATATAGAAATTTTCAAAATTCTCACCAAAAAAATAAATTACATGAAAAAATATTCCTATAAGGAAGGATATTTCCATTGCATGTAGTGCGTAAGGATGCTTTTTCATGTCACAGCATTTAGATGTACTTTGCTTTACTCTAATTTTCATTTTAAGAGAGAAAAAAAGGATAGGACATTTAAAAATTAACATGCACATGCAAGACACATGATATTAAGTATTTTTAAAGTATTAAGAACGAGAGACATGCGTATGCAAGCTTTTTGCGCGTGTAGATTTACGTGGGTGCCTTGGTGAAATTTACATTTTATTTGTTCTGAGAAAAAGGGTATGCGAAAAAACTAATTATAAAAAAAATATCTTTCTATGAAGGACAAACAAATATTTTTCCTTTATTGCTAAAAAGTTACGATATCCACTACACCATCACACAAAATATTAATATAAACATGCATGTATGCATACATGTACACTTTACTTGTACACTTTAGTTTTTAACACTTTTATTACATCTAATACATAAACATATATGAATTTAAATAAACTAAGTTCTTTTGTTGTTTTCCACTTAATATTGGACAACGTCTTTTTATAATATATTTTCTGTACTTGAAGTTCATAAGAGGCATTGAACTCATTAATTTTGGTATTAAGAATTCTATCGAATTTCATTTGTTTATGAAATAGTTGAAATTGCATTACTTATTTTAATACTTTCCATTGACAATATTTGTAACCAAAATTCTTAAGAATTTTAAGTGCATTTCCCTTTTGCTTTCTAAGCGTTTTTACGATCGAAATTCTCAAGAGACGTTGGACTTATTAATTTTAAGTAATGAGAATTCTATGGAATCTTGATTGTATTTTTATTATTTGCTTTAATAATTTTTTGTAATTTAAAATGCAGTTCTATCAATTTCTCATTGTTGATTTTGTATTTAATATTAAGAACTTTTGTAAACGAAGTCAGTCATATTCTTTGATTCCATAAAGTAAGAATTGTTTTTGGTTAATAAAATTAAACCAATGATTTAATTCTTAAACTCACTAATTTACAACATCATAAATGTAGATAAATATGAAGATTTTCCAATTACAGGTAATTTTCTATAGATGAATGTATGCATATATTGCGTGTAGAAAAAAAAAGTATAAAATAAAACATTTTTCTGAACAAAATTCTAGTCTTGTGACATTATTCAAAAACGAAGTGTTGTGTGAAAAAAAAGAAAACTCGAAATTTTTATTGTTATACATATACATATGTGTATAGATTTAAATATTTTTAATTCATAATAGGTAAGTTAAATAATTTTAAAAATAGTAAGCATTGATTTCTAACGTTTAACGTTTTACACAAACAGTCTGTAAATTTGTTTTATACATTTTTAGTATATTTAAAAACGTTTATACAAAAAAAAATGATATCGAATTTAGAATGCAAAGAATGCAAAAGAGCTTTCCTAACTGAGGAAAATTACAGAGAGCACGAACGAAGTCATGCTTCAAGCTCCAGTCGTGTAAAGCTTGTAAAAAGTGCGTTTAAAAAAAGACTTGTGACACTTGTTTACATAAACGACAACGAGGAATGCCTCCTCCCAGAGGTGTTTATGAAAGAAGCTGTGGAGTCATTAAAAAAAGAAGTTGACTACTTTTTAAAAAAATAATGGTGCTCTAAAATATAATATGGAGATGTATGGCTTATATGCTTGTCCCAAAATGAGCAACCTAGAAAATACAACAATAGAGGTAAAACATTTCCAAACCAAAATGAAAGAAGTTTTCGATATTGATGAATTCACAAATGAATATTTCACTAATATTCAAAATATATTAACAAAGATGGAAGAGTTTCAAGAGCGGGATAGTGGTTGGACTAGAGGTGGAGAAAACATCGATGGTACTATCGATGTATCGATGTTTTTGAATTTTAGTTAAACATCGATGTTTAATGACGAATATCGATGTTTTCTTTGTAATCTCTAAAAAAAATCGACAAGTTGAAAGAAAACACGCAAAAGGTGAGGATTAACTGAAATTTTATATATATCTAGTTTATTTCTTTTACTTAACATATAGGAAATTTGTTTCGTGGTTTATGATATAAGGCGTTGGTGGCAACCGTGGGGTTATCTATCAAAAATGGAGAAACATCTTAAAAGTAAGTAAAAGTTAAAGCAAACGTGTGTGCTGCAGATTGGTGCGCGGAAATTTACTTTTTAGGCCGTCAAATTCCAGCGCACACTTACGTCCGACATTATACGGCTATAATGCTATTTTTTCTTCTTTACAGGAACGTCAGAGGAAGTCAGTAAGGCTGAGTCCTCAAAACGCAGTCGGGAAGGTTCGTATGTTTGGCAACATTTTCAAAGAACGAAGGAAAGGACAAAAGCTACATGCACTCATTGCGGGAAAGTGTTAAAAACTGCTGGCAACACGACGAACCTTATGGATCATCTGAAACGCATGCATCCTAATTATCTAAATTCAAAAAATTCTCCTGCACCAACGAAATTGGATGAATTTTTAGTCAGAGATGTGCAGTATCCAGCTGATTCAAAGCGTAAGGTAGAACTAGATGAATATGTAATGCGTATGATTGCACTAGACGTGCAACCATTTAGTATTGTCAATGACAATGGATTTCGTGCGTTGATGCAGAAAATGGATCCCCGGTATAAATTACCTAGTAAAACGTACCTACGAGATGTATCGCTTCACAAAGTTTACGAGACTTTAAAAGACCAACTTCGGTCTGCATTGGAATGTGTGGAATATGTCGCACTCACAACAGACGGTTGGACTTCAAAAGCAAATGAGGGCTATTTGACTATAACTTGTCATTTTATTAATTCTGAATTCAAGCTAAACTCAGCCGTTTTGTCAACAACTACCTTTTTAACGCCCACCAACCACACTGCTTCGAATATTGCAGCCTCAATTCGCGAGGTTTTGACGGAGTGGTGTCTGATGCAAAAAGTTGTTTCTATAGTGACCGACAACGACTGCACTATGAAGAAAGCATGCGAGCTTCTGGAGATTAAGCATTTTCCATGTTTCGCACACACCATAAACTTGCTAGTTCAAGATGTCCTTAAACTTGAAGTACTTGTGCCCATTTTGGCTAAATGTAAGTCCATTGTTTCCTTTATGCAACATAGCACCATTACAATGGCCAAATTTAAGCAGGCCCAGACTATTGAAACCCCACTTGGCCTGATTCAGGAAGTGCCAACTCGATGGAACAGTGCCTTCCAAATGATAAAAAGACTTTTAGAAACGAAGGAAGCACTATCATCTGTTTTATTATATACATCTAAGGCTCCGGTTCCATTTTCCGCAGAGGAAATCGATACTTTGAAGGAGCTTGCGGAACTTCTTACTCCATTCCAAGATGCAACTCTGGCTATTTCTGGCAGCAAAAATGCAACAATTTCTCTGGTCATTCCTCTAAGATGCGAGCTGCATCAAAAATTGCAAAACTTAAGACCTAATCTTAAAACTGCAGAAGTTGTCTGTGCCTTCGAAATGTTAAGTAGCCGTTTAAATGATAGATTTGCACACTATGAAACAAGGACTGTTCCCCGCATATCAACCCTAATAGATCCTCGATTTAAAAAGGATGGTTTTAAGTCGGTTTCAAATGCAGATCAGGCAGTTAAGGCTTTGGAGCAGGAGATTTATACCGTTTTGTCAAAAACTCCACGGGAGCAGTCAATACCACCCGAATCTTCTCAAAAATCTAATTTTTCTTTTTTGCAAAACAAAATTAAGTCAAAAATAAAATCATCGCGAGCGGATGCCATTGTAATTTTGAGACAGCACCTGGAAAATATAAATGAACCAGAAGAATGCGACCCTCTTTCGTTTTGGAAGGTAAATTTAATAAATGTAATTATACTTAATATTCTGAAATTAATGAACCTTTTTTAGACGAATGCAGGAAGTATGGTGGCTATCAAAAAGGTAGCAAAAAAATATTTATGCGTGCCGGCAACTTCCTGCGAGTCGGAACGAATGTTCAGCAAGGCTGGCCAAATTATTTCCGATCGGCGAACGCGCCTCAAGCCGCTCGTGGTCGATAAACTTATGTTTATTAACAAAAACCAGTCAATTTTTGAACATTTGTAAAGAAATCTTCGATCTCTATTTTTTATACACGATCTCTCATTTTTAAATACGTTTGTGAAACGTTTTATTATTTTAACCTATGAATTTAAATGTTATGTTTTTTTATTATTTTAACCTTTGAATTAAAATGCTTTTTTTATTTTATTCAATAAATAAAATTTTAAATTTATTATTTTATTTATTTTAATTATTAGTATTTTTATCATTTGCACGTTCATTTTGCATACTTTATAATAATATGTATGTATATTTTCTTCAGAAACATCGATGTCACATCGATGTTTCGCTTAAAAACATCGAAAACATCGATGGTAGCAAACATCGATGTTTCTCCACCTCTAGGTTGGACTCTAGTTCAACTTTTAAAACTTCACCTGAACTTAAATAAATATCAGCCACTGAATGGTTCTAGTTTTATAGCTCTCCCGCCTAAACTGATGTCAAAAAAAGCATGTATAAATTTACAAAATGATGATGATTTTTGTTTCAAATGGGCAATTTTATCAGCCATATCAACTCATAGAAATGCGCAACGAACTAGTATTTATGGGATCAACATTGCTGATGAGATAATAAATCTAAATGGATTTTCTTTAAATTTTAGTGGGTTATGCTTCCCACTTAAAATAAAAGATATACACATTTTTGAGACCAATAATCCTAATATTAGTATAAACGTTTTTGGCTATGAGATGGAAAAAGACTTAGTTGTTGGCCCATATTACAAAACAAAAGCAATAAAATCTAAGCATATACAGCTATTGTTTTTACAGAAAGATAATGGAGGAAATATAGTTTCACACTATGTATATATCAAAAATATTTCAAGGTAAAAGTGATTATTATATAAAAAAAAAAAAAAAAAAAAAACTAAAATAATATTTAAAAATGAATAGTAACAAATTATATTGTGAAATATGTCATATAGTTACTTTTTCAAACAGTTGAAACAAAAAACGCCATTATCTGAATCAACATGGAATAAAATTAAAAACTAAAAAATTTTGGGATACTCCTTTATATAGGAGAATAATTAACAAAAATAAGGAAATGAGAGAATCTAAACCATCAACATCTACTGAGCCCGCAACATCGACATCTACTATAGCAGTCGCAACACCTACAGCAATTACAGAATCATCAACAGCAACACACGAGAGCTACCATCATCTATTAGAAGGCGATGAAGATCTATTTTTAAACATTAAAGAGCCCATCGATATTAGGGAAGTAATAGTTTTGCCACCGGTGGATGTAGCAGCATATTTATTGTTACATGATGGGCAGGATGAAATTCTTTTAGACGCATTAAGAAGGGTCGAAAATATGGGTTAATAAAATAATGTAAAATATTTTTCCATTTTTTATTTTTAAATAAATGAATATGTTTTTTTTTTCTTTTAAATAAATATTTTTATTATCTAAACTTTTTTAAAATTACAGTTTTTACATTTACTGACATTATATATGTTATAATAGAATTTCATTAGTTTGTTTGCTTCGTCCTCTTTTCTCATATTTTGTCTTCTTTTGTATGAACATGAACAAGTGTCGGGTCCACAAGTTTCATTCTCATTAGACCATGAACAATCTTCATAATGCTCTCCAAATTTGTTTTTCGTTGTTTTTAAGTTATTTACTTCTTCGAGATGTGATTGAATATTAATCAGTTTATATCTATCTTCGTTGGAGACAATGTGTGAACATCTTTTTAAAAATTCATATATATCGTTGAGTAACATCCTTACAAATAAGTGTGACTGAGTATGTAGACCAAATGTTTGTGAATAAACAATAATGTTATTACAGTTAACATTTATATAAATTGTATACAAGTACTTTTTAGTTTATGTATATCTATAATTATTAGTCTCTTAAACTAACTAAAAATAAAGTTATATCAATTTTCTAATTTCGTTTGTTAGTGGAATATATTCAAATATTTTATCAGGAATAATTAAACAATACGCAGATGTATTAGGTAATATATTTTTTGAAGTCTTCAGTTCAATTCTAATATCGATTGGTCCAGTTTTGACTATTGGCGCCATAGTTTTGAAGTTTTCTGGTGTTAATAATGGTTGGGTGTTGCGTGAATAATAACTTTGTTGAAATTTTAAGTACATGTCATATAGAATAGCAAAACGATTTCTATCAAACTTAAGATTTAGATCATCATAAGGATATGTATCAGAGTTAAGATGTACTTTTACATCACATAAATCACAATGTTGAAACTTGTTGTCATTATTTCGAAGACCTAACAATAGGAAGCGTGGTCTTTCGTTGTGAGCAGCTAGCTTAACATTCCACAAAACTGTTGTACTTTCTGGAAGTGAAGGATAATAATACATATCCCAACTTCTAAAACATATACTTAATGGATTACGGTTATTTATTGTTTTATATATCTGCAATTTGTATGCATCAGCAAGTTGAATGTGTGGTACTTTCCAAGTTATATTTAAAATTGTTAACTTGGTTTTTTCAGTTGATAGTTGAGATTTAAAAACTTGCTTATCATCTTTAGATCGTAACAGAATCAATTCATGCTTAGAGTTAACTATTATTTTGTGAAAATCTTCGGCAAATCCAAGTAGTAATTTTAGTGGTACACAAAAATTAAAATATCCATTTTCGGGTATAAGACTATCATTGTTAAATGGTGACCATCCTGCATTTAGTAGACTATCACTTTCAATTTATTCAACGAAACATAGTTTTTTAATTCTGTTGCAATACCCAAATGACGTGTGCGATCAATTTCTATACCATTAATTTCATAACGAATTTCATCAAATAGAATATAGAAAATAGAGAAAATTGTAATTCGAAAGAAATAAACCATTGAAAACAGATCTACTCTGAGGAAGGACTCAAACACAACCAGACAATAAGAATGAAAAACGTGAAGAATCTCCCACCATCGCGGAAACAGGCTCTCACATGTCTAACACATGACAGCCTTAGAAATGACATTATTGCTCTTAAAAATTCACAGGAATCTCCGTCTGCCTTTATTGGGGTTTTCTATTGGGGAATGTTGATTATTTCTCCACCGTCCAAAGAGTCAATAGGAGTTTTTACTACAGATTTAGTCAAATTAGCGTTGTCTATCTTCCCACCCAACCAGATTGACCCAACAAGAGAAGGGGCTTACATGTCTTATATGAACAAGCTTATAAAAGGAACTAAAACTATACTAGAGCTACCGTTCCCTAATTCGCTTATAACCTTCATTAATGGTTACACACATCCGACTCCACCACTTGACATTTCCCCAATTTTCTATCAAACTATATGTCAGATAACAACTGAAGCATACAACAATGTTTCAAATAATAGCCCCTGCCCTTATAGGTTAAAAAATGATATCAGTTGTCCTTTGTACCAATTAATAGCTAAATATGTAACTATTCAAAACAAAATTAAAGAACTAAAATATGCCACCAGCGTGTTGGATGTACAAACAACACCAGCCGAAAATTCTACCATAGGTCAAGTAAGGGCACTAACTAGATCTACAGCTGGGAAAAAGAAAAGCCCTCAAACACAGACAATAGATGGAGGAAATGCACAAACATCTGTAGGGAGCTCCACACCTACCCCTTTAACCAGCATGAAAGAGAGCGCACAGACATCTAAAGGAGCTGTCCCTAAGATAATAAAGCCTCAGAAAGAAAAAGCCACAGCAGAGATCCCTGTTGAAGATGCGCCTGAGCCCATGGATGAAGAAGTAGAGTCAGTCTACCAAGATTTTAGATTCCCTAGAAACGCATGCCCGCTCGGTAGTACTAAACCGGTGAAAAGGATCAGGCTTGGCAACTCCTTAATTCAGCATCCCAAGATATGATAATCTCAACGTTACCACAGAGGAACATATCAGCAGCAGGCTCTGAGTACGATTTTGCTCAAAAAGCTTTGGACATTATATCATCGTCTCCAGTAATTCAGGCACCGTTAACTTCGCTTCTCGATCTACTAACCACTCAACGCTCTCTGGTATCAGAATTAGAAAGCTCGGTAGCTACATTAACTAGAGGAAGAATAGGCGAACGAAGACAGGACGTGGGTGACAGGTCCAATATTGAGCCGATCCAACCGCCCGTGCGTTCAGACCCACCATCAACATCACGCGCCGCTGCTGAGAGAGATAATGGAGAAAGATAATGGAGGAAATATAGTTTCACACTATGTATATATTAAAAATATTTCAAGGTAAAGGTGATTATTATATTAAAAAAAAAAAAAAAAAAACTAAAATAATATTTAAAAATGAATAGTAACAAATTATATTGTGAAATATGTCATATAGTTACTTTTTCAAACAGTTGAAACAAAAAACGCCATTATCTGAATCAACATGGAATAAAATTAAAAACTAAAAAATTTTGGGATACTCCTTTATATAGGAGAATAATTAACAAAAATAAGGAAATGAGAGAATCTAAACCATCAACATCTACTGAGCCCGCAACATCGACATCTACTATAGCAGTCGCAACACCTACAGCAATTACAGAATCATCAACAGCAACACACGAGAGCTACCATCATCTATTAGAAGGCGATGAAGATCTATTTTTAAACATTAAAGAGCCCATCGATATTAGGGAAGTAATAGTTTTGCCACCGGTGGATGTAGCAGCATATTTATTGTTACATGATGGGCAGGATGAAATTCTTTTAGACGCATTAAGAAGGGTCGAAAATATGGGTTAATAAAATAATGTAAAATATTTTTCCATTTTTTATTTTTAAATAAATGAATATGTTTTTTTTTTCTTTTAAATAAATATTTTTATTATCGAAACTTTTTTAAAATTACAGTTTTTACATTTACTGACATTATATATGTTATAATAGAATTTCATTAGTTTGTTTGCTTCGTCCTCTATTCTCATATTTTGTCTTCTTTTGTATGAACATGAACAAGTGACGGGTCCACAAGTTTCATTCTCATTATACCATGAACAATCTTCATAATGCTCTCCAAATTTGTTTTTCGTTGTTTTTAAGTTATTTACTTCTTCGAGATGTGATTGAATATTAATCAGTTTATATCTATCTTCGTTGGAGACAATGTGTGAACATCTTTTTAAAAATTCATATATATCGTTGAGTAACATCCTTACAAATAAGTGTGACTGAGTATGTAGACCAAATGTTTGTGAATAAACAATAATGTTATTACAGTTAACATTTATATAAATTGTATACAAGTACTTTTTAGTTTATGTATATCTATAATTATTAGTCTCTTAAACTAACTAAAAATAAAGTTATATCAATTTTCTAATTTCGTTTGTTAGTGGAATATATTCAAATATTTTATCAGGAATAATTAAACAATACGCAGATGTATTAGGTAATATATTTTTTGAAGTCTTCAGTTCAATTCTAATATCGATTGGTCCAGTTTTGACTATTGGCGCCATAGTTTTGAAGTTTTCTGGTGTTAATAATGGTTGGGTGTTGCGTGAATAATAACTTTGTTGAAATTTTAAGTACATGTCATATAGAATAGCAAAACGATTTCTATCAAACTTAAGATTTAGATCATCATAAGGATATGTATCAGAGTTAAGATGTACTTTTACATCACATAAATCACAATGTTGAAACTTGTTGTCATTATTTCGAAGACCTAACAATAGGAAGCGTGGTCTTTCGTTGTGAGCAGCTAGCTTAACATTCCACAAAACTGTTGTACTTTCTGGAAGTGAAGGATAATAATACATATCCCAACTTCTAAAACATATACTTAATGGATTACGGTTATTTATTGTTTTATATATCTGCAATTTGTATGCATCAGCAAGTTGAATGTGTGGTACTTTCCAAGTTATATTTAAAATTGTTAACTTGGTTTTTTCAGTTGATAGTTGAGATTTAAAACCTTGCTTATCATCCTTAGATCGTAACAGAATCAATTCATGCTTAGAGTTAACTATTATTTTGTGAAAATCTTCGGCAAATCCAAGTAGTAATTTTAGTGGTACACAAAAATTAAAATATCCATTTTCGGGTATAAGACTATCATTGTTAAATGGTGACCATCCTGCATTTAGTAGACTATCACTTTCAAATTTATTCAACGAAACATAGTTTTTTAATTCTGTTGCAATACCCAAATGACGTGTGCGATCAATTTCTATACCATTAATTTCATAACGAATTTCATCAAATAGAATATAGAAAATAGAGAAAATTGTAATTCGAAAGAAATAAACCATTGAAAACAGATCTACTCTGAGGAAGGACTCAAACACAACCAGACAATAAGAATGAAAAACGTGAAGAATCTCCCACCATCGCGGAAACAGGCTCTCACATGTCTAACACATGACAGCCTTAGAAATGACATTATTGCTCTTAAAAATTCACAGGAATCTCCGTCTGCCTTTATTGGGGTTTTCTATTGAGGAATGTTGATTATTTCTCCACCGTCCAAAGAGTCAATAGGAGTTTTTACTACAGATTTAGTCAAATTAGCGTTGTCTATCTTCCCACCCAACCAGATTGACCCAACAAGAGAAGGGGCTTACATGTCTTATATGAACAAGCTTATAAAAGGAACTAAAACTATACTAGAGCTACCGTTCCCTAATTCGCTTATAACCTTCATTAATGGTTACACACATCCGACTCCACCACTTGACATTTCCCCAATTTTCTATCAAACTATATGTCAGATAACAACTGAAGCATACAACAATGTTTCAAATAATAGCCCCTGCCCTTATTATAGGTTAAAAAATGATATCAGTTGTCCTTTGTACCAATTAATAGCTAAATATGTAACTATTCAAAACAAAATTAAAGAACTAAAATATGCCACCAGCGTGTTGGATGTACAAACAACACCAGCCGAAAATTCTACCATAGGTCAAGTAAGGGCACTAACTAGATCTACAGCTGGGAAAAAGAAAAGCCCTCAAACACAGACAATAGATGGAGGAAATGCACAAACATCTGTAGGGAGCTCCACACCTACCCCTTTAACCAGCATGAAAGAGAGCGCACAGACATCTAAAGGAGCTGTCCCTAAGATAATAAAGCCTCAGAAAGAAAAAGCCACAGAAGAGATCCCTGTTGAAGATGCGCCTGAGCCCATGGATGAAGAAGTACAGTCAGTCTACCAAGATTTTAGATTCCCTAGAAACGCATGCCCGCTCGGTAGTACTAAACCGGTGAAAAGGATCAGGCTTGGCAACTCCTTAATTCAGCATCCCAAGATATGATAATCTCAACGTTACCACAGAGGAACATATTAGCAGCAGGCTCTGAGTACGATTTTGCTCAAAAAGCTTTGGACATTATATCATCGTCTCCAGTAATTCAGGCACCGTTAACTTCGCTTCTCGATCTACTAACCACTCAACGCTCTCTGGTATCAGAATTAGAAAGCTCGGTAGCTACATTAACTAGAGGAAGAATAGGCGAACGAAGACAGGACGTGGGTGACAGGTCCAATATTGAGCCGATCCAACCGCCCGTGCGTTCAGACCCACCATCAACATCACGCGCCGCTGCTGAGAGAGAAGTATATGTTCCCAGGGTGAGATCTATACAAAAACTATAATCTTAAGTTCGCTTAAGCACGAAATACATTTACACTACTTAAAATATAGATATAAGATTTTGGTTTCCTTTCTATAAGTTAAACTTTAAACAATTTCCATCATTTTTAATTAATAGAAAGAGAAAAAAAAAAAAAAAACAAAAAAAAAATAGGTGTGCCATACAATTGTTTAAGAGACGTATGGATGTAGAAACTGTTGAATCTTCCTTTGTTGCAAGACCTTCGATATATAGAAAACTTTCACTTGGTAAAAAAACATACAAATCTTGGTTTTGAATTGATATACGAATTTCATCATTATTTTTAAATGACTGTAAATATGATGTATAACTGTGGTACTCCTTCTTGATAATTAAATTATCCACTTGAGGCTTTTGCAATATATTAATTATACTACTCATTTGTTTGTTTTCCTTGGTTGTAACTACGTGATTAATTTTATTATTTTAATTTAAATCCTAAACTTTTTAAAAAATGCTGATTAGTTTTATTTAAAACGTTAGCTTTTTTAGGCTTTCGATGTTTATTATTTTTATAGTATTGTATTTTTAACTTTTTGCAAAAATTTTATGAATTTTCACCTTCGTCTTCGGCTGATGGTGATTGAATAAATGTTAAATCATTCGATAGATCACTTTTGTTGTATATTATCATTCTTTCATAGGCTTTAAATGTAATCGTATTGTTATTTTTTCACCGCGAAAGTTTATTAAGTTTCCGTCTTGGTCAACAACTTTCAAAATTATATTATTTATTGTTCTTGAATTTACAGGTAAGTATATTACAGTGGTTGGAGTCTCTGTTATTTTATATCCAGGACTAACGTTAAGCGAAAACTGATGTAAAATATGCGTAGACATGTTGTTTATATACGAACCGCATACAATATTGCATTCAACGATTACTGTATTAATTTTGGTTATATCTATCGTTTTATCGGAGTAATGTCCTATTCCAGGTGCTAGTACTTTTCTACTAAAGCCTAATAATGATCCAATTGAGGATTTTTTATTAAAATAAATTGAATCAGAAGTGCTTTTTATACATGTTTGTAGTGTATTATAATTTGCTCGTACATCAAGAGAACCGGTTGGATTCATATCATGATATTTAATTTTTAGTAGTTCAGCTATATCAGTTAATTCATATGACCCAACTGGAACTGTTATTTCATGATTCCTTTAGCATATTTCAAGAAAACATGATAGTGTAGTGTGTGTTTATTTACTTTTGGTCACTATGTCCGCACACTTGTGTGTTTGACTGTACAAGTTATTTATCTGTTCACACACTTTTGTGTTTTACTAAATTGCTGCATGCCATCTGCATTCAGCATGTGTCACACGACACCATCGTTATTTTTGTAATCTTTTATACACACATGCACTGAATTTTTGTGTGGGAATATGCAACGTTTGCATATTCCCACCGCAATAAAATGTATTAGCTTAAGTTAGAATTAAGTTATTTTATTATAATAAGATCAGACAATAAAGAATTATCAAGAGGGACAGTTGCTTCGGCCGCTGTCCTCTTGGATTGAAACAACAAAACATAAATAATTTTTACATTATATTACATGGCGATCCTGCCAGGATCATAACGGAAAAAATGCTAAACAGAAGTTATTCGTTTTATAATAAACCCATTTATTTAGGATTTACAATCCTAGAACTTTCAAAGTGGAAGATGTATAACTTTCATTATGATTATATGCTTTTAAAATATAACATCAAAGCAGATCTAAACTATATGGATACAGATTCGTTTATATACACAGTAGAAACTGATGATTTTTATAAAGATATAATAAACGATATTGATACACACTTTGATACATCAGATTATGAAGCGAATAATAAGTTTGGTATTCCACAGAAAAATAAAAAAAAATTAGGTATGATGAAGGATGAAAATAATGGTAAGTTAATGAAGGAATTTGTGGGTCTAAGAGCAAAAATGTATGCATTCAAAACGATAGATATGAATGAAATCAAAAAGGTTAAGGGCATTAAAGTAATATAACTAGAAATTTAAGTAATATAACTAGAAATTTAAGTCTATTAGATTATAAAAACTGTTTATATAATAAGAAAATATATTATGGAAATATGTATATTTTTAAATCCAAACTTCATGATTTATATACTTCTCTAATAAATAAGATATCTATAAGTTATCTAGATAATAAAAGGATTGTATATAATAATGTAAATACACTTGCTTGGGGGCATTACAAAGAATAATTTATCAATGAAAGAGATGATGATTTTGTAATGGAAATTTATAATAGAGATAATCAAAACACAACTAATTGTATTATAGATCAATTTTTAAATGATGATGATGATGATTTTGTAATGGAAATTGATGATAGAGATAATCGTAATACAACTAATTGTATTATAGATCAATTTTTAAATGATGATGACGATATTTTTAAGCAAATTGAATGTTAATTTTATTTATTTATTAAAATTTTGTTTTATAAATTCAAATTATATTGTAATTCAAAACGACATCGTTAATTAATAAGAAAAATATAAATAAACTCTAACGTATCCGTTTGTGGATATATTTATATAAATATTTGTTTGAATTATTTTAAATTACATTTATTAACTAAGACAATACACATTTAAGTATTTTAAGTATTTTCATCCCTAATATATACAGCACGAAAGTATAAATAGAAATGTAAATACTTTCGTTCCTTAGCTCATAAGGAAACTCATTTTAAGAAACATTAAATAAAGAAAGTTTCAAGATACAGTAGTATCTTGGAATTATAATTTTTTTATAAACTAAGAACAAAGATTCTTATTCGACGATCCTACCAGGAGCAATATATATTTCATTGTTCCAGTGAGCGGATCAAGAAATCCTGCCGCAGCAGGAAGTAAAAAAAATTTTCTTCATAAGAAGACTCGCGAATTAATTAATCACAAATGAAAAGAAATACAATCATTAAATTCAGAAGAAATGGCACAAAAAAATCTTAATCAATTGATGCAGCAAATGGCAAGCCTGCAAATATCCTTGCAAAACATACAACAAGAAAATATGGGTCAAAGAACAAAGATTCCTAACTCATATGTATATATAGGGATTTTTAGAGTTAACTCAGTTGTAAATTTACTTTAAAGGTACCTAATAAAACATTCTCCTTAAAAAATTAAAAAAAAAATATGTAAAAAATTTTCGAACAACCAAGGAAACCTCAAAAAATTAAGCGGTTTTTAAGATGGAACATTTTCTGAATTTAATATTAAAAATTTCTTGTGGTCCCTCAACTCTATATGGGATTTAAACCGATGATAAGGCTTCATTATAAAAACAAACAATTCATTGGAATGGATAGGGAATAGTGGCCACGATTAATGCACTATAAGAATTATATTAGCGGCGTTCTTTCCCAGAGAGAATTCTTAAATTCAGTAAATTTGATAGATGATACTACTGAAAAGAATACAGCCTACATATTTCAGTTTAAAAATGGTAGCTACCACTTAATTATTCAGCAGGACAACTACAAAATTAAAATAGAATCAGATACGTGGAAGTCTTTACTTGGTATTGGATTATTTTTAACTTAAATTTTATGTTGTAATGGCATCCTCAGGAAGCAAATTAGAAATTTTTATAATGATTTTAATCACAATAATTATTATATTCCGAAGTCCATGTCAAGAAAAACGAGCATACATTTAAGTGAAATGAAAGGAATTAATGAAAAAGATATTGATCTGACACGAAATAGGAAAAAAATTCAAGGCATTTTCTATGATCTACATACATATGTATGTTAATTACGAATCGGGACGATTCATTTTAAGCAGTAGGAGAGTTAGAAGATTTAGTATGTAACAAAGAAAATTAGAGATAGAAGATATATTGTAATTAGCACTTGAAAATAATATTAGAATACACATGCGAAAAAAAAACATAATCATAAAATGTAAGAAACAAACTAATTAAAATAACGATGGGATCTTTTGAAGGTCGGAAACGAACCCCCTTTTCGGTGATAACATGGCTTGAATATCTCTAGAGTCTAGACAATACACATTTAACTAATTTAAGTATTTGCATCCCTAAGATACATATATAGAACGAAAGTATAAATAGAAATGTAAGTACTTTCGTTATCTTTAGACAATACATACAGTGGTATCTTGAAATAAATAAGTATTTAATTAATATAAGAATAAAGAATCTTAACTTGTATGTACAGGGTGGGCCAAAAGAAACCAAGGGGTGTAAAAGTTTAATAACTTTTTTGTTTAACTTTTTTTTATTTTTTCTTTCAGATTATATAGACAACACTTGGAGAATTTATAATGGAGAGGTTCACAACTGAACAGAGAACCAGAACAATATAATTTTATTATTTAAACCAGAGATCAATTATTTTAACGCAAAGAGCATATCGTCGACATTTTAACGTCAGAATTTCGCCCTCTGAAGCGATGATTCGTTGCTTAGTTAATCGTCATCACCAACATGGCAGCGTAAGAGATTTGCCTCGAACCGGTAGACCACGTTTAATAGCGTAGACAGACGACAGCGTTAATTTGCATTAACTGTCTTAATGCAAATTAACTTGGGAATTATCTCCATCCCAATGTGTATTAGATTTGACGTAAATGCACTAAATCAGAGTGAATTAATACTGAATTTAGCTATTTCAATATGGTAACACCGTCAACAATCAACCAGCTGTTGTCAAATTGTTTTCTATTGCAAAATTAAAATGGATGCAAAGTCAGGAAAGGTAAGTTATTTTAATTGTTTTTAGCAAAAGAAAAAAGAAATATTAAAATCTAAACACATATTTTCCATTTCAAGATTTCCAAGGATAAAAAGCGAAGTGTGTGGTGCAATAGGGATGCACAGATTCTGCTGGAGCTTTGGGCAGAACGCGCCTCTGATTTGCGGCGTGCAAAAAGGAATGGGCACATATATAAGGAAATATCAGTGCAAATGAACAATAAATTTAGTTCAGAGGAAGTGCACGTTAAAATTAGAAATTTTACGCAGAAATACAGGTATTTTTTCCCAACAATTTTTTTTTGGCACAAAATACATATTTGACATTTGTAGAGAAGAAAAAAAGCAAATGGGACCTTCTGGTGGAAGCCCATCGAAATGGTAATTTTTCAATGCTGTGCACCGGATAATTGGGAGCAATGCAGCCAATAGTGCTGAAGTTTTGGAAACATTTTCATTTGTAAGTAAGTTGTTTGCAAAGAAACAGCTGTTTACTAAATGCAAATACTATCGTCTGTCAGGGCAAAATTTTAATTCACATTAGTGAGCTTTTAATGCAAATTAACGCTGTCGTCTGTCTACGCTATAAGTCACACTGCGGAAAATATTGAACGAGTACAGCAAAGTGTTAACGAAGCACCAGAAATATCTGGCAGAAGGCGTTCTGCTCAGCTAGAAATCTTTGGTACGTCACTACGGCGCATTTTAAAAAAAGATTTACAGTTAAACCCATATAAGGTGCAATTGGTCCAAGAAATAAACCCGCATATCATCGGCAACGTCTAAATTTTGCAGTTAAATTTCAAGAGTTGGCCAGAAATGAAATCAACTTTATTGAAAATTTGATTATGAGTGATGAAGCTCATTTTCATTTGAATGGCTTTGTTAATAAGCAGAACTGTAGGTTCTGGGGTTCTCAAAATCCAAGAGCCATTCATGTATGTATGTTTAAATGAATATGTGAATACATTTGCATATAATGTAATTATTTAAAATAAATTATTTAATGTATAATGTAGAAATTAAGCACGAGTAATTATATTAAGAGATCAAAATTTTAGTTTCAGAAAACAAAACTTTCCTGATTAAATATTTTTAATATGAGCAAAATAACTTGATAACAAACGCAGCTTCTAAATTATTGCTAATCATTAACTCATTGCAGTCCTTCAGTAGTCAACTATGACTTCGAAAAATATTACAAACATTGAGGTTGTTAAGGCTTTTAATAAACTGAAAGCAAAATCATATAGTAAATATATATGTGAAGGACTTACAACCATCAAAATTATATAAATTGATAATGATGTTTCGTCATAAGATCAAATATGGAAATATAGTGATTACAGAACTCAAGGATGGGATGCTATATTTTCCCAAACGCTACAAAAGCTTAGGAGACAAAGCAATTGAAGGGCAGAGGATAAAACATTTTCTTTAACAAAGAAACTAGAAAATTATTCATACACATTTGAATTGGCGGAGATACTTCGTGACGACAACGAATAAACTATTGAAGACAATGAAAGCTTTTCAACATTCCAAATTAGCAACCCTTTTTTACTTAGTTGGGAAGGAGAAACTATAATTTGAAATAAAAATCCTTATTTTGTAAAACGCAATGTTGTGTTAAATTTCGTTAACTATCATTTCAAATAAAAGCCTTATTTTGTAAAACGCAATGTGTCAAACAAATGTCTTTGAACAAAATATTATTAAATTTTTTTTATGCGATACTGTATATAAGCCACGAAATTTTTTTAAAAATTACAACAAAGACCCGAGGTATGATATGTGGGGCGTTAGCCTACATGCATTACGAGTCAATGCTGTTGTCAAAACCTGAACAACGTGAAGAGCCTGTAGAACAGGTTAATAAGTTCATAACTTATGCCAGGGCAGCCAACAATTCCACTAGATTTTCAGGTTAATCTAGAGCCAGGCTGATTCTCAAAACTGTTCTACAAGACGCGACAGCCACCTTATACATCACAAGATTTGAGTCATTGTTCCCTGGAGTGTCTTATTTGTCTGCGTTAGGCCAATAAATATTAGAACCCATTGCCCATTTTGTCCGTGCCTTGGAATAAAAGCAGGACGTCCGCAAATCCAATTCATAAATTTTTAAAGGACTTTGACGGACTTACTTTTAAGGATTATCTTTAACTTATTGAGGATTATTTTAACGATAAGAACCAAAAAAGAATATGCATAGAAAACTTAATAAGAAAATATTATTTATTATCAAAACGAATATAAGCTTATCGTTAATTAAAAATATTTGTACTAAAAATAATTGAAGTTCTTTCGTTTTGTTATAAATAATTTCAGAACATTAAATATATAAATTCCTTTTGGGTAAAGTATTCCTATTATCATGGTGACAAACAGGTGACGATCAGATGATCAGCTGGAAAATCAGGGGATGATCAGCTGAAAGTCAACTAACAATAAACTAGCAAGCCGAATAATACATATTTTTGCAATGTTATTCTAGTTGTCTCATTCAATTGATACGCATATAAACAATATCAGAGCAAGAGAGATATACTATTTTTGTTAATATTTAGTTACAATCTAATTGACAAAATGGTCATGATGAGTTGGATTTCAGCAGGAAAATCAGTTGATGATCAACTGACAGTAAACTGTCGAAGGAGAAAACTAGTATAAATCTAGGGATACTGGCTGAAAATATTAGTTAAATCTACGTTTTAATTGTTCTGAAAAAAGGGTATGCGAAAAAAAATCATTACAAAAAATATCTTTCTATGAAGGATAAGCAAATCGTTCTATTTCATTGTTTAAACTTAACAATTTATAAGATCATAAATGTAGATGAATATAAGGATTTTCACAAATGTATGCATATATTGTGTTCAGCAAAAGTATAACATAAGAAATGTTTTCAAACAAAATTCTAGTCTTTTGACATCATTCAAAAAACTAAAACAATACTGCAAAATGAATAATACCAAGTTATATTGTGATATATGTGAAATAATAATCTTTTCGAATACCTCAAATAAGAAGCGCCATTATCTGAAGTAGCATGGCATAAAATTAAAATGCAGGAGATTTTGGGATATTCCGTTATATAGGAGAATAAGAATAAGTATCAAGTTGTAGAAGATGATGAAGATGTCTTTTTATACATCAAAGACCTTATAAACATCACGGAGGTAATAGTTTTACCACAGATGGATATAGCATCATATTTATTACTATACGATATACTTTTAGATGTATTAACAAGTGTAGAAAATACGTCTTAATATAATTTTTAATAATATTTGTTTTAATAATAATTAAACAAGCATATTTTTTTTTAATAAATATTTTTAATATCTAAACTTTTTGGAAGTTAAAATTTTTACATTTACTGACATTATATACTCATGTTATAATAGAATTTCATTAGTTTAATTGCTTTTTTCTCTATTCTAATGTTTTGTTTTTTTTTATAAAAATGAAAAAGTATCGGATCCACAAGTTTCATTTTCATTAGACCATGAACAATCTTTATAATGCTGTCCAAATTTGTTTTAAGATGTTTTAAGTTATTTTTTTCTTCGAGATGTGATTGAATACAAAAAATTTGCTCTGGATACTTTGATTTCCGCATCTCTTACAAACGTCATGCTATTGCATAATAAACTGCACCCAACAGACATGAAATCGAGAAAACCCGTTTTACAGACGCAACAAGATATTATAAAAGAATTCCTGGATAGTTCCTCGTCCTCCAAAAGAGGTACTGGTTCAAATACTTCTATTGGCACCAGTTCAGTCCCTAACCAACACTTTTTCTCTAATATCCCGCGAAAAACTGACGGCAAAATTGGGCGAAAACGATCCTGCGGATGTTACGAAAGCATGCGAAAAGATGGTACTGACTGAATGATTGCGGCAAAAAGAGTAAAACGCGTAAAACGGAGTGTTTGCAACGCAAAAAATGCTTTTGTTTGTCTTGTTTGGAAATGCGCCATGATTAGTAAGTAAGTAGGTAAGTAAAAAAACCGTAATTACGTTATTAAAAAGTAAAATAGTTTCGTACTTCCCGTTGTTTGTTTTTAATATAGGACTGTCCTAGCATGCCCATAGCAAAAACAGCGCAGTCTAAGCAAACCTCATAAAATTATTCCCCTTCCAAGTTGTTTTGATCGGTACAGTGAAATAACTCCCAAATGAAATAAGTCCCAATGGAAAAATGAAATAAATCCCAAAAATTTTTCCATACAAATTGGGACTTATTTCATTATGAAATAAGTCCCAATGCATTGGGACTTATTTCATAATTTTTGTTGGGAGTTATTTCATTATGAAATAACTCCCAAATGAAATAAGTACCAACAGTTTTTTTTGATGGGAGTTATTTCATTTGGGAGTTATCATTGGCACTTATTTCATCGCAGTTGGGACTTATTTCATTTTAATTGCAAACACTATTTTACCATTGGGAGTTATTTCATTTTTGTTGGGAGTTATTTCATTTCTCTTAAAATTGCATTTTGGTAAATTTTGATGGTTTTGTAACGGTTCTTAAAACTGTCTTAAAACAAGTACAGTAGTTTTCCGATTTAACGAACTAAATAATGTCAGCCCTGTTCGTTAAACTGAAAAATTTGTTAAACCGAGTACTATTTATGACAAAGTTTGTTTACTCAAAAACTATGGAAATAACAACTCTAAAATTTTTGGAGAATGCCTTTATTGTTATTTTAATTATAAACAGAGTAATAAATAAAATAAATGCAATTCATATGAAATTGTATTGAGATCTTGCATCAGAATTGTGTCTATTGCTTTTGCATATTGTTTGCGGAAATCTTTGTATTTGCATCTCATTCTATACTTAAGACTCTAATTTTGTATTTGTTCGTTATATCGAGTACAAAATTACGGTACTCAATTCAAAATTTTTATGAGTTCGTTAAATCCCGAATTTGTTAAACCGATGGTTCGTTAAATCGGAAAACTACTGTAGTTTCAAAGCAATCACGTATTTTACTTAATAAAACAGTGTAAACATCATCAGTTCTTGTTAGAATTTTGTTTAGTGAAGATCGGTGTTAAAGTGAAAAAAATGACAACTCTCGCGTTTGAAATAATGAGTGGCAAAAGAAGAAATAGTAAAGTGCTATACATTGTAGATGAAAAACAATTTTATTTAAAAAAATCTGAAGCCAAAGGAAGGCAATATTATACGTGCTACGAACGAAATTGCAAGTCGCGAGTGATTTTAAAAAATGGGCAGTGTCGTAAGGTAACTGATTTCATTGAACATAACCATAGAGACCAACAGCAACTGTATGATGAGCTAAAAGCCCTCAACGAAATTAAGGATAAATGTTTGGATGTTTCAAGTACTTTGGGCGCAGCTAACGTTGTAAACGGAATACGGGCGAATTTTGGGAACATTTGCGTAAGGTAAGTGAATAGTGGTGTAAACTATTTTTACTTTCATTGTGTGATTAACAATGCTTTTCTTTATTAAAGCAACCAGGAAGCGACGAAAAATATTGATTTTAACAAAGTTAAACGAGGTCTGCAATATTTGACATCAAAAGTTTTTGCGGCATCTCCGAAGACTCCAACAGATGTTGTCAGTATGTTTCAGAAGGAAAATATCTTCACAAATTTTGGACTTACTTTGCATGAGGGCCAAGAGAAAACAGCGTTTTTTAAAGTGTGCCACGACTCGAATGACTTTGCATACTGCGTCTTTGGATCCGATAAGATAGTCAAGCTCATTAATGAAAATATTCCCGACAACAACAATAAAAAGATTTTGATCGATGGAACATTTTCAATTGTACCGCTGGGATGTTTTAAACAATTGATTTTGCTGCATATCGAATATTATGAAAAGGTTAGTCATCGCGAATGCAAATCACGCCGCACCGCGCGCCGCCACGCGATTTCTTATACAATAATTAGACTAATTTTTATTTTTACTTCCAATAGGTTTTTCCAGTATTTTTTATTTTGACGAATAAAAAGTCAGCAAAATGCTATGCCCATTTATTTAATTATATCAATTCTAATGTATTAAACTTAAATGGTGCGACCTTTATCACCGATTATGAAGCGAGTCTAAGAAGGGCTATTAAAATTTCATTTTTGGATGCAAAAATCTATGGCTGTTGGTTCCACTTTTGCCAGGCAGTACGACGACAAATAACTACAAAACATAAACAATTATCTCAATTGATTCGACAAAACAATAAGGCGTCATTGGAATATCATAAACTATTATCGCTTCCCCTGTTGCCTGCCATGCACATACTGGGTGCATTCGGGAAAATAAAGAAAGACATAGAAACGCTCGAGCGTCATTTCGAATTTTCGGACTTTTTGGAATACTTCGAAAAGCAATGGTTACAGAAGGTAAATACTTTTAAACAACACTAGTATAAATTATCTTGCACATAATTTCTTATTTGTTTATTATTGGTCTCCAACCTAGATTGGGCCAGACGCACTGTCTGTTTTTGAAACAACGACTCGAACGACTTCCGCCGTCGAAGGATATAATGGAGTGCTGGGCAAAATTATTCCCAAACAGGGAAATTTTTTTAAGTTTGTTAAAGTTTTACAAACAGAAGAGTTCAACAAGTCCCGAGATTTTGAATTGCTGACTAATAGCGGTGGAGCTTTGGGAAAAACTAAAAAAAGGAGGAAATTTATCGAAAAAGCGGAACTGATTGAAAAAGCCAATGAAGAGCTACGTTCTGGATCCATAACTGCGACTGCATTCATAAATCGGTTGGTTTTCCCGCAAAATAAAATTGTTTATGAAATGGAGCCAGATGAAGATCTCTTTGAGGAACACTCGTATTTTGAAGATGAAGATGAGGAGGATGATACTGTATCGGAGCCACCAACACTACCGCGCTCTCAAATTCTGTGTGTGGTTTGCTTGGAGGTTGAACCCAATATTCTGTTGATTCCTTGCAAACACATAAAAACGTGCAATTCTTGCGTCCTAAAACTACAAGCTGCAAGTATTGCAAATAGACTTGAAACATTCAATTGCCCTGTTTGTCGTGCAGAAGTTAACGACACGATGGCGGTTTTTTTGTAAATGAATGTTTAACTTTTTTTTAAACAATTTTTGTTATTAAATTATGTATAATATACATAAATTTATACCTATAATTATTATTACTATTATGTATATGCTTACATATAAGTATGAAATAAAAAGCGTTCTGTAAAAGGAAACCAAAAAAAATTGGGAGTTAATTCATTTTTGTTGGGACTCATTTCATTGGGAGTTAATTCATTTTTATTGGGATTTATTTTTACATTTTGAAATAAGTCCCAAAAATTTGGACTTATTTCATTTTTGACTTTGGGAGTTATTTCATTTTTTTCAGTTGGGCGTTATTTCATTTTTCATGGGACTTATTTCATTGGGAGTTATTTCATTGGGACTTATTTCATTTGGGAGTTATTTCACTGTACCGTTTTGATCTCCTGAGCCACATGTGACACATGAACGTAGTCGTGCAATCCAAATGCACCTTTTCTCAGCCATATGTGGTTCATCGGACAGGGAACGTGTTAATCAATTTATATCTATCTTCGTTGAAGACAATGTGTGAAATCTCCTTAAAAATACATATACATACATACATATGTATGTATATCGTTGACTAACATCCTTACAAATAGGTGTGACTGAGTATGTAGACAAAAAGTTTGTGAAAAAACAATAATGTTATTACACTTAACATTTGGAGTCGGACAGCACCATGGCAGCAGCCATCATTAACAATCCTTACTGCACATTAACTGAACCGATTATTACTTTTGCTCTGTATGCCGATTTAGCCTACCTAGCCACCTATTTAATGTATATCCCTACAGCTCAAGGTCGATCCGGTCAATCGAGCTTCCTATCACCAACCAAATCTCTCAAATATAGTGTCAACTATCTGCAAGCTTATGCTCGCGCCGTAAATGATATTCAAGTAGGTTAAGCCTTATCATCTATCTTGAAGACATATGGAATGATTTGCGTCGAGGAAAAAGCTGAAAGTTATATAATTGTTAGTTTGGATGAATTTAATAGAGGTGTTTACGCACGAGAATTTCGTGAGTGTAATCACTAATTAATAATTAACTAGAGAAAGAAAAACTTCAAGAAATAATAAAGAAGTGAAGTGTAAAAAGCAAGTGACAGCCAAAAGTTGCCGACCACAACACCTGGATATTTATTTCTTGGGCGCATCCAACAGCCATCCTCCCCTGCCCCAACAAGAGGGTTCGCTGAAAATACAGTCGAGGACCCTAATATCCCCTCAACATCGCGTGCTCCAGCCCTCTCAACAAGCACAACTTCATATTTTTTGCGGTAATTATGGAAGCCCTTCCCCGCTTTAGGCTGTGAACCAACATTACAAATGGTTGGTAGAACGGACTTTGGCAAAACGATGACGAAATGGCTAGTGGAATTTGACTCTCCGGCCCTGGCGGTTGAAGGACTTATGATTGATGCGTGTAAAAGATTTAAAACAGCAGCTCCTTATTTTTGGGGGGGCTTCTAGAATTTCGCAAATAGCCTTCCATATTATTTTTTTATTCTTAGTTCTTTTCACAGAAATGGAGCGGAGAGCTAGGTCATACAAATTACTTGAATTGACTGAAGAAGAAATCCTGGAAACTATGGATTCTGTTGAAACAGATGTGGAGGGAGATGAAGATGATTACAACAGTGACGACAGCATCAAGGGTCCCGATTTCGATCCACGAGTCCATCAAATAAGTTCAGAAGATGAAAAAGCAATCGATCAAAACATTGCAATTGTATTTCATTTATATTTTTTCATACTGCAAGCTTAAATGACTATTAATTAATTTTTTTTCCGACAGCTTGACAATGATACGGATTTATTTTTGTCATCGGATTTATTTTTTTTTTTTTTTGCCATCGGCTTCGAAAAATCTGCATAACATTTCTCTTTTTAATGAATTAACTGAGGAAAAAGAGCCGCAACCATTTTGTGGGAAATGAAGAAAAAAAAAATTAATATATTTATTGTTACATTTTCAAGTTTTAGATATCGTATCCATCGACAAAAATTGAAAAGAATTTGCCAATATTGTATGGAAATAAAAAACCAACAATTGCACGTGAACGATGTTGCGTTTCAAGGTGATTGTAGTTTGCCAATGGCCATAAAAGAGCTCGAAACGCCAATGCAGATTTTTTGCTATTTTTTACACCTGAAATAACAAAATTGATTGCTGAAGAAAGCAGACGACATGCACTTGCACAAAATATAAATGATACATTCCAAATAGATTACGTAGATGTGTACAAATATATAAGTATTATTCTATATATGTCGCTCTACCGAAACCCAAATCTGGAAAGCTATTGGACAGAACATGCTTTCGCCCGTATTGCAGAAACAATGCCGGTGAAACATTTCATGGCAATAAAAAAGCACTTGTGGTTTGAAGATAAGGTCAATCGCAAAAGAAAGGATGAGCCAGGCTATGATCCGATTTTTCGAATCCGTAAGATAGCCTCCGCACTAAACGATCGATTCGACAGCGTACCAAAAACAGCACGTCTTTGTGTAGACGAGCAAATGTGCTATACTAAAATGCGGCATCATTTGAGGCAATATATGCCGAACAAACCACACAAGTGGGGCGTAAAGCTTTTTGTTCTGTGTGATTCGACCGGTTTCGCATACCGTTTCGAAGTATATAATGGAGCTGGGAATAATGTGGTGTTGGCCGGTCAACCGGACCTTGTAAGCACCTCAAACGTTGTGGTTCGATTATCACAAACGATCCCAGAATTCGAACACCATATATTATATTTCAATAACTTCTATACTACGAGTATAAAACACAAAATTTAAAGGATATTGCTTATTAATGACATAGATTCAACGGAATATAATTGAGAGCTGTGCTTACAGCTCAAAGGGAAATTCGTAACATTTTCTAACGTTACAAATAATAAACGTCACTTTTTAAGAAAACATAACTTGGCTTATTATAAAACGAAGACATATAAAAGTTGAATTCAAACCTTTTCATACAACAATTAGAGGGAGGAAATGTTATTTGCTAAAGAATTTTTTGAATCAGTTCAAAAAATCTCTTTGAAAATATTTACAGATGCACAAATCCACCACCTGACATTTAAATTTAATATGGAGCATGAATGTGGATATATAAATAAAGTGGATGATGAAATACATTCTTGCAATGATTTCACACCGCTCCAAAATGTTATTAAAACACTGAGCAATAGTATTTTGAAAATATATAAGGATCCAACTTTGCCGTAAAGAGTCAGAATTTCAGGAAAATTATAGCGGGTCTAATAACAATTCAAAAATTATATACAGGGTGGGTCAAAAGAAACATAGGGGTGTAAAAGTGCAATAACTTTTTTGTTTATTAACTTTTTTTTATTTTTTCTTTCAGGTTATATAGACAACACTTGGAGAATTTATAATGGAGAGGTTCACAACTGAACAGAGAACCAGAACAATAGAATTTTATTATTTAAACAAGAGATCAATTATTTTAACACAAAGAGCATATCGTCGACATTTTAACGTTTATAACGTTTATTTATAGTAATGCACTGTAACAAAATTACTTGCATTGCTGTAATAGCAGTTCAATGCACAAGCATTGCAACACAACCAAAAAACAGCAATAATGCTGAATAGAATAAATTGAGTGGCATTCTTTTTGAGTCACAATATAATTTCTTATTATTAAATTCCCTTTTTTTTTGATTGGTTAATGAAATAATGCTTATTATCTTCATAGTAAAGAAAGAAACAAAATATAATTGTAAATATTAAATGTAAGATAGAAAGGCTAACCTAGATTTTTAAAATTAGTATATAAGCAGAATGAAATGTTAAATAAAACAGACTTTGATTCAAGAACGCAATTCGGCAACAACTTGCCTAGTTTTTTTTATTAAAATCTCAACCTTTTTGACAGTTCCTTTGAACGCCTATTTATAAGCTAGATCCCCTGTACAGCTGGATAAAAATAATAATTGGGCTATAGGGCTTTACATCCACAACACACTACCAAACATACAATATTAACATTACATAACATTTAAATCCTGCACCTGCCGTTCATACATTACATGGCGATCCTTCCATTTTAACATTACAAGAATTTCGCCCTCTGAAAACAAACAAGCAGGTTTCAATATCCGAGACAACGACCAATACTATTTTAAATAGTGCATCATAGCAGCATTCCTTACAACTCCGCTAAATGATGACACAATAAATATTACATCCAATACAATAACGATTAGTAATAGAATTCTAAACTTTGAAAATTTAGAATTTCCTTTGAAAACTAAAGACATCAAAAAGTTTGAATGGGTTTGGATTGGATAACAAATCCATCGTTGGACCTAACCATTTATCTTCAAATGAAATAATCTATCATATTAACTTTTTTCTGGTATCGAAATAACAATTAGATCCTAAGCAAACAGTAGTTAAGAAAATATAGCATTTTTTATTTTTAGTATAAATAGATGTAAAATAACAGTCACTAATCAGACTTAAGAATATCTTTAATAAAAGAACAGCACTGACTGTGCTAGAAAAAATATATTTTTTTCTAATTCTTTGAGAAAAGAATTTTAACTGAGGGCTCAACCTTATCCTGAAGGAAAAATGGAATAATTAATCAAAGGACAAAAACACAGTGAGTACAAAAGGACTTCCAAAATTAAAAAGGAATAGTTCAATAAAGTACCAAGTCAGCATCACGTATCCTGAAAAAGCGGAATAAAATTATATTCATTGGAATATAGTAGAATTTCATATTCACGACAAACCCTTGAAATAAAAATAAAACTGGAAGCCCGAACTGAAAAAATATATTTTTTTCTCATTTTTTGAGAAAAGAATTTTAACTCGCGCGAGTTATCGACGTTCATGCATAAACATGTTTCTTTATCAATAAATATATGCATGTCTGTCTGGCGAACCATGCCTGACCAGCCTATGAGCAATTCCAATAACGTACCCCCTCGATTCACCAGAAGAGTAGCGCAACGCAATCCAACCAACCGTCAACAACAACAGCCCCTCCGTATCGCAACGCCGCCAAAGCCACAACAACATGGCAACACCGAATCCCGCACCACCATCACAACCGGACTCCCCGGCTCCTGCTCCCAAGGTACAACCGAAGGCCCCACCACAAGCCGTGCCCCAACCGCAGCATCCAACCCCGATCCAGTCCCCCCAACACCAACTCCAGATCCCGTGTCTCCAGAGCGAGCACAGTCTTTGTTTTGGGCGACTAGACAGCGACTACCATCGATCATACCGCGTTCTAAACATAGAAGGCCAAACCCTTCTACCGAAGAGAGTGTATCAGCAATTGATACAGCTCACGTCTGTCGATCCGTCCTTGAACTTACAACAGTTCACTCGCATGTGGAAAACCCTCATGCTTAAACGGGTACAAGACATCATCGAGAAACAACGTTTATCTCGACCGGAGCACTTTATCCGACTGGCCCGAAACATCCCCCTCCCTGCACCCCTTGCAGACTTGCTTTATAGTATAGAAACATTTCATGCCAGAGCGAAGGGTGTTATCTATGGTACATCCCAATCTGCCCGTGCCGATCCTCCCGCCCCCTAGTGGACCGTCGACCCCAACATTGTCGCAAACTTGCAAACCATGATGGGCCGTTTTCAACACAGCTACGTCATGAGAGAGTTTCCCTCCCCATCCGATTGGGAAAACAAACCAATGCTAGTGACCTCGATAAAAGATGACGTCGAAGGCGCCCTTCGTAGTGTCAAATCATTGACAAACGAACCATAGATGAACGATGGCTTTGTACGCTTCGTAAATGACGAACTGTATGGCAACGAAATACCATTCACCATGTGTCATCTACGTATTCTAGAAGGTCTAGATTGTGACACGATTGTTTCAAACTACGCCCGTTCCTACGGTACAGGAACATCATTTTAAAGATTTCAATTCATTATTTATTTGGCGCATTATTTTAGTTACTTGAATTTTATAATTTTTTTTTCTTTCCTGAATTCATTCAACCACTTCACGTGGGTTTTATTTTCTTAATTACATTTTACTTTAACCTATATATTAGTTTTAATCCTTTTGTATATATCTTAGTATCTTAGTATTTTATGGCCCACAACCCCATAAAAATAAAAAATAAAAATAAACCATGTTGATTCAATCAAGATTTGACCGCGAACCGTGAATGAGAGAGCGAACCTCGATAATTGCTGTCCGTGTGAACATGGTATAAATATCTCACATGAAACTGTTCTAAACGTATTAAAAAGCCATAAATATTTCTCCAGAGTCGCTAGAAAAAACCTCCGCTGTCAGCTTTGCAGTTGACCACAGTTCTTTTCCTTTTGATTACTCGGTCATGGCATGGGGTTGTATATCGTACAAAGGAGTTGGTGAAATAAGGATTTTAGAGGACATAATGGCCCAATTAAGTGCCAGTGCTCGACAATTTGATTTTTTTGACACAGAAATTCCAGAAAAGCTTAATTACAAATTTTATCAAGATAACGACCCAAAGCACAAATCATATCTCTGTAGGACATGGTTGCTATATACATAACTGCAGAAAAGCTATTGACACTCCAGCACAAAGTCCAGACTTGAACCCCATGAAAAATTTCAGGCTTCACTTAAAGGAAAAAGTTGGAAAAAAATTTAAAATATATATAAATATAAATAAATATATATAACTTTTCAAGACACGAGAGATTTATCATATACTTCACTACAGCGAAATATTCTAAATCAAACACTAAGCAACACTGTTGGCAAGACAAACAACTGAAACAAATGTCTTGCCAACAGTGTTGTTTAAAATTTGTTTTAGAATATTTCGCTGTAGTAGCGCATTTGAATAATCTGTCATGTCTTGAAAGGTCTTATAAATGGTTTTGTGCAGGACTTTAATGCAAACTGCAAACCACGGGTATGGGTTGATATGACAAGTGTTGAGCTTGACGCTTTTATTGGGATAGTATTGGCTTTTGGTGTCAGTCATAATACTATGGAGGTCTCAAGTATGATGTGGCAAACTGATGCACTTCCAATATTCCGTGCAGCCATGTTATATGATGCGCTGTATTCGATTTGACGATAGTCGTACGCGCGACTTAACGCATAATAGACCTAAAACAAACACATCAATAATTGCATGTACAAGACAAAGAACTTTCTCTTTATCAAAACATGATACACTTTATCATCTAAACTAGAGATAAGACTTCAGATTATTTTATGTTAGATCCTAAGCAAACAGTAGTTACAAAAATATAGCATTTTTAACAAAGAATATGTTTATTATAAATAGATATAAAATAATAGTTACTACTCAGTCTTAAGAATATCTTTAATAAAAGAACAGCACTGAATGTGCTAGAAAAAATATATTTTTTCTAGTTCTTTGAGAAAATAATAGCGTTTGGGAGCGTTCGGGAGATTGGGTAGTGAAGAAATTAATGGATTGTAGTGTGTTTGGCTATGGAATATATCTGTCCACATACTTATGTGTTTGACTGCATCAGTTATTTGTCATCAGCAGGTAACTTGATCATCTGGCTTATTTGAATATTTCATGCCTACACATACAATGCACCTGGTCGGCGTGTATTTATGCCGACCAAGCATTTTCTCACGATAAGTTTTAAGTTAGTTTTAATTTCATTATATTTGTTAGTTTTTATTTAATTAATATAAAAAGTGTGGTCGACCAAGACGGTCGACATAAATAAACAAATAAATAAATAAACGTTTTTTCATTTTAATTAATAACAGGATCCTTATATCAATAAAGGCAGAAATGTTACTTGTGACTTTTTTACTTCACTTTTGCTAGCGGAATATTTGAAGTCCAAAAACACTAGTATCGTGGGCACGATTAATAGAGCTCGAAGAGAAATACCCATTGCCGTAAAGACGGCAAAAGAGAGGCTATACAGCACGACTGTTTTAAGAACAAACGCCAGCTCTTTGTCAGTTTATCAGGCTAAATCCAACAAAAATGTGCTGATTCTCAGCACTATGCATCCAGATGTAACAATAAGGTCTACGCCAAAGAAAAAACCAGAGACAGTGTTATTCTACAATAGCACGAAATACGGAGTAGATGTCGTGGACTCAATGAGCCGTAAGGCACCATCTTGACGTTGGCCCGTTCACACATTTTATAATATGTTAGATCTAGCAGCCATAAACTGATGACATAAAGATGTCAGGTCAAATCAAACTGCACAAATAACAAATCATTTGTGAAGTGCTATCAGTGCAAAAAAACAGTGTGCAGTAAGTGTACGAGCCATGAATATTATTTATGCAATACTTGCTTTTCAAATTCAAAAAATTAGCTATTTAATTATATTCTTTTATAATTAATATTTTAATTTTTTATCAGACATTAAATTCATAAATTGTTGTGTTTCTGTTTTTTACGAATAAAAATTTAATTCTAAAAAATTTTTAATCACAAGTTTCATATCATATTTCAAAGAACTTTGTAATATACACAATGGGACAATTTTGGCACAGTGGCGGTTCTAGGGGGGTTGTAAGTTCCGGCGCTTCTAGTGTTAATAGAAACATCATGCCTCGAAATCCATTAAGTATTCCTAAAACATTCCTCTACCACTTGCAATAAAGAGAAAATTTGCCTGCATCAACGTGCAAAATAGGGATGAGTATTGTTTCAAGTGGTCCATAATATCGGCATTATATCCAGTTGATCTTAACTCAAATAGATGCACATCATATAAAGTTGCAAACATAAGATATGAAATTTTTAAAAGTTGAACTTCCTACTCTCGACCAACAAAATTAAAGAATTTGAAATCAATAAACCTGATATATGTAAGTATAAATGTGTTTCACTGAGAAAATTATCATATAGTATGCCCATACTACCTTACTACAGAAAAAAAGCCAACACATCAGTTTACTATTCCTGAAAGAAGGTGAACGATTTCACTATGTTTGGATGAAAAATATTTCAAGGTACGTTACTAATATTGAATATTATATTAATAAAAAAGATATTCTACTTCTTTCATTTAATTACAGATTGATTAAAAGTCAACTAACAAAACACAGGAGATGTGTATATATGTATGTGTATAAGTTAAGATAGACAGTAGGAAATTTCCATAAAATAGACGATAAGAAATTTCCATAGAAAGTAATTATTAGTTTAAGATAAAAAATATTCAAATATTGTAAAAAAGGTCGACTCAAATATTGTAAACAAATTCAAGGTTATTAGTTTACGATAAGAAAGGTCGACCAATTCTAGGTAATTAGTTTCAGATAAAAACATGTTTACAAGTTTAAGAAAAACCCAAATGTGTCTAAGATTAAGAAAATTCTAGTATTTAAGAAAAAGAAATTAAAATTGTAAGACAGTCGTAATTAGACAGTTCGAACAGAACACATAGAATTAAGTATTTTAATGTTAAGATAATATTAAATAAAGAATACTTCAAGGTACGGTTAGTATCTTGATGATATAATATTTTTAGAAAACCAAATAAGTGTTTTCATAACTGGCGATCCTGCCAGGAGGATATTATATTTATATCCTTCGAAGAGCGGACCACTGGAATACTTGTCGCAACAAGGAACCAGAAAAACTTCTTTATAAAAAGAAGACATAAAAAAATTCTTCATAGGAAGAAATTAAACAACAAATCCTAGATAAAATAGGATATTTAACAAATTAAAAACTAAAAAAATAATCCTGCCTAGAACAGGATACAAAAACTCAAAAAATAATGTGCAGTAATTAAGCCTTGCTGAGAAAAGCCGCAAGAATAGAAATCTTCGAAAATAACAGAAACATGGAGCAAGAAACTTTAAACCAGTTGATGCCACAAATAGCAAACCTACAAGTAGCTTTGCAAGGCATCCAGCAGGAAAATGTTTCACTACGCAGCAGACTAGAACAGATCCCAATAAATCCGGTCGTAGGGCAGGCATATGCCGAAGCTCTAGAACCCAAGGTAGCTACATATAACAGCCCGAATGAGATCAACCTTGAGATATTCAAGTCATTATCCACGTTTGACGGAACAAAGAGCAACTATCGATTATGGAGAGAGGATGGTACACGCTTAATGAATAGCATTAACCGTCATGCGAAGCACTGACCATTGTGAAATCCAAAATAATCGGGCCAGCAGCTAATATCCTTTTGAATCACAACACTATTTTCAACTTCGAGGCAATTCTGAACAGATTAGATTACACTTATTGTGATCAGCGAACACTGTATGTCCTTAAAGACGAGTTAATAAGAATAACCCAAGGCAAATTAACTCTAGTCAGAATTCCACGATGAAGTTAGTAAAGCACTGACAGTCGTAATTAGACAGTTCGAACAGAACATATAGAATTAAGTATTTTAATGTTAAGATAATATTAAATAAAGAATACTTCAAGGTACGGTTAGTATCTTGAAGATATAATATTTTTAGAAAACCAAATAAGTGTTTTCATAACTTACATGTACTATTAGGGAACAGTTTAGCTAATGGTGTGGTCTTTGATTTGATACATTTATTAGTTTAGTTTGCAAGTAACCATTAAGCCGAACATAAGGAAACGCTCTCTTCCCTTACAATAAAAAACTCTAAAAGAAGAAAGTGTTATTTTTTTTCAATCAAAAAGGAACTAAGGTAAAGTCTATATGCATAATTTGTTTTGATTTATTCCCATTGATTTATTAGTTGCTTGCCCTTGCCGAAAAATTTCATGGCCAAAATATCAAAATTATAACATTACTCCTTCTTACTCTATTGATTTAGTGAGAATGGAACAATTAATTTCTATAGCACTTGAATACTTAGATTTCAGAGGAAAGGAAAAAACTGTTTATGAAGATGAGGATGAAAGACATAGGGGTAGACATGAAGACGCCCATTTTTCTGGATAGGGAAACAATGAGATATATGGTGATTGGAATATGGATATGGGATTGTTCTCTCACATAAGCAGTTATTTGACAAATATCTTAACACTTTCTTCATATTAATTTTTCTTATTAGAGGCAGATAATACTTAGACTTTTTCCCGTCTTTTAAAGTTATTATACAAAATGTACCTTTAACGTAAATTATCGTTCGATTTAATATTTATTTTGATGACGATGCACTTAGGGCCAATTTCACCAATTTATTTAAACATCAATTCATATTTAAGTCATTTTTCCATACAAAAATTAATGAAAATCGACATTTAAATATAAATTGATATTTAAATAGGGTTGGTGAAATTGGCCCTTAGAGTTCTTTTAAATAAATTAAATTAACGATCTGACTGATATTTATACAAACAACTTTTAAAAAATAATGTCAATGACGCCACTGACAAATGACGAAAACTTCTTACATGCCCTTTCAGTAAATTTTCATATTTTTGGAAACATTTTTAGAAGTGACAAAGTCACGACCATTGTAATTTTACAGGAAAATATAGAGGGTTAGCGCACAACTCATTCAATGTTCTTTATAGAACTGCTAAGTTTATACCTGTTCTCTTTCACAAGCATATATTTAATTTCACTAATATAATACGTAACAGGTTAGAGAGTTGGAAAGATAACATGTAAAACATTATTTTCATACTTTCATATTTAATTATAAAGTCTGCATTGAAATTAATATATAAAATTTCAAAATCTAAAGAAAACAAAGAAAGGATATAAATAAAAACTAAGTATGCTTTTCAAGAATATAATTATTTTACTCATCCTTTAATTTTTAGATTGCTTGTATTATTATTGGAGTACCTACGACTATCTTTAATATTGAAGTAGCTACGAGTATTAAAAGACAAAATTTAAATGATATTGCTTATTAATGAAATGGATTCAACGGAATATAATTGAGAGCTGTGCTTACAGCTCAAAGGGAAATTCGTAACATTTTCCAACGTTACCAACAAAAAAAGACACTTTTTAAAAAGACATAACTTAATAATCGAATAGCTACAAATAAACACACAATTATTACACAAGGATTGTTAAAATAGAATTCTTCCTAAAATTAAAAAAAAAGGTTTATATTGAATATTTCAAGTTGATTTAAGAGACAGAAATAGACACCACTATTATTAAAGAGACAAGCCGACAAACAAACATAAAGGCCCGCCGCAAGTGTGCAATTAAAATAAAAAAATTATATTCCTCAATATTCAAAAAGTTCTTAAGCACTTGCATTTCACATACACAAGAAGTCAGTCTTAAGATCACAATAGAGGAATAAAGTCACAAAGATAATAAATAAAAAAAAACATATCACAGTATATGCACAAAATCATAAAAATAAAAAGTTTTTCAAAAATTAAAAAGCAAAGTTTAAAAGGTAAAGATCCAAAAGATAAAAGACATCAAGTCAATTCTTTAAAGAGTACCAAGCTGTTAAATAAATTTGTCTATAATTCTAGGTATTCTATATATACTCCTAGTACCTATTCACTCAAATTACAAAATTCAATAATATAAGAGATACATACTGAACAATGTCTGATAAAATAGATGATGCTGTGAGCGCCATGAGAAAGGCCTCGATAGATCAGACGTTAAAAGTAGGTCCTGCGGTAACAGCTGTTCTGCCGATTGCTACAGGCTGTTCAACCAGAACAAAGCTTCATAATATTGAACCTATAGATTGTTACTTAAGCGCACCCATGTTTGACATGGAGAACAGATTACCCAAGGAACCGGTAATACCAATAGGTACCAATAGTATCAAAAAAATTCCATTCGATGTTTACGTAATAAATGAACCAATAGACACCATACAGTCTTTTCATGTGGCGTCTGCTGCCATAGCTCCATTGATTACCCAAGATGTAGTACCCGACCAAACCGTAGATTATATATCTTCCTTAATAGGTTTAACCGTGAATTTGCATAGGAGATTTGAAGTTAGCCTTCCAAAGGACATCATATGAGCCGAATTTCCATTTTGTATCAATGGAAGATTATATGACTTTATTGGTCAATCCTATAATAGCAGAAAAGAATGTTATAGAGTGGTTATCAGTGTTTGATAATCAAGATGAGACCACAATACTTGGATTTACACATGTTGTAGTGGACATGATGCTCACGCTGATGGGGAAACAAATTAGCACCAGCATCAGCCCTCAGTATTTCTTCAACCGCTACAGAGCTTTCTGTGCGCGCCAAGGTTCTAATAAAGCGGCAGAGCGATTGAAGGACAACAATAGAGTTCCAACATTCAAAAGATGTATTGAGTATTATGGAGTCATATCAGGGTTATTCCATGGGAGAACCAGTGTTTTCAAGGTATTAAGAAGCTATAGCGAATCATCCATTCGAACCAACTCTGAAGGTAGTGCTACAATACTTAGAATACACGGAAATGACTCATATAGATTTAATAATAAACTATTGAGACACCATAGGGAAATAATTTCCATACCGTGCCTTTCTCAGGAGCAGTTGTTATTTGGTAAAGCATTAGATTATTTGTACGAGATCCCTGCAGAGGATAGACCTTATGTCAAAATATTGTACCCACAAATATCAAAAAAAATATTGTCTAGCCAAAACTTTGTGTATCTGACTGCCTCAGCAAAAATAATAGCCTCTTATTATACCAAGAGCTATTCCTACTATCTAGGAGGAGATGACGATGATCAAAAAACTATCAGCGATCATCATCCCGTATCTTGATGCAGTCACCGCGAGAGGAGGACATAATATTATAGACAGTAGTCACAAGGTAATCACGAGTATAGAAAGAGAAAATCTGCGTGAAGAGATGCAGAATAAGACCCAAAATCCAATGAATCCTTTGTCAAGAGATTAGCCGGATATTTATACACAACCATACCAGACCATTTGTATCGGGCATGACAAAGCACAAAATAATATCATTAAGTTGGTATGTATAAGCATTTGTAACATTTATGTACAAGAGAGATCATCATTTATATGATTATAATGTAAGAATCTTATCTACAGTTGACAACCTCGCACTGAACTATAATTGTATATTAAGAAAAAAAAATCCCACATACTCAACCAACCCTCGTAGACATAAATTGTTGTATCTATAATACCGAAAACACTTATTAGTAATAACTACTTGTGGGTTTAGAAATTACACATTCTATATGTTATTAAAAGCAAGCTTAAGTTTTACTTTCTGTGAAGAGCTTATTATATTTTCAATTGAATAAAGAATTGTATTATAATTTAAAACTTACTGCTTTGGATTTAATATAAATTCAATAATTGCAAAGTATACTAAACAAACTTAAAAAACAAAGTCAACGACACTTTGTAGTAATTTAAAAATAAAGAAATGTTTATACAATTAAAAATTTTACTTCTCCTCAATTTTTTTAAATTTGATTTCTGCTTCCGTTATTTCATAAACACTTAAAGTCAATGACATATTTTTTTCTCCACCCAAATTTTATTTCACTATACATTGTAAAATACAATTTGGTCGAAATTCTAAACCATTAAAAGAAAATATTGACCATTCATAAATTTTGTTTAACAACTTAGTCATTAAATTTTATTGCGATTGCCCAATAATCAAAATTGCTACAATTGGAGAAACAAATTTAAAGAACAAGAAAAAACACAAAGAAAAAGAAAAATTTATGTTAAGAATTGTCCAAAATCGTTTGGACAATAACTGACCATGTCAGGCACAAGTTTGTATACTTATATTTTTTATATATTTTATTGATAATTAGATTGGTTTTTGAATTAATGAATTAACACTTTTGTGGATCTGAAAATTGGAACATTTTGTACAATATTTCCAATTTCCAATTTCAATTAGAATCTCCGAGGTTGTCATTAGACTAAAAATTTAAAAGAAACTTACTTACCTTTGAGCTTTTGAATTATTCACATTAAAATTTCATTAAAATTGATTTTAATAATTACAATTTGTGCAACACTGGAACATATTATTTACATACATATGTACAACATTGAAATAAAATAGAAAATAAATGAAAGACGAATCACAAATCAAAAGCAAAAGTAAAAGAATTTGTATTGTATTGGACGATACCCTACCCAGCAGACAAGGTAATATCCCCTTTGTTTAGTGAAAGGCCATAAGAACTAATCTCCTTCTTTGGTTTTCATTCTCTTAACCCCTAAATTATAATCCTTCTTGGGAAGTGGTTATAATTGGATTTCCCTTTCAAGGTTGGTCCTATCAGCATCTTTATCGTTCCCTCCTTGGAAGAAAATCCTTTAAATAAACCCAGATTTATTCATGGTCCTTCGAGAAAACGGTCACTCTGGTCATAAGCAATAAAGCCACAACCTGGTCACACCGGAAAAAAGAAAAATACTCCACAAGCAGAAAATATAAGAAATGAGGTAAATTGAAAAAAAAAATGAAATGTTCAGTACAGAGCGAACATTGAAACCAAAAGTGCAACTAAAAAGCGGGAGTCACATAATAAAGAAAAAACTTTAGTGAAAAAAAACCATATAATTGAAAAAAAAGAAGAAAGTTTAAGAAAATAATTAGAGTAAAAATAAAATCTCATTAAAAAACAAAAAACTTTATACTTCTACCATAAAAACATTAGAAAATTAAATAATTATAATTGTGCGTAATAATTGCAACTTAAAGTGAACGAAATGGTAAAAAATTTGCCAAGCAGAAAAATTTTATCAAAGGTGGAAAACAAGGTACCAAAACTGTAAGTTATGAACATTAACCGTGGCCCAGAAAGACCGAAGTGGTGTGAATTCCTTATAACTTTTTTATTATAATTTTTTTTTTTCTTTTCTTTTCAGTATTTTGTAAAGAAGACTTGGATAATTTATAATGGAGCAATACACAATTGAACAACGTGCCCAAATTGTTGAAATTTAAAAAGCACAAGAGAATCCAAATTTTATTCATAACTTAATAATGAGTGACGAAGCCCATTTTCAATTAAATGGGTTCGTTAACAAGCAAAACTGTAGGATATGGGCTACGGAAAACCCGAGAGTACTTCATCAACGACAATTGCACCCAGTTAAGTGTACCGTTTGGTGCGGTGTTTCTTCAGAAAGGATCATTGGCCCATTTTTTTTTTGAAAATGAACAAGGTGTCGCCATTTCCGTCAATGGTGATCGATATCGGGCCATGTTGCAAAATTTTGTAAGGCCAGCCGTGGAAAACCATCCGCAAATATGGTTCCAACAGGATGGAGCCACAGCGCACACTGCGAGGGCCACAATGACTCTTTTACGCGACATCTTTGGTGAAAGAATAATTTCTCGTAACAGCAATTTTAATTGGCCTCCGCGTTCCCCGGATTTAACCGCTCCAGACTGTTTTCTTTGGGGCTATTTAAAAGGAAAAGTTTATGTTAATAAGCCTAGGACTATTGAGGAGTTAAAAACCAATATTCGAGAAGAAATTAACAACATACCACCGGAAGTTTTGCGAAAGGTCATGGAAAATGTTTTGGAAAGAGCAGAATATGGCCACCACTTGCGGGATATCATTTTTAATAACTAATCCAAAAATATTCCCCATAAATTTAATGTATTTAAAAAAAAAAATTAAAAAAATATCTCTTAAATAAAAAGTTATAAGCAATTCACACCACTTCGGTCTTTCTGGGCCACCCTGTACATAAATATAATATAAATATAAAATATACATAGGTATATTTCAAAAAAACCTAAAAAGACAAAAATATATATGTATGTAGTTAAGATAAAGGCCACATTAAGAAGTACCGATATACTTACCATAACGGGAAACCAATACTTACGGTATAGAAAAATAATGTACATACATAGTACATAAGTACATACATGTGCATATAAATACACATATACATACATATGTGTATACATATTCACGTAAATAGATACAATATACTTGCGGTATATAAAAATATACGTACATACATATGTACATACATACATATGTATATACATACATATATACGTACATAGATATATATGCAGTGAGCACATACATACTTACCGGTTACTTTAAAATAAATATGTAAATTTAACCTACCGTTTACAAATGAAACTAATTGCAAGAAAGGAGCAAAACAACCACATTTTCACCAACACAGTCACATTGGGTTAAAATTAAACTCATATTTCAACAAAATTTTCAAGAAAGTAATTTTTAAAGTTTCCGAAAGTAGAATAAAAAAAGGTTAACAGTGTTACCCATAACATCACCTATACAAATTTATTGGGCAAAAAGTTGGGAATAAATAATCTTGTTAATACATATTTATGTACAATATTATTATTTAAAAAAGAAAACACTTTCATGTGTAAATGTAGCGTAAAGTAAAAAAAAAAAAAAAAAAAAAAAAAAAAAAAAAAAAAAAAAAATAAAAAATTTTGAAGAAGTCAGTCTTAAGATCACAATAGGGGAATAAAGTCACATTAAAAAATTTGTGTGTGTTTTCTCTGAATACGTAATTCGCGCTAGTTAACATCTCTTATTTTAAGATAGTAACAACAAATCCATAAATTCAAATATAACTAAGATAGTAATAAAAGATGATAACAAATCCATAAACTCAAATGTAACTATTCTAAGCTAGAGATAAGACAAACATCATAAATACAACTATTGTAACGATAAGAAACACATTTTTTCTCAAAACATGTTTTACTGATAAGAAAGGTACTAGTAACCTAAACAAAGAAAAACATATTAGAAATATTTTGAGTTAGAACAAAGAAACATTAAACATAATTAAGTAACACTTTGTAAGTTAGTCTTAAGAATATATTTAATAAAGAAACGCACATTTCGGTGTAGAAAAAAAAAGAAAATATATTTTTTTTACTCATTTCCTTAAATTGGAAATTAAGTCGCTCTCGTATTTGGTCCCCTATCACTACCAGCCTGTGGTATATCCATACTCGATTCTGATGGCAAAGATGCAAAAGTTTCGTCAGGCAGACCAGCCACAAAAGTATCAAAATAACTATCCCAATCGAATGTATTTTCGTTGAAGTTTTCTGGAGGAGGGTCAGCCGGTTCAGGAGTAGAAGTGGATGGTTGGTTGTTGTCGGTTCTGGGACGGGATGTGGATGGTTGGTTATCTGCATCTGCAGTTGATGATGATAATTTTATACGTTTATAATCTGCTCCACCAATTCGGTGACTTTCCAATATTTTTTTATATTCTTCAGATTGTCTATATGTTCTCAATTCGTGATATCTTCCAAATTCTACAGATTTTTTAAATGCTTCATATATAGCTTTTTGTCTACTTTTATATAATGTACCGTGTGAACACGGCCAGTGCTAATTGGCCGCGCCGTGCTAAACAGTACGGAGAACCCTATGAAAGCTTAACAGCAGCTGCTGCCGCAAGAACTGCAGATACACCACCGACAGTGGCCCCGACCACAACGACTACAAGCTCCGCAATCAACAAGAAGGGACAACAAAGTAGCGCGACCACAACACCTAAAATTGCCGCAAACCCCCGCACCAACAACAGCTCAAAAGTACATAAAGGCCCATAAAGCGAAGCATCCGCAACGAACGCAGTATCAGGAACATTTCCAGCCGGATCCGAAATACGAACACATGCAGTCGCAGTATCGACAAAAAACTTTAATGCCACCGTTGCACCATACCACACGTATCTTGGCTTACCAACATCAGTGAAAGCATTGTCATAAAAATCTCGGCCGCCATCCTAGTCATCAGCCTTCCCATCAAACTCATCATCAGCATCGATAATAACAAACAAAATCAACACCAGTACAAGTATCGTCACCAGAACTAGAGCTAACATCAACAGAATTCAACGATTGGGACGTGCAGCACGAGAGCTCCAGGAAGACATCAACCCATTTTCACCCATTCCACCACATCAGATAAGTATACACTTAGAATTGTCTTGAAGTTTAAAAAAGAAACGGTTGTCCTTGTATTATGAATTTTATAAACAGAAAGCAAAACGTTTTGATTGTTATATCTATGGAAATAAAAACATTTTGATTTTTATATTTATAAAAGCAAAAACATTTCGATTTTCATATTTATAAGAACAAAATCATTTTGATTTTGATATTTATAAAAACAAAACACTTCAATTTTCATATTTCTAATAAAAACAAAACATTTCAAATTCTACATTTACAAAAACAAAATCAGTTTGATTTTGATATTTATAAAAACAACACTTTTCAAATTTTCCATTTTGATAAAAGCAAAAATCAGTTTGATTTCGATATTGATAAAACCAACACATTTCAAATTTTCCATTTTGATAAAAAACAAAAAAAAAATATTTTGATTTTTATTTTTATAAAGACAAAAATCTTTTTTTTTTATATTTATAAGAACAAAAAATTTTCGTTTTTCATATTTATAAGGACTAAATCAGTTTGATTTCGATATTGATAAAACCAACACATTTCAAATTTTAAATTTATAAAAACAAAACCATTTCGATTTTCATATTTAGAAAAACAAAAAATCATTTCACAAAGTTTGATATCTATAGAGGCAAAAATATTTTGATCTTGATTCTTATATCTATGAAAACAAAAACATTTTGCTTTTGATATTTATAAAAACAAACCCCTTTCAATTTTCATACCTATAGAAACAAAATCAGATCAATTTCGATATTTATAAATACAAAATCATTTCGATTTTCATACTTATAAGAACAAGATCATTTCAATTTTGATATCTATAAAGACAAAAACCATTTTGCTTTTGATATTTATGAAAACAAAATTATTTTGATTTTGATATTTATAAAAGCAAAACATTTCAAATTTCACCTTCAGATATCCCAGAATACATACCAGAAAGGCAGGAAAAACGTTCAAGATGTCAGGTCAAATCAAACTGCACAAATAACAAATCATTTGTGAAGTGCCATCAGTGCAAAAAAACAGTGTGCAGTAAGTGTACTAGCCATGAATATTATTTATGCAATGCTTGCCTTTCAAATTCAAAAAATTAGCTATTAAGTATTTAATTATATTCTTTTATAATTAATCTTTTAATTTTTTATCAGACATTGAATTCATATATTGTTGTGTTTCTGTTTTTTACGAATAAAAATTTAATTCTAAAAAATTTTTAATCACAAGTTTCATATCATATTTCAAAGAACTTTGTAATATACACAATGGGACAATTTTGGCACAGTGGCGGTTCTAGGGGGGTTGTAAGTTCCGGCGCTTCTAGTGTTAAGTAAACAATACAATTGTGAAGATAGGTTTATAAGCCGATTTTATTCTTGGAGATTAAAGTTTTAGGCAGGTAGGAGCCACCCTAATTAGCGCTATTTAGGTAGGGCCATTGTTGTACATAAAAAGAATCCGTCGCCAAACCCCTAGGATAAGTTTATGTATAGTAAAAAATGCGGTAATAGTACGCAAATTCTAGATATAATAAGAAGGAAAGCGAAGAATACTGTGTTTATGATTTTTGAGACGAAAACTGTCTTTTTATGATCTAGGTGTAAGTAACACGGAAAGGTAGGTATTTGGTGTTGATTTGGTTGGGTATGGGGTAGTTCAAAATAGAATAAAGTCGAGACTACCACCGAGGGTATTCAGCAGGTAAGCCGAGGGAGGGTCACACCAGGGTTTAATACATCTCTACCCTATGCAAGTAAAAGCTGTTTACTAGAAGTTTTTTCCCATCGTATTGTTATCTCTGGCCGCCCCATCGAAAATACTAACGTTGACTTGGTTGAATCCACTAGTACGAGGATGTAGCTGTACACAATTGCACTGGCAAGAACAACCGCCCAAGTCGACGAGCTTAGTCGCGTATAATTATAGTTAGTTACCAGTGTGTCAGTCGGTAAGTGTGAATTTCGGCATCAACTGTAAGTTTGCATGGAATCGTGACAATAATACGTTTCCAAAGTTATGTTTTCTTTTCATATCTCCGCCACTATATAAAATACCAGTAGCACTTTCAACTCCGTATTTTAATCCGATTCCTACTTCACCAACAATAGATCCAATAGAAGTTGGAGCATTATGAAAATCTTGTATTGCTTTTTTATCTGCTCTTCTAATATCACTTTCTTTTGTTGCTGTTGTATATTCTAAATCATGAATTTGAGCCACAAGATCTACTTCATTTACATGCACCATTATTAATTTTGTTTCCAAGTACAAGATAATTATAACCAGGCACTGTCGCCATGAAACTAAGCAAAAATAAATGTCTACGTCTATTTATATAAAGTCTAAAGTCTAAAATTTCTTTATTTATTAAAAGTACAAAGTCTAAAGTAGAGTTGATTCAAAATATAAATATTTATTGTTGAACTAGATCGGTGAAAATCTATAACGCACCACACTCACCCCACCCAACGGTGGGTGTGGGTGTGCGCTCAAATTTCTTAGATATGACATAAGCATGGACTTCGCCCGCTGCCAGCTGGACCTTATTATTTATGTTCAAATGAAAAACTTCAACAAAAAAATCGCTTGAAAAAGATTTCTTTAAATTGCTCAACAATGCGGTTTATGGAAAAACTATGAAAAATATCCATAAATGCAAAGATGTTAAAATTGTCACATATTGGGAGACTACAAGGAGAAACCATTTAGGTGCAAGAGCATTGATTTCAAAACCTAACTTTTCGATTAACTATAACACAGTTCTCGGACAATATGTTTGCTCTTCAGCTCAAAATAATGAAGTTCAACTACAAAAAACCCATTTATTTAGGGTTTGCTATATTAGAATTGTCTAAGTGGAAGATGTGTGACTTCCATTATCAATATATACCAACTAAGTTCGGAACAAACTTATCTCTAAATTATATGGATACGGACTCCTTTATTTATTCCATAAAAACAGATGATTTTTATGATAATATCCATCAAGATGTTGCTTCAAGGTTTGATACATCCGAATATCAGCCTGACAAAATTTTTAATTTACCATTATTAAACAAAAAAGGCATTGGGATGATGAAAGATGAAAATAAAGGAAAAATTCCTACAAAAATGAGAGGGAGAAAAATTTATTTCATAAAGAATTTTTGAATCAGTTAAAAATCTATATGAAAATATTAACAGATGCGCAAATGCAACATCTGTCATTTAATTATAATGTGGAGCTTGAATGTGATTATATCAAAATAGTGGATGATGACATACATTCCTGCATGATTTCACACCGCTCCAAAATTTAATTTATTATAATGAGTGATGATCTTTTAGAAATATTTAAAGATCAAAGTCAGGAAATATCTCGAAAAATGTCAGAGTTTCAAGAAAGGGACAGCGGATTCTCCATCCATTACAATTAAAAAATTGTATATAAACCTAAATCGAGTGGAGTTTATAAAGGGCTCGGCTACATCCCTCTTCCACGTTGCATTGAACAGAAAAAAGAATGCTTCAACATCCGAAACAACGATGATTATTGCTTTAAGTGGTGCATCATAGCAACAATCTGTTCACCTGCGCTAACTTATGTTACAATAGATATTAGTTCCAACATAATAACTGTTCAAATGTAATTGAACATAATTTTAAGATTCTTTTAGTTCATAGAAATAAAAATAAGTTTCGTTCTAAGTGCTAAGTCTAAAATACGGTTTACAAATACATATAATTTCGTTTAGGTTTTATTTTATCAGTCTATACACATCTTATTTGTTTAGGCTACATACATTTTATGATACACATTATATGCATACATGCTTAAGCATAGTTTTATCTACACCAACTTCTTGTGTTACTTAAACTAATGATCAAACTAATGTATGTTTTGTATTTACTTAGGCTAGTTATAAATATTCAAAAATAATATGAAAATAACCCTGAAAAATATATGAAAGCAATTAGATAAGAAATGAGTTCTATATTAGATTTAAGATTTTCATCATTAGTATTTAAGCAGAAATATTTTGAAAATAAAACAGTGTCTTACAAACATTCAACCTGTTAAATAGTTTAATTTAACAATAACTATTAATAATAGGACTCTAAATTTTAAGAATTTTGACTTTCCTATGAAAACTAAATCCATCAAAGCGTTTGCGAGCCAAAATGATGACATTAGTGTGAATGTGTTTGGATTGGAAGATAAATCCATGGTTGCACCTTATTATTTATCTTCAAATGAAAAACTGCATCGTGTTAATCTGTTGCTGCATAGAATATTATAATTTAAGCAATCTCTTTGGCTTAAACCATTTATTCATATAAACACTCACCACAGAACAATAGCAAAAAATTCGTTTGAAAAAGATTTCTTTAAATTGCTCAACAATGCGGTTTATGGAAAAACTATGAAAAATATCCATAAATGCAAAGATGTTAAAATTGTCACATAGTGGGAGACTACAAGGAGAAACCATTTAGGTGCAAGAGCATTGATTTCAAAACCTAACTTTTCGAGTAACTATAACACAGTTCTCAGACAATATGTTTGCGCTTCAGCTCAAAATAATGAAGTTCAACTACAACAAACCCATTTATTTAGGGTTTGCTATATTAGAACTGTCTAAGTGGAAGATGTATGACTTCCATTATCAATATATACCAACTAAGTTCGGAACAAACTTATCTCTAAATTATATGGATACGGACTCTTTTATTTATTCGATAAAAAAAGATGATTTTTATGATGATATCCATCAAGATGTTGCTTCAAGATTTGATACATCCGAATACACTGTACAACAAAATAACATTTTTTGGCTGTCCTTTAGATAAAATTACGCGGACTATATGGATTTCGATGCGTTAAATTCAAATCTGCTTTCAGTTTTTCTCTATCACGTAAAAGATTTTTTTTATGGGCGTGGCTAATTTTGCCCCCTAAATTAGTCGGCCATACTAATATATTTTACTATAACTCGAAACCCGCTATTTCGATTTTAATAAATAGTAAACCAAAAGACGCGCCACAAAATTTTGTTAAAAAAAATTAATAATCATTTTTTACCTATCTTTTATGGTTTCGGAGTTATTCAGAATTTAAAAAAGAAAAAAGTTTTTTTTTATGCAAAAATCGCGTAATTTTTTTACATGAAAATTGCAATAAAAAAATCAGAAACTCAATAGTTTTACATTTTTTACATTTTTCTTAAAACCACATATCCTAGGAATAAAACAAGCTATAAAACGTGAAAATCCAGCAATAAATCTTGATTTTATTCGCAATTTAAAGCAGGTACCTAAAAATGGAAAAATGTGTGTAATGCATTAAATGCAGTCACATTTACATCTGGTAATGCTACTGAAAGGGCATTGCGGGCAGGTAACAGAACTAAAAGAAAATATAAAATAAAGAATTTTGGGTATACATACATAAGTATGTTCACTCATCAGTTGCCATACAATAACTGTTTGTGAAACCGAAAAGTAAATTTTCAACCGCAACAAAATTAAAAAAAAAATAGCTAAAAATTTTAGCATAAGCTGAATTTAAAAAGTGATAATTTCTTCATCTATTTTTTGGTAAGTATTATTATTACTAATTCAAAATGTTGTATTTATGATGCGAAGTAATAGTTTTGTATCAAATTGTTGCAGGTTTCAAAATGCCAAGGCTTTGTAAAAATTCTGCTGATTCATTCCTACAAAAATTCATACAAAAATGAGAGGGAGGAAATTTTATTTCATAAAGAATTTTTGAATCAGTTCAAAAATCTATATGAAAATTTTAACAGATGCACAAATGCCATTTAGCTATAATATGGAGCTTGAATGTGATTATATCAAAATAGTGGATGATGACATACATTCCTGCATGATTTCACACCGCTCCAAAATTTAATTTATTATAATGAGTGATGATCTTTTAGAAATATTTAAAGATCAAAGTCAGGAAATATCTCGAAAAATGTCAGAGTTTCAAGAAAGGGACAGCGGATGGAGACTTATTACAATTAAAAAATTGTATATAAACCTAAATCGAGTGGAGTTTATTAAATCATGCTTCTACATCTGAAAAAATTACGATGATTGCTTTAAATGGTGCATCATAGCAGCACTATTTTCAACTGCACTAAATTATGGTACAATAGATATTAGTTCCAACATAATATCTTAATAATAGGACTCTAAATTTTGAGAATGTAGAATTAGACATCAAAAAGTTTGAGAGCCTAAATAATGACATTCTTGTGAATGTGTTTGAATTAGAAGAGAAATCCATCGTTGAACCTTACCTTTACCTTTATCTGCAAATGAGAAAAATCCATCATGTTACTCTTTTGCTGGTAGCAAAACATGGATACTCTCATTATATACTAATAATGGACATCTCTAGGTAATTATGCGAATACATATACATACAGTCTGTCAATAATGAGTTTGCACATTGAAAATTATCACGATTTAATAAAAGATTATTTGTAATTTAATAGCATTTTCATTCAACAAAAAAATTTTGTATGTATATTATCATAAATTGATGGGTATTTATAGGAATGGCGTCGCAAAAAAATGTTAATACGTTGTAAACAAAAAAGAAACACACAAAAAAAATTTGTTTACTTAATTTCCCTGTGTCAATAAACTCTTTGCACTCTTTCTCTTTATGTTAAAGAACTCTTTGCTCAGCGTGCAACTTTTAGGTCAATTTGTGATGAACTTTTGCATTGCACACGACGTAAATTTATTATAGTAAAGATTCAAAAATGCCTGGAAAAAGATTATCGTACAATAATATTCAGTTGATTTATTATAATCGCCAACTAGGAAGAAGTGCAGATGAGTTATCGGAAATGTTTGCAGTATCACGGAGAACAATTTACAACGGCATAAATCGAGCTGAAAAAGTGAATAGACTAGAATTAAAGCAAGGAGGTGGGCGAAAAAATAAGATTAGCAAACGTGCCGAGCGCTTTATTATAAGAAAACTGGCTCAAAACCCAAAAGTTTCTACTAGAGCACTGGCGGCAGAGCTAGAGGAAGAGCTTGGCATTACTGTCTGCCATGAGACAGTGCGTCAGACTATAATTAAAAATAAGTACTCCTCGAGAGCAGCAAGAAAAAAACCACTCTTGTCAGCAGCAAATGTAGAAAAGCGGTTTTCGTTCGCTATTAATAACGTGTCACAGCCGAATGAGTATTGGGACAATGTAATATTTTGTGATGAGACGAAGATGATGCTATACTACAACGATGGACCACCTAGGGTGTGGCGCAAGCCTTTAACATCTCTAAATCCACAAAATATCATACCAACCGTAAAATTTGGAAAAATGTCTGTTATGATTTGGGGCTGCATCTCAAGTCAAGGAGTGGGTGACCTTGCTTTCATAGACTCAACAATGGACGCACATCAATATTTAAACATTTTGCGGACCCATTTGGTTAGCAGTGCGCAGAAATTTGGATTTATTACGGACAACAGGCCAAATTTTAAATTTTACCAAGATAATGATCCAAAACACAAGTCGCATATGGTGCGGATGTGGCTGTTATACAACTGTGGGCACGTCATCGATACACCCGCTCAAAGTCCCGATCTCAATCCAATAGAGAATCTATGGGTGTTTTTGAAAAAAAGAGTCGCTAAACGCCAGCCAAAAAATATGACATCGCTGAAAACAGCAATATCGGAAGAGTGGCAGAAAATACCAACCAACTATGACCTCAAGAAGCTAGTAGGTTCAATGAAAACCCGTTTACAGTGTGTGGTAGATGCTAAAGGTTTTCATACCAGATATTAAACTTTCAAAAAACTAAATTTTAAAATTTTCTACTGAAACCAAATAGACAATGAAATTTTTGTGCGCAGTTAATTGACAATGTGATATGAAGTAATTTTTTTTTTGTTAAATATTTTTTTTGTTAGGATTGATTACAAATTTTTTTTATACGATCTCTCTAAATACCTATAAGTTTAAGATATATGTAAATAAATGTATTTTTTGTGTTTGTGCAAACTCATTATTGACAGACTGTATATATTATGTTATATTGTAACTGATTCGCATATAATTATTATATATTTCGGGATAATAAGAAGTAGTATAACCGGGGCACAAAAGAAAAATTTTATTATGCAATGCTTGTCTTCACTATTCTCACAATGCAAGGATGATGGAGTAGTGTACAAGCTCTTTTGTAGTTATATATTTTTGTAATTTCGTGTTAACAATATTAAAGGTACAATTCAGAATTAATAATAAAAAATATTTTTTTTATAACAATATTGAAATAAGAAACTAATATATAATTTCTAAGAAAAACTGATTTACAATTGAAGAGTGTTTACAAAACAAAGTATTTCAATACCCAAAAACATTTCAACTGGTTACGAAAACTGGTCTTTTCGGGTAAAAATGTACTTGGATGATATAGATGTTTTAGAAGCAGTGGAAACAAACCAGCCAGAAAGCCCTGAAGAGAGAAGTAAATTTATAGAAAAAGATAAAAAGGCAAAATCGGTGCTGGTGAGCTGCATATCAGATGATTATTTGGATTATATTCGTGATAAGTCCACATCAAAAACTATGTGGAATGCATTAAAAGAAGTTTTTGCTGTAAAATCATCAACGAGCCAAACAATTATTCGAAAGCAATTAGCAAGATTAAAGCTGTCGGATAACACAAAAATGAAGGACCATTTTATTGAATTTGATAGCCTTGTAAGGCAACTGAAGTCCGCTGGTGCAGAATTAGCTGAAAGTGATTTAGTGTCACAGCTTTTTGTAAGTCTTCCTGATAGCTATGATCCATTGGTGACCGCTTTGGAGAATATAAAGGAAGAAGAACTAACACTTCAATTGGTAAAACAACGCTTACTCGCAGAAGAAAGAAAAAGATCAGATCGAAATGATTCAAATGATGAGTGCAAGGGAGCTGCTGTGTTTGTGGCTAAGAACAAATTTTATAAATTTAATGGTAAATGCCATAACTGCGGAAGGGAAGGACATATGAAGATAAATTGCCGATTCAAAAAGGAAGCTAATTTAGTAAAACAAAGGCAAGATTACCATCAAGATGCCCATTGTATAAATTCTCAAGAAGAGGAATTGCATGATGACCCTGTTTGCTTTATTGCTAATAAGGTAGATGAAAATTATGAAATGAATTTTATTTTGGATTCGGGTTCAAGAATATGCCCGACATGTACAGCTTTGTGCACTAGCGATACGTATGATGGAATTGAGGTGCGAACCAATTCAGATACCGATATGATGACGAAGTTCAAATTAAATCCGTCCGAATCTATAGTTTTTCTGAAAGCCATGGATTACATGGTGCAGACTATTAAATCTTATGTGCATACGGGAACGTACATTGGGGCCGCGGCCTGGTGTATAAAGAACAACATTATCCCAGAACAATATTCACGGGACATAGGGGATATTTTACATAACTTATTTATCCGATCTTGGGGAGGAGACGCAGTGGGTCGGGGGTATTTGTTGCTGGGGACTAACATTGCTGTGCGAAGGTTGATAGGCAACAATAGGTTGTAGATCAATATACTCCTGACAAGTACGTAAAGCACAGTCGAAGCATTCTACCCCACGCATCCAACGGACAATAGCGGCAAGCGGTACAACAATCATATTCATTCATAATCTACCGCTGATCAGGCGAGCGCCAAGTGACAACATATACAAAGATACGTTCAAGGGTGGAATCTCAGACCTTCTGGCTTTCATTCTGTCAATAATTGATAATAGCAACATTTGCCCATACGTTGTAATGTTCCTAGCCTCTCCCAGGATTTCGGGACATATACCAACTCCTAAGGACCCCAGGATGTCCGGGGGCATAGGTCTATTCAAGGACCGAACGACGTACCTCGCCGTGATGGACTCACCGAACATACGCGCGGCAATGACATCATGGTGCAAATAAGTATACATAGTTCGAGAAGTGAGTCTAAACATAGATAATATCATCCTCAACTCCGAGTCAGTGACATTATTCACCATCTCATAGGGCAAACAGGCGTAATCAGCATTCGTATTCCTTATAACCTTGCTCTGCTACCAACGCGTGGTAGATGCGGAGATAGGAAGATCTAGAAATGAATACTTTTTTCTGCTAAGGTGTCTAATATGTGTAGATGTACACCCACAACATAATACGGATCTGGATTACATCGCGCAGAGCAGTGATTCTGTGGCTGGAACAAAAGGAGTATTAATATTTCCTACTCCGAAAGTAACCCAATCATTACGTATCTTGCCTCTGCATTGTCTCCCGAGCATGGCGTCTCTACAATGGCGCACATCGCCCCTTTTACGCTTGACCCCTTGAATATACCTCTCTCCGAGACATACCACATAGGCAAGTCGCGAAGGGATATCTTATGAAGGGATATCTTATGCTCACGATCGAGGATATCGCGAACTGATCCTACTTCCATCTCCCCAAAAAATTCGGCTGTACTTTCTTATATTTCGTGTGTAGAGGGCGGCTTTTGAATCTCCCTCGCACTTTGGAGATAAATGTTTGTTCAAAATATCTGGATACTTGGATTATAGATGAGGACGCGCCTGATATATGGAAACAAAAATGTATTAGTTTTTGGAAATCAACGGGTGCGGGTGTACAGTCTGAAAAGATAAAGGTTAAAATAGATGGCGAGGATCAGGAGGTTACGATATCAAAGAAAATGGTGATAGGAGCGCATTTTGGCGATGCTCTGTTTAGACGTCATATGTTGGGTAAAGAATATTCGAGAGAAAATCCGGGGAACGTCGGCTATCGTGACGTTCATGGGAAAGCTACGCGTGCGATATATGTTTTGAAACTTCCCACCTTACACGCGCAAGTCGCAACAGTGTCTCACATGGTCGATTATGTGGCTAGCGCCGGCGTAGGACATGCATCTGCTAATGTTCCCTTTGACGCTTCGCATGTCCATTCGGGCCCAGGTACTACCACGGGAATGCGCATCTTTGATAATATGGATACAATAACGGCTGGCTCAGATCCGGGTGTTTTCTATTTGGGATTGGACGCTTCGAGTTATGATGCGAATAACGTTTTTTGGAACTTCCGTTCTCCGATTGTGGAAGCCTTGCGTGAAATTGAGCTGCATATCAGATGATTATTTGGATTATATTCGTGATAAGTCCACATCAAAAACTATGTGGAATGCATTAAAAGAAGTTTTTGCTGTAAAATCATCAACGAGCCAAACAATTATTCGAAAGCAATTAGCAAGATTAAAGCTGTCGGATAACACAAAAATGAAGGACCATTTTATTGAATTTGATAGCCTTGTAAGGCAACTGAAGTCCGCTGGTGCAGAATTAGCTGAAAGTGATTTAGTGTCACAGCTTTTTGTAAGTCTTCCTGATAGCTATGATCCATTGGTGACCGCTTTGGAGAATATAAAGGAAGAAGAACTAACACTTCAATTGGTAAAACAACGCTTACTCGCAGAAGAAAGAAAAAGATCAGATCGAAATGATTCAAATGATGAGTGCAAGGGAGCTGCTGTGTTTGTGGCTAAGAAGAACAAATTTTATAAATTTAATGGTAAATGCCATAACTGCGGAAGGGAAGGACATATGAAGATAAATTGCCGATTCAAAAAGGAAGCTAATTTAGTAAAACAAAGGCAAGATTACCATCAAGATGCCCATTGTATAAATTCTCAAGAAGAGGAATTGCATGATGACCCTGTTTGCTTTATTGCTAATAAGGTAGATGAAAATTATGAAATGAATTTTATTTTGGATTCGGGTTCAAGAATATGCCCGACATGTACAGCTTTGTGCACTAGCGATACGTATGATGGAATTGAGGTGCGAACCAATTCAGATACCGATATGATGACGAAGTTCAAATTAAATCCGTCCGAATCTATAGTTTTTCTGAAAGCCATGGATTACATGGTGCAGACTATTAAATCTTATGTGCATACGGGAACGTACACTGGGGCCGCGGCCTGGTGTATAAAGAACAACATTATCCCAGAACAATATTCACGGGACATAGGGGATATTTTACATAACTTATTTATCCGATCTTGGGGAGGACACGCAGTGGGTCGGGGGTATTTGTTGCTGGGGACTAACATTGCTGTGCGAAGGTTGATAGGCAACAATAGGTTGTAGATCAATATACTCCTGACAAGTACGTAAAGCACAGTTTGCGTTCTGGACCAGTTTAGATGTACCTGGTCCATCACCCGATCCTGGACTCAGAACTTTTAGCTCCTTGCTCTCCATATCCATTAGAGTCTCCGGTATTTTGTAGTTATATATTTTTGTAATTTCGTGTTAACAATATTAAAGGTACAATTCAGAATTAATAATAAAAAATATTTTTTTTTTATAACAATATTGAAATAAGAAACTAATATATAATTTCTAAGAAAAACTGATTTACAATTGAAGAGTGTTTACAAAACAAAGTATTTCAATACCCAAGTACATTTCAACTGGTTACGAAAACTGGTCTTTTCGGGTAAAAATGTACTTGGATGCTATAGATGTTTTAGAAGCAGTGGAAACAAACCAGCCAGAAAGCCCTGAAGAGAGAAGTAAATTTATAGAAAAAGATAAAAAGGCAAAATCGGTGCTGGTGAGCTGCATATCAGATGATTATTTGGATTATATTCGTGATAAGTCCACATCAAAAACTATGTGGAATGCATTAAAAGAAGTTTTTGCTGTAAAATCATCAACGAGCCAAACAATTATTCGAAAGCAATTAGCAAGATTAAAGCTGTCGGATAACACAAAAATGAAGGACCATTTAAAAAAAAAAAGATCAGATCGAAATGATTCAAATGATGAGTGCAAGGGAGCTGCTGTGTTTGTGGCTAAGAAGAACAAATTTTATAAATTTAATGGTAAATGCCATAACTGCGGAAGGGAAGGACATATGAAGATAAATTGCCGATTCAAAAAGGAAGCTAATTTAGTAAAACAAAGGCAAGATTACCATCAAGATGCCCATTGTATAAATTCTCAAGAAGAGGAATTGCATGATGACACTGTTTGCTTTATTGCTAATAAGGTAGATGAAAATTATGAAATGAATTTTATTTTGGATTCGGGTTCAAGTGATCATTTGGTAAATGATCGAAAATTTTTCAACAACGTAACTAGTTTAAAGAATCCGGTAAGAATAAATGTAGCCAAGGAAAATGAAATGCTTATTGCTAATGAGGTTGGTGATATTATTGGATACACAAATTTTGGGAAGCAAGTAAACTTGAAGGATGTGCTGTATGTACCAAATCTCAGGGAGAACCTTTTATCAGTCAGAAGATTGACAAAACCTGGGTTTGAAGTTATTTTTAAAGAAAATAATGCAACAATTTTACATGAAGGTAGTGATTTAGCTTTAGCAGAATTGAAAGGTAATGTTTTTGAAATTACGTTAAATAAATTTAAAAGTGTAAACTTATGTAATCGTGATGAGAGTAAATTATGGCATAGTAGATTAGGTCACGTTAGCCAACAAAGTCTTGAGTTAATGAGTCGTAATGGAATGGTTTTTGATATCGGTAAAGTGCAACATTTCGGTTTATGTGACATTTGCATTAAAGGGAAACAGAGTCGTGATCCATTTAATGGTGTTCATAACCGATCTATTCGCGTTTTAGAAAGAATTCATACTGATGTATGTGGTCCGATTTATCCTAATAAATAAAATTTCATTTGAACTCCAACAGCTAATACAGTTCTAATTGTTGTTAGCTTAGCAACAGGTGCAAAAGTTTCTTCATAATCTATTCCGTATTTCTGTAGAAAACCTTTTGCTACCAACCTTGCTTTATATCTTGAGAGATCTCCAGTTTCATTTTTCTTGATTCGAAATACCCATTTTGATGTTAATGGTTTAATATTTTTAGGTTTTTCAACTATGGTCCACACATTATTATCGTTCATTGATTTTAGCTCTTCATTTATAGCTTCCATCCATTTATTGTTGTCTTTACGACCTGCTATTTCATGAAAGCTTCCTGGAACAACATCGATAGGCTGTTCATGTATTTCTGCACTGTAACTTGTAAAATAGTCTGTAAATAATTTGGGAATTAAGCCTCTAGTACTCCGTCTTATTGCCGGCGTATTATTCACAGTATCTCCCGATACTTTTTCACTATCATGTGAAGAAAAAACTTCAATATCATTATTACTTTCTGATATATTGCTACTATCATGTAAAGCTAAAACTTCAGGCCGTATTCTAGAGGACTCATTTTCTACATCATTTGTTTCGGGTGTTTTATTTGCAGCTATGACAGCATCACTATTTTCCCTATCTTGCTCAATACTGCAAATAGCAATAATTTGAGGTTTTTCTAATTTAATACTCATCTTAAATGGGAAGTCTGTCTCGTCAAATTTGACATCACGAGCTGTAAAAATTTTTTTTGTTGAGTTATTAAAAATTCATTTAAAGCACAATTATTTTAAAAAATGTTTTGCCACACAACAAAGAAGACAGAATAGAAGTATTTAACCAAGTATAGCGTAACATCGAAATTTTGTCTAGTCTAGGAAAAATATTGAGTCCACTTTCGAGTTTTCAGTTGATATGAACTCGTTTGAAATATTATCAAAAGTTGCATTCCCATCAAACTTCTGTCACTTCCATATTTAAACGCAGAAGTTGATCGCGTTTTTTTTCTTTGACTTTATTTAAGTCTAAAATACGTAACAGATTGTCCTTACACTTGGTTCACGCTTTGGTTATTTATAACAAGGAATGGTAACTATATTTCTCAATGTCCAGTCTTTTTTTTATGAATTGGGAGGCTTTTTCAATTCTAGTCCTACTCTGAAGCCTAACAGGTTCATACTCGACAGTTTCGAGTGTGCTAGACATTTGAGCAATGGACAGGCGAAACTTTATACCTTAATGTTTGGGTTTGCTATGACTAGGAACATAATTTACGTCGGCTCCGCACCAGGTGAGGGATGGCAAAAGTCTTTAGTATTCGACGGCCGCCCTATTACGGTGTATTCTTTTGACCCTGAAGATTTATATGACGTGGGAAAGGACGAAGAGATTCATAATGGGGGGGTACTTTGTCGGGTTATACATTTCAAGACGATGGTCGCTAGTCCGGACGATATATGGCTTAAGATACCTGATGTGAAATATGATTTTATTTGGGATGTGAGAGGTGATACTAGAGCTATATATGATATGGCTGACGACCCCGAGAGCGCGCGAAATGCGGTAAATGGTCAAATCTTATCTGAAATATCTATACTCAATAGTATAATTTCGGATTCTAGATGGAATAATATTGTGAGATCCAATTTGAAAATCCACGTTGGCTTAGTAGATAACTATCTGTTGCCCAAGAATTGTCGATTTTTTATGATGCCGTTCACTATCCGAGATGGTCGCATTTTGCATGAGTTGCGATGTGTATTCAAAAATTTAGGGAATTTGAGTATTTATGAATGTAAAAGAGATATGCATCCGGCTCGGATTTACAGCCAGGTGCAAATAGTGTTGGATAGCTTGATGGACAGATATGATGAGGTACTGTTTGTGAATGCGATGCTCATGCGTCTAGACCATCAGGACTTCATGGATAACATTGATGAAGGGTGGTATGGGGTTGATATATCCCTATATTGCATGAATTGGAATTCTCCAGATAAGGTGTCATCGTATATGACTAAATTACGTAAGTTGGGTAGGCATTTCATATGTAGTTATTTCATAGGCTCGCATTTAAATAGAGGAGAATATAATATGGATGAGTTGGCTATGTTAAGGCAGGGCTTGTATGTGTACGATTCTAGGATATTTATTGATAGGAAGCTGTTTGATCTATATTTCGTTACGGATCAAGGGTTTATAAGACATTATAGACACGAGTTGTCTTGCGCCGAAACGTTTTACATTATGGATGAAGAAATGAGAATCAGAGATAGGGGGCAGATCCAGCAATATGACGCTATTCGAAATCAGCTGAGCTCTCAGGCGGTGTCTGTTTTCTATAAATTTCCCAATGCCTTTTCTGTTACTGATGCGATATTATCCCCTTCAGGGCATGCTGCACGAATGGTTATGCGGTACTTGCGTAGACAGGTGAGTGTTGCTATGCTACTTAGAAAGATACAATATAGTTTCTTCTCTGTAAAGAGTGGATGGATAAACGTTAATGAACTATGTCCCGGTTCGGATGTTACATGCGGAATAGAGATTAAGGTTTTTCCCGGAGCAGGGGAACGAAGAGAGACTATGTTATGGCATTCATTGCAGGAATGGGTGGTTGGAATAAAAACGGGTTATAGCATGATGTGCGAGACCAAGTTATTCATTCAGCAATTATGGATATTAATTATTATTATATTTTTCAATGACTTTTTTATTGAAATTCGAAATAAATTAATTACTGGAATAACTCAATATCTTTTTATCGATTTTTAAAGTAAAATGTGCAATTTTCTATGAATGAATTTATAAAATTATGAAATAATTAAAGACACTTTCTTTTGCAAGAAATGTTGTTATGTGCTTTGTGATTTGCATTTGTGTTTTTGAAAGGATAAAATCACACCAAAAAGTTAAAACTTTTGTGATTTTCAGAACACCATCAAATCACAATTGTGATTTTAAAATCACAAAGTGATTTGAAACCTTGTGATTTAAAGAACATGCCTGAATCTCATATACATAAATAATTAAATGAACATGGAGCGTTATGTAAAGATTTAAGAAAATTTCAATAACGAGCTTACAACTTCATCCTGCATAAACTGGCAATGTTGAACTAAAATATTTTACATATGCGAATAATCGCATGTTCACTTATTCCAAAACTAAGACGGAAAAATCGTATTATATGACTATATACATATACATGTCTCGATTAATTTTATATTATTATATATACATAAATATCGCACTTCTTCCTCTAAAGGGGGTCGGTCAACTCAAAATTTTGCAATTTTCACCCACTGTAAAAATATAACATTATTTTCTCTGCACTTTCGCAGTTGCATCTCTGTTTGTGATATAAAAGTATAAGGCTTTACTGATTCCCTTTAGAGCAATGCTGGCCACCGAGAGAAATGTATTCGCGTATGGGTATTCATTTTTATAATAAGTCGATGGCTAGCAGCGCTTTATAGAAACAAGTGCGATATCTAGTGTAATGATAAAATACGTAACAGATTTCTTTCTTTGATTTAATTAAACTAAAGTTTGTATTTTGAGGAACCCAAATTACATATGAGAATTACACCGAAGCCAAATACTGACCAATAAACTTTTTTAAATTCGTATTCGTAAAGTTAAAAAAATATGATTAGTATTTCGTAAATTTTATTTTTCATTTTGGCTTTTAGGGTTCAATTAAACGTGCCATAAGCATAAAAATACAAAACAGATGTTCGAAACAAACTTATGGGCAACACTGTAATAGCCATAACCATAACCATATAAAGTAAATGAATTTTAGTTTTTTGTCATAACCATAAACAGCTGTTTGCTGGTAAGATCTATTAGGTATGTCTGCGTACACATATTTTGCATCATTTTGTGCAAAATGTTGCAAAATCTTACAAAATGTTGTCTGCGTACTCCAAATCTCTTGCAGCGAGAGAGCCAAAAAGAGAACTTTTTGACAGTTGGAAGTTAGATAACTTGCAAAATGTTACTGGAGAAATTTCTTCTTGCAAGATTTTGCAACTAGTTTGAACAGCTGTTTTTATTACTTTTTGAATGAAATAATTTATGTGAAATGAAAATAGAAATTGAAATTTAACAATGGCAGAGGTAAATAGTTACAATTGTGTTGATTTTTAACGTTTATAATAAATTATAATAAACAAAACACTTTATTTCATGCTACAAACGTCCAAATATACAGTGCGACCGTGGCGTAAAAGCAGAACCAATGATTCCAATAATGCTATTTTTCTGGCTAAAATTCTTTTGCTTTATTTCAAATGTTTACACACCGATCAGCTGTTTTCTTGCAAGATTTCACTGGATACTGTCTGCGTACTTTTTAAGATATTTTTAGTCGACAGAGCCAAATTGGTCTTACTCTCCTAAAAAAGTTGACTAAGTATTTGCTACTGGAAAAGTACACAGACAGACCTATTGTTGTTGCACTTTTGCAATTAATAAACTAATGAAAACAAACAGCTGTTTATGGTTATGGCAGCAATAAGGGGGAAATGAAATATCTTTATAGTTATGCGATGGTTATGGCTATGGCATTATGATATGTCACTTCTGATTGTACCTTAAAGCACATTCAACGACTGCCAAATGTTGCCTTAGGCCCCTATTATGAGCAACTTTCTGCCTTTGACTGTAGTCTAAAGTACTGATCGAAAGAATTTGCATTTGGTGTTATGATGAGCATTCGACAAAGAACGTAGTTATTGTGAAAAAAATCTACAAAAAAGCTTACAATTTGTGTTTTTTCGTATTAAAATACTTCATCGAAACCTTAATTCTGTTCAATAGAAAATTTGTTGCTCAACGAAATTTTCAATGCTCATAATATGAATTGAACTTTCGATACTCGATGTTCGATAGCCAGCAAAGATCGAAAATCGAATGCAAATCATAATAAGGCCTTAAGCTATTAAAAAAGCTAAGTAGGCAACACATGTTGTTCGTGGCTTTTGTGAAAAAGTTTGTTGGCTTTAAATGGCTGCACTTTTGCAATTATCAATACTTTATGGTGTTTTGTAAGCTTTTTTTATCGTTCTTAGTCAGGACCAACAACAAGCAAACAATATGAACTTCAGCTGCATTAAATCGCACAAAGAAACATAAATAAGTTTTAATAGAAATTTTAAACTTACTAGCTAAAATATTTATAGTTGTGGCAAATGAACTTAATTAATATAATTATGTTCAAGGAATTTTACCATCATTGGTAAGATGAGTTGATATCACAGTAAATATTCACTACTTTTTTTTCTTCTTATAAAGCCTTGGAACTTATAGTAAAGAGTAAACTCACTTGTATCTTAATGAAATGTCAGCAAATATCCTTTATCGGTCCATAGAAATGGAAGCCCAGTGCTGTTTTTTCGGCTATCACGTGACCCACATCGGTCATAATGGCTCCGTGAAAACGTATGTTAATGTAAATATCGCCTCCGATTTCAATTTCCACAGCAGTATTGGATCGCGGCTCAATATCAGCTAAGGAGTCTGCTGGAAAATCAACACTTGGGTCAGCATTGATGGGTCCTGAATATGGCTTTCGGGGTAGCTCATCTGTGATTAGAGCTGCAATTTGGGCCGACCACTTGTTCTTATCATTGTGGAATCTCATCTCAAACACAGCAAAGTCTAGGTTGTATTTCTTAATAGTTTTTAATTTATATCTTTCTACAAGCGACTTTGATATTTTGGATTTTGTTGTGGAACTGTTGATGATAGCGCGTGCACCAATGCAAATATTAAGGTCTTTAACGATGATCTTGACATAGGCAGTCGGAACAAAAACTTGATTGTACTTGGGATAATTTGGCATCGAATCGTTGCATCGTTGTTCCACAGTGGAAGTTCTGTTATGCCGTTTTTGGTTACTCTTCTCTTGAATTTGTTTGGCACCGTGCAACAAAGTATGGTGTCGAAGTTTACAAACATGGCATCCATATTTGCTTTTACAATATCTTGAAGTGTGAAATAGACCTAAGCAATTGGCGCACCTCATTGTAGTAAAACATAGGAAATATCGCTCTGTTGGGGTATGTCCCAGGAACTTTTCACAAGTGCGTATAGAGTGGCCCTTAAAACATATACCACATGGTAATTTAAAATGCGTTAGCCCAGCTGGCATTACTGTAAGTAGAAATTGAAAGTTTTTATTATCATAAAAAAGTTAGTAGCGAAAGTAAAACTGAAGTATTTATTATGGTTTTGTTTGAATATTGACGGCTCTACAATTTTGATCGGACCTACTGTTTTTATAATTCGAGCCATTACGAAAGTTGTTGTCTTTTATCATTGATTTTGATGTTATCTTTCTGACTATTGATTGATATAAATGACTAACTGACAAATAACCGTCAAACTAGCTGTCATACCAATGAAGTGAATTTGACTTCTTTTCCACATATTTTTTTTTTTTTTGGCAAATAACCATGAAAATATTTATATCAGAACAACGTTTAAGAATCATGGCACTTTGTCTTGTTTATGGTGCGCATAATCCTCATTATTCCATTTATCGCTTTGAGCAATACTACCACACTGCTGTCAGATTAAATGCAATAGGTTCATGAAACCATAGACTAAGAGATATGCTAGCATTCTTGATACAGTTAATAACATACCTGATCTCATAAACTAATGTACTTCGAAATCCTGGTTATATTGGGTCAGGAAAGGTGGTACTATACTGCACCTCTACCGAGACCCATTGTCATTCCCTTCTATTACCCATTCAAAGTAATATTTACACCTTCGTTTGTTCGTTGAATGGGCTGAGAATCAACTAGATGGGGTTGTTATCCGTCCTCTTTTTCCCGGATACTGTCCACTTTTTGAGATCTCTGCCCTCGGAAAAAATTTTACGCCCGGGAAAGTCCTACTTTTTAAATACTTGTCAAATGGTATTTAGCAAAAGCTCAACTAAAAAGGAAATAATTGGTATTGGATGTCCAGTTTATCTTCTAACTAATACTGGTCATGAGGGTTGTGGTACGTTATATCAAGACTTAGAATTATTAACATTTATTGAAAATATCGATCGAGTTGAGAAAAAATGGCGAGAATAATATATTAATCTTTATTTTGTGAAAAAATAGACATTTTAACTAAACAATGAAATTTTATTAATAGTTATCACCCCTATCGTGAATCATATGGGAAATTTTTGTTCCCAGGAAATTTTCATGCCCCATGAAGGGAAATTTGCTATCGCAATAGATGGGAAGAAGACTTGTAAGTCTTGGAAATTAATTGAAAATCTGAAACATAAAAAATACACAAATTTGGGATTTGAAATTCAATGTTTTTAAATTTAAATTAAAATTTAATGCATTTAAACCAAAGATCATATTCAATAAAAAAAATGTGTTGCAAGGATTTGTTGTTATTCATCGTGGTCTTTAGTTACTGTTCTTATCCTACAATAAATTATTTATAACTTTTAATATATACATACATAATTGGAAGTATATAATTGTTCACGATTGTAATTTGTGAGAAAAGGATAATATTTCGAGGGATACAAAATAAATTTTATTTTATTTAATTTTAACTATGTGTTGTCAGAATATTTACAACTAACTTTTGATGTTATTTGTTCATTAATAATTATCACATGTAATTTGGCTTAAAAAGCGATACGAACTTTAGCCCGTTCAAATCATAAATATAGAGTAAATTTTGTTTTATTTTTAAGACCTACTTTTTTAAGCACATGTCCGGGGTTTTTCCCTCTGCTGTCCTCTTTATATAAATTAAGCGATAACAACCCTACCAAGGCGAATTCAGTATCAGGTGACCTTATCAGCCCAGCTGATTATCAGCTGTTGATGCGAAATTGAACAATTTGAACCAAAACGTCAAAATTTGCTCAGAAATCTTTTGACAGATTGGTTTTCTAGCATAGCAAACCTCATGTTGTTTTTTGTGTTGTAAAATTGTTGTACTGATAAGTTCACCTGATACTGAATTCGCCTTGAACCCTACAACTAGAAGTTGAACCGATTTTTTTATCGCCAAATCATCTTCAGCGATGAGGCTCTTTATCAGTGTTGGGATTTGGCTATTCTTAAATTGTACCATGAAAAGGGTAAAATTGTACCAAACTAACATCAATTGTACCAAAAGGCAGCCATTAAAGATGATTAAGTATTGACTTGAAGCTTATTTCGTAATTTAGTTTCAATTAGATCTTGTATTGAAAACACCCTCCCGACACTTGCTCAAGAGTTTGGAATACACAATATAACTTGAATTAACCGAAATATATTTGAGAACAATGGTTCGTTGAAAGTGTTCTTCAGATTAATTTCCTTCCAAAATTCACATATATTTAAATGCTTAAACTTTTTGATATCTTCAAATTCTGAAATTGCTCGATATTCACTATTTATTTGTTCGGCGTTTTTATATTCGTTTGGGAAAAATTTCAAAACAAAAGGCACAATGCTGTTAGTTTCTCCGTTCACGATATGCTCAGGAGCAAATTTTGAGACCCAATTAAGAAAATAGTCTTGAAAGTCATATTTCTTTTTAATTTATTCTACAACAGCTATATAAAACAATTTTGCATTATTTTTTAACTGTGAAATTTCATTCTCAGAAATGTTTTTCGAATTGATAAATATTTCAACTGCTGCCCCACAATAAATTTCTTCGGTCGGAAGTTGGTGCGCATGAAGGTTATGCATAGGAAATTTCGGGCCAACTGGCGGAAAAGAAATGACAGATTTTTTAATATCACATGAACTCTTATGTCTTCGCTTTGCATTTCTTAATTAACATCATTTATAATTTTTAACGCATATGACAAAAATAAAAAATATAACTTCTTGACATCACTTTTTAAATTCTTCAATATAAATTCAGCATTGTTGTTATCATTAGATTAAAAATTTATAAGAATAAAAAAAGTAAGTAAGGGGTTCCCCCTGCTCTAGTAGTCTGTCGACGGCAGCTTGACGACTTACCCATCTCGTAGGAGCATATTTTAATATTGTATGTTCTATAGTATTAAAATATTGCTGGATTTTCACTGGAAAGCATGTTGCAAACCTAAATTTAAATTGAGACAAATGCAACCACTTACGTATAATGTTGGTTGAATTTTCTTTAATAAAGCTTGAACGCCATTAGTTTTTTCCATCATGACAGAACAGTTATCTGCACCAAATCCAATCATATTTTTAATAGGAATTTTATTTTCTTCCAGAACTTCAACGATCCAAAATTGCTAGAGTCTTAGACGCGGTGCAGTCAGTGCTTTCATCCACATAGAGTAATATTGTTTTTTACAAATATCTGCGATTTGTCTACTATTAGCAGGCCCAGTACATTCTGTAACAATTTTCGTTGCTTTTTTGCGATGAATATTGATATTTTTAACGATATTCGAATGGGTTATTACATTTTTCAAAAGCGTGTTTAAATGATCCAAGACTGCAAATGGTAAATTATGCTCTACAGCAAAATTATTTTGAACGGAATCTTTTGCTGATATTTATGAAATAAATTGATTTATATTCGGCGTATATTTAGCACTAGCTTTCATTTTTTGTGGGTTTCTGACTCACTATGTCTTTGAATGTGGAATTGACCTCCAGAAATTTTTGCTACCACACCAGAGAAACAAGCCAGCCGATTTTAAGCCGATGGCGCGCCGCCGCTGGTTACTTTTTGGACCATTCAGCCGCCGCCGACGTCGCAATTGTATTTTGTGCGTACTCGTACGAATCACTGCTCTAAAAAGTTGAGCCGCCGAAAATTTAGCCAGCGCGCGCCGCCGACTTCAAAACCATCCAGCCGCCGCCGCCGACTTATTTGCCTCGGCTTGTTTCTCTGTACCACACAAAATACATATTTTTCATTATTTTCCTCCTTTAGTCTTCTTTCTTTTGGTTTAGTACAAGGCCTATTTATCAGGTCAACGCAATCGTCCTGATGATATTCTGTGTTTTCTTGTTTAAACTGTCAAAAGCTGCTTGCACCATATACTTTAGTTCATGTTTGTGTGTGTTTCTGACAACTTAAACACAAAGTTGTTTTTTGTATTGCTGTGTTTTTGTAGAGTTGCATAGACCTAATAAATGGGCCTTGGTTTAGTAGCTGGCGTCATTACCAAATTCGAAGAATAATTTTTACTTCTATAAAATAATATTAATTATGTACATTCATTTATACTATATGTAGATATGTACTTTTATATATATAATTCTCACCCATTAGCAAATCGTTGCATTTTTTCGATCTTTAATACAAATCATTCACAAATTTATGTACATACCACTGTTGGGATTTGTGGTACAATTGTACCAAATTTGGTACAACTACATTTGCATTGGTACACTTTATACTTCAATGGTACAATTTGAAAAAATGTGTGCTTTGAATTACAGTAATAATAATTTCTCATAATAATAATAATAATTTCTCATAGTTGCCTAACTGATCATAAGTACCAAAATTTGCAACATTGGTAGTTTATTCTCATATTTTTCATTTGTTTTGGTAGCACTTGTCCCAGTCCTTTATGGTAGGTACAGACTTAGCAACGTGTTCTAAACAGGTTGCATTGTCGGTCGCACAGTGTGTAGTCTTGTTTACAGTCACGTTCGAAATTGATCTCGAAGTTTCGAAAATATAAAAATGATTTTATGTTTAAAGGTCGCATTGTAGGTTGCAGTGTATGTGTCAAAGTATGCAGCATGTAATATACACGTGTTGTGGAAACACTTTGCAAAGTATGTACCCACTATTAGTTAATGTATTTATGTTTTTGTTTTCAATAAATGAAAAATTGTTATGAATTCTTATTGTGTATGCCTAGCAGATGGCTACATTTTGGTACAATTGATGTTAGTTTGGTACAGCCTTATAATTTTCATGGTACAATTTAAGAATAGGCATAACCCAACACTGGTACATACTTTATTTTCACTTTTATGGTTGTTGCTTAAGGCCGTGATACACTATCCTACAAAGTCGTACAATCTACGAAAAAATACATCCCTGGTATGCTGGTGTTTATGAAAATTTTTACATTTTTAATTAGTTACGACAAATATGCAAAATGACACATACACAAAAGTTTACATCACTTTTTCCACATTGTCCTTAACAAACTGATAGAAACTTAGATAGATAAAGCCATCACCACTCCCAGTCTAATGACCAGTCATTTGACTGGAAGTGTTCTTGCTGGGTACCTATTATAAATATGTAAATATATTTTCGTACTTACTGTTCTTGTTCCTACTCAATGTGGCTTTGGTCTATAGCAATTTAAATAAAGTTGGTTTACTGTTATTTTTAATTTGGTATTTTTAAAATTTCAGTGTTTTTTTTTAATTTTTGTTGTTTTTAATTTTTCGATTTTTAAATTTCCACTTTATCCTTCAATTCGAAGTACATAATTAAAATAGTATGTATCTATTGATCGATATGTAATAGGTATTTAAGTGTTATTTTTACTTTTATTTAAAATGTTTTCTTTTGTTTTAACTTTATTTGGAAATGTTTTATTTTTAAATTTTTTTTATAATAACTGAATTTTTTCACTTGCTTAAAATGTGTATTTGTTCTAATTTTATTAATCCGACACCAATGACTGTTCGGTTTTAAGACCACAGATGAAATGAATTTACAAAAGATTTCTTTTTCATCTTTTTAACAAAGTATAGGAGTTGAAATTTTAAAATTATGCGTTTACCTAGACTGGGTTCACTTATCAGCAATATGATGTGTTTTCTCTTCATTATCTCCTTCACTCTCTCCCATTTGCGAAAAAGAGATGAAAAAATTGTGAATGCAGTCCTACACGTATATTGTTATGCATGCATGTGTTTACATATTATGATGCAGGTATAAAAGAAGAATAAGGGATAAAATTGACAGTGTGTTCAAATTTTAAATTCATTTGTGAACATTTAACTTAAAATTATAAGGAAAATTTATCGAATGCAGCTCTGGGGTAATATTTTGAATGTATACATATATATATGTATATATATATATATATATATATATATATATATATATATATATATATATATATATATATATATATATACATATATACACATATCATGCAACTCCCACTGGAGCATAGGGCGCCGAGTATGACATTAGCGTAGAGAAAAATTTCTTGAATTTGGAGACAACAGCAAGATAAAGAAATCACCTCCCCGGCGCTCAGATTCTAAAGGCCATGACTCACCATTAGGGTTTGCAAATAATCGCAGATTTTCATAATCGCGATTCATCATGACATAAATTCATCACTTGTGGACACTCAATTACAACTATAAGCTTTTTAGTATTTCTATGTTTTTTGTAATAATGCGAGGTTATGAGATAAAGCAAACTGCACCTATCTGCCAATCGAATGAAAAATATTTGTAGCAATCCCAAAAAAATTTTTTGAGATATCACAACTTTTTTGAAATAAAATTGGTAGAATATAAGAGAATAAAATAATAAATTTAATATGTGCTAAATTTGGATTTTAATTTTCTTTTTTTTTACCTTATAATATTTTTATTGCATTAAGGTGTAGGAAAATAAAATGGATGTATGTATATCGAATATAAATCGTTTCCTGTGTTTTGTAAGGTTTCTGAGCTTACTCGCTTATTCTATTGGAATTTCCACAAAGCTTATGTAAATTCCCAAATGAAATGCAAACATATAGACATGTTTATTCCAAATATATACATAATTACATATAAATATATTCGGTCTAATTCATAAAAAATATTTTAGGTTTATTGCAGGTTTATTTGACAAATTTCCCAAAGAAATATGTCAAATAAGGGCTTAATAAACCTGAAATATTTTTTATGAATAAGGCAGATTATATTTTGTATTAAAAATATAAATTTTATTTTCTTATGAGTTAAATTTGAACTGTAAAACTGAAAAATTTTTAATCGTAATAGAGCGATAAATAAGTGCGATTACGATTAAAAGGTGCGATTAATCGTAATCGCGATTACGATTTTAATCGCTGTGCAAACCCTACTCACCATCATACAGAGTCATACGATGTGCGAAAAAATACAACCCTGGTGTGATGAATTGTTATTGTATTTTGAATATTTTCATAAACTCATCATAACAGGGTTGTATTTTCGCAAAAATCGCACGCCTCTGTATTACAGTGTATCACGGCCTTAACGTACATTGAAACAAAAATTTAAATATTTTCTTATACTTTGGATAAATATTTTTTACAATATCTTGAATATCCTTACAAAATTTATGTTTGTATTATGGTATGTTTATTTAGTCAGTTTTGGCAGATACTGTGCAAGAGCACCCACCACTTTAAACACATGCATATGTACATATGTATGTACATACATACATAGCTCGTTAGTTAGCAGTTAAATACACCTAATTCTCTTTTTACGCGAATTTGATTTAACGTTATCTAAAATATTTTTACCAGAAAAAACCTTGTTTGCACTGCATTTGGAAGATTTTAAACTAAACACATAGTTGGTAGCACTATAAATCGTGTGGAACGAAAACCAACATAATCAAAACAGGGAATTTTCCTCGTTTATTTCAATTAAAATTAGGAACGCAGTCAAATTTAAGGCAAAAATACATAGTTTATTTACATAAGTACATATGTATGTACCTTAAAAATTATAATAATCGGGCCTGTTCTGAAAATCACAGTGATATCAAATAGCGTGATTTCAAAAACAAACCACTTATAACTGACCTTATAGTGGGTTTTTATTGTATTTTAAGCTTTCCTCATATACAAGGTGCCCGATGGGAATGTATCAGCATTGTCAACTTTTAAATTTCAAAAAGCACTGAAGCCACTAAAAAAGCACTAAATTTTTAATTATTATCATATATTAAAAAAAAATTGTTATACACAAATATGCATACAAAAATATAATAATCGGTTGAGTTTACAATAAATTATTAAAGCTTTAAATTTAAGGCATCCGATACACATTTTAATTGTATAAGAATCAGTGAATTCTCAAATCAGTTTGATGAATGAAGCCTTTTGTAGTTATTATAAAAAAATTTTTTTCTTTAATCATTTTTCGTCAGGAAACAAACGTATTTTTCGAATTCAATCAAACTATAAATATCCGATAATTCTCAACTGAAAACTCGATAGTGGACTAGTTATATTTTCCCTAGACTAGACAAAATTTCGATATGAAACTATACTTGGGTAAATACTTCTATTATGTCTTCTTTGTTGCGTGGCAAAACATTTTTTATATTAATTATTATTTAAAGGTTACAGTTTAAGGGATACATGGCGCTTATTTCTTCCACCAAGCCTTGTACAAACTTTTTTTAAATGCTCCATTTAAGTTCAGAGCTTGTTTTTTTATATATATGTACATTTCCTCGAAAGAAAAAATAGGTGAGGAAACTTTTCTTCGAATTTTTGGTTTAGTGCCACCGACTCGAAACAAAAAGCACCGAAATGAATTTAAAAAAAGCACTGAGCACTAACTTCAAAATTTTTCGCGTCGACAACTTCAAAAAGCACTAAAAACGGTGCGAAAAGCACCGAGTTGACAATGCTGATATGTATGTATACTACTGGCAGTAATTCCATGGTAATCCTGGCTTAATGATGTTCAGGCCGACCGATGACATTTTTCAAAAAGTGGCACCAAAAAGGGGATTTATCAATAAAAAGGGGCAAAATTACAACAAAAACGAGAAAACTACACTAAACTTTTTACTTTTAATGTATTTTTTTAAAATTCATTCTAAAAAAGTGGAGACAAAAAGTAGCAAAAGCACTAGTAAAAGTGTCAAGGCAGTCGAAAAAGTGGCAATTTGCCACTTTAGTCGGTCAAACGGTCACGCTGATGACCATGCAGCATGCAGTTGTGGCGTTAAAAAGTTTTCAGTCATATCACGATATCGCTCCGAATTCACAGTTACACCGTTTTCATTTGCTTATTTACATATCCATTCAAATGAAAATGTGACTCGTCACTAATTGTGATTTTTTCATGAAAATCGGGGTTGTCATGGGCGAGCTGTTTTAACGATTAAAATACGTTGGTTTATCGAATAATTTTTCATAATGCATTTGCCACGTGTCTCTTACAACTGCCAAATATGAACTCTCAAGACTAATTTTCACAAAAATTGCTGCAAAACAAAGTAGTATATCATGAAATCCATGTCACGCACTGTTACGGCGTGCGTATAGTTATAGCTGAATTTTTTAAGCAAAGTGTTTCTTACGTAAGTACATTTAGGTTCTAACTATACAATTTGTACCCCTTTTTAAAATGTGTAAGGTATTTATAAAACGAGTTTTTATTTTCGTTGATATAAACCCAAATTTTGCATACACACAATTACATGGCACGTTTGTGATATTTACTCATTCGTTTCGAACAAGCTAATAAATAAAATGCAATCCAAATTGATTTTTTATATTTATTTGTCTTTAATTGGAAACGAAAAAAATTCACTTCAATAAAAATTACACATTTTTTTAATATAAATTTTTAGCCCTGCGGCTGACTTTTCTGGGGATTTCATGATATACCTTCCTTGCGGACATCCTGTATAATAAAATAATTTATTCCAACTTCCAATCCTATAGATGGTGCAATTTTCTTTAAAAATCCCCGTGATTAGACATATCGTGATTTACACAACAGGATCGAATATAAAAAATATTCGCATATCGTCGGGTGGTTACTGGCTTACCGCAATAATAATGTATTCCTTATATTCTGTGCGGCACACCAGTAACCACCCGACGATATACATAAGTACATACACACGACTACATACATATTTCAGAATTAAATAAACGGTAATTAATAAAATTGTATCTTTGGATTCATATATTATGTGCGTAATAGTTTTTTTATGGGCTAACAAATTATAATTTAGTATGTCCGCTAGTTTATATAAATAATTTTATATTTTTAAGTTTTATGATTTTTGTTATTACTTTTCTAAATGAACTGTTTTTTCTATTGCTTTTTGTTTAAATAAAAAATTTTTGTTATATGAATTTTAATTATTTATATTATTTTGCCTGATATTTCATGGGTGGAACCAATTCCCTCATTTAATATGGATACTCCATCTTTTTTTACGCAGTTTTTTTACGCGAGTTTTCAGGGAATGAATTTATATATCGCGTAAAAACAGTTTTAGGTGTACTTCGACTTATTGCTGTTATTGTTACTCTTGCTGTAAAATATTAGTATTCGTAATAGCCATGCAGTTAAGAAAAATTATGTTGGATGTACCTGCATTTCACAGAATTAATTAGCGTGTTCGTTAGTTACTATATGCTGTTTTACCTGCAATGATGCAGGATATTTATTAGTATACATACTAATTGTGCATTAAATTAAGTAAGAGGTTTAATCTTATGTTTCTTCCTGCTGTTTTCCATTAACGTTCATCCCTTAACGATCATCCCTTAACCTGGGAGCATATGCATACACACAAACATTACAGTAGTTGCCGCTTACTTGATATCCGGTTAAATGATTTACCTTTTAAACGTCCCTTTTCACAATATATCATTAAGAGTTAACGTGAAGTTAAACTGCAATTTGTTCATACAAAACTTGCCCTTAAAGTTCCTGTTAGCTTTTAATTGCACATTCTGAAAAAGGCCGTAACTAACGCATTGCATTTTAGTGCATGAATTAACCCATTAACCGCCAAAATCAAACCAATGACAATAATTAACAAAAAAGTTTATTTTTAATTTCACTATGCTCAAAGTTAACATAAAGTAATGGAAAAATTAAAAAAAATAATAAGTGGGCGGAGTAAGGAGGGTGTACTCAATTGAGTACAGCGGCGCTTTACAGGTGGTATTTTTCAAAACATGATTTTTCAATACACAGTGTTTTTCAAACATTTTTTGCACTGCCAGCGAACTCTTGCATGGCATAGGACACATCTGAGTTGATTTTCTAACTTTTTGGGGTAGTGCCCTATACCATCTTGTGGCAACCCTAGGACCAATGAAGACGAGTGTCGAGCTTAAGTTTGCGTATTTTGCCGTAAATAGTATCTTGCAATGTAACGTCGGAATAAAAGCTGATCCATGTCATCATTATTAGTCATTTCATATAACCGCCAAGCGTTTGCAATTGCCATATCCATTATGTAGGTGAACAGGATCCACCACCATTTCTTACCTCAAATGGCAATTCTGTACAGCGAAGTTGACTCATCTAGCTCATCCACTCCTTCACTTTATTTAAAGAAATAATTGATGTTTGTATATTTTGGGAATCCCCTCTTTATTGTGAAACACACAGAAGTATGCTTTTGTATATATGGGCAAAGAACAGTGTTGCCAGAATTCGCATGTGGATTCTGCCGCTGTACTCAATTGAGTACAGATATATCTAAACTACGATAACTATATAAAAATGAGTGGGAAGCAATTTGTTTCTACTTATTTTATAAATAAAAATGCTTTAGTTTAGGAAATTAAGGTACAAAATAAATTAAAACACAGTAAAATTTATAAAAGGCGGAAAATACATACTTGCCACGTCACATCAATTTTGCATCATACTAAGAGTTAATTTTTTAACAGTCTAAATATATATAGACAGTTTTTTGTTCATTATTTCAATAGACTATGGCTCAGATTTTGCTAGAAAGGCCAATTAATTACAAGAACTCTCAAATATGCAAAATTGTCACCTTTTTTTTGACTGTACTCAAGTTAGTACAGTGGCGGGTAATGGGTTAACAGAATATTGCATAAATATGTTATCCAGTTGATTGCATCATGCATTTTAAAAAATTAACTAAGCAGAAATTACTGTACTACAAACGAGCAGAAAATTTCATTAAAACATAAATATTACTTTCAAGGTGACTTAATTTATTTCAAACAAGCAGTAACGTAAATTTAGCGTGATTTGCGATAGATTCAGCGTATTTTAACGATAACGTATTTAATAAAAAAATGCGGTATATTAGCGAGTTTTGAATAAAGTCAATATCGTCATTTCAGTGACTTTTTTTATAAATTTAACAATTTTCAGCTGTCGAAAATAAAATTCCGTTGTGGTTACAAGTAAAAACATATTTTAATACTATAAGTCGTCAACTCATTATTGCCTTGACCCAGCGACCAATTATAAAAATGAGTTAGGTATGGGGTATATATATTTTGAATGGCCCCCTTTTGAATCCAAAACTATTTTCGAGAAGTTAGTTATGTTTTCTGAGATATTAAGCATTCATTTTGCTCAATATCAACTATTTTAAGGTTTAATAAGTATTGTTTTGCTGTACATGCCACAGTTTGGTGTTTGCTCCAAATGCTTCATACAAAAACGTACAAAATAAAATTTGCCTCATTTCCGAAATGTTATAAATACAAGTGAGACGAACGAAGATTTTCGCATAGTTCGATGAACCTGCCTTCAAGAACTCGATCCCATGGATACCAAGTTATACAAATATTAACTGCGGTAAAATTCACTGACATAATATACAAAAAATTTTATTATATACTTGAAATAAAAGCAATTGCAAAAATCGATATCAAGTCTTGAAATAAATAAAATTCTCTTATTCTCTGACATTTGGAATAAATCACACCTATCGCGAAAATCTTTTAAATTCGCAATATTGAAAACAAGCCCAAAACTAAAATTGAGAAATCAACTCGGGATAAAGATATGAAGATTCCAAAATGCTTGCAAAATTTTTTAAATTTTAAGTACCTGAATAAAAATAGATAAAGAAAGCCAAAAAGCTATGGAAAAATTAAATCTTTCTGCAAAAAAAAACGGAAATTCGCAAAAATTTGCTTAATTTAAACAAGCCAATATTTTTATTAAAAATCGCCAAAAACTCTACATTATGCTAAAAATTCGAAAAAGAAATCACGAAAATTCACAGCATAATAGCAGTCCAATATTGTTTAAAATTCTCGAAAACTGTTCAGAAGCAGAATATGTACTTGCAAAAACTCGCTAGCAGTTGTAAAATCGGAAAGAAGCCCTAAAATTTATTATAAATCGCACAAAACTGTTAAAAATAAAATAAAATCGAAAAGGCAGCGAAAAAATCTCAAGTTTGCGAAAAAAAAATGTATAAATGCTGTGAAAAAAATCACTTACGCTTACACAAGGGATAACAAAACCTCTAGTAAAGGTATTTGTTTAATTCTGAGGTCGGCGTTAACCCGATCGACTTATTTCTATGGGCATCAAGAAAAATAGATTTGAAGCATTAATTTTCTTCTCAACAACAAGTTTCTCAATATACGTATGCAGCACAAAAAGCTACTTTTTAAAAATTATATATGAAAAGTGGCGTATGCGGTATATTTGAAATTTCCGGCTTTTATGAAATAAAAAATAAATTCAGTGAAGTGCGACTTTGAACCGCGCACGAAGGGTTCCGTATGGGCACGAGATATGTAATTCAATACGAACAATGAAAACTATAGTTTTGGCATTTATTTCGTTTTTGGGTTTTTTCGGTTTTAAACGTTTTTTTAGTTTAGGGATTTTTTAAATTTATTGGCGCTTTCTGAGTTTTTGCACTTTTTTCACGTTTTGGCGATTTTTTTTTTGGTTTTTGAAGTTTTTTTAATTTTGGCAATTTTTATTATTTTGGCGTTTTTTTTTATTTTGGCGAATTTTTTATTCTGGCGATTTTTTTAATTTTTGCGTTTTTTTCATATAGGTGATTTTTTTTTTGGTTTTGGCGATTTGTTTTGTTTTGGCACTTTTTTTTCGTTTTGAGGATTTTTTTCGGTTTTTGGCGTTTATTTTAAATTTTGGCGATTTTTTTCGTTTTGGCGGTTTTTTTATATATGGCGATTATTATTTTTTTTTAATTTTGGCGATTTTTTTTCATTTTGGCGATTTTTTTCACATAAACAATTATTTTGGTTTTGGGGCATTTTTCGCGTTTTGGCAATTTTTTTCGGTTTTTTGCGTTTTTTTTGCGTTTTTTTTCATATCGACGATTTTTTTTTCATTTAAAGGATTTTTTTCGAATTTGGCAATTTATTTTAGTGCTAGAATTTTTTTTTAATTTTGTCGATTTTTTTCGATTTGGCGATTTTTTTTTAATTTTTGGCGATTTTTTTCAGGTTTTGACGATTTTTTTTCGGTTTGGCGATTTTATAATTTTCGAATTTTTTAGTTTTACCGTTTTTGAAAATTTCAAGAATTTACCTCTTACGGTTTCCAAGATATAGCAAGTTGTCAATATTGCATTAACTGATGGACCACCCTTTAATTAAAATTTTTTAATATTTTAATGTTTATTGTTGTAGTCTATATAAAAATACATTAATTTTACAAATTTCAAGTGTCAATATACATATGTACATACAATTGTATGTATATTACATGAGATTTTAACATTTTTCGTCGCTCGTTTTGGAGCACCCTTTAATTTCTAATTCTCATGTATTTGTTGTTGTAGTGGCCAAGGTTCTACATACTCTGTCAAAATTTCAGGTCCGTAGCTCTTACGGTTCCTAAAAAAATACCGTGTGACGGACAGCGTAGCGAAAACAATAGGGTTCCTTTTTTCACCTTTGGTGTACGGAACCCTAAAAATATATACGATATATAGGGTTGTTATCCGTCCTCTTTTTCCTGGACAATGTCCTCTTTTAGGGATCTCAGTCCTCGGAAAAAATTAGCGTCCGGGAAAGTCCTACTTTTTAAGATAATTTTTTTCGCTTTGCATTGCTTGACAAATGGTATTTATTAAAAACGAAATAATTGGAATTGAATGTCCAGCTGATATTATAAACTACACTGTTCATAAGGGTTGTCGTATGTTATTTTAAGACGTAGAATTATTAAAATTTATTTAAAATGGTGTTGAGTAAAAAAGGGTCAGGGTAATATAGTACGTAGGTTTAAGCGAGAGTTCAAAATCTTTGTTTTATGATCAAATAAGAAATTTTTACTAAACAATGAAAGCTTATTTTAAGTCGGTAGCCCTACCGTTAAAAATATTTGGTTGCACTTTGGCCCCCATATGCAAAAAATAACATGTGTTTGAAGTGTACATTAACACAAAACTTCCATAAACAAAACAAGTTTTAACGTACACTTCAAGCTCACGTTATTTTTTTTTTGCACAAGAGGGTGAATAATTTTGGGTTTTCACTTACTGAAGAACTGTTTTTCAATAAATTCTTGAGCCATAAAGCTTTTTTGATAAGTACAAACGACAGAACTATAAGTTTAAAAAAATGTTTTAAATGATATTTGAAGTGGTATTTCTGTGCTTTTATGTATACAAATGTTCTTAAATGTGTAAATATTTATGTAGGTAAAATTTAATTTAAACAAATCACTGGTGTTGGGTAAAAATATTAATTATTCTTTGTAAAATGGTGCGAGATTGATCCTTTGTACGCAACACCATCGATATGTATTTAAGATTTTATTGTTAGTAATATTATTGGAAAAAAAATTCGTTTTATTTTTAAGTCCTACTTTTTTAAGCAAATGTCCGGACTTTTCCCCTCTGCTGACCTCTTTTTATAAATTTAGCGATAACAACCTTAACGATATATCAACTACAAATAGCACAGCAATTTTCTGTACTGGTCCATACAACATTTTTTGCGTAATAATTGCATTTTGTAATAATAAAGTTAGTAGGGCTAATTAATTTTTTATTTTTCTTTATAAATTAGATATATTTTATGTTTGATATAGAAAATTAGAAAAATAAAAACCACAGCTCCAGAGCTGGAATATTTTTTTTTTTGATATTAAAATAACTAATTAAAAGTAATTTTTTCCTTGTTTCCTTTTTTTTCTTTGCTCACTAAACATATTTTATATATGTATTTTCTAAAGAAGTAAATTGATATAACGAGTCAGAAAAATATAAAAGGGTTGGAAAATGTATTTTTTCTTTGTATATAAAAGTAAGTATGTAGGTCAATTAATTTTTTTTGCTTACAAATTAAATATACAAATTTAACGACTTTTTTTTAATTTTGGCGATTTTTTTTCACATGAACAATTATTTTGGTTTTGGCGCATTTTTCGCGTTTTGGCGATTTTTTCGGTTTTTGGCGTTTTTTTCATATTGGCGATTTTTTTTCATTTAAACGATTTTTTCGAATTTGGCGATTTATTTTAGTGCTAGAATTTTTTTTTAATTTTGTCGACTTTTTTCGATTTGGCGATTTTTTTTTTAATTTTTGGCAATTTTTTTAAGGTTTTGGCGATTTTTTTCGGTTTGGTGATTTTATAATTTTCGGATTTTTTAGTTTTACCGTTTTTGAAAATTTCAAGAGTTTACCTCTTACGGTCTCCAAGATATAGCAAGTTGTCAAAATTACATAGTCAAAATTGCATTAACTGATGGACCACCCTTTAATTTAAATTTTTTAATGTTTATTGTTGTAGTCTATATAAAAATACACTAATTCTACAAATTTCAAGTGTATTAAGGCAGCAGTATTGAAACGCTGCTCGATTCAAATCAGCACTTGATAAATATCTTGTTCTGCGTCGCAAATTATCTATTTGTTGACCTCTGTTGTTCGCTCGACGATTCTGCATTGCCAACAGAGCTGTTTCACGGGCTGCTTCACTTTGCTCTCGTGATTGAGAAGCACGAAGTCGAGCCATACTATCGCGGCGCTGTTCACGTGCAATTTCTTGTTCTTCTTCAGTCCTTTCATTTGCAGTATTTCGTATTCTTCTTGCATCACGGCTTTGTCGGGAAAGCTTCGATCGTCTTGGCCGCGGCATTATTAATTAAACTTCACTTCACCTAAAAACTCAAATTTTCAACCATACCGAGTTTTATAGTTCACTTCACTTTTTACGAATGGGCAATGGCACTATCATTACATTATAATTGTTAATTATTTATTTAATAGAAATAGTATTATTATTGATTTCTTACAAATATCAAATTGTCATCCATACGTCATTACATATCTGTCATTATACGTCAATTACATAGCTGTCATTTGCGTTTTGTTATTCCAAGTCTGATTCTTTTTTGTTATACCACGTTTTATAGTGACTGACGTTTTATGTCAAGTCATACGGGAATGCTGTCGAACGGGATAAAAAGTATCCTATGTCTTTCTCCTGGCTCTAAACTATATCCCTGCAAGCTAAATCAGCTAAATCAGTTCAGTCGTTCTTGAGTTATAAGTGGAGTAACTAACACGGCTTTCTTTTATATATATAGATAGATTTAATAAAAGCCAATAGTACTGTTGCCAAGAATTTAATTAAGGATTAGATTTAATGAGAGCAAGTACGAAAACGAAAGCTAATAAATTCAGAAATGAACTTTTTTTGCAGAATATTCGTTGCTGAGCTCTGTCATTATGAGTCAGATGATGACCCGCCAACAGAAGAAACTATTGATAGTAAAACAAGAAATGTTCTAACAGAATTGGTTTAAGGATTATAATATGCGTTTTTGTTTTTAGTAATAAACTCAAATTCATAAATAATTTATGCACTTTTATTTGTCGCAAACACTTGATTTATGGAAAAGCTTTATTAATCGGTTAACCGGTTAATACCGAAATCAAACGATTATTAACCGATTAAGCAAAATCCTCGATTAATTAATCGATCGAATAATTGAATACCATAATACATATATATATATATATATCGCTCCCTTATTGCAACACAGACATACATATCTGCAAAACATAATACATTCTTGTAACTGCTCTTTTTTAAGATAGATTTGTAAGGGGTTCCCGATATTTGTTGAACATGTCAAACAAAAATAATGGGTTATTTAGTCTAATAGCACTTATGACTGGAAAATACATACTCTTGTTTTGAATTATTGTAACCAAAGTTTGGCAAATATCGGTTTCCCCACATTATTGATTATCAGTTCCGTGGTTAAGTACCATGCTGAAAATAAACTGAATAATTTGTACAATCAAGACTGCTGCTGTAAATTAGAGATGGTAAATTTGAGCTTTCATTACAAAGCACCTTTCAGCAAATTGAAATACGATGAATCAAAACAATTCACATATTCCATTTGCAAATAAGTTTCGTATATAAGGCAGAAATCTACATTAAGTGATACCACACACAGTGGACCAAACACAGAAGAACGCTGATGATGTAGGTTTAGTGGCCTTCGAAAACGGCTAGCTGTTCAGTTCAAATATGTGCTGTTGTCAGAATATTTACAACGAACTTTGATGTTATTTGTTCATTAATAATTATCACATGTCATTTGGCTTACAATGCGATACGAACTTTAGCCCGTTCAAAAAATAAAAATATTGAAACAAATGAACTTCGAAAAATAATAATTAAAATTATGGTTTCAACATAAAATTTCTTTTTAGAAATTTTGCAATAAATAATCAAAAAAATTAATTAATAAATTTCATATTGAAAAAATATCAAATGTTATTTTTGAACTCACAAAATTAAGAAGAATTTAATACTATTCCGAAAGTTCTATTTTTACTCTGAAAAAAAAAAATTAATTTGGTGAGAATATTTGTGACTGGTGGCGTGAAGATAAATAAATTTGGTAAAAATAAATTAAATATTTTACCATTGTGCGAACGCACTATGTGTTTAAAGTTCGTAATTGAGGCAAAAATTATTTCTAAATAATCCAGCCTCATAGAATTCGCTGTGGAGACCTCTGTTGTTAAAATAAGCATTTAAAAAAAATTGGTAATAACCCCACAAATTTTGGAAACACTCCATTTTGAGGGTTCCGTACACCAAAGGTGAAAAGGAACCCTATTGTTTTCGTTACGCTGTCCATTTGTCCGTCACAGGTTATTTTCTCAGGAACCTTAAGAGCTACGGACCTGAAATTTGGGCAGAGTATGTAGAACTTTGGCCGCTACAACAAATACATGAGAGTTAAAATCTAAAGGGTGTTCCAAAATGAGCAATGCAAAATATTAAAATCCCATGTAATATACATACATATAATTTTATGTATATAGACACTTAAAATTTGCAAAGTTAATGTATTTTTATATAGACTACAACAATTAACACAAAAATTTAAAAAATAATTCAAATTAAAGGGGTTTCAGTTAATGTAAGTTTGACTATGTACTTTTGACAACTTGCTGAGTCTTGAAACCCGTTGGAGGCAAAGAAGGTACAACTAAAAAAATCCAAAACTATAAAATCGCCAAAACCGAAATAAAATCGCCAAAACCCCGAAAAAGTCGCAAAACGAAAAAAGCGCCAAATTAAAAAAAATCTAAAACTAAAATAATCGTAAAAAAATTCAGTGAAGTGCGACTTTGACCCGCGCAGGAAGGGTTCCGTACGGACACGAGATATGTAATTCAATACGAACTTTAGCCAATATAAACTATAGTTTGGCATTTTTTCGTTTTTGGTGTTTCTTCGGGTTTATGCGTTTTTTAGTTTTGGGGGTTCTTGAATTTATTGGCGCTTTCTGAGTTTTGGCACTTTTTTTCTCGTTTTGGCGATTTTTTGTTTGTTTTTGAAGTTTTATTTAATTTTTGCGATTTTTATTATTTTGGCGTTTTTTTATTTTGGCGATTTTTTCGTTTTTTTCTCGTTTTGGCGATTTTTTGTTTGTTTTTGAAGTTTTATTTAATTTTTGCGATTTTTATTATTTTGGCGTTTTTTTATTTTGGCGATTTTTTCGTTTTGGCGATTTTTTTTAATTTTGGCGTTTTTTTCATATAGGTGATTTTTTTTGGTTTTTGACGATTTTTTTTTTAGTTTTGGCACTTTTTTTTCGTTTTGAGGAATTTTTTCGGTTTTTGGCGTTTATTTTAAATTTTGGCGATTTTTTTCGTTTTGGCGATTTTTTTTAAATTTGGCGATTTTTTTTAATTTTGGTGATTTTTTTCATTTTGGCGATTTTTTTTCACTTAAACAATTATTTTGGTTTTGGCGCATTTTTCGCGTTTTGGCGTTTTTTTCGGTTTTTGGCGTTTTTTTCATATTGGCGATTTTTTTTCATTGAAACGATTTTTTCGAATTTGGTGATTTATTTTAGTGCTAGATTTTTTTTTTTTAATTTTGTCGATTTTTTTTTCGATTTGGCGATTTTTTTTTTAATTTTAGCGATTTTTTTTTCATTTTCCCGATTTATTTCACATGAACAATTATTTTGGTTTTGGCGCATTTTTCGCGTTTTGGCGATTTTTTTCGATTACATAGTCAAAATTGCATTAACTGATGGACCACCCTTTAATTTAAATTTTTTAATATTTTAATGTTAATTGTTGTAGTCTATATAAAAATACACTAATTTTACAAATTTCAAGTGTCAATATACATCCATATGTATGTACATACAATTGAATGTATTTTACATGGGATTTTAACATTTTTCGTCGCTCGTTTTGGAGCACCCATTAATTTTTCAGGTCCGTAGCTCTTACGGTTCCTGAGAAAATACCGTGTGACGGACAGACGGACAGCGTAGCGAAAACAATAGGGTTCCTTTTTTCACCTTTGGTATACGGAACCCTAAAAATCGTCAAATCGCCAAAAAAAAAACAATAAAGAAAATGAAAATAACGCAAAAAACCGAAAACAATCGCCAAAACGAGAAAAAAACCATCAAAATCAAAAAATCGCCAAAACTGAAAAATATATACATATTATATAGGCTAAAGTTCGTATAGTACTAAATCCTATAGTATCCATCTAGTGTCCATTTGAAACCCTTCGTTTGCGAGTCAAACTTTCACTTTACTGAATTCATTGTCATTTATGTCGTTCAAAGTGTTAGGAATTGAAACGAGATTTTTTTCCAAAAACTGAAAGTTGAACATTTAAAATTTTGCCGCTAAAATTGAAATAGAACATATAGTGGAACGTAGTGAAAATTTAAAGAAACAAAAGATCGCTTTTTAAGTACTTCCACAAAAACCACTCACTACATTATGGAAATAGAGGTGATGAAAGAACAATCGGCCCAGTTCTGTAAACCGAATCCGAGTAAATTTCTCGTTTTCAAAAAATTAATAGTGGTCCTGCAGACGTGTTTAATAGCATACACGATAATTTACTTTTCAAGTCGATCGGTTTACAGAACAGGGCCGAATAAAAATAAAATCCCAAAATATCAACAACAATTATACTGTTATTTTTTTTTACTAAAAACAAAAGTATTAACAAACATTAAAAGATTTCAGCAGAGCAGGCCAGCCAGATAAAATAGATATGCAATTATTATTTTTAATTTCAAATAAGACAATATTTACATTTAGCGCCTTGTCCCTGTTACAATCAATGTATATATATGTATGTCGATGTTATTTTTAAAAACCTCTCACATTTACATTGCAGGTGCTTTCTTAAGACCGAGTCACATAGAATTCTTCAACGTTATACGTTTCTCTCAACTGTGATTAACTCAACGACGGAGGAGAATGACTTAATGAATACTTTGTTCACGGACACATTTGAACAGCTTCAATAGTTTATTTCTGCATATTATTAATTACACTTGGGTTCTTTTTATTGATTTCATAATTTTTATTATTTTAAACTATTTTTGCAGCCTAAATCAAAATATACCAGAAAAAGAATCTGCAGTCAAACTACTCAGTTTACTATAAATATTAAAAGTATTTCAACTTAGAGTCTAAGCACAATGTTTGCGGTGCGGTGCGATTTCTCGTTGCGGGAGAGAAAAATAAACACAATACAACGGAAGACGGCGCCGGCAATACTTGTCATTGTTTGTTTAAATTTGTATTAATTTTTTTGTGCATACATTTTTATAACTAAAAACAAAAAATGATTAACATTTTATACATTCGCAGATATATTTGATATGTTTTTTTAAACTTTTATAAGCTATGACAAAAATGTTCGAAATTCAAAATCATGTTTTTCTTACAATAATGGTGTGAACACAGCCAATTATTCAAAAACTACGGCAACGTCAGCAAGAGAAAGAGTGTCGAAAATTGAGAGAATAAGAAAGTCCGCAATGAAAATAAAATAGATTTTAATTTTATTCCGTCCCGCACAGCGAATTTTTACTTCAAAATCGTATGGAAAACCGCACCGCAATAAAAAATCGTTACATTGTGTTCAGACTCTTAGTTGTAAGTTAAAATAGGCGACGTATAACGTATGATAGATTCTATGTGGCCTTGCCCTTATGGATTCGTCTGATACAGTGTTGTAGTTTGCCAAACTTAACAGAAAACAACTATAACGAATGCGGAGTGCCACGTACTCCCAACATGAGAAGAATACGAAAGAGAGGAAAATTAGTTAAAATATACGCTTCGTGCTATAACATCTACGCCCAACATTCTCTGCATCGCTCACCAGTCGCTGACTCACGTAGCAGGGTCAAAAACCTAAATGTAAATGCACAAAAGAGATAATGACCAACCGGCGGAGCAAGCAACTAGTGAAATATTGAAATCCGAATTGTAACGAAACGCATGATGGAAGGAAACCCACAATGAAAGAATTAAAGATAAATCATTAAAAGCAATAACTAAAGGGTTTACTAATTTAGTACACAATCAACCAGTGTGAAGTTAACAACACGTTATTTAGCATAAAACACACAAGAAAAGGAGTGCACAGTAATGAAATAAATTTCACTGGCAGAAAACAAAAAATTAAGTGAACGCATTCCGTTTTTTATCTTTATAGATTTCTTTGTCATTTTTTACAAAAATATTTATAATTACATACATACACAGCCGTTAATATGAAAACCGTAAGTGTATTTAATATCAGTTTAAAAAGGAAGTTGAAAACAAATCTAGTGAATTACAGAAACTACAAAAAAAATATTTGAAAACAAAAACGTTTATTATAAATTTCTTATCTTAATATTGAATGTACATAAATATGTAAACGCATAATGTTTTTCGATAAGTTCATACATAAGTATGTATGTGCATATATTTTTAGACCATAAAGTTTCAAATAAATCAGCCATATGTTTATCAGTTATTCCATATAATTCCGTATAAGTAATATGTACATATCGCACACTAAATCATAACGAGTCACAACTTAAAAAATTTCAGATGCTGAGTAGTGGGAAAAAACTGTTGATTTTTGGTCAGTAATGACGAAAGTATGTAACATAAAAACAAGCATAATGGTATTTTATATTCTTCAAGAAGATTTTATTGCAAAAGAAATTGTTGCGGGTATTAGAAATTGGTTCAATTAACTGGTTTACAAAAAAATAAAACCCCTTTGATAATTTTAAGTTGTGACTCTTTATGATTTAGTGTGCGATATGTGATTACACACAGCCATACATATGTACATACATATGTATGTACATATTTAGGGAAGACATTGAACACTGCCCTCCATTTTTATTATTAAAGCACAAATACTCCGTTTTATTAATAGAAATTATAAATAACCCACACAACATCATCATATTATTGAAACTACTAATCTGTTACATTTTACAGATAATCCTGTTATTAGTTTGTCTGTGCCTTTTGGCAACGACCACAAACGCCGATAAGTCGCACAAGCATCAAGGAAACCTTGTAAAAAGCGGCCATGAGGAGCATAAAGAACACAGCGAAGTTCAAGATGTAAAGAAAGATGAAGCTGATCCAAAGATCCATTCGGAAACAAAGCCCGAACAAACCGAAACAAAACCTAAACATACAGAGACCAAACCTGCTGCCGGTACTGCACGAAAGCACCGTAATAATCATCATGGTAAAAATAAAAAGGGCGGCACTAACACTGAAGCCCATAGTGGTCGTTCACGCAAGGTGCAACAAACTAAACCCAACAAACACAATGGTCAACGGTCCCATAGCAATAAGCATCATGGTCGCAAAAATAGTCGTGGCAAGCAGACCAAATAGATAGATAGCAATAAAGAAAACCGTACAGAATGTAGTGTTTTGTTTATCGAAAAAAAAATTATATAAAATTTATTTAATAAATATGAAATTAAAACAAACGAAAGTATAACTTTAGTGTCCTTAATACAAAGAAACTCTTTAAGGTTTGCCCAATGTTTGAAGTAAAGAAAATCATGTTTATATTTTGCTAAATAATGTTAAATATGTGTATTCAAAAAGATTTTGCTAATCGTGTCCATAATTATGAAAGTGGACTAAGAGCCAATTTAACCAACTTATTTAAATATCAATTCATATTTAAAGTTAATTTCTGCATACAAAATTACATTAATTAAAACCGACATTTAAATGTGAATTGATATTTAAATAGAGTTGGTGAAATTGGCCCTGAGTCATAGACATTTTGCTTTAATAAATATTAAATTAAATTACACACAACTTAAAAATAAGAACACATTCAGGGGTGTCACAGAAACCAATGTTATCAGAATTGGTTTTGAAAACGACAAGAAAAAATGCTTTGGTGTCATGAAAACCAATGTTGTCATTTTTATGTTCGAATGGAATTGATATCGGTTTCAGGTGTCATAGAAACCAATCTTATCGGTTTTGTTATTGGAAATAAACCAAGCACCTAACAGCTGTCAGTTTTAATTTTGGCGAATTTTTATTTTTTGTAAAATTTTAAGTAAATTTACTTATTTTTTTAAATGTTTGACTAATAAATGAAATCTTTTCACATATTTTATGGTATACTATAATACTCCTTTCAACTCCAATGCAACTACCTGTAGAAGAAATCATATACATAAGTATGTATGTATTTATGTATTGTAAAAATAGTCCCTTGATCTGCATTTATAATTGATGTCCGTTTCCAATCGGACCCAATTTTGATAAATGAACCGATCCATAACGTCTATATAGACGACTTATGTATATCGTTCCCGGCTGATATTTTATAAGATGCTTCCGATAAAAACAGCAACGAAGCCATTTGTTTCAAAACCGGAATAATTTAGACTGCGATAAATTCTCTTTAATACTATAAGGTACCAAGGCAAAACAAGTAAAATTAAAATTTGTAAACAAATAAGCAAATGTGAGCAACAGCTGATTCGATCATTGGTTTCAGTTACATTCGAAATTAACAAAACCAACTTGGTTTCATGACATCAAATGAAACCAACATTGGTTTGCAAAAATGACAATCAGCAAAAACGACATGGTTTCTTTGACACCCCTGATTAATTCAATAATTTTCAATATAATAGAAAATGTACATTGAGATACTTAAAAACAAATAAAAACACAAATTAATGCTGCAAATTAATATTTTTCCATATTGAAATAAGAAATTTCAACATGACTAGACTTTCGTTAATGTTTCTTATTACTTTAATATGGTATTTATAGATTTTAATCTGTTTTTTTCTCTGGGTTATGTACACCCAGAATATTAATCGAGACTAGCACAACTCTAAATTAAAATATTGCTTTGTATAAAAATATTTTTTTGATTTATTCAAATGTAATCCACTAAATATCTCGACACAATAAATATATGTATGTCTTAGAATAGTTTCATAATTATGGGCACAATTGTGGCATCAATTCTGTGACAAAAAGAAATAAGTGCTTCTTAAGTCGAAATAAGCTTATTTTGAGTTAATGGTTGGTACCTTCGTAATCTGGATATTTAAAAGTAGCCTTGGTCAAAATCTCAATTCATTTGTGTAATTTTACAGGAATTTATAGCAATATGACTTATCCGACTTATCTTTCTTAGACTTCTAATCTCATTTGAAATAATAGCTTAATTTAGGCCATACTTTGGCATATTTCAACTTTAATGTATTACTTATAGTGTGTAGAAAGATGTTTGCTTAAAAAATACATCATCAATACATCATTCATTTAAATTTCGTTTTGGATTTATGAATTTCTTTATAAATATATTTTTTTAAACGAATACGAGTACATATCTAGAAATGGCCGAATATTTGGGAATTTGAATACGCATAACTAATTCATACATACAGTTTAGGAATAAGATCTCCATAAAACCATAATTTGTGGAGATTGAGGACACTTTGAAAGAAATTGAAAAAATATGTTTGCCAATATTTGGAGTGCGTTCATGAGTAAGCTTATTTAGTTTTTGCCTACGCACTGTGCTAGTCTAACAAATGACTTTAATACAGTGAATTAAATTGTATTTTTTTTAAATAAAAACTTTTTAAACTATGCAATTTGTTTTTAACTCATTGTTACGTTATTCCCCCGGGGGGTTCATAGTTTTGTTACCATCTGTTACTGAGGGTTTAGGGGGGGGGGGGGGTCAAAAATCGGAGAAAACAGCGTTACGTAATATATGGACAGCCCCTTTTCAATACAAGTTGTCGAGTTGCCGTTAAATTAAACCAAGCATGTATTTTAAGTTTTGACTTAACATTTCTCGTATTTAAGTTGAATTTCCAGCCCTGTAGTACAATAAAATTGTATGGTGAATATTTTTCATATTTTCAATATTGAACCACACGGAGAAAAGTTTAAATGTTGCCCAAAAATGCCCCATAAGATTTCAAAAGAGTACTCATTCGTAAAATGCAAGTGCGAAAAATTACGAAATTAATCCTTAAAAGTATGGCTGACTTTCAAAACTTCAATTGCTTTGTTTTCGAACAAAGTGTAGTGTTTCATAAGGCCTCATTCCAAAACAATCGGCCCTGTTCTGTTAACCGAATCCGAGTAAATTTCTCGCTTTCAAGAAATTAATAATGGTCCTGCAATTGTGTTTAAAATCATACACGATAATTTTCTTTCAGTTATGATATTCGAGAATCTATATATGTAATAGAAAAATTAAAAAAAGTAAAAAAAAATTTCTATTATAGGAGTTAGTTTTCTAAAATCGTGGGGTTTGAAATCAATCGGTTTACAGAACAGTTTAATATGAAATTAAATGAGTATTTAATATCCAAAAAATCCTTTACAGACAGCATTAAACATATTTTTTCTAAACCTACACATTACTATATACTGGAATATAAACATTTTTAAATACTTCTAGCCCAATTTTGTTGATTTATTTTCAGAACATTTTTTCATAGGAACAATTGTATACACAAAAGAAATTTTTATGGTTATTTATTTATCAACGCAAAATTACAAATACATTTTTAGATAAGATTTATTGTCAAATCGATAACAATTATTCTATAGTACAAACATATTGCGCATATTTTTAACACTTCACACTGGGCCTGAATATTATCGAAATGAATTAGATGCACCCGCGTTAGCCAATTAATGTTAGTTATATTATCGGCCAAGAAATTGGTCAGACAATAATTTTTGCGGAATTTTTTGAAATACAATTTGAATTTTTAAAGGTAGAGGTCCACAGCTCGATTTTTGCGCCTTATGCTTTACACGCGTTTCATCCTCTTGTTTCATTCTATACTTTGTTCGCTTTGAGTTACATGTACTGCTTTTCATGCGCCATTTTATTTTTTTTTGTTTTTGTTTGTTTTTACTGAGAATTTTTTTTTATTGAACAAAAATAAAAAAATTATCCACGGCAAAATAATATTTATCGATAACGTAAGAAATAAAGTATTATTTAACATCTTTAGCTTTCAAGAACAGCTGACTTTCATTCATGATGCTTGTAACGCGTATAAAAGTAGAAAGTAGACCTACTGTTTGCTTTGAACGCGTCTACGCGTTCTGCGCTTGTGGCAATGTAACTTGTCATATACTATTACATTGATTCTACTTTTTTACAGATGCATAGAAAGCGTACCGCGCAAAAAGTGAGCTATGGACCTCTACCTTTAAACTTAAGTCTACCTGAATTTCCCGTTCTCATAAGAATTCTATGTAAAAAATTTGCGGAATTATTATATTAGCAAACTTTTCACTTTTCAATCTACTTGCAAATATTGACTTCAAAAGGAAAAAAAAAAGTCAATGTCGAAATGTCAAGTTTTTGACATTTATATTGTATTACAAAAATATTATAACAACGAACGGATGCTTTTTTCGCCAATTCAAACGAGACACACACAGAATATATCGTAAGTTGTACGTCTCCTTTTTCAACTGACAACTAGGTTGTATTTATTTTGATTTGACTCCGTTAAATTTTTTCTTTTAGGCTACACCAAAGACCGTATCTAGGCGGATAATCCCCTGACGTTGGATCATTTGAAATTAATTAGGCCTAAGCTTTTATTTAATCGACTCCATCTATTATTACCCCCATTGGAGATATCCCAGAGATGTTCAATTTGATTGTGGTCGTAGACTGTGGCGGGTGTTGCAGCTATTTGGGTGTGGGATACAACAAGGCAATGGTCTTTGGGCCGGCGTTTTGGAACTGGTAAACTTTCTTTTAACGCTTTAAAAATTTAATTTATCAATACTCAAATGAAATTTTATATATAAGAGATCCAAGTGTACAATTCCTTTTGAAGCTCATAGTGTAGCAGTTTATCAAAATAAATTGTTTTTTATCGACATCACAGTAAAAAGTAAATTTCTGGTGTTTTTTTTTATTGTACAATATAAATTTGTTTGCTCAACACCTTTCGTTATTAGGTTGTAGGAAAAAGTAGTTAAAGAACTCATACCTACGGCGTTTACAAATCTAATAATTCTCCTCCATAAAAATTTAACTGAAATTAATTTAAATGCATAATTTTTTCTCAGAAGTAAATAATTTTTATATATTTTTTTTCCTTCGACTTTTAACTTTAAAAACTTCTAGATAATGCGATGGTAAGTCTTCATTATCAACTCTAGAATCTGGAGACATAAACATTGGTATTATGGTATACCTTCTCAACAGTTATTTCTTGAAAAACCAGCAGTAATCAAAGAGTTCTAAAAACATTCGTTGACAAATGGCAACTAAATTCATTTGAGGGTTAAAATTTTATATTACTAAGACGCAGCTCACAAACTGCTACTAGAAAAGAAAACTTAAACCACATATCTATGAACAGATGTATTTCAGATTAACCTGAGCACCTGCTCTTACGACCAAATCTCACGGTGGTCTAAACACTCGGTGAACGTTGGACTTTCACTATCGCCCCTATGAACCCTTAGAATGTACCATGTGTCACTCCACGAGCACATACATATGTAGGTTTCAATCTTTGATCATAGTAGTTATCCCTGTACTACGTTCCAGTATATTGCTGAGGTACTTAGAGCTATCTTAACTCTCGCTGCGCTCGTTATCGAACGAAATTATGAAATATTTCCACATAAACTCTATTGAAATATTTCTTAATTTCGTTCGATAATGAGTGCCGCAATTTGCCCCCAGTACTTCTGTTGTATGGCAACAGCACCTAGAATAGCGTCTAGCATTGATTTAACACTGGGAAGCCAAGACTATTGTCCCTACATTTTTGGTAGCAACCACAGCCACCACGTACGATTCTCCAAGTTCACACGCCACTAGTGTAATTGCTTACAGCCACGGCGAGGTCTCCAAAAGAATTCCTCACTATTGCCGGCACAGTTCAACCACTCATCAGAGCCAGACGTATGCATGTGCCGCCAAAAATCTAGTGCCTACGACACACAGCTCAACATCGTCCCTTTAATTCCCTGGGGTAGGACGAAATCGACCTTTTAGCCAAGGATCATGACAATCACTACACTCATCCAAACTCTTAGAGCAGCCTGGCTGTCAGGCAACCGGCAAACACGGCACCACAAATAAGCCTATGGTTTGACCTGGAAGTTTCACCCCTAAAGGCTTCACCTCTATCGCATTTTGAACTCGGGCAGTTCCAGGTGACGCTGCGCCTATTTTTTTTTTTATAAATATGTGTACATTCGTTGCTCTGTTATTGCAGAGATTGTTACTAAGTTCTATGGCTAAAAAAGCCAAAGGATTGTCAACGGACCCCAGCTGGGGTCCTCGGAATCGCTACACCCGTAATCTCCGAAAAAAGGGAATGCACATATGCACTCGCATACTTTTATATTAACTTCACATCTCGGTACATTTTAGACCGATTGTAAAAATTATTTTTTTATATCTGAGAAGGTATACCTTCCCATTGGTCTCATTGTAAAGAAAAGTATTACATGCCCACAAATTTTTTTATTTAATTTTATGATATTCTACTTATTTGATTGCTGCGAAACATTCCAAACACATTTGGTTGTTGTAATTACATAATTTGAAAGTTGAAAAAATGGAAAATTCACGCCGTTCTACCTTGAGCTCTAAAATACACACAATGCTCCATTTAAAACAATGGACGGAGTCACGCCGATTAAAATTTAATATTTAATTTTAATTGGTTCTAATTTACCAATTTTTACAAGACTTAAAACGCACTCTTAGCTGTAAAAACTGCAGTGTTGGATTGAAAAAATGGGCTGAGGTACGCCCATTAAAATTAAATTTTTTATTTCACGTACTTCTTATCTTCTTCTATCAGATCTTTGCATTGAAGTCGGTTTTTTTGCAGAATTATTATACATACATACATATATTTATGTATGTACATACTTAATTACTGTACATATGTACATACATATGTACATATTTCTTATAACCGTAACGAAAGCATCTTCTTCAATTTTACTGGAAGCCATAAAAAATACATACACACATACATATGTATATGCATATATACATGTATGTATATACATACATACATATATAATATATACATATGTATGTATGTATATATTTGGTTAAGCTATAAAAAATAAAGCGAAATATAATAAGAAGGTAAGACAAAGTTTTAATTTCAATATTTTTTATATACCAAGTTTTTTGTATTTTAATTTACTCTTCGTCTGTCCGTAGTGTCTAAAATAATTGTTATTTGCACTTCAAAAATATACCCATACACTTAATAATAATGATCATAGACATTGTCGTCAACATCATTTCCATGATCATCACAAAAAACTCTTACTTTAAGCAAACATACAACCAAACATACTTAAGTACGTACACATTCAGTTCATAATCCATAATCTTACAGTGGGTCAGCATGTTACCAATTTTTGCGTAAGTATTTAGTGCGCGGATTTGAATTGAAAGGAAAGCATAACTACTGAATTTACTTTTCGGATAACGTCTCGGGCTTTTACATGCATATATAAAATATTTCCCAAAGGTGTCAAATCGCATGATCTTGGAAACCAATTTACGATAAATTACACCGGTCAACAAAAATAAAAATTAATTTGCGTAACATACCTATTTTGATTATATAAGTATGTAAATAAATCTATATAAAAATATAAAATATTTGCTTTTTAAGTAATTATAGCATCTTTTATTTTCGCGCCTGCATAATGTCGGTATTGGTGAACTATCACTGTCGAAAGGAATGTAAGCGGGCGGGAGCAGTGTTTGTTGAGAGTCGTTGTACACGGTGGTATGTGTTTGCATCAGTGCTGCCACAACCAAAAAAATTTTTCATCCAAAATTCGCTTTAAAAGTTATCAAATGAGAAAAAATATTACCAAATTTCAATAGTAGTATTTTTATTAAATAACATCCCAGCAAAAAAAAAGAAACTCCAAAAAAGTCATGAAAATGTAGAGTTTGCGATCTGCAAGTAGTGAAAATTTCGATCCGTTCTAATGATTTTTACATAGGGTTGTCCTTGCAAGAAGTTCTATTTTTCGATGACTGGTCACTGAATTGGAAGCGACATTAATAAAAATTCCCTCTTTTGTGTTCTATGATAATATTTTTAGCCAGAAATAATTCATAGTCAGGCTTAAGTTCAGTAATTTCAATTCTTATTGAATGAAATATTTGTATTAATTAATGTGAGTTTCTAAAGAAGAGAAGAAAAATTAAACTTAGACTTTAAGCTGGGGGAAATACCGATACTTTTATGTGCAGCCACGCACTTCATCAGCACCTTAGTCTTTCTAGTTGGGTAGAGATTCTTATTAACATCAGCTATTTAACTTAAATTTACAATGAAACGGAATATGAGAAGCGATTGTTGTGTATACAATTGATTTACCTTCGGTAAACACATTTATAAGTATCACTATTAATTTTCTGTTTTTCCATTTTTCTATTTATGTTAGCACGAAATTATATTACTCTACCCAAGTATGTTTAATGTCCCTCTATTCTATTGGCTTATCTTTTACGATCATCACATTAATTATTCTTACTTATTCGATGTACCATCGGTACATGCATGCAAGTATTATTGTTGTGGTCTTATGTTACTAATATTTTTATCTAGGAAAAATGGTAAATAGTTAGCTATTTTAACAATTCGTTTCTTTTTATACGAACTTAAACCCGAAACAGTGATTTCATGTAAATTGAAGCAAATAACTTCAATTTTTTTAATGGGATTTAAAATGCATACATAAGCTATGAAAATTCGACTAATGCCTTTCCAAAGGACTTTTTCATTAAATGATGCAACCGAGGCGGGAAAAATTTATGCAAATTTATAGATAAAGTGTTTCTTTATTAATGCCCATGAATTTATTTTTGGAAAACATGAATTTGAACCAAATATCGTCAAGTTTTCAACTTGGAATTTGCTGAGGGTTATGCACTTTTCTTGGGAAGGAGGCGATGAGGGCGGACAAAAGTGGTCACCTATTGTGGACCACATAGTACTCTAAAAACATGCATACTCAGAATTACTGGAAGTTCGAGTTTTCAGGAGATTTTCGAAAAAATTTAAATTTCTCCAACTAATTAAGATTTTCAAAGATGTGACCAATTTTTTTAGGAAGGAGGTGGTACGGGCGGACAAACGTGGTCACCGCCCATGGAGCACATGTAGTACAGAGTTGCGACCATTTTTAAATTAAAATCTTAAAAAGTACAACATAAGAAATATGTACATGTGTATCATTATTTTGGCAAAAAAATAACCAAAATGATAAAAATATTCACATCTCCACATTAAAGAAAAAAATAACCACTTTTGGTTAGAAATAACCAAAAACGGCCCTGGTTTGCATACATACGATACCCGCTCCAATACCACATACAGATAGAAATCCTGGACGTAATCCGCCTATGTTGGAAAATCAAGTACTCTACCATCAAAGAAAACTTCATGAAGAATTTTCTTGTTTCTTTAGTAAGGAAGATAGACTCTGTTTTTGTCATGACGTGAAAGATTTATTTGAATCTTTTATTGACAGTTCAACAAAAAGTCTAAAAGCTGTTATACTACAGAATGGGAACAAATGTCCCTCTATTCTATTGGCACACTAAGTATATCTTAAAGAAAATTATGACAGAAAAGCTATTAACTGCAATTAAATATATGGAATATAGGTGGAAAGTTATTGAAGACTTTAAGACGGTGTGCTTTTTGACCGGAATGCAAGGTGGATATACTAAATACTCCTGTTACATTTGCCTGTGGGATAGTAGAAATAATGCCGCTCACTACCGTCAAAAGAATTTGCCTGTACGTACTGTGGAAAATGCAATAATAAGTGGAGAGATAAATGTCGATCCTAAAACTATATTAATGCCGCAATTGCATATTAAATTGGATCTGATTAAACAATTTTTAAATGCTCTTAAACATGAGTCCGAAGCTTTCAAATATTTTAAGTTTTTTTCCCAAAACTTTTAGAAGCGAAAATTAAAGCTAAAATTTTTGTAGGCCCTCAAATAAAAAAATCATGGATTGTGATATTTTCCCGGATTTAGCAATAAGGAGAAAAAACCTGGAACATTTTTAAGGCAGTAGTTCATGGTTTGCTTGGAAACCATAGTGCTGAAAATTATGACGAGCTGATCACTACCATGATTACGAACTTTTTTCCATCATCGAATGTAGAATGTCTCTAAAGATGCACAAGCTACATTCTCATTACGACAAATTTAGAGATAATATATAGGAGCTTATTCGGAAGAGAAAGGAAAACGTTTCCTTCAAGATGTAAGAGGCGTTACCAAGGCCAGTATACCGAAAGCATTATGGGGTTCAATATTTGGGGTTAATAATAAAAACTTCTACTGAACATGACAGGAAAAGTAAAAGCGTTCATTTGTAAATGTTTATACTTTATTTTAAAACTTCTATATTAAGAATGAATCATAAATGGGGGTTCGGTATCTCTTAATAAATCATCATCATCATCAGCAAATTCAGAACTATTTCTTATTTTTTTTATTTCTTGGTATTAAAGGAATAAAAATTAGGTATGTCTAACCCGTGGGCAAATATGTTGTAGACCGGTGTTATTCGTTCACTGAACATATCTTTCGATAGACCAATTGTGACATGTGCTGTGCTGCATGTTGCTTCGTCTTGTTGGTACTATAGCTTCTGTACATTAAGAGAATTCAGTTTTGCTAGAAAAAGGTCAATAGTTATGGGTCTATAGCGGCCATAATTAACTGTAATTTTAAAGACTACGTGTATTCCTTCAATACCAGCTCAGCCAGGTTTGTGAGACGTGTATGTACGTATATCAATATATTGAGAAAGATGACTGGCTTCCACCGCGCAAACCTGAAGTGGATATACCCTACTGGCATCCCTTGAAGACTCAATTTCGGTATAAAATCTAAGATAATACACCAATATCATCTGAAAATACTCCACAGCCAATGGCGCAATTCATTCTTAAAACGTCAGTGAACCATATAATAAAAAGATGTGTTAAAAGCTATAGATATCCTATTAAAGGTCAAGGTCATATGAGTAAGAACATATTGATGAGTATATGTAAATATTTTAGGTTCAAGTTTTTTGGTTCTCTTTTTGCATATTAAGAACTCAAAATAAGTCCAAGCTAAAATATAAGTCTCAAAACTCATAAAATCCCCCTCATGACTCAGGAAAACATCAAAATTTTAAATCTAGAATATTTTGAATAAATGCGTTTTCTTCACCACTGTGCGTACGCAATACTAAAGGAGAAGTTTTTAAAGTAAATACATTAACTTACAAGAGATGGTATAGTGAGTAAGTATCCTCTCATGTCACTACACTTACGGAATACCTAAGATAGAGGGTTATTTTAGGGGTTTTGAATCCCCTGCCTTTAAATGTCTGTCATATTATGTGTCATTTATTTAGTGAAAGGTTTGCAATTTTCGCATATGGGATCGCGTAAAAGTAGTTACAACTTAATATAAAAAACATGTGGTGGTTCAAACGTGACCACTTTTTGAGTATTACGGAGTGATTAAGGTAGTAATAGTCGACCTACTGTGCAAGGAATTGCAAAGTGTTCTACACACTTTAAGAAAAACTTATCGAATACAACATTAAGACGTTATGCTATGGGAAACCCAGAAAAGGCGTAATAGAATAGGTAGTAGGGAGTTAGGTTAGGTTGCTGGCAATAAAAAAATTGTGTACACTCTAAAACACTTTTGATGAAAATTACTTTACAGACTACACAACTATGTTTTTTGACCTTTTGTTGATTTTTGAGCACAATATGTTTAATTTTTAATAAAATACATATGTTTAATCATTGGTGAGAGTAAATTTCATGTACGGCCTTTTCATTAAAATTGCAAACATTCACCAAACACTTGATCAGAATATCGGAACACAAATTATTTTTAAGAACACTGTTTTTATTAGAAAGACTTCGTTAAATGCACTAAATCATTATGATAATTGTTAAACACTTTCTTGCATTTTGAATACGCATAAATTCATAATCATGTACATTTAAATGAGAGATTCTTTTAATTTTGCACATAAAATATTTTCCAGTTTCACGATATTTACTATTCACTATTTACATAAAAAACATACTATGAGTAATCTTATTTACATATAAACTACTTTTAACACGAGAAATTTAATTTTAATTAACTTAACTCTATTGTAACTTGTACGCTTTTGTACTTCTATTTTTTAGTTAAACATATTTCTGCTTTTTTACGCATATATGCTGAATTTTCAACAAATTTTACCCTATTTAGACATATCTGGTTGTATTTTAAGTACAATTTCCTTAAAAATAAACACTTTTAGCAGTAGATTTGAATGTTTGTGTAAAAGAGGACAAATACTGTTTTTTTTTGATACAAACAACAACAAAATCGATATAAATTTAGACATTAAGAATATTTCAACAACAAATTAGACAATATATGATCCTAAATTTGGGCCAATGTTGTAGAGTGTATACCACTTGTTTCCACCAATGGATGTCCTTTATGATCGTATGTACCGAATTAAGAATGGTTAGAGTTGGGTAAAGGTAGAGAGTATTGTGTATAAGACTTTCAGGAAATAGGAAAGAAAGCGAAAGTAACGTGCAAGATCATTCCTCTCATTCTCTTTCTCGCTCTCTCAAAATTTGTAAACAATGATAGAACCTGCCAATGTTTCTCATGAAGGAGTACATTCCTTTAGATCTATAATTTATAGTTCCAAGAAGTAACAGCAAGCGAAATGGCGGTCATTAGTGCTGGACAAAGGCACAGAAGATATATAATCATCTTTTTTTCAGATTAACGGATCAGTAGTAATTTTAGAATGAACCTATATTTTTGCATGGTTATCAAAACTGCAGCTCTTCCTGATCAAATCCACGAAATGCATTCATATTCTTCGAAAATGAATAAATTGTATTGGTCTCTTCATATCGAGGAGAGGCTACAAGAAGCAGGTAGAGCCATTTTATCAACTGAAATGTGATGTATTTATAAGTAAATCGTCAAAACGGTTCCAGTAAGGTGAGGATTGAATTCTAGTTATATCCTGAAGTAAACCTCTTTCCGTCACCATGCCATCCACAATCAAAGTTCAAATAATAGTTCCATGTCGTCTTAGCCTGGGAATGACTGGGAATGTTCGAATTTACACCTGTAATTGTGTAACCATGATACTAAACGTTGCTGTCCACGACTGGTGTAAATAGATTATTACTACTTATGTATTATTAATAACCATCAACAAGTTTATGTCCGTCACTAGACGGCCCTAATAATTATTTTTTAGATTTAAGATTTGAATACTTATTCTTAGTTCATATTTGAAGATACAATAAATAAATACACGTATTAAAAGATCAGTAATAAAAGTTCATGTAAATACGTAGTATTAGCAAATTTATCAATATATCAACACTGTATGGTTCTATGGCCAGTTTTCTTGAACTTTAACTAGAATAAAAGCCAGTGGGAATTTCTGAGGGTTAGTAACTGAGGAATAGTTCTAAGACTTCTCATGGATTTACCTAATTATATCAGTTGACCCTCACCAATGAAAACGCCATGTCAAAAGGATGTTTTTTTCGTGTAAATTTTCAGACTTAAAGCTGGTCCCTATCACTTTTAAACTGGTCACGAGACTTATTTTGTAACAGGTTGTCTTCCCTTTAGGGTTTGGCCAATTTGCGCTCTTTCAATTACAGATATTTCTCACTGCAAGGCGAAAAGATATTCTGGTCCTGAATTCATTAATGCAAGCAGTGTTTCTGGAACCATCTTTATATACAAGATATCTGGAAGGTTTCCATGATTTCAATTTTAAAGTGATTAGTCAGATTTTAAAAACGTATCGCTTTATGAACTCTGTCGTATCTATTCACAATAGTACATAAGAAAACGATACGATTACAGCACACGGAGACCAAACCAAAATCAAGTCCAAATAGTAGGCTATAAGTCGGACCAATGCTGAAGAAAGCAATTGCTTTCACAAGATGGTGGCAACAGTGAAACAAACCACATTGATTGCAACCTAAACTGGAAAAAAAATTAAGGGCTCAGTTAGCCGACTATAACGGAATGTAACAGCAATGGTAGGAAACAGCTGATCGTTATTGTTATGTGAAAAGCAATGAAAATATAAAGGCTCAGTTAGCTGACTGCAATGTAATGTAACTGCAACGTAGGACACTGCTGGTCGATGTTTTTATATGAAAAGTAGGTTACGTTACATTACTTATCTATAGCCATTTTCAGCTGATCAATATTGATCAGCTGTTTCCTACTGTTTCAGTTACATTACATTACAGTCGGCTAACTGAGCCTATACATTAATATCCACACAACAATATCGATCAGCTGTTTCTAATCGTTGCAGTTATATATCATTACAGTCGGCTTACTGAGCTTTAATAGTTGCTATTACGATCATTTATTAAACCGAAATTTATTATATTGAAATTGAAATTCTTCCATCAGCACATCGCACGATTGCCCACATATATAAGGGCAATTTTAAAAATTGTCATTTCTGAAATATCTTTCGGACTTAGCCCCAAGTGACGGATTATTTTCACCTTCCATGTATAAAGTCATTGAACTAACGAGTGTCTATTTTAAAGGTATTGAGAAATACTGAAAGAGATACAAAATTGGAAAAACTTTGAATGCAAAAACCTTATGATACAAAAAAAGAATGTTTGAAAACCAAGTTGGATCAAGCAAGTATTAGGCTTTTTTTAAGTTAACAATTATTTTTTTACCTACAAATTTTGAGAATTTGCTGCGATTGAAGTAAAATTCTACTCACGATAATAAGCAATCACACATGCTCACGAGAGCGTTGACCATCTCTTGCATGGATATACATACATACAGAAATATGTTTATACGCATTTATGAGGGGTCAACTTAATCATTAAAATGTTACACTTACTACAACAACAAGAAATTTTAATGGTACAAAGAAACAAAGACAACACTCCAGTTTATTTTATTTTATTTTTTGCATTTGGTTTTTTAATTAAACTGGAGTTAATTCTCATTCATTCATCATATTAAACTTATGAATTTTGACGTGGCTACAAAACTAAATATAAACTCTTCAAAAGAAAAGTTATTTAACAAACAACAATTGCAAAGTTAGCGAAATTAAGTGCCAAATAAGCTTTAACAACAACACATGTTTGAACTTCATTAACTGCCACACTCGTATGTAAATTTAGCACACATTTTCTTGTGTAAATATTGTTTCGTAATGTCGTTAAATGATTCAACTAAAAACTTAGCAAATAAAATGATTTAAATAAGTTCTTAGCTACTCGTACATAGTTTCAATTAACAAGGGACAGAGTTGCGAAATATCAGAAGAGAAAATTTAAGAATAACAGAAGTTGATTTGAAAATTACATACAATAATATTTCTTTGCTTTTTAGGTATAGGAATGAAAGCCCTGTGTTTGATTAGATTCCCTTTGGGGACTAGACTTGTATCGATTATAAAACCCGTTTAATTTAAATGGGTTTGATCATAGGATTTTGTCTAACATGAGCTACTGAAAAAGTTCGATAGAAGTCCATTGGAGACCTTTAGGTCCCTTTCAACAAATTTCTTCCCTTTCCCATAGAGAATATGAGAGTCCAAGTATGTTTAGTATTACATCAGTAAGCTGCCTGTTTCTCATGACAAGCTCACTGATATCCTATATATATTAGAACTCGTACCTCATGGAATCTGCTAATCATACAACTAAATCTGTGGAGTTGAAGCCTCGTTCAATGGCATATAACATGCACCAGTGTTACTCGTTCTCTTTCATCCCCATATAGCCTGCAAAAATCCGGGATCGCTGCCTAATAATTGTTGAACTTTGCTCTAACTTAACATTGACTCCTACTACCATACTAACATCAGTCAAAACTCCTATTAGGACCATAAGAACCTTTTTATTCGTTCATATTTAGTCAGGTCAATTCTTGGTAACAAGTTTCTCGATATTATGCAATATTCTAAAACTATTCATGGCTCTTAATAAACGATTATTGAGTTCTCTTAAAAGGTGATTAATCAGGGGGTTAGCGAAAGTTTCACTCACTCTAATCTTGCCCATATGTCGGCAGTCTCATTTCTCTCAACATTGTAATATCTTCGAAGCCAGTCTTACCTGTATACCTGTTGATTAGCCCGTAGTGCCCTCTTAGGAATTTTTGTCATTGAGGCACCTCATTGCCATGTTGAACCCGCTAATATATTCGAGTTTATACTCCACGATATTTTTTAGTCCGTCGTCTCATCTGCTAGTCTGCCACATACTTCTGTGGCATTTCAGACTCGGAGAATGGCAATTAATATGTTCTAGTGTTTCTCCTCTTCATAATCATATAGAATGAAAAAAATCAGATGTTTCAGCCTCTCTTTTGCTGATTTTGTTCTAACCGAGCAGTAAATACTTAAAACTCTTAATAGGACCCTTAGAACTCAGTCATTTATCCTCAATAGCAGTTTGTATTTCGTAAGGCCATCCTTGGCCATAAAGCCGCCCTTGAGATCATCTTCCTCTTTCTGCATCTGGGAATAATCATTCATCTTAAAACCAGTTTATTGAATTCTATGTAAAAGTGATAAATCGGTGTTTTAGTTATTGAATTCTCTGTAAAACTGATTAATCGGTGTTTTAATCGAATTTTCCTTCACCATAATATTGCCAATTCCTATTTCCTTCAAAATGTTAATGGCCTGGACATCAGTCTTGCACTGTAATTGTTCATAAGCCCATAGTGCCTTCTTACAATCACATAAAAGTTTTTAACTGACAATGTGCACCTTGGAAATCTTAAACTCTGCCTGACTATCAACAAAGAGACCAGCTATTCTATAAATATCTGCCATTTTTTTCAACAAGAACAAATAGCTGACTTCACCAATTCAAAATGTTCCAGCTTGTAATTTTTCTCAGCATATGCTTAGAATAGGATTTTACTTTTGGAGTAAACTGAGAACTACCCAGAGCTATTATATGGGTTGGACAGTTTTTGAGGGCACTCTTCTTCTCTACTTTGTTTAAGCAACACTATAGAGATCCATCATAGAGATTCAACATAAGACATAGGAAGCACGGTACTATAACCCACCTTCACTCGAAGACTCACTTGGGTCCATTGCGTTAAATGCGTAAAAAAATAAAAAGTCTGCCTCGCACTGATTCCAACTAAGTGAACAAAAGGCTGCCTTTCAAAAGCTAAGCAAATGTTCACTCCCGTTTTGCATCCAATTGTAGAGGAAGAGTTATGTATAACCCACAATAGGTGAGTGTAAGCCAAACCACATTACTGTAGTGTTTTTCAGAGTCCACTCTTTAGTCTCATTTGACAACCCATTCACTTTGAGAGTTAGTGATATCTAAAAGACCTCACTCGCTCTTTCGTACTCATCAGACATTTCATTACCCTGCCCTGGAGCCCCGACTATCATTTATGGTTAGAGACACAGTACACAGAAAAAAATGTCATCAAAATGCAACCAGCAAAAAAAATTTTTAATAGTTAATTTAAATTTAAATAAATATTTAGTTAATATAAAAAATTAAGTTGTTGATATGACAAGCACAGAAATTTTTTTCAATAAACTAAACTAACCAAATTTTATGTTATACATGGCGCAAAAACTCAAAAAATTCATTGTTGATTTAACAAATTAAAATTTTTCTAGTCAGTTAAATTACTCAACAAAATTATTTGTTAAATTATATCATAACGGAATACGCACATGTAGAAGAAACAGAAGAACTCACATTTTGTGTGTATTCATTATTTGCTTATCTAATAACGATTTGCTCTTTAGCTGAGTGGTAAGTACATTAGTCTATTAATCAAGAGATTGCCGGTTCGACTCATCCAAACATCTTTAAAATTTAGCAAAAAACAAAATTCTAAAAAAATACAAACAAAGAAACAATACATTAGAATTTGAAAAACAAATTTATTAAAAAAAATTTTTTCTCTTAACAACTCAATTGTTAACAACACAATCATTTTAATTGGAAATAGTTGAGTTGATTTTGTTTTCTTATGTTACAAATGTGGGTTTGTATTTACAAAAATCGTTGTAGGTGCCTTTTTATATAATATTTTAATTGTATTCACAAATAAATTATTTGTATTTACAAATCTTTTTTTTCTGTGTATATGCCAAGCTACATTTCTCTTTCATCACATCGCTGTCAGGGACCCTGATAGCAGTCCGAATGTGCAGATTAATGTAGTAAATATTGGTCTAAATTATTTTACTCCCCAGGGAGTATGTCTAGTCTTAGTCTACTTAAGTGATATCACGACTGAGAAGCCATGTGGTTCATTTGCCTGCTCAGCACTCAACTCCTCCTCTACCTTACGTTTCGTAAAATTATGCCAGACTAATATTTTCCTTTCATGAAAATATTGATTCGGTCGCGAGGACTGAACTGTGAGCCACCTGAGGGTCACAGGTTTTCGGATAGTTAACAAACCCAAGATATAGAGGTTAGCAGCGTATAAGTGATGTAGTACAAATAAGCAGTCCCAGACAATCATGATAGCACTCTGCACTACAACGACGAGAAAAGTAGGTTAAATACAGCTGAGTTCGAAATTTTATTTAATATTGAAGTTAAAAGTATGACTGCATTAAAAGAGTCAAGAAAGGTCCAATGCAGTTTCAAAACTAACAGCCAGTAACAAAAACTCTACTCTAAAAATATCGGCCTGGGGTAAATTGTGGAATTCGATATCGATTGAAATCTGCATGCAAACATAATTAAAATTGTATGCAATTTTTACGATATTTAATACCATAATTTACCTCCAGGCTGGGGAAAAAATGTACAATGCTTTAATACTGATTGCGAAGCTTACTGTAGTGATAGAAAAAGTTTACTCCCAAAATATTCCGAATCACCAGGGTAACTCGCTGCCTAGCGGAAGGGCTTTTGTGTGGGATTATAAAATACAAAATACATTTTCAACAATTAATAATTAAAAGCATCAATAAACCCGACTGCGACCAACTTTGAACAGTTAAATATCCTCAATGATCATTCTAAATGAAAAATCATAAAAGAAACCTAAAGAAGATTTCTAAAATACCTGTCGAACGATACCCATTTTTATATACATATCGTCAGCCCATTATTGGTTTGGAGCATATGCCAAAAAGTCGCTATGGAGAAAAACGACAAGGAAGGTTTGTATGAAGTTTTCTCAAAGTATATGCTATAGAATTTTTTTATATTTTAACAATTGCTTCCGACACATGTTAAAAAAAAAATTTTTAAATTTGTGTGAACTTTCATGAATAAAGCAAGAAGTTAATATTACTATTTTGAAAGAGAAAAATACTGTTTTGTGCCACATACGCCACTTTTCGCTATTTATTTTTAAAAAGTAGCTTTTTGTGCTGCATAACTGCTGTTTATTTAGAAATTGTTGTGTTTAAGAAGACAATTAAGTAAACAATAATTAATGGCTCAAATTTATTTTTCTTGTTGCGATGAGCTCAAAATTAAACAAAACGAAGAAGAAAAATATCGAATTCTTGAAGGCAAGTTCATGAAACTATGCGAAGTTCGTCGATCGTCCAAATTATGTTTATAGCATTACGGAAATGAAGCAAAACAAGAGTTAAATTTATTTTGTATGTTTTTTGTATGAATAATTTGACGCAATAGCCAAACAGTGGCGTGTACAGCAAAACAATACTTATTAAACCTAAAAATAGGTGAAATGGAGCAAAATTAATGTTAAATATCTCAGAAACCATAATTAATTTCGCGAAACATGTTTTGTATATACCCCATACCTCTTATTGTTTTAAAAATGGTTGGTAGGTCAAACCAATAATGGTTATGTAGTTGGTTCAGAAGATATTAAAAATGGTCATTAAATAATATAATTTCATCATCACCATGCCTAATCGTGTAAGACAACTGAGCAAATATAAAAATGTGTGAAAACAAATTGCACGCGTACCGATGCGTTCGTTTAGGAACACTGACGTGTCCTCAATTCGAAATACATATGTACATTAGCTTTACTGATAAGGAACTTAAAAGAGTTAGTTATTAATTTGCTTGATTTGATATCTCTATGATAGACATTAAAATTTGAAATGTAAATAATTTGATGCGATTATATTTTATTGTTTTTTTTTCATAAGATAGTATAAAAAAAGGCTTAAGTGAATTTAAACAGATGGCACTTTTGAGTTGATAGTCTAGTTTAATATTTTGTTTATGGCCTAACCCCAAGCAACGTAGACCGGATGACGACGGTAAAAGTCGTTAACAGCGCCACCGCTGCCAAAACCCCAACGTTTACCAATATCATAAACGCTGCCATAACCATAACCGGAACGACCATAGCTTCCAGCAGCCGAACCTAGTGTTGTTGTGGTGACTACAGGTGTTGCTATCGCAGCAGTTGTAGCTACGGGCACACCGCCAGCTACTAAGGGAGCAGAATAAACGCCAGGCTGGTAGTAACCATAACCGAAAGTTTCGGAAGTACTTAAGTCATCATTGGAAGATTTTTCCTAATGCGAAATAAGATTTTTATGCAAATGTACTCGAATTGAGTATTTAGGCAAATCGCGGCACTCATTATCGAACGAAATTACGAAACATTGCAATAGACTTTATATGGAAATATTTAGTAATTTCGTTCGATAACGAGTGCCGTGATTCGCCTCCTGAATTCCAACATCAATATATCATAAAAATTTACCACTTCTACCGGTCCTGCCAGACTGTAAAAAACCACACAGCTGAGCATAAAAAGAAATGCCAATGAGAACTTTAAAATTAAATAATAAAAGAAATACATTTTAGAAAAAAACTTTATTTTCTTTACACAAATAAATATTTATTTACCTTTCCCATATTGAATTTCCAACAAACAATTTGTTAAACAAAATTAGCACTTTTTAATTCACAAAGTTCTTAACTTTAAATTGTAACTGATGCCCACTGCTGTAAGTCGTGCCGCTTATATAGTGAAACTAGTTTTTTAAAAAAAACTGTAAATCATATATTTTTAAAAAGGTGCTAAAATATCAATTTTATTTTATTTATTTGTCTTGCAATTGAGTGAAATGATATTTATCTCTCAAGAGAATCCATTGTGTTGTATGGAAAATCCATTAAGTTTTCTCTGTACAAGAATTAATTTTAATTTTTTTTTAAAACTTTTTTTATAAGTAATTGAAATTGAACTTGTCTTAGAATGACGTTTATTTTATAAATCAATCGCTTTGTGCATACAATTGCAGAAAAAGAATATGCAAAGAAAATAAAATTTTTGATAAACTTATTGAAGAGTGGCTTAAGCGGCAACGAAATAAAACAACAAACAAATTTTTTATAAACCAATTGCACACTCGAATGCATTGTTATATTTCCACTGTACTTGTATTTATTTCAACCGTTTTGCTTTACAAAATCAAATGCATACTTATTTTTAATAATTTTATTTGCAGACTTTTTCCAATGAACCAAAATTTAGTGATAGTTTTGGTCTGGCACATATCCGATATTGGTTTAAATATTAAATGAAAACATTTAACGGCCTTATTTATAAAAATTATTAAGGCCTTATAAAGGATTTTTAAAACAAATTTTCATAAAAAATTTTTAATTTTTATAAATAAAACTGTAAACTTTTAAAAATATTTTCCAGCAGTTTTAAGCAAATTAAAGTTTCAATTAAAAAATTTTAAAAATTAAAAAATTGCAACAAAGAATGAATTTCGAATTTGTAGAAAATTAGGAAAATTGGCAAAATTGTTTGAAACTTGAATACTTACCATTCAAATTATTAATTTTTTCCATACAAATTTCAAAAATTTACAGACAGTTTTAAGTGCTGGGCCGGCCATTGTTGTCATTTTAGCATTTTCGTTGCTAGATTTAGTGCTGATTTAGATTTATAAAACGAAAACGCTAAGTTTTATATGCATGGGCAATTCCATGCTGTCGTACGGGACAGTCGTACGCATTTAAAGTGGAATAGAGATCAAAATAAAATAGATTTTAGTTTTCATTATTAGCATAAGTTATGGCCCCTGATTATTTCTACTGATGGTGCTAAATCCAATTATAACCAATTTTAAGTTTTAAAGATAATTGCAAAAAACTAAGAATGTCGCATGAGACAAAAAAAAAAGGAAGTAGGTTTTGTAGCAAACAATTAAAATGCTTATTTCAGCGAAACCTGAAACAATAAATTAATGTGACTAATTTTAGAATGAGGTGAGTCAATGACGGGCTAGATTTTACTAAAAAATATTAATAGCTTTTTAGGGTTCGCCAAAATGAAAAAAATCGCCAAAACGCGAAAACGGCTCCAGTAACAAAATAATTGTTAATATGAAAAAAAAAATCGTCAAAATGGAGAAAAATTGCCAATATTAAAAAAAATCGCCAAATTGAAAAAATGGGGCACTGCTTCAGCTTCCAATGTAGAGAGAATTCAACGAAGACAAAACAAAATTTTAAGGTTAATAACATCTGCTCCATGGTACATTAAAAATTCAAATTTACATCGTGATATAAATATACCACAAGTGCCTGAAGAAATTGCAAGATACGCAGGCAAATACTTAACTAAACTCGAGTCACATCCTAATCCGCTTGCTCGTAACATCTTGAATTTTACTGAACACATTCGCCTAAAAAAGAGACACACAAGGGCTCTGTTACTCAATGCTCTAGATGGGACTGCTTGAAAATGCATTTAATTTTTGATTATCACTACTCATGTATTATTTATAACTATCACTAAGCTTATGTTCGACACTGGTCGGGCCGAATAATTATATTTTAGCTTTAAGATTTGATTACTTATTGTTAGTTCATATTTGAAGATACAATAAATAAATACATGTATTTAAAAAAAATTTCAAAAACACCAAAATCCGAATAAAAATCGCCAAAATGAGAAAAAAAAGTGTCAAAATTAAAAAAAACGCTAAAATTAAAAAAATCGCCAAAAAGAAGAAACGCCAAAAACCGAAAATCGCCAAAGTAAAAAAAAATCGCCAAAAAATACAAATAAAAAAACGCCAAAACGAGAAAAAAAACTCCAAAAACTGAAAAAATCGCCAAATTAAAAAAAACGCCAAAAACCGAAACAAATTGCCCAAATGAGAAAAAAAGTGTCCAAACTAAAAAAAAGCGCTAAAATGAAAAAAATAGCTGAAACGAAGAAACGCCAAAGGCCGAAAATCGCCAAAAATTAAAAAAATCGCCAAAAAAATAATAAAAAAACGCCAAAAACCCGAAAAAATGGCCAAAACGAGAAAAAAATTTAATAACTAAAAAAACTGCCAAAACTCCAAAAACTGAAAAATTCGTCAAAATTAATTAAAAAAATGGCCAAAATAAAAAAAATCGCCAAAATTAAAAAAACCTCAAATACGAAAAAAATTACAAAACCATATTTTAAATACATAGGCTAAAATTCGTATTAAATTACATATCTCGCATCCGTGCGGAAACCTTCGTGCGCGGGTCAAAGTCGCCATATCCCGGGACATGGCGTACGGGACATTTTGTTCCATGATGATGTTCAAATATTTTCTGGCGTTTTTTTGGGAAATTATGAATAAAAAATTAAAAAAAAAATTAAATAAAATATAATAATAGAGGTATTCGATGTGTTTATTTCAACATAACGACGAACTTAAAGGGCAGTGCAGAATCAGATGAAAAAGTAAATATATTTCACAAAATAGGCAAAATTAAATACGAATATAGTTTTTTTTTTTGAAAATGCATTTTAGCTGCTTTCACTTCCTGACCTTTGTAAAAGAAGAAGTGCAATTTTACGTTTTTCTACTTTTCGTCCAAATTATATAACGAAGAGTACTTCTCAATATCATTGGATGGTATAAAATACATTTTAATCCCTTGATAAAAAGAAAATACATCGAGAATAATAAAGATTTTTGACTTTGACTTTTAAGTATACGTTCACACAGCTTTTTCTCTTCAAAAACTTCTTTATTTGCTTCAGCTAAAGCTTTTGACTTTTTCCTAGAGTTACGCCATCTTTCTAATTTTTAATTTATGGTTTTGCAATTTAATTTAATTTTTATTTAATTTTTCTCCGAACCGTTTGCAGATTAAAACAGCGAGAAGTTTTAATCTTGATTTAAATAATTGTAGAGCTGGCGAACAAAACTAGACATGTCCTCAGTACATGATTTTTTTTTTTAAGTTCACATTTATGACGTCACGAAATATTTTCATGCAGAACTAGTTCGATCCTACCTTAAAAAAATAAAGAAAACTAAATTTTCCTTGCTAGTCTCTATATAAGTAGTTCAGTTAGTTGCCTCTCCTGTAAAAAAAAAACAGTTAACGGGACTAGCCTGGTTTTGTTCGCCAACTATACAATTGGATTATAGAATGCTCTTCCAAAAATAATTAGTTATTAAAGAAAATATTTTTTTAATACTTGCGAATTTCACACAAGCGATGTCGTATGAGACAAATTTAACACAGGCGTCTAGTTCGCAATTCTTATTATTTTCAAAATATTTTTTTTTCTTTAATTGCAGTAAAAATGTCTGTTTGTAATCACTACTTGATGAACTTTCTTCAAGCAGTTTCGATGTATTGATAGAAAAGGGTGTTTTTGAATGTTGTATGGGACATTAAATTAACGAAAATGCAAAGCAAAATTTTATAACAATTTTTCATAACATTGAATCTTATGCATTACTTTCTAACTTCTGATATCCTAAGGGAGAAAAACTCAATCTATAACGATTAGTACTAAGAATATTTTACAAAACAAAAATTGATCTTCAAATTAAAAAAATTTAAAAAATTTTTCACTTGCTTGACTTTGGACATGAATATGTTTAAATGAGTAACAAATAAATGCGAAACTTTTGCAGATTTTTTAAATTAGATTGTGTTTCTTTAAAAATTTGCAACAAAAACAATTTCAAGAGCTTTAAATTTTTTGGTCTCGGTAGACCTTCTGACAAAAATGCCCATATATAACTTGTTTTTTTTAATTTATATTTCTCCATATAAAATTTGTCAACGCCCTTAACATACAAATTTAAAAAAAAAAACCAAAAACCGCTTAAAAACTTATGTAAATTTAAAATCCAGCATCCTATTTTTTCTTCTGTAGAACATTTTAGCAGATATTTTTGACCGGTTTAGCATTCGCCCATCATCATTTTCTGGCTACACTGTGTTGAATACAGGCGCATCATAATATTTAATTTGCTTATTTCACAAACCACTCTATCAAATGTAACAACCACAACATTTTATAACACATGCTGTAGTATGAGTTGCGTGCAGCAAGGCAAATATAAATAAAGATAATTACAATATTTATCCAAGTTCAACAATATGTACAGCATATGCTAGGGAGAAAAGTTTTAATATCAATTAACCCTACAAGCAACCGCAAGCAATTTCTATTGACAGTTTTGATACAATGACTGTAATTATTAATAAATCTAGATAACGTCAGTGATGGAAACATTTCTAACATTTATTAATTGTAAATGGCATACAAATGGCATCATTTTTCGCCATATACTTTTTTCAAGTATTAATATAAATTATATTTAATTAATTATTCTAATTTATTTTTTAATTTACAACTGTTTGGAAAACACACAAAAACACGAAAATTATCAAAATTACATATATCTTCTATATAAATATGTAAATATCAAATGCGTTGTCTTAGTACAGTTAAAATTAGACAATTATACAAGACTTAAGCTATGTACAGACGATTGTCAGATCTTACAATATTGTCAGATCTGTCAATGTGCTGGCAATGTCCTGGCAATCGAAAATTGGCAGTACAATATTCCTTTTCAGTTCACACGGCTGTAAGAAAATCTTACAATTTATTGCCAGACGGTTGTATGGCAATAAATTCATCTGACAAAATCGTCAGTCGAAAAATTGTGAGTTCACACGGTTGTCATATGCACAAATTGTCAGATCTGTTGTTATGCGTTGCCAGACTCAAAGCATTTTTTAGAAATTGTTAAATATCAAGCGTTTGTGTTTGTGTTAAATGTAAAAAGTGAATGTATAAATTATTATGGACCGCAAAGAAGCAATGATTTTGTGTGCATATATTTTATTATAAATGTTTTATTTAAAATCAAGCGTGTGCAGTGTTGCCCATAGAAATAATTCTCTTACAATGACGCCATTGTCAGATGCATAAACTTTGCACATCTGACAATATTAAAATGTCTGACAAATATCTTTAATATTTAATATATAAGTTGTACAACTTTCCTTTAATCTATCACAAAAACGCCAAGATTGCTAACTCAAACGTCTTACACAAACAGGGGGATAAGCAGTTGCCAGACACATCAATATTCGACTTCAATATACATATGTATGGGGTTGTGTGCGTTTGTTTAAAAAATATTCACACCAATAGTAGCATATGTGTGACTAATTTTGGCAAACAAGCGCACACAACCACATAGATTAAAGCTGAATATTGATGTGCCTGGCACTCGCTTTATATAAGATTTTCCACAAAAATTTTTATATCAAATTTTAATATTTTTATCGCACTTTTTCCCAAAAATTAAGATTTTAATTATCCAGTAAATTATTAATTATTTTCTAAAAATATGTACATGGATAATAATTAATAATAATCCTGTTTGGTTCGAAAAATTAGAAATCAGAAATTAATTTTTATTTCTGCGTGAAAAAATAAAAATCAGAAAATAATAATGATTTCTGTTCAAAAATTAAAAAAAAAAAAAGTTGAACTCTACAGACGATTTGGTCAAACACTAGCAAATAAAGTTCACCAAAAATAAAATTATGACAATATGTCATATAATAAATGTTCTAAAAAGAATAATTATTCACGCTTCTTCAAGTTGTCGACATCGAAATGGGGTCAAAGCCTTCACAAGTGGCAATTAATTCAAAAGCTGAACTTTAACTTTCACAGCCGCATTTGGTACCATATCAAAGTAGATAAAATTCTACATATTCTACTAACTGCAAAAACAAAAGTTGGTAGTTGGAACCGTCAACTTCAGGTATATGAGCATTTGGAAAATTTTTTTTTTGTGTAGATAAATGTTTTATTTCTTACTTTGTGCATGGGTGCAGAAAAAAATGGTTTTATGCTCTTAAAATATAAGATTTTAGTTAATAGATCCCAGAATACCTATTTGCGCATTTGTGGATTTTTGAATTATGAAGGTTTTTGTGAGAAAATTCCAGTTGCCAAGAATCAATGTGAAAAATAAAAATTAAATATTAATTTTTTTTATTTAAACAAAAAAAATCATAGATGGGCATTTTTCAGTACCAGTACTTTTTCAGTATTTTCTTTTTTTACTGATTACTGGAAAAAAATCAGTATTCAGTATATTTTACTGGTTACTGAAAAGAGAAATCAGTATTCAGTAAATTTTACTGATTATTGAAAAAAAATCAGTATTCAGTTAATTTTACTGGTTACTGAAAAGAGAAATCAGTATTCAGTAAATTTTATTGATTATTGAAAAAAAATCAGTATTCAGTAAATTTTACTGGTTACTGAAAAAAATCAGTATTCAGTAAATTTTACTGGTTACTGAAAAGAGAAATCAGTATTCAGTAAAAAGTACTGATTGCTGAAAAGAAGATCAGAATTTAGTAAATTTTACTGATTTGTTAAAAAAAATGCAGTAATCAGTAAATGACTGACAGTAGATACTGTGTGTTTTGAAAATGATATGTACACATTGCTAACTTACATGAATAGTGGCATAACTGAAAAAACTAAATATATAAATATGTGTTAATTTTACGAACTTGTGGACTGTATATAAATTGTAAATTAATATTGATACATAAGTGAACTATCCTGTGCTATAAATTACTTTATTAATTGAAAAAATTGCAACTAATAAAAACATAAAAAGAAATTAGAAGTCCGGAAGATATTTGAAATTTTTCTAAAATTTTATTTGTTGTGAAAAAAAAATATTAAAAAAATGAGCGATATTTTCGATTTTGATAGTGATGACTCGGTTAGAGATCCGGATTTTTTGTATGAAGAAGACCTTCCAAGATCTTCAAAGTTTTTTAGTGTGTACATATAATTTTTAAAACACACAGTATCAGTCATTTACTGATTACTGCATTTCTTACACAAATCAGTAAAATTTACTGAATTCTGATCTTATTTTCAGTAAGTACCGTGTACTTATGTATGTACTCGTATAAGATTATTTTAGTCAAAAATCCAAAATCGATTTTGAAGGAATTTGAGGTTGTTAACGTCAACCAACTTTTTTTTAGTTTAAATTGCTAATAAGAAACTGTTTTTTTAAGATAAAAGACGTTTGCAGAATATTTGATTAACTCTAAAACGGTCTAGACACTATCAAAATAGTCATCAATCAGTGTGGAAGTGTTTGTTTGCTCCTCCAACTTGAAATTTATTAGGAGAAACTTCTTTAATTAATAGAATCGTAAAATTATCATGAGTTTCTATATAAATATTATCTTTTTTCTATATTTTTAGAGCTGTTTATACTTTATATTTACATATATTCTTATAGGCAACATGGCAAAGTATTTTCTGGTATTTATTCTTTTAGAGGAGGTTTAATTTAATTGTTACATCAACGATGATTGGTGAAAACTTAAAAAATTGATTATTGACATATTCTGTCATAGCTGTCAGCTATGACGATTTCTCGCCAAGCGTGGCGATTTTTCAAATTGCTTGGCGTCCAAATTTTTAGTTTGGCGACATGGCGATTTTTCTGGCGATTAATAAATTTTTTTTGGCGATTTATTTGTGTGGCTATTTTTTAAAACAAAATTGAACTTCAAAACTATTGTATTTCAGTTTGTTGAACGAGTAGTTAAAAAAAATCCTACCAAAACTCGTGTGCAAGAAATTAAAGCAATTGCATTTTGATTATTTTTTTATATTAATTATAGTAATTATTGCGTTTTGAATTTGGATGGGTAAAAATTAACAAGAAATAATATTTGGCGATTTTATTTCTGTTTTTTGGAGATTTTTGCTACGATTATTTTATAAAAATTTATATTAAAAAAATTGTTATATAAAAAAATTTATTATCAAATATATATTAAGAAAAACTATATAAGAGTGATCTTAGCAAGATTTGGCGATTTTTAAAATCAATTTGGCGAAATAATGTCTTATGTCTTATGCATATTTTATTACATTTAAATCCTAATTCTCTAGTTACATATTTACATGTACACGGCCATATGTATAAATTCGTGTAGCACAAATTCAAAAAGGGTATGATTTACAAAAAGTTCACATATAATTTTTATCCGAGTGTGCTCAAAAAAGTCGAATTTATTAACGAAATTGAACAAAACTACTGAAAGTTAAATACACCAAAACGTTGCCCTAATAATCAATGCAATCACGAATAAAATTCTGAGAGAAATGTCTACCTTTTATAACTATAATTTTTTAATTTCCATATTAATTGCTAATGTTTGAAATTGTTCTCAGGGAAAAATTTCTCGCGGAATTTTATTCATGATTGTGCCTGATAATGTGTTTTGCTTCTTCTGTAAAATATTTTAAAATTAACTTACGCCTTTTTTGAATATACATACATATATACATATATGGCGATGTGTAGGTATTTATAGGGTTCAATATATATTGAACGCGATCAAGTATCGCGATATTTATTGAACGTGAAGCATGCAGTATTGACGGAACGCGATCCATATCGCAGAAACACCTAAATTATGGAATCCAGATCACGGATCGCGTGATAATTTTGAACGTGTAGCATTTTCATGATATTAGATCGTGATACTTTAATAAAAAGTGAAATAAAACAAATAAAATAAAACACGCAGTGAAAAATTTAACAAATAGAAAGCAAAAAAGGTTTATTATATTTGTGTAAACTTTGTTTTAATAAAGGGTAATGGCAGAAGATAGTGAAAGCGAGTGGGTTCTGCCAGTGGAATCGGAATTAACGACCGACAAATTATTTTGAATGACTTTATTTTTAACTTGGTGGCATTACCGGAGTTGTGGGACTATTGGGCTAAAGCTTTTTTTGGTTTTCAAGAGACATTTTTTTAATAAACAATTCGCACAGCACAAAAATAACGTAAATACTGACGCGTTAAATATTCATTCTGTATGATTCTGACCACATACTACTCCTTTTATCTGCAGGGCATATACAATGTACATACATATGTAATTGGTCACATTGAACAATATAAACTGCATTAAAAAACAAGATTTCAAAGATCGCCGATGTTAAAAATTACGGAGGGAAAACAGAAATCTTAGAAATAATTTATTTCTTCCACAAACGTTTTTTCTTCTATTATACATATGTACATATATTTTATTTTTTAAGCATATTCCCCACTTTTTACAGTTTTTGAGCAAATTGTATAATTACTTTTCCATGAAAAGAAGTGAATGCAAAATTTAAAGAAAAAATTCTGCTAAAAGATAATAATAAATTATTTTCCTACATGAAATTAATAATTCCGAAGGTATTTTCGCATATCAAACCAATAGATATTATTAGCGCATGTGCTTAATATTTATGTACTTTTATTTCGCTACCATCACTGTTCGGTCCAAACCGAACAATTACCCATCACTGGTTGACATATTGCTCCACCATTTTTAGTTGTTGTTTGACGTTCAACGAGTGCGGTGTTTTTTTGATTTTCTCAATTCTTTATTCGTTCTCGGTTGAAATTTTTTTTTAAAACTTCTCCACAATAATTCTTCTATATTTTTTTATAACAAAGTGTTTCAAGAATATTATATCATAAAAAAACGTGCGTTTTAACAAAATATCAAATAAGAATTATAACAAAGCAAGAATTTAGCTCAAAGTAATTACAAAACAAATAGCAAAATCGAAACCTAATACAAAGAAAAAAGTGAGTGAGTGATTGGTGCAACAGATTTCACTCCCTTTTGGTTATTCTGATAAAAGGGAGTAATAATAAAAATAGTTGCTTTACATATTGTAAATAAATAAGAAAGTGTTTATATTTTGCATTATACATTTTTAAAGCAAAACAAGTGTTACGGGCTTTGTTTGCTTAAATCAAAATAAAAACTAGTTTTTAATTGAAATTTTATATTTGAATTAATTTTTTTTGCATTTTCAAGTTACAAAATCACAGCAATATTAGAAAAATACAACAAAAAAGTGACAGCAAAGTAAAAGCAAAAAGAAAAAAGTGTGGTTTTTCTTTTATTTCTATTTTTGCAGATTTTTTCCAATTTCTTGTATTTAATATTAATAGAGCTGTTAGTGCGAGAGTAAGTAGTGCAACCATATTGCCTCCTGTTTGGAGACAGTTTATCTCATTTGCTCTCATTGTTGCCGGTTATTCGCAAATATCTCGGCATTGTTGTTGTTGGCATCGTTGAATATTTTTTGTGCACAGCGGTGTGTTATACGAGTCCAACACCCAAAAAAGGGAATAAAAATGTTTTTTTGGCTACTACTTCCTCACCGTTCTTGTGTTTTTCCTTATCATGTGTTCTCAGCTGCTTTTGCTTGTGTATATTTACCGCTTTGTTAGTTTCGTGCTTGTTTTTCTTCTTGTTGTTGTTATTGTTGAAAATTAGCTGGTGGTAAATATATAAAACGCACAACTAATTAGCCAAGAAAAATTAAATAAATTGCAGCAAATTAATTACCAAAAAAATCTTTTCCAATATAAAATCAAGTATTATCTTATTTTGTTACTGTATTTTCGCAATTATAAATATAGTTACAAACATATGTAAGCACATACTCTAATAAAAAATTAATAATTCTAATGTTTTCGTATGCAGTGCAGTGTGCAACAAGTTGTTATTAAAAAGTTTTGAAAGGCGGAAAAAAGCTTTAAAAGAGAATGCTTGAATTAATCCTGACACAGGGATGGAGAATGCATTACTTATATTGACCTTGATAAGAATACAAATAAGTATGTATGCATGTGTATACATCACAGATCTGCGCCGAGCGATTTTGTCGATGGCTGCGGTGGCTCATGAAAAATGGTTCGGCGGTGGATGAAAATCAGCTAGTTTGGCCTAGTCGGCTTCACAATTTTTCCAATTGTTTCGAAAGTAAAATTCAGAAAATGTTTTATAAAACTTTTTTTATACCTAGGTACATAATTATTTTTTTTTCTCAAACTGACGCACCCCCTAAAACAACTTATCGCGATGAAAGTTTTTGTATAGTTTTTTTAATTTTTTTTCTGTGGAAATGCCCATATGTGTATGTATGTATGTATGTATGTGTGTCAATTACAAAGAAAATTTTAAAGAATATTTGCATCAAAATTTAAAAGTGTGAATGCATTAGTGAAAAATCAAGTAAAATAAATAAAAAAATATAAAAAAGTATTAATCGACGGCTAATCCTACCCAGAGTAGCAAGCCGTACCGGCGCGGCTGGCGGCTAGCCAGTCAGCCGTTTTTTACACAAGCCGAGCCGCCGCCGAACCACTCGGCTTATCGGCGGCTTAGTACTCAGCCGTTATTTTGTCTTTTATTTTTTATACTTTCTTAAATTTCGTATTTAATATGATAGCGAGCGTCCCGGAAAGATAGTTATTTTTGCTTCCACATAAAAAGAAAATGTTTATGTGAATGGTAACGTAGCTGCGACAACACGTACGTTCTCTTTTGGAGTCCGTTCTTAAATACATGGACGTTTACATTGACTTTTTTGTTTAAGCAGTCAGGCGACTTTTTGATAATTAATATTTCAAAGCTTTTTGTTTGTTGATCCGTAGCAGTGTTCCAATAAAGTAATTAATTTTTAATTCAATCCGACAACTTAAATAAAATTTATGTAGAAGGCAATCATGAATAAAATTCCGCGAGAAATTTTTCCCGGGGAAAAATTCCAACTAATAGCAAGTAATAGGGAAAGAAATTCTAATTTGAAAAATGAGAAATTTCTCGCGAAATTTTATTCATAATTGCCCTGATAATCTAGAATATGTTTCTATGATTTAACAAATAATTTACGAAGCTATTTTTTAGGATATCAATTACTGCAATATTCAAACTATTGCAAAATAAATAATGTTACAATGTGGTGATTCAATAATTCACGTATTTTTCTAAAAACAGACTGGGTTAAAAATTTTTTTCAAATGCTTAAACAAATCGGCGTTAAGCCGTTCAGCCGCCGCCGGCGAAAATATTTGTCTTTCAGCCGCCGCCGAAATTTTTTGCTCGGCTTGCTACTCTGATCCTACCTCGGTGGCTCGGCTCAGCCTGCAGTTAGCCGGTCGGCGCAGGTCTCTGATGTATATTGTATATATACACTGAACCAAAAAATAAAAAAGAATTTATGAAATTCGTCCTTTTGTGAAAATCGAAATTCGAAAATTTAGAAAAAATCAAAAATTTTTATGAAAAACGTAAATATTCCCGGTTTTGATATCTGGGTATCAGAGAAGTGAGCAAAATAAATAAATTCCAATAAAGTTTAGCAGCCCTGGTATGTTCATTATTCAGGAATTAAGAAAATTCCATAAAAAAATTAACTTTACTTGATAGCTAAAAATTTATAGTTTCTTTCATATTTTTATATATTTTTTTTTGCAAGAAGCTGTGTTTAGTAGACATTTTTTTCGTTATTTTACTTCGCCGATGATTCTGCTACACAATACCGACGAAGGTGGGCGCTCTGATGTTACGTTAGGATTAGTATCTGCCGAAGTCGGTATAGTTCAGTGACCATTGACTATGCCTTCATCACTTGAACTTTCCTACAACAACTGATACAAAGGAACACTAATGCACATCAGAAAAATGCGTGGTGTTGTTATTTATTGAGTGTCGGATACAGGGATTGAACCCAGGATCTTCGGTTTTGTAGTCAACGTGCTAACTACTTCAGCCAACGCCACCCTCACCTTTATTTTTTTTATACTATTGAAGAAATAAAGAGGAATATCTCACAAGATAATAGATATTATTAAACTTCACTAGTTTGAATCTTTACTTGTTTTTCATGTTAGTGCTTGTTACGCTTTTTAGATCTCAAAATTACGCTTTTTTGTTCTCTTTTTAAATTTTGAAGTGCTTTTAGAGTAAAACAAGTTGGCATCACTGTTTGGAGTATATATGTATGTATGTACTTCTAACATTTTCATGTCTAACAGGGCTATGTTAGCTTTGTTAATGTAATTGGTTTGTGTTTTGGGTTTTAAATTTCGAAATTTATCTTCACACACGTAAAATATTCTTGCAAATACCTTGGACCAACTTAGCACTCCCCTATCATAATTTTGTGACAACACTGAAATGATTCTTTTATTCATTGATATAAATAATATGTATATCGTGATCTAAACTTCAAAAGGCCGTAACAAACCAAAAAAAAAATTCAAAATACACTTTTTGATTGACTATGATGTGATTAACCATTAAAGACCTGCAAAAGACGTCTTATAAGAACTTTTAAGACATGAGGGCAATTTCAAATGCTTTACTACAGTGAACTATTCTGAAACAAACGCTAAACAACGTGTTCGACAATACATTTGTTTAACTTATTGCAGGTATAAGAGTAAAGAAGAAAATAGTTCGTGACTGAAGAATTTGTGGTGCTTGTGCTCTTTTCTCTCATTGACGCGTATACTAACGTCATGCATGTACAAACATACATACCTACATAATTTTTGTATGCTCTTGCGCTTGCTTTAAAAAACCTCCCTTAAACACAAACACAATAGCTTACCATCTAAATCTTACACACACACACCCAAACGTACAATATGCAAAATAACAAGCATACATGTATAAACAGTACTTATTTTCATTGTTTGTTTAAACAAGACGTCTTGGTGGCATCGCTTGTTAACAGTCATATACACGTACACCAATACAACCATCGTGCTTCGTTTATAATACGACAGCATTTATTATTGGCGTAGTATAATACATGCCACGAGAATACATTTACAGGCCACTATTAACCATAATAATGTACATATTTCCTTAAAATTATACCCCCTTATGCAAAAACAATTGGTAAACTTAAAGCTGGTTTAACAAAAGAATTTTGTATGGGAAAACCGGTTTAAATGCATGCTTTAACTTTAACAATCGTTTTTGCATAAGAGCGATACTCTTTTGTGTTTCAAAATACCGATTATATTCTTTATTCAATTTGGTACCTAATAAATAAATAGTCTTAAATTTGTAAGGTTTTTTGCTTCTCTTTTAAACAAATATAAAGTGTACTGACGGCCTTTTGAATTTTAGGTTACGATATGTATAATTTTAATCTATCTTTTATTGATTTTGAATTAAATATTTAAAATAAAAAGCATAGACGTAGGTACATATGTACCCTACACTATGCAAGTCCAATTGCTAAGGTGATAGTTTGTAGGGGAGAGAGACAAGGGAAATGGAACGAGTACTCAGCTCCATGTACATGTCAGCAGTGTTGCCAGTTTTTTCTAGAGCTTATCCAAAATTTTTGATTTGTCATCCCCAAAAATCCCCAAATAGATTTTTTTTGATTCAATATTTTTTTGTAAAAATTCCTTAACTTTATTTAAATGCACTGAAAAAAGTGTTCACCAATTAATATTTTCAATTAAGAATTTAAATTTATTAATTAAATTTTTAATTGTATTAATTAATTTGACTGGAAAAACTTAATTGATATTATCAATTGATACTACAAATATTTTAATTAATATTACAAAATCATTCATATTACTTTTTTGTGTGTGATGACAAAAATATCATATTTATTCAATAAAAATCTCATTCATATTAATTTAATTTATACTTATAAAACTTGTAAAGAAAAAATTACACATAATAGTTAAACAGAATTGCGGTATAAACACATTCTCCATACAAATTGACACAAAAAAGTAGTCACAGAAAGCAGTCGAGAGATAGAATCTATTTTACTTTGACAGCGTTTATTCTTAGGCTCTTACATATGAGTACCCATTCTCTCCACAAATATCTCATACATTTTGTAAACAAAAAAGGAAAAAAAATGAAACAAAAAGTTTGGAAGTTACTGCCGTAGATTTTATTATGGGCTTTTTTTTGACAGCGTTTTTCCTGAAGTTGCTGACTTATTCTGTTTCATCATATGCATATGTAGGTATGTACATAGTTAGTTTAATATACACAGGTGTAAAAAAATGTTTAACCAAAGTTTACAATTTCAAAAACTTCAGAATCGAAATCTTCTATCAGCCTCAGAAACTTTGTTGTACATAGTACTTGTATTAAAAAGCATTAGCATTTCCGCAGAAGGATTAAATTTGTCACAACAAATTGAATTATTTTTAAAGTGTGTGTTTATTCTAAGAATTGTTTCCAACAAGTGAATAAGACTTGACTAGCGTGAACTGCGACTACATTTTTTCGTATATTTTTTGAAATATTTCCACTTAAGCGCTTTTATAATGCTTTAAATAATTAATAAACAAAAAAAAATTGTTTTAAATCCCACACACAACGAAAGAACGAATCTTTAAAGAATATAATAGAATTCAAATAAATGTGGACATTAAACATATCCAAGACTTTAATTTAAATATTTAAACTGTTGCCTGTTAAAGAAATCTTGATTTGAACTACTTTCACTTAAAGCACTACATTAAAAATAAAGTTGATTGGCATGAAATGTAAATGTAAATAAAGAAATTACTTACAAAGTTGACCAAATACAACAAACCATTCCTATAAACTTGAAGTAAAGTAATAGCATATTAAGTCCTTAGCAAGCTGTCTGTAAAGCAATTAGGAATAGAAAACTATTACAGTGATGGTCATATCTACACACTGTTAAAATCTCATTATTATTATTATCAATATTTCGAATGAAATAAACTATCGTTGTTCAAATGCATTTACATATGTATGTATGTTATATATATTTTTTATATTACGAGTGTGGGTCATTACCTCAGAGTATTTTATTGAATTTCCCGCCTCTTCATTAAATGGAAACACTGCTTCTGTCAGCATGCCACTGTCAGTTGAACAAGCTTCGCCTTTTAAGCGGCCCATACACTACAACAGCATGCACGCACAATCAAGCGATTGAGCATTCATGCTCGAAGCACACATTATACCAACAAGCTGGTACAATATTCATTTTTTACAAAATTGCGATAAGGGTGGTTATGAATAGTGACACAGTTTTTGCTACAATTTATTTATTTTTTTCAGTCTATGGACAAAAAATTCTTACAATTACTATTGGTATGTTGTTAAAATTAGCAGCTATGTATAACTAAAGAGCTAAAATTCTCTTTTCCATTGAAAAAAATTATATTTCAATAAATTATATTTTTTAAATGCATGTTTACTCCATGAAAACTTTGCTCAACTGAGCTAATTTCACCATATACTACACCAGCAAGCTTGTACCATCAGCAAAATATCAAACTCTATTTGACATCACTACAGCAACACGTACAATCACACAAAATGCCCATACACGACCCAAAAGCTGGCACAAACACTTGATTGCGCATGCATGCTGTTGTAGTGTATGGGCCGCTTTAGTTTATTATTAGGGCTTTAAACCTTTATAGCAGACTACTACGCACTTTAAGAAGGAAATGGAAAAAAAGTGAATTTCGTGTGTGTGCATTTCGGAAAAAACCATCACTCAAAGCAAGGCTGAATTTCGTTGTGAAGTCTCTACATCCGAAACTATTGAAAAATTCACGATATGGTTTTAGCCGATCGGCGATAGAATATAATATGCACTGCGACACCTGATGGATCTTTTGTATCATAGATCTGTAAATTAAATTAAATCAATCTCTCTTATGAAGGTCAGTACAGATATTGTAGAAGCCCGCCTAATATCATCTGAACACAGAAACTCAGAATGAAAAATACGCCTTCTATTGTCACATAATACGATCGATACACTCACAAAGAATGTTTGCCGTCGTCGTGTCATCTTAAAATCATAAACGACACAAAGGTGGACGAATTTGGTTACTTTTCGACAGATGATAGTTCTGTCCAAAGTGACCAGAAAGAAAACCAGTAACAAGCCGTAAAATATTCCTGTTGAGTTTCAGGATGCCATAAACCAGAAGAAAACAGCCATATTTCCTTAGTGTCATCTTCTTTGATCAGAGATGTTACAGTCGACCGACTTAGTGCACAAAACGGCACTGGTCCCATAAAAGGAGCAGCAGAGGACCTCTTGGCCAGTTAATCTGCTTCCTCATTCCCTGGATTATCGCTGGAAACCTTGCTCCGTATGTTTAGCTTTTGTTATGAGTCAAAGCACTCTAAAATTAGCCGATCGGCGATTCAAAGTGAGAGAGATTGTGGAAGACATAGACATGTGGGTATGACAAAGCTTTCCGCAAGATGGGTGCGACGTTTGCTCACAAACGCACGTGCAGTTTCAGTGGTAATAGACCATGAATAGGGCTATGACATATTCTTTAGATTTAGCCCCGAGTGAATATTTCTCATTCCAAAACTTGAAGAAAAAGATTTGATTCCAACGAAGTATCTTTTCACAAATCATATTTTTCTGAAGAGATGAAAAAAATTTGAGAAACGTTAGACTAAGTGTATAGAACTCAAAGAAGATTATGTTGAAAAATTCTCGTAAAATAATTTTATATATAAAAACCTGTGTTTCTTCAAAAAGTCGCTGAGTTTATGACTCACCCTCGTATAACGGTCATATTGTCATAAAGCTTTATGTTATTTACATATATGTAATTATTTTAGCTTTTGTTTTTCTTTCAAACACACATTTTAGAATCTTATGACTACCTTTTGAATCCCCCTTTTATAGTGTTCCAAAGCCTCAATCCTCAGTCATTTCCAAAAATATTTAAAACGAATGAAGATCTATCACGATTTTTAATACAAGGTGGCTCTTTGCATTTCTTTCCACCGCCGCGCACCATCCGATTAGAATGATGTAGTGTCTTCCAAACTAATCATAGTTAAACAAGTGGTCATGAATTCTATGATCAGGATAGAGACAGGAGGTGCGCGGAGGAAGGTTTTTAGGGGACATGAAAGAACTCTTAAATTCGTAACTGGTGCGCCGGGAAAGACCTCTGCCTGATAAGGGATTTGCTGTAACGCACTTGGTCACACCCTCCTATCATCATGTGCAAGCCTGCTAGATTTTGGTATGGTTGGAGTTGTCTTTATTCTCCGTTTTCAACAGCGAATGAGAATCAAAGAAGCGTAAGACAGGCTGAAATATCAGCTATAAAAATAGCAGCTAACTGGATGAGGTACTATAGGATATACTCTTGCAATGAATATATCCAAATTTGGAACAGAGTTTCTAAAAAGGCTCTATCGGGTGTCTAAAAAACATTAAATTTGTTGTACTAATGCTAGATGTATCTAAACGAGATAACGAGACATTTCAACCTGGAGCTACTCAGGTTTCCAAGACATATAATTATGGCAGGAAATATTGTTCCGGATGAATTAGCGAAATCCGAAGCTCGAATGCTCATTACTGATTCAGATAAGGGGGTCTATTCTGTATTTCGACATGAAAGAAAATTCTTTCGGATTGGTATGGTTCTTTAAAGTGTATGAGCAAATGCAAAAGGAGCGAATGATGTGTACATACACAAAATTGATAAGCGAAGCAGAGGAACGAAATTGTGCTTAGTCTAGCATAAAATTTCGAACGAAGCAGACGTGCGTCGGATGTCATTAAATGAGAAAAAAAACCAATACAATGCCACACGTGCAAAGCTTTCAATGTAGTGTTGCTCATACCTGGTTATTAATTACCAATTAATTACAGAGTAGACCCCAGATGGCCTAGCGAGGTTACCTGTTCGATAACGAGACAAATATGGCATCAATACCATAGTATATCTGTACTGCTGGAAGAACGATCTCGAGGGAAAATATGCGCAGTAGTTGTAATTACAGGTTTTACAGATTAAATCAACCATATAATGATTTCTGTAGTTGTCGTAATGTGGAAGAGGACGAGAAAAATCTGTTACAGATTATCGTTAACAGCTCAGCTGCACCGGTCTAATCCAACAGTGGTCCCAACACCGGGAGAAGTTGAGCGCCTAGAATCGCTCTCATGCACCCTCAGAAAGCACTATTTAACTTCCAAAGAATGCACAGGTTGCAATCTCCGAAAATAGTTATCCCGGAGTATGAATGTGTACCTTCCTAAGGTACTTGAACTATCTAAACTCTCGCTGCTAAGACCATTGTCGGAATGTTGTATGGCAACAGCAACCAGAATAGTGTCTGGTTGACCCTGTCACACCAATCACTAGCATTTATTTAACACTGGAGAACCAATACAATTCTACCAACGATTTTAGTAGCAACCACAGTCACTACTTAAGCTTATCCGTGGCGAATTGCAGCGAATGTGGTTGCTCACACCCACCGCGTATCCTCCAAGAGAAGTCATCACGAATTTCCGGCGTAAAAACTCATATTGGTCTTGGATAAATGCATGCCCCAAACACCAAGCACTACATACTTGCTATGGTGAGAATAATCTATTTAACTACGTGATGTTAGATGAAGTCCATCCTTAACTTTCGTCAATGAATTATGAGGTCGCATTACCAGCCATTAAACTCTTAGATAAGATCCGTTGTTGGGCCACTATTACCCGTAGTAAGTCACTAGACCTTGTAAGTTTCAGCCGGAAGAGTTTCGCTTCTACCTTGTGTTTAGCCTGAGCTCTCAACTGAGGGCAGTTCCATGTTACTTTGTACCTGTCGATAGCAAGTCACTAGACCTTTTAAGTTTCAGCCGGAGGGGTTTCACCTCTATCTTGTGTTGAGCCTGAGCTCTCAACTGAGGACAGTTCCATGTAACTTTAACTTTAACTGTAAATCAGCGTAGAAAGCTATTTCCTTTTATAAATATGTACACTACCGGTACTCTGTTAATTCAGAGAATGGGTAGTAACACTTTAGTTTTATGGGTAAAAAAGCAAAGGCATGCCTTAAGAAAAGCAATTTTACCCCAACTAGGGTCCGCGGGATTGTCACACCCGTAACCTCCGAAGAGATACCCCTGCGGGTAGGAGAAAAAGACTGGAGAACACATTCTCTGTATATGCTTCCTTTATCTCCCTCTCTCTTTCTCTGAGAAAAAGCTGATTTCACTGGAAAGTATGCTGCAGCAGGATTTGGCAGCTTTCTCAAACTAGGACATAAGACGGATAAACTCGTTTATCCGGGAGTGAGGTTGGTTCAACACTGAACCAACCTCAGAAACGTTAAAGTAATTTCTTCTTTTCACGTCTTCATTCTACGTAACACAACGGGACGAACTAGGATACGAGTGAGATAACTTTGAAGTTTAAACTGGTAACCTGTGCAACCTAACCTAACTTAGAAAAAAACCCAATGGTACTCTACAAAAAATTTATAATGACGGTAATGACCCTTAAATATTTTACCACTGTTCTACTGTGAAAGTGCTCTGATGATTAAAACTTTTTTCATGTTCTTTGCACATTTTTCACAATTCATCTTTCCACTATTTTTTCCATATGTTTTTGTAGCATGATTTTTGAACCAACAATTTCTCTTTTCCATTAATATAAAGTTGCATGTTGACTAATATTATTATAATTTTTTGTGCTTTTCAATAAGTTTCTTAGCTTATGGTGCTTATATTTTTGTAATTCTCAATTATAGTATATTGTTAGTTTTTCTATAAACATGGAAGTCTTTTGAAGCTTTTTTGAATTGTGTTTGAAGTCTGCCTAAACTGCAACAAAATGCATGTCGAGCTGCTTAAACTGCAACAAACAAACTTTTTGGATTATAAAACTTGAAAATACTCTACAGCAATATAAAGGGTGCGGAAATTTTAGGTTAGGAAGTAAATTGTCATCTTTTGACATTTATTTAGTAAAAAGTTGGGAAATTTTAACCATGGAAAGCTACACTCTTGAACGTTTTTGAATGGGCTGTTTGAAGAACCGAAAGAAACCAACGCATTTTTCAACAAAATCAAATAAACAAACAAAATTGTCGCATATGAGGATCACAAAATCCACAAATAGTCCTCTAAAATCCATTACATATAAAGAAAAAGACCGTATGGTGCGGTTTGTGGGCAGGCGACATCAACGGCCTTCCTTGCTCATTTTCGAAATGCCGTGACCGTGAATTCTCTGCGCTAGCCAGCCATGGTAACCGATTTTTTGTGGCCACAATAGGCTAATGTTGACATCAATGACCTTTGGTTTCAGCAGGACCAAACATTTCAGTTATTACATGAGAAATTTCCCGCTTGCGTAATTTCTTGATTTGGCAATGCCAATTGGTCGCCTTGTTCTTGTGATTTAACGCCGCTGGATTATTTTCTATGGGGCCAATTGAAGTACCGGGTTTATGTGAACAAACTACGAACAAGTTAACTCGCTCTAAAGTATGAAATTTGGCGCTGCATGACGAAGGTTTGTTGCAAAATATAGTTAAAAATTTTATTAAAAAGAGCGACGTCTACCAACGTGCTACATGTGGACATTTGTCCGACATCATATACCATTATTAATACCCATATTTCTACTCTACATTGGTATCAATAAAACTGAATTTATCATAAAAAAAGGTATATTTTAAGCCAATTTGCTTCCTAACCCAGGTTTTGCAACAATTCCTTCTGGCAGCTGTTAAAATGTTAACTTTGTATTATTTTTTTAGGAACTGTATTAAAACTAAACGTACATATAAAAGTGTGGCTCATTTACACTGAATCTAACACACATTTAATCATTGTATATTTCGCTGCGGTTGAAAGTCTAAATATAAATATTTCTGCTTTTCAATTCAAAACAAGATCATCTGAATAATAATGATCGTCTGCACTAACAGCTTTAAATTATTTCTTTTGCTCTTCAGACTGAAGAGTGATTATGCGTGTAGATACGAGTATATGAATTTGTCTACAATATAAATTGTTTGTAGATCGTCAATTACCCACCGTCTTAGCTGGTGGTAGTTTTATTGTCACCAGCAACGCTTTCATAGTTTTTATTTTATATACATACATGCATATGTAGCAGAGCTGTAAATGAATGATTAACTTTTGATTCAATTCGTAAATCATTGATGCACTGATTTACCAAATTTTGAAATAATTTTTTTTAAACAAAAAACAATAATTCTTTCTGCCAAAAAAGAACGACTTCAATGCAAAGATCTGATAGAAAAAGATAAGAAGTGAAATATAAAATTACATTTTAATGGGGAAGACTCCGCCCATTTTTTAAATTCAAGATTGTGTGTTTTTCAAAGCTCAGGGTGCCAGTTAAGTCTTGTAAAAATCGGTAAAGCAGAACCACTTCAAATAAAATATTAAATTTTAATGGGCATGACTCCGCGCATTTGTTTAAATGGAGGATTGTGTCTATTTCGGAGTTCAAGGTGTGTGGTAAGTTTCGTAAACATCGGTTAAGCAGAACCGCGTGAAATATTATAATACATTTTAATAGGCGTAACCCCGCCCACTTTATTAACTTTTAAATTGTGTAATTACAAGAACCAAAGGTGTTTTATAGGTTTCGCAGCAATAAAATAAGTAGAACATAAAATTAAATTAAAGAAATTTGGGAGTGTCCTCGCCCACTTTCTTACAATGGGACCAATTGTAAGCTATACCCTTTCAGACAAAAAAAATTTTAAATCGGTCTAAAATGAACCGAGTTATTTAGTAACATTCCAAAAAAATTGTTAACCTTCTCCTTTTTTTGAAGTAGGTTTAAATAGAATTGAATGAAACTTGAGTCAATTGAAAGGAATTTGGTAAAAATGAATTGCAATTCATTTCCAATTCAAATGTATTTTTCAAATAAATTGTAATTCGTTTCTAATTCAAATGAGTGTGTAGAATGAATTGCAATTTGTTTGTAATTCAAATGCATTTGTCAAATTGCACTTCATTTCCAATTCATTTGATTTTGAATTAATTCAAATGAATTTAAAAAAATAATCAGCAATTCATTACCAAATCATTTGAATTAAATTGATTAATTGTCCTAATTCATTTAAATGAGTTCAAAATCAATTCAATTCAATTGGAAATGAACTGCAATTCACTTTGACAAATTCATTTGAATTAGAAACAAATTGCAATTCCTTCTAGAAACTTATTTGACTTGAAAATTCAAATGAATTCGAAATGAATTGCAATTCACTTTAACAAATTCATTTGAATTGGAAACGAATTGAAATTCATTTCTGCTTAATTCGTTTGAGTTGATTCAAATTTCATTCAATTCATTTTTGTTGTGAAAAGAATTAATTCAAAATTTAGCTTATTTGTAACGAATTAAAATCAAAAAAGAATGATACATTTAAAGCTCTAATATGTAGTGTATACATATGTACAGTATGTCAAGTAATTGTTTTTACATAGTTAAAATCGTTGTAAATTTTGATTTTTATCGTAAATATTTTTCTCCCTTTTTGCATTATGAAATTTTTTTGTAGTTTACTTCATTTTATATACATTTAAGTGCACATATAGTCGTAAGTTATAAGCAAAATTAAGAATGAGAGCATAAAAATTACATGAAAACCAAAAAAACTCAAAAATTTCTTTGTCAAGAAAATGTTTTTACATCCTTGTATTATATAGTAAGCAAATGGGAAAGATTTTAAGGTGTACAAAAATGAATATTGTTTTTAGCCGCCATTGGCATCAAATAGGCTTGTAAGACGATTTCTCATAAAAAAAAATTTTTTTTACATATATACCGCTGAAATTTCTCACTTTCCCCTCGTATTACTGTTCTTAACTCCATTTAGTTCTTGAAATATAATTTGGAAACACTATTTTTCAGTTAAACCCATAAATTTTGAATAGTATATAGATCTGAACCTTCAGATGGAGTATTCACAACTTTACCGCAATTGAAAAGACACCATGTTCTTACCCAAAGTGCCCTACATTTCAGGTCAATACATTAATACAAATTTAAAACTTCCACGTTTATCAGCAATAACGCCAACCTTACTCAAGCTCTCATCCAAAAAAAATACTTCAATATATTGAGCTACTGCCCCGCATCCATAATATTTTCAATAAAGCAAATTTATTCCTCCTTTTACAGCATAAACATATATACGTATACATACTATATATACCTCCAATCCATCAACCAAATTATTTTAAATTTTACAGTTGGGTTAATGGTTTCACTTCCCAATATTTTACAAATTTTTTTCATCCATACTTTGTTAGATCTGTAGTTCTAATAAAGCAGAAGTTTGGTTTCGTCGCAGCAAATCACATTATCGTAGTAGCCATCAAGCTTGGAAGTATGCGTTATCGCAAAAGGCAATTGTTGTTCTTTGTGCTGAACTATAAGAGGCGGGGATTTGCGAGCAGTTCTTGAAGTACAATCTATTTATTTATTTATCTTTTTAGCAATTGCCTTTGTCTCATGGGAGAGTGTTACTGAGCGGTACTTCAATACGTTGAAATGGTTTTTGGTTGACAGCGCGAGTAAGGTTGGCTTTATTGCTGATATGAATGGACGTTTTAGATTTTTATTAATGTATTGACCTCAAACATGAGGCACTTTGGGTAAGAACATGGTGTCTTTTCAATTGCGGTAAAGTTGTGGATACTCCATCTCAAGGTCCAGATCTATATCCTATTCAAAATTTATGGGTTTAACTGAAAAATAGTGTTTCCAAATTATATTTCAAGAACTAAATGGAGTTAAGAACAGTAATACGAGGGGAAAGTGAGAAATTTCAGCGGTATATATGGAAAAAAAAATTTTTTTTATGAGAAATCGTCTTACAAGCCTATTTGATGCCAATGGCGGCTAAAAACAATATTCATTTTTGTACACCTTAAAATCTTTCCCATTTGCTTACTATATAATACAAGGATGTAAAAACATTTTCTTGACAAAGAAATTTTTGAGTTTTTTTGGTTTTCATGTAATTTTTATGCTCTCATTCTTAATTTTGCTTATAACTTACGACTATATGTGCACTTAAATGTATATAAAATGAAGTAAACTACAAAAAAATTTCATAATGCAAAAAGGGAGAAAAATATTTACGATAAAAGTCAAAATTTACAACGATTTTAACTATGTAAAAACAATTACTTGACATACTGTATGTATGTATGTACATATTCAAGTATATTTTATTTTCTATCTATCACTACCAGAAAAAGGAGTTTTTCCACTCAAATACAGCACTGCATATTATTATCAAGTTTGTTTTGGCGAGATCCTTTTTAAAATTAAATGATTAAAAAATAAATATACATATACATACGTACTATATACATAAGTATGTATGTATGTATGTATGTACATATGGGGTACACTCAAGGCAGATTAATTTGCCTTGTGGTACACTTATGTCGGGTAAACTTACTTGTGTCGTTGTAAAAATTTTCATAATTGTCGTCTGGTAGTCTGTCTATTTGTCTGCCATTACATGGCCCCAAAAAATCGTGTTTCTTCATTTAAAATTTTTTGTTTTTCTGCTTATATTGACTGCAAAAAAAACTTATAATTTATTAGTTTTTATTTTGCTTGAGTGATAATTGTGTGTAACGTTACAGTTACACTGGCTAAGAAAATCATGATCATGACGACAATTTTAACTTAGTAACAGCACATACTTAAAAAAAATGGAGTTGAAAACAAAAATTTTTCTTGATGAGAATGCACATTGGGGTAAAGTTATGCCAAGCGCTGAAAACAGTAAATTGCCACAGCCCGGTTTCAATAATATACCATGCAGCGCATACAAGAATTGATTTATTTACGGAAACATTCGCTGGCCTTTAAATAGACTTCCAAGATGATTTAACAAATAAGTTGTCGGGTGATTACTGGTTTGCCTCACAGTATATTAAGAGTAAATTATTACTGCGGCAAACCAGTAACCACAAGTCGAATTATCGATTAAATGGCATTAAATAAAACATAATCCTCCTTATTATGAATGACGTCGTCGACGTCACATCAAAACGACAGTAAAAATTGTCACTTGTCTACTGTTTGTCGACAACAATTGACTACTGTTGACATGTTGCATTAATTTACAAACCCTTAGCGATTAGTAAGATAATTTTTTTAAATAATAATATGATTTGCACTTCTTCACTTTGTATAAGTAGTTACATAATTTTAAAACGTTCATTTACAAAATATAAAATAATTTCTATTTAAGAGTGCATTGTACAGGGTGTCAGGTATTAAAAAAAATCTGAAAAAAATACAGTAACAAATACACGCACTTCTACAGTATATGTATTTATTTTATTTTGGACAAATTTATAAAACTGCCTGTTGTTTAAAAACTGAACTTGCAGTGGCAACGTAAAATCAGCTGCTTATGGTTTTAACTAGTGCTGGGATACTGTCGATATTTTCTACCATCAATATCTATTAATAGTTCAGATTTCATTATCGATACTAAAGATATTACTATCGACTGAACGTTTGTACTTGAGAAAGAAAAATATACACAGAAAAAACTAATTTTCCATTTCAAACACAAAATTCTCTGAATCAAATACTAATTTTTTCAATTTAGGTCCTACAAAGAAATTTGTAAATTCAAATGCAAAATTTTGTAATACAACAGATTGTCTGATTCAATAAAATTTTTAAATGAAAATAGAAAGTAAATAACATAAATATTTGTTGTGTACAGTATGCAATTTCTATGTATATTGGAGCAGAAATGTTCTCTTAACAATTTTGTTACAAGTATTACTTTATATTAATTGTATCAACTAGAATTTTTCACTCCATATTGTTTTTTGTTTTGCTTAAAACAAAATTGGATCAAACTATTTACCGGAATAGTAAAAAATATTTACTGAATCAAAATTTTATTTGAAACAAACTTTTGTTTGAAATTTTTTTTTTTTGGGTATAAATTTTTTTGTGTAACAATTTTTTTTAGGAGAGAGAGACGAGGGGAAAAGAATCGTTTCGGTTCTCCTTGTCTCCTCTCCTTGAACTCAGTGCCACTAACGCTCTTTTCAAATTCTGGATAAAGATGAAATGTGTAACCTAATCTCTGCATGATCATGTGTTAGAGACAATCCGAAATTGTGTACTTGAAGTTCGAAAACTGTATGCGTATCTGATTACGAAAATACACATTTTCAAATAATCAAAATTTTCAAATATAATTAGAAAATTTTGTTTAGATCACACGAGTAGTCAGTTGCTTTATTCCAGACGAATTCAAACCAGGTGGTCTCAACTGCCTAAATGATACATTTTCAGTTAGTTTTTCTTTTCCATCCCAATTGTGATTTTGTCAAAACGAGTCTAGCTTATATGTATGAATATATGCCTTGGATTTCTCAATGAAAGAATTTAAATTTTTCTGTGCAAAGTTGTAATAAATTCAATTTATTCAATTTAATCCTTTATATATGAAAAAAATATTTTATTATTTATTTATTATTATTTGTTGTTGTTTGAAGGTTACTGCAGAACTCGAATGACGAAGTCTAATCGACTGCAAAAAAACTAAACGAAAGAGATACAAATTACAAAATATTAAAATGTTCTAAATTTAAATAAATATGTGATTCAATAAGGGAAGAAGTCGTTTTGCACTCCACCCAGAACGGCCTATTTGAATTTTTAAGTTTTAGCCTGCCAAAATTATTGCAAAAAATACCAACTTCCTTATGCATAAAAAATTTTGATTTACAAACTGATTTCCCATACAAAATTTGTTTTATACCCCTTGAATAATAATAAAAAAATATATTTTTTTATGAATAAGTCCATTATTGCACCGCGTTACACACATTCTGTCCTATGAACCAAATATACTTTTTCCGAAAGGGGAGAAAAACTAAAAAATACACGTGTATCGTCAATTTTCATGTACATGTAATGTAAAAATTTGGAGTCCCTTCAAGTTATGCGGAAAAAAGAGAAAAAAAATTTCAAAAAATCTAAGAATTGATAAAAATCTATTTTTTTTAATTTGACATGATACAGACATTTCCACGAGACTGCCTGAAAAAACTCAGCTCGATTGGATCACGGAAAAAGAGTTAAAAACTTATCCAAAGTTTTTCAGACAGACGGATACTACGAGCTTTATATTTTATACAAAAAAAAATTCTGCCGTGTACATGAAAATCGACGATACACGTGTATTTTTATTTATTCTCCCCTTTCCGAAAAAGTATATTTGGTTCATAGGATAGACAAAAAAAACAAAGTCCGTTTTTGTAACGCGGTGTTGTTTTTATAGGATACTTGAATAAGAAAAATATGAAAACTCCCACGTAGCTCTTCCGCCCCTCTAATCAATTTCTTGGAGCAGCCATAATTTCACAACTAAACTTAAGAAATTTTAAAATTCCTATGCAGGCCATTTGGTTTGCAATCTTCTTCCCAATTAAAAATTTTGCATATAGCTATAAAACAATTGAAAATTACTCAAAATACCAACTTGTTATTTTTCCGGAAGTTTGGTTAACCGTAGTAACGGGATGTACCATTTGATCTATGAGATACACATTCTCCATTTATGCAATACTAGTGATTAAAATATCATATTAATAAATACAATTTGGCGGGATATTTATTTAAAACATACCAAACCCTTGCCACAGGGTGATCCTTCAGCAGCTGGTCTGCCTCCTATGTTGCTATTTTTCTTACTCTCAACACAATATAAAAATTTACACGGTGAGGTTGTTGTTTCATAAATCTTAGTGCCACGATCTCTTAGACATTGTTCATCCAGTGACATAGTTTCACCGGGCAATGGAATTCCTTCAAAGCTATTTTCGTGAGGACCATCGAGAAGACATTTTGCTGTCGGCGTTCTGTAAAGTTGTGGTAATAAAATTTAAACAAATAGTAATTCAACAAATTAAAAAATCCGACTGTGATCAAATTTGAACCGTTAAATATTCTAAATGGATATTAAAAATGAAAAAATCATAAGAGAAACCTAAAAATGATTTTAAAATACCTGTCGAATGATAACGATTTTGATATAGTTTCCCGACATTTTTTTTGTCTGTTGGCCGCCATATTGAGTTTTTACTACTGTCCTATCTTTAGTGACACTCCCAGGCTTAAGACAAGTAGTGCTGCAAAGGAACACACATACATACAGAATATCCTTTCTACACCTATCTTATTCCTTGAGGTTTTTAACTCCCTTTGCGAAACATTTTATCTTCTTCGCTTACATATTAATTTAGTTTCATTACTATGATTATGTGGTATGGTGGGAGGCATTGAGGAAGGAAAGTCACAGGAGATCACTAGCTAAGGATCAGAGATGTGCCTCGATGGGCCTCACAGGTGGTCAGAGGAGCACACCTCAGGATGCCATTATTCATCTACTTCTTATAGAGGACTTTGTGGTGGGAACAGCGGCTAGAAGTCTCCTTAAACTCGTAGAAACAGGAATATCCAATCACACATCAATCTTAAATAAGATCTGTTTTGGTGATCAGGAATCCGTAACCCCTGGGTTTACGGACTATAAGGTCGCTGAAATCGATTTTAGTAGAACACTCTTAATAGTAATTCCGGATAGGGACTATTGGGTCAAATCCGATAGGCTGTATAAGGGTAGTGCAGTCTTAACAGGCGGTTCAAAAATGGCGGAAGGCACAGGGGCTGGTGCCGAACGAATGTAGTGTTTTCCAGGCCACGTCGACAGCCAGGCAGCGCTAAAAGCTTGGAAAGGACACAATGTCAAATCGAAACTTGTTAGTGACTGTAGGAAAGCCCTCAACTTGCTTATGGATAAGTATAGTGTCAGACTATGTTGGATTCCTGCAAACAGCAGTGTGGAGGGAAATGATATTGCCAATGAGCTAGCAATAATAGGGTCGGCGTTGGGTGAGGGAATGTCGTACAGATCGGCGAAATTACCGATAGGTCATTACTAACTCAGTAATTGCGTAAAAAGCAGGACCAACAGTTCATGGCGAAGTAGGGAGGATTGTAGAGTTTCGAGGTATTTTAGGCCAAAACTCGAATCAGGAAGATCTAAACTACTACTGGACATAAATAGGAAGGGGATGCGAATCATGATAGGCGTGTTGACAGGTCACTGCTCGGTCAGAGCAAGAACCAGCATTTGGGAGACTGGCACTCCAGATTTTTGTAGGATGTGCGGGGCTGAAGAGGAACCAGAAATCATTGAACATATCGAGGGTTTATATTCAAAAAGTGCTATCTGCAATTCTTGAATATTATAGTCGACAAAATAAAACTGTTATTTTCTCTAAGTCCAAGAGCAATAACTGTACTTGATAAACATTAGTAGGATTAAGATGTCTTCTGTAAATGGTACTATTTATCAAAATTTAGTTATTAGCCTTTGCGCTTTGAGAAAATAACAGTTTTTTGCGCTCTTCTGAAATTTTCAAGCCTTGCAGATAGTACTTTTTGAATATAAACCCTCGATATTATCTGTTATTGCCCGAAGCTGCAGCGTCATAGGCTTAGATGGCTGAGCAGAAGTTTCCATTTCCAAACTGATTAAAGGGTTTTACATTTGTATACTGTCCAGTCCATGTGTTTATCCAAAAGTCTTGATTTCTTGCATTGTACGATAATACATACCCAACTACTATTTCAAATACATAATTTCAATAAAACTCTAGTCACTCAGTTTTCACTTACTTTAAGTAAGTAAGAATATTTTGCTCTGAACAGGATGACCAACGGAACATATTTGTTGTGTTTTCATTATATTGACCCATTATATACCCTTCTTCCTTTGCACAATTTTTAGATCCAGGTAGTTTTGCAAAAGTGTATGGACCTTCTCCATCATGAGGACTACCAAGTCTGGAAAAAAGAAAATTAAAAATACAGTGAACTTGCAGAAAAATTAACATCCATTAATATGCAAATTTTAAGTTTTACAACTATGTGCTCAAAAATGTGAACAAAGTACAAAGGCTCCAAAACGTGAACTTTTTTCGACCGATTACACAGTGTGAGAAAAAAAATACCTGCGAAGTGTTACTATTTTTCTGGTAGGTATTGTCGAGTATTGCAAGGAACACAATTGGGGCGAACGACGAATTTTCGGTACGTACTTTCGTCGTAAAAAATAAAACACATGTGTACATATGAAAATGAACACAACACCGCCGTCGAACGAAATTCGTCTTGCGTAACGAACTCTGAGATACGCCGACGAACGACGAGAAACAATTTTCTCTCTCTGTCTCTGTACACACAATCAGTGTTGTCGGTTTTTTTTGTAGAGGTTCTCCCCAAATTTTTAATTTGTCATCCCTAAAAATCCCCAAATTTAGTTTTTTTCACCTCTTTTCTTTTCTAAAAAAATATTTTTTTTTTAATTTTATAAACAAAATAATGAAAATAACATATTTATTCAATAAAGTTCATTTATATCGATAGTTATATTTACATTCATATTATTTTAATTTTTACTTATATAACTTGTAAAGAAAAAGTTACAAATATTTGAAAAAAAAGTTTAATATACACAGTATAAAAAATGTGTAACCAAAATTTAATATTTCAAAAACTTCAGAATCGAAATCTTCTGATTCATGAGCCTCAGAAATTTTATTGAACATAGTACTTGTATTAAAAAGCTTTAGGCCCCTTTCACATTAGGCAACTTTACTTGCGCAAGTCTTGTGTTTGTGGGTGTGAGAGAAAAGGTCGGTTGAAGGGGAAAGAATTGCCGAGATTTGAGTACAGACTTGCTTGAACTTGGCAATTCTGCCACAATTCTGTTTCAGCTGTCATTGTTGGCTTGGGATATTGATTTGTTTTTGACATTGTCTTTTATTTCTTCTTCGGTGTGTTGTCTAATTAATTAATTTTGTGTTAAGAAAATTTTATTTGTGAATAAATGAAACAAATCGTCAACAAATTAAGAAAACTCGAGCATAAGAAAATTAAACTTGCTCAACAAATGAACTGAATGTGAACATAGAAGCAAGTTCAAAAGAAAATAAATAAAAATGAAAATTATACTTGCGCAAGTAAAGTTGCCTAATGTGAAAGGGGCCTTAGCATTTCAGCCGAAAGATTAAATTTGTCACAACAAATTGAAGTATTTTTAGCCGAAAGATTAAATTTGTCACAACAAATTGAATTATTTTTAAAGTGTGTGTTTATTCTTCCAACAAGTCGTATTGCATTTTGTTACGTATTTTTTTTTTTGCTAGTGTTCATTATTGGCTAATCTAACTTGATACATGTTCTTTATTAGAAACCATTCCCCACACACACATTTACAGAGATACACATTTTTAGACTTGCCAGACGCATATTTCTTAATTCAAAAATCATTCTTGTTACCATCAGTTATAAAAAAATTCCCTAAAATTTGATTATCATCCCCAACAAATCCCCAGATCGCCAATACGAAATTTTCATCCCCAATCGCGAAAATAATCCCAGATTTGGGACAAATCCCCCAAACTGGCAACACTGGTATAGACTTGGAATTAATGTTATCTTATTCTTATAAATTTTTTTTGAGAACGATGTTATAAGAATTGCTACAACAACAATCTTATAATATGAACTGTCAAAAAACACACGTACATGAATATAAATTGGTATGCATGTGTAAGTGTTTATTAAAATATTGAAAAACTATGTCTTGGAGAAAATTTCTGGGATTTTATATGTTAACTCGGTGAGAATTTGCATAAAATGAAACGTTATAAGAAAAGAAAAATTACTTGTTATTCTTGTATGATATGAGGACATTCTGCCTTATCGTGGTATTTCAAATACGACTGTTTGGTAATAGATTAAAGAAAAACTGTTGAAGTCTTCTTTGATCTATTACCAAACAGTCGTAGTCCTATTTGAAATACGCCAACCACGATAAGGCATATTATGTCAGAGTTAATCGCAGTTGTGGACGTTATGTTATGAAATTTTTCATAAAAAAATCGCACGACTTACTAAAAAAATCTGTCACATAGTTGTATTTTTAGTCCACACTATCACTCACGTCCTTTATTAAATGAAATGTTTTTATTAATTAATGTGATTATCTAAAGAAGAGAAGAAAGTTTATAAAAAAAAGAAAAGAAGTGTCTTAGTTCACCCGGTTTTAGCTTTGCAGGCTAGTTACGAGTATATATAACCAATTTCATGTGTGAACTAAAAATGCAATAAAATTATACTATATGATGATGTAAAATTATCTGCGAATATTTCAAAACGTTTCCATTTATTTCCCATTATTTATTTTCTAGCGGCGGACGATTAAATTAATGTATTGTTTGTGACCGGTGGCGGCTGTTAGCAGGCTTACGGCCTGCGCAAAAAAAAACAAAGCAATAACAAATTGAGCAATCATTCTCATTGTTTTTGTTTTGTTTCGTTTATTTTCGTACACTGCTTTTAAGTACAAAGAAATCAAAACAAAAATAAATTTATAACTGTAATAGTGTCAATTATTTTTATTACGAAAATCACGTCCTAACTCCTGTATCGCGCAATAAATAGCAAAGCTTTAAAAATTTTCGATTCAAAAAGATCTTACACTCGTTGCAGTAAAGGGAGTTGCCTGCTAATTATTATATGTACAATGATTTAGAAGAAAAGACTTAAAAATATAAATTCAAAGAATATATGTGCATACATACATATGTACTTACAAATGTCCCAATTCATGAGCAGCAGCAATGATGCCACTGTAACCGCCATAATCCTCAACCATAGCAAAACTATTAAATTCTTCGTATTCATTACTCACAGAACAAGCTCCATACGGACTAGCGACGCCTGAGTTTTGAATGATGAAAGAAAAAAGAAAATAAATATGCCAATATGATAATAAAAATAAATATCGTCACCTAAAATGCAAAATAACGTAACATCACTTTTCCTGAGTTTACAGGAGCAGAGAAAAACTGCATAACATGGAAACTATTAGAGATATTGGGCTTTATTACGAGTTCAATAGTTAATAAAAAGGTATGTATAGTGTAGACTATACCTGATAGTCATCCTTAATATTGGTATTGTAATATTCGATTCCTGTTGGATCGTACGCCAAAGCACACATATTGTATTGATTTCACAACACTTTTTTGCTTTTCTTTCCACTTATGTGAAAATGAATATTCAGAGTGATAATTTTTTTTTATTAAAACTAAGATGAAATTAAATTGAGTATACACAACTAAAATGTCAATGCTTATTTTAATTGAAAATAGGAAAATAAATATTTTATAGTTTTTGAAATTCGTATGAGTTTAAGAAACTCATTCTTGCACTTGATGATACGTTATTTTGAATTTTGCTTATAACTTTGGTATTTTTTGTATAAGACCTGAAAAATTTCTTACACATATAAATGTAATGAATCGAAATCGATAAAAAAATCAATTTTTAATTTTTTGATGATACGTTATTTTGTATTTTAGGTGACGATATACACATTCCTTTAATATGTACTTATAGTAAAGTAAGCTTTAATTAAAAATACCAAATTTATAGCCGCTTAAAACCTCTAACGGACCTATGTATAAGCAAAAATTGGTATGAAGTTAGCATAAGTGGCAAAATTAAACATGATCTTAAGGAGTTTTGCCATGAAACTTCACATTGAAAATCATGATATAACTTAGAGGTGGATTTAGATTATGTAATGCGACTATTTTTAATGTCAAATTGTATAGAGGAACTCGTTAACACCTAATTCAATTTCGTCACTTATGCTAACTTCATGCCAATTTTTGCTTATACATAGGGCCGTAACTGTTTTATATCTCAATTTTGGAGCAACAGGTTTTGGATTGAGCAGTTAAAAAACAAAAAGTTCGAAGAAATAACACAATTTTACGACTTTTGCTATTTCGACTGCAGTTTTTTTTTAACACTGATTTAAAAGAAAATTTTACATGCAAAATTTTAATTTTTCATAGCTGTTGTTTTTTGCGTATATTTTTCATAGCATTTTCTGTGCTTCAAATATTTCTAAACCTTTATTAAGCTAAGCTCCCACTGTCGGCACAATGTACCGATTTTCGTCGTTTCATAAAGTCATTAGTATTAAACCAATACCCAGCCCAGTGAAAAAAAATGGAAGTCATTCTAGCGGAAGTACATTTTCATTGCTTCCAAAAAATCGATATTTTTAATTTGCCTAGAGTGAGCAAAAAACCATGTAGAAGCTTATTTTAGTCACACAAAACCTTGTAACTCCTCCATAGTGTTAGAAAATACTCACCAGAATTTAAAAAAATTTATTTTTTTAAAGAAATTTATGAATTATTTTTAGTCTAAAATTTAAAAGTTGTTTGCTTAAATTTACATGAAAACACTGTTTCGGGCTTAAATTCGTATAAAAAGAAACGAAACTTCTTGCAATAACATGTAGTTCCAATGAAAATGTAGTTCCACTAGAATGACTTCCATTTTTACACTGGGTACGTATTTATTTTTCAATTAATATGGCTTTATTGTCATTGCCGTGAAGTGCAATCACGTCCTTATTTTTCAATTTGTTGAGAAAAAAGTCATTTTGCTGCTTTACCTACGAATTTATTTCAGTGAGCCGACGAAAATCGGTACATTGTGCCGATAGTGGGATCTCGGCTTTGTATTAAATTTTTTATATTTATTTAAGCACGACTCTACTTATGTACATATTAAAATCTCTTGCCTTTAAATATTATGAGCCAAAAACTTAATTTTTATTTTCAAAAGTATTTTTTGTTTTCATTTTATTGTCTTTGTATAATATTATTTACGTATGTAAATATGCATGTATGTATGTATGTATGTATGTCTTACCTGCTATGAGACATTGTTTTCCTAAGCACAAGTCAAGTCTAAATTAAGAAGTTTAAAAGTAAAAAAGTTTTAATGTTTGATAATTTAGTTGAATAATATAAAAGAAATGACAAATAAATAGAAAAGAAAGTGAAAGGGGGGACATTTATGATTTTAAACAAAATATACTTATGATGGCTTTTTTTCTCTTTCCCATTAAATTGATTTTGGTAAAATTGAGCTTTCATCATAAAAAAACTTTCCACAAATTGCAATAAAATCTGAGTATATAAACCAAAAATCTATATCAACTGATACCACACATAGTGGACCAAACACAAAGAACTCTGATGATGAATAATAACAATAATAATTTAGAAATATTCTATTTGATTTAGTAGGTAATTATGCAAACTTACGTTGTCATTTGAACAGCTACGTCATATGTCGGAAGATTCTTTTGACGGAACAAATATTTAGCAAAATCTGTTAAAGCGGGGCCATAATCAAGGAAATTTCCTCGAGTAAGATGTTTTTGCAAGTATGGTGTATCAGAAAGTGACTTAAATAAAGGAAAAAAATAAAAATAAAGAGAGCATTATTATAACATTTGAATTTAGTCTTAAATAAGTCGAAAGTTTTTCTTCTCACGTTCTAGCTTAACCTTTAAAGCTATATAATGTGTATTCAGTTTAGGACCTAAAAACTTTAGGTAGTTTGAAATTGAATTGCAATATAAAATGATTTTATTAAAATTAAATTGAAGACTATTAATAAAAACTTAGGTTACCTAAAAATTTGTTAAACACATTTAAACGAAACACTAGGCATCATCTTAAATTTTAACACTTTCATCTTCAGGAGTCCCCCAAAAACGTTTATGTTTCCCCAAGTACTCGTAATTCCCAAAGCAAGAAACACCATTTCGAACTTGTAAATAGTGTATGAAGATAAAAAGTTTTCACATTATCTGAACCATCCATTCATCAAGTATAACACTGTGTCACCACAAAAAAAAAATACCTGTGACATGTCAATATTTTTCTATTGTATTGTAGAGCATAATAACCCGTATACACTTATTAACCTCTAACTAACTTAAATATCAACCGATTTTAAATTTATAAACGGACTAAGAAAGAAGAGACTAAGACCTTTCGAATCGTATGTATTTTATTTTAGTCAATTTCAGATATATGGGTGTGCTTTTTCGTCACTTTTCTACTTTGTATTCGTTCTTAGGCATTATTTTTGTACTGGAACCATACTAGTTATTAAGTTATTTATAAAACATAACTGATTAAGAGTAATTCGCAGGTTTGTGTTAAAAAATTCCTTATAATTTTGCGGCGTTAATAAATATTTTATTACAAGGCTTTTTGGTAAAAAAAACTAGCAGCATCATGTTCTTCGCGTTCTATTTATCTGCTTTCTGTGTATTTAAGCTTCCAGAATGATGAAAAACAATTTAATAAATTGTGTTTTTTTAGAATGTCATAACTGCTTTATTTGAACACTCATTTAACAGCAGATAGTTGCTTTTGTTTAAGGCGCAGTTAGCCCACAGTAATCTAATGTAACTGCAACGTAGGAAACAGCTGATCGATATTTTTATATGAAAAGTAGGCTACGTTACATTACATCTCTATAACAAGTTTCATTACTTTTCACATAACAATATATATCAGATGTTTCCTACTGTTACAGTTGCATTACAATACAGTCGGCTAACTGAGCCTTTAGTTTGGTTTGAAATTTCATTATTATATAAAATTGGTACAACAGTGGTCGGCAAACTTTTTCCTTGACAGCCGCATTTTTGATTTACACGTATATTTTAAAAAAATTTAAGTATAAATGTTAAAATTGTTTATATAAATTTCTGCGCGTTTCCCCCATTTTACGGCTGCCATAATTGTCCTAACCTACTCGAAAGTCTCACAGTGGCTCGTTTTGACTTTTTCCGTTGCAAAAATCATAACATCGGAAAGTCCACTTTCAGTACAAGTTTCTTAAAAAATTCTTGTAAGATTTTTTTTCACGTATATTCTGGCTTTCTTTTGGTGGTGTACATATTCTCGACAAAAATCTCTTCCGTCCGTGGAAGTGTGTAAATTTAATTTTTAATATAAAATTTCTATCAGAGTCTAAATAATGCGATAGAAACTTTGTTCTACACAGTGATGGATACATCTGTCATTGGCTGTCATTGTCCTTGTAAGAATATCATAAATGAGAAATAATAACTTACTTTTGCTATGATAATACCAGCCATTGAAATGCTTATATTCACAGAATTGAGAGCTCTTAATCTCAAATCAACAGCTTTCCAGAATCTCATGACATACTGGCGCACCTAAAATCGATAAAGAATTTTAATATTTTGATAAGGAAAAGCAGCATTACGATAAAAGAAGTAGTTTAATTGTAAAATAATGAAAAATTAAGCTAAAAATCCTCAAACAAAAACTTCACAATAAACGATTTTATTTCACTTTTGATATGTTCTTATTTTTCCAAAATATTGAGAATTAAATGAAAAATTTCTGTTGTGAAGTTTTTGTTTGAAATTTGTTTAGCTTGTTTTCTAAACATAAACATAGCTTTTTCAACAATTCAGAAGTCTACAAACAAAATTCTTCATGAAAATACATTAAAGATCTAAAGTCAATTAATAATACTTCAATATTATTATTTTAAAATAATTTCAAATAAATTCGCCCTAAAACAGCAATCAAATGTCATAAAAAATAACCTTTGATTTGATGTAAGTTTTTAATTTCCAAAAAAATTTTATAAAATGTAAGAATCCTTAAATAGACTTTAAAATATTTGGATAATTTAATTTATTTTAATTTAATACGTTGTTCACACTTTGTGGTCTTAAACGTGTTTTATGCAAGTGTTTTAAAAAACTAAACACAACCGTTCACATTGCATTTGAGATGTTTAACCTTGACGTTTTGTCAGTAAATTATTGCATTTGTAAAAAAATTACGAAAAATTATGTTTTTATTTGGTTTATTATTTTTAAACAACAAATTTTTTTGTAAATAATTGAGTATTTTTACCTAATTGCTTGCTTAAAAATTTTTTTTTAAGTGTCGCCATTAATAACAACACAACGTTGCCAGAGTTATCAAAAACGCACTGAACATACTCCATTTACCTGTTTATCAAAGTATTTAAATCTAAAACATCTTATTTGAGATATTTAACAAAACAAGTCAATTTATGGGAAAACATCTCAAAAGAGCTTAAACACGAATGAGACGTTAAACATCTAAATGTGAACATGATATAAGTCTGTCATTTGTGAAAAAAAATTGAATAAAAAAATAATCTATTATCATTTATATCATATTTGCTTGTGATTTCTCTTTTGCTTACCTCCTTCTCTTCATTGTTGAAGATTGAAGCAAGGCCATAGTCTACATACACCAAAACTTGCATGTAGTAATTCTTATTATTTTTTGAAACGTTCTGTGCAGGTTTCGAATGAGCTTTAAGGGAGGACAAAAAAGAAAAATTAATAATTAATACATTTCTACTATAATTTTTTTATGTTTAAAATCAATAATAAATAATAAATTTTTTTCAATAACTTGCAGCGAGACCGGCCTCCCGCCCCACCGTTCCAATTTCATACGTTGCAATGTAATAAAATTCTCTCAAAATCTTTCGCCCTTGGGGAAACCAACATTTCAATTTTCAAAATTATGGCTTGATTTATCTCTCTGCTTCAAAAAGCAAGGAAAATCTGTTCTTTCCAAACAAAAAGCAAGCATGAACTGTTAAATGGTTGCTCAAATAGAGCAGGGATTCCAACTCAAAATTGTGACACTCTAAAAAAACACGCTTAATACATAATGATACATACATAATGATAAATACTTCTAAAAATTGGAAAAATACAAAAGTTCAAGAAGCTTTTAAGTAAAAAATTTTTACAAACAAATCCAAAGATATTTAAAAGAATTAAAATTTTTAAAATTATAAAATATATATATCGCTCATTTTCAAACAACAGAAGAGCTTCTAACTTCAGGCCTTATTAAACGCCTGCTCAGGATTTTTTTTCAATCAACCACCATCCTTATCGAACTGCTAAAGGAATACCTGATAGAAGGCCCCCTCTTTTCCACATAAAAGAAAAGATACACGTTCCCCATTAGCTTCTATCTGATAGAATAATAGATATAATCTATCAGAAAGGAGATGAGAAGGAGTAACATATTTTGTTTGTTTTTTCCCCACAAAACAACAGCAAACGAATTCATGTTTTTGATTCAGTTAACATTCGTATGTAAAGCGGGTGCTAGAACACGTCAATAATTCAGCTTCAAGGATGTCTTCTAGAAGGCCTCTTTATCCCTTCTTTTGCATGTACAACGCCTGCTTGCTCCATTCCATATTCATATGTGATGCGAAATGACGAAAATGCTGTAACTTCGTCAATTTTTGAGACTTTTGCATGATTTTGGGGTATCATGTTCGCAATTGTGTCCTTTATCCATTGGTATCAAGAAGTCAATTTTGACCACTGGCAAGATAAGGCCCCCTTCATCATGTCGCGTCACATATATTTTTTACACGCGTTGTCATTGCGGGGTGGGCCTGCTGTTCTTGCTTCTTTCGACAGAGATTCTAGAAGGCCTTCAAATTAATTGGTTTTGCTTTTTCTTTGGTAAAAAATAAAACAAAATATATTACTGCTTCCATTCTCCCTTCTCATAGAAGCGAGTGTGGAGTGTGTGAATTAAAACTCTGAGTTTTACCGCTGGGAATTTATTTCGATATTGTTACAGGCCAGAAAATCCGTAAGATTTTGCGAAGGCATTGTTGTTCACGTGGTGCCATGTTCCAAGTCTGCGGAGCCACCAGTTGTATCAATTGTCCTACCCAGGTAGCAGAACGACTTAATATCTTCAATCTCTTGATCACAAACGATGAAATGACGATCTGTGTTACTATGGATGTTTTGGTTATGTTTATCTTCAGCCCAACCAATTTTGCGATGTCACTGATGGTGGAGTTGTTAAAGAGTAGAGGTGATATGACACAACCTTGCCTAACTCCACTTTTCACCGTGATCCTGTTGCTCAGTTGTTGCATTTTTGATTAACCGTATTAGTTTTTTGGGTACACCATACCAGCATACCAGCGAGTTCCATTTAACGTGTGTCAAAAGCCTTCTCAAGGTCTTTAAAAATTAGATATAATGGTGATCACCATTCCACTTATTGCCCACCAATCGCCAATCGTTATTGCTGTCATTTGAGGCAAATCTAACTTTGTTTATTTTTGTTGTAATCGAAATGTATAAAAAAAAATTCCTTAACAATTACTTGGTTCTATCCTGATGAACCGCAGTGTATTTTTGAAATTTAGTTATTTTCTTGTCTACTTTAACGATATTTTTTGAAAAAAATTGGAATCAGTGCTTTAAACTCAAAATATTTGTGTTTTTTTTTGTTTTGTGACGTTATTTTATTAAATGAGCGATATGTAACTCAGAGGACACTGGCCAGTGTTGAAAATTGTTCAGACCTGCTGTGGGGCGGAAAGAAGCCCTACTGAAGAGCGGAAGTCTTTCAGCTGCGGAGAGCATAAAACTCGAAGTTATTTATCTCAAGCTCTGTATAATTTTTATACACATACAAGTTTTACAAATTATTTAACTTACCATTATAGCTTTTATTATTTCCCCAATGGAGGTTATTCTTCGCTGGACTAGAGTTGTAATTGCTCTTCTAGGAAATGAAAAAATAAATATACATACATGTGCATACATACACACACAAATATTTACAAAAATTAAGTTTTTATTATAATTGAAAAGATAAAGTATACATGTTTTTAAGTAAATCGGACTTATCAGCCATATCACAGCTCAAATTCGTTCCGAAAGGGATATAATTTTTTTTGAGTGCGAAAACGAAAAAAATTGGGAATGAAATCACTGATGATGAAGGTTTAGTGGCCTTCGAAAACGGTTGACTGTTCCGTTCAACTATGTGTTGTCAGAAATCACTTTTAATTTCACGAATGGAATTAAAATTTTCGTGAATACTTGGGGTTTTATTTACGTCTGCAAAATGAAATAAATAAGAGCAATTTTTATGAAAAAGAACTTCACACTTCACGATACTCGATTCCTGCACGGCATGACAAATTTTCATTTTTAACTTTTTGAAAAAAAGTCACTTTCTACCAGTGAACCGCACGCCATATAACAATTGTGGACAAGCAAATCACACACATGCTTGTACTATTTCATTTAGTGTCACTGAGAAAGCGACGAATGAAGTTGTGCATGCATCTTAAAGTCCTGCACAAGACCGTTTACAAGACATTTCAAGACATGAGAGATTTTTCAAATGCTTTACTACAGCGAAATATTTTAAAACAAACACTAAACAATACTAGACATTTGCTTCAGTTGTTTGTCTTGCATGACACTAATGCATGTCTTGTGCAGGACACTAATGCATGTACGAATGTTTTCCTAGTTTTTTGCTTATGTGTTGTTTCCACAATACAAGCAAGTGACTTGTCTAGAAAAAATATATATGAAAATCACTTAAATTTTTAAGTGATTCATTCCTATACAAATTTTCTAGACAAGTCGCTTGCTTGCATTGTGGAAACTACACATTAGTTTTTTTGAGCATACGGAACGAAATAAAAGTTCAAATTTAATAAGTTTGTACCGCAAAAAAATTATTATTATTTTAGTAGTTTTCACAGAGCTGTAAATAAATTTAATTTGGAATTTATACACTATATTGTTGAATGGATTATTACATTTCTTACTTTTTACTTAAGTTTTTATTAAATTGCTTATTTACTAAAAATATAACCACAGTACATATTTAAATTTCAAAACTTTTCTTCAAGTGTAACTTTATTTTACTCTCATTTTTCTCACCAATGCTTGCGGATCACTGCTTTATACCACGGTTGGTAAATGTGGCACGATCGTGCCATTTTTGGCACAATTCAATGTTTAATGGCACGCTGGCACGCTCACCCAAATTTTGGCACTAATGCAACATCCAAAATTTTTTAAAAAAGTTTTTAATATTGTATAAAATACTTCAACAAAATTTGTAAAAGCTGTTGTAAAAATGAATACTTCTAAAAGCTGCAACAATGAAAGTATTAGTTTCAAGTAAATGACATCTTACATGTTGTTCTTTTTTGTTCTCCTTGCCTAAATGGCGCACCGAGTCGCCTGCCTTTTTGTCATACATAGATTAACCGGCGTCGAAACTATCGGTTTTTTATATTTTGGCCAGTTATATATCATTCGTTATATTCGTTCGTATATGTGAATTGTTCAAGATTCAACACAACTGACTCAAAAAACAAACAAATTCTATGAGGTCGCGTCTTTGCTAGCTTAAAAAAAATCTAAAGTGGACGAAAATTTATTTTTCGCTGCTGTACGACTCGCCTTACTTGAAATAGCGCGCTGCCGCCGCCGGTGTTTAAAAAGTTCAACCGCCACCGCCGATAAACATACTTCGGCTCAACTTTCTTTAAAGAAAACCAAAAAATTTTACAACTATATTTACAAAATATATTAATATTATTTAATATTACATACAAAATATGTATTTCATCAAAAACATAATTAGATATAATATATCTATGAAAGTTTCTTAATTGTTGAAGACTGAAAGTTTTTTTCTACTTGAATTGTTGAATTAAATAAATAAATAAAACAAACAAAAATGAATTGAATTCCTATTAATCAAATGTATTGACATTTAAAATACAAACTCAATAAAATTTACAATTAATACAATATATTTCACCGTTTTCATGAGCCCAGCTGTGTATGTATGTACATTTATTTTTTGGCACTTTTTAAGTAATTTTGGCACTTTTTGCTTAACATTTTGGCACGATATTAAAATTCTCAAATACCATCACTGCTTTATACCCAAAACTATCTAGAGCAGGGAAGCCCAAAAATATTTTGCAGCTGTATTGGTGAGAGAATTCTAAATACAGTGATACGAAAAGTAAGTAAGTAAAAATTTTCTGGTTTAAAAAAAAAATAAATAAAAATAAAAGAATGCAGTTCACACAGAATTTGATATAGGTTGACTAAGTAGAACGAGATGAGTTTAACTACATCTTGCTCGTTCAAAAATTTAACTTTTTAAAAAACAAAACGTATTGAAAATTTTCCGACTTTATCTAATAAACAAATGGCAAATTCCTTAATAAGGATTATTTGTAAACGGTCTACCTTACCTTTCAATATACTCGTATGTATAAGGTCACTACACTTGAAATTTTTTTCATGTTTTTTTTTTAATTTAAAATCCAATTTGATTTCCGTATTTTTTCACCTCTTATTGCCGCTTTAATTTTTCCTCATCATTATACCTAATGATATTGATATGACAATAATAAAAAAAATAATAAAGGTCTGGTCCACGATATCGACAGAAAACGTTCGATTGACTACTTATATTGAACACAATAATAAAATAAGAAATTTAGATTTTGTTTTCAATATAAGTAATTGATGGAATGTTTTCTGTCGTTATCGTGGGCCAGGCTGTAAATAACATTTTATAATGCCTCTTATATATTTGATAACATAAAAGACATTGGGCATTGTATATTCAAAAGTATTTTTTTAATTCTATTATTTATTTTACGCACTGTATGTTCATTGACCGCTGTCTCATGGACGAAGAAATTGAAGAGCATAAAATAAAATTAGATGTGGCTTCTAAACAATTGTTTGGTGAAATGGGCAGCATTATTTTAGATGTTACTTTAACGTGTAATGGTTCGAACCCCAGCAACATCTGTTTTGTAAATTTTCTGACTACCATCAGACTTAAATAAATTCAACTTTAGTAAACTTTGAAAAGTAGTGCATAGTGGGATTTTACAATTTTAAATTTTTTCTATGAGCTTTTAGAAGAATGTAATTGTTAAATTTTTATAAAAAAAATAAATTTTTCCAATTTTATTCTACGAATAACTAAAAAACCATTGAGTTTTTTATCTTACTATTTTTAAATGATTTGAAGCAAATATTTTTGGTTACCCGATTTGGTTTTAATGGTCGACTTCGAGCATACTACCTTCGATTTATGCTGGCAAACCTAGTATTAGGCAGGCTCATAAGAAAAAATTGTGACGTAATGGAAAAAAAAAACAAATAATGTAGTTTGTTTTAATATATGAAATAATGGAATGATTTTTTGAATTGGAAACAAAAAGTTGTGGGTACGTTCGTAAATTCAACAAATGTATGCATCTATGCAGCAATTATGCCAAATTTTACTGCGTATGCGTGATTAGATGTTGCACATGCTTTGCAACTGCTCAACATCTGTGCATAGTTGACATTTTTGAACGTGCGACAAACAATTTTCTAGTCATCAAGTAATTTTATTTAAGAAAATCTTGATAACAAAAGTTACAACTTTCTTCTAAATTATAATTAGAAAAAAATTTTAAAGAAAATCGAAGCGGCCATTTGGCCCTAAAAAGAAGACCACTAAAATGAAAAACTACCAAGATTGTGTGTTTCAAAGTAATTTTCGAATAAATCAATCTTCTTTTTTTGTTAAAATTCTAAACATGTAATTTAAATACCAAAATACATGCATATACTCAACTTATTGTTCCACTGCAACTTATTGCATCTTAAAATAATTTACTGCCGCTTACATGCATTAAAAAATGCTTGACGTTAAACAGTGCTGCCAAGTTATGCATTTTTGAACGTAAGATGTTCGTGATGCTGCAGACGTGCACCAAAAATGCTTTTACGAACGTACCCTGTGTTTCGTGGGGTTGTGTTATTATGTTTTATTATGTACACTTACGAAAAATCACTATTTCTTACTATTACTCGTATCAATGCTTGGCATACTTACCCATGGAGTAGCTTTACATGTTATGATCGCTAACGACATCACAGCAAATAAAATAACAGCAAAATGTCGCATATTTGTTTAGTTTTTCTAATGAAAATAAAAAAAGTTAAACTGATTCTAAGCATAAAACTTAAAAAAAAGATTTGAGTAATAAATCGAAATTTTTTGAAAACATTCCGTAAAATATTGCTAAAAATTAAAAAAAAATTTAAAAAAATGTCTACAAGCAATTGATGATTGACTGTGCAACAGTGAAAAATCTACACACTGTCCTTACATTACTGGTTCGATAGTACTACCAATGGATAGTAAAACCGTATACTTAGTTTGGCAATTTTGGTGAAAAAATTTTTTATGGGCCTCCAAAAATAGTGTCATCAGTTTTTGGACAAGAGGTAATTCAGACTTTTTAATCTTAATTATTTACTCGTAAATTTTTTTTTTTTTTTGCAAAAATTAAGGAAAATTTTTTCAGCAACTCCTGATTTTTACTAACAAACGTTGGCAAAGCTTTTAGCCACGGTAGAGTTAAACAAATTTTATCAACATATCAATACAATTTGAACGTGTCTAGGACACACTAAGAGCTCAAAGTATACTATTACTTTTTACCTCAAAAAATTTCGTTTTTCACAATTTGTCCACTTTAAAATATTTTTTTTTTGAAAATCATATAATAAAATGCACACTTCTCTCTTGAGTTTCAGTAACACTTTGTGCAAAAAAAATTTATTTTTCCCGTTTTTTTTAAGTTTTTTTTAGTTCTTTTACTATAACTTACGAGGACTAATAATTTTTTCACTAAGAATATTTGGTGAAGCAACAACCAAATCTTAAAATAGAAAATACTAAAATTTTCAATACAAGAAATTCAACACTAACAAATAAAATAACAAAATAATTAAAAAAAATATGCGGCCCTGTTCTGTAAACCGAATCCGAGTAAAATTCTAGATTTCAAAAAATTAATAATGGTCCTGCACACGTGTTTAAAATCATACGCGATAATTTTCTCTCACATATTACATTTGAGAATCTATATATCTAATAGAAAAATTAAAAAAGTCTTAAAAAAATATTTCTATTATGGGAGTTAGTTTTCTAAAACCGAGCGATTTCAAATCGATTCAGTTTACAGAACAGGGCCGATAGTCTAGAAAAAAAACGAATATTTTTGAGCTAAAAAAGTGGGCTTCATGAGGTATTTAGGATGCCTAGGCACGTCCAGATTATATTTACATACATATATAATCACAAAGTTTATCCAGCTTTACCGTAGCTAAAACTTCGCCAAATATTGTTAGTAAAAAATAAATAGTCCTTGGAACTTATTATGAAAAAACTGAAAAAAAATGTTCCTTAATTTTTGCAACAAAAATTGCACGAAGAAATTATTTTATGGGCATAAGATGTTAACAAGATTTGTGCATTACACTCTTAGCTACATTATTATCATATATAGTCCAGACCTATCACCAAGTCTGAAGAAACTAAAGACAATATAAAAAAAAATCATAAAAAAATTTGTCACAAAAAATCGCCAAACTGAGTATGTATAGGGTTTTACTACAGTTTAGTAGTACTATCGGACCTATACTGCCAATACCATGCGGATTTTTCACTGTTGCACAATGTAATGGATGCAGTTTCGTTTTACGGTCTGCCAGTCTATTTCGACCAGAAACTTTCTATCGCTTGCTTTTATATTGAAAACAAACAAAAATGTTCTTATTTTATTGTTGTTTTTTTTAATAGAAGTTGTCGATCGATATTTTCTTGTCGACATCGGGGGCCAGGCCGTTAACTTTTTTACGACAACTTTTTTAACATTTCGTAATGTTTTCTAGGGAAATATTTTCAAGATCTTTGAAAGAAAAAACCAATTCGAAAAAATAAACTTTACAAAAGAAATTTTATTTTAAAAAAATATTTCCTTGAAAATTATTAAAAAAAAATTAGATTTTCAAGAATTTTCTAAAGGAAGCATTTCTAAATTTTTTTTATAACCCTTAGAACCATTTTCACAACTTGCCTTTACCTAAAGACAGAATTTTGTCTGCCCGATAAATGGCGTTGCATTATAAAACTTCATTTGTTATTTTTTTATAAATTAAATGTTATTAATATTGATAATAATAACAATAAAGATTTGAAATTGTAATAATGCAAAGATATTTATCGGGGCAGACAAAATCCTTCCTTTAACTAAACGCAAAATGTTGTGAAAATGTCCTTTAGTTTTTATACCTTTTTTCTATTTTATACGCAGCTTTTATATACATATATAAATATTTTATATATTTTAAGTGTTTGAATTTTTATATCATTTACCTTAAACTTTTTTTAACGATAATTTCCAAGTAATGTTCAAAAACTCCGATATTTTTAACTGTTTGTCTGAAGATATCGATTCACAATAAGTTTACCTTTGATTTCTACCAACCACCTAAACTAATTGCAAAATAAAAAACCAATCAGATTAATAAAGACAAACTAATACTTACTACTAAAATAAAAAAAACAAATTTACTTAAAAACATTTAAACATTGAAAACAGATATTTTATTATTAGTCTAAGACAATGCTTTCCATTTCCCCAAACAATTGTTTAGAAAAAATCATCACATTTTATTTTATGCTCTTTAATTTCGTCGTCAATTGAGACCAGGGTTGTCAGATTTTTACCACATAACTGGTTTTAAAAATCGCCAAAAGTCGCCAAAATCAATTTAATGTAGTTTTAATATATCAAAATTTAGCAGAAGAATCGTCAAAAGTAGAAATAAATTTAAATTTTATTGTAAATTTTTCTCATCCAAATTCAGAATGCAATTATTTATATAAATAATATAAGAAAAGTCACCAAATTGGAATTGTTTTATATTTATGATTTATTCAGACTAAAGTTCGTATCGCTTTGTAAACCAAATTACATGTGATAATTATTAATGAACAAATAACACCAAAGTTAATGGTAAATATTCTGACAAACACCTAGTACAACGGAACAACGCATCTTTTATTGCAAATGGAATATGTGAATTGTTTTGATTGATCGTAGTTAAAAATATTTCCAATTAAACTATTGAAATATTTCGGAAATTCGTTCGATAACGAGTGCCGTAATTGCTCCCAGCAAAATTTTTTGTGATAAGTTTTAATTAAAATCTATATGCTTACTTTTTCGCATCATTGTATTTCAAATTCTCTCACTAATACAGCTGCAAAACATCTTTGGGCTTCCCTGTCTGCTACATCAATATACAGATTCGAAGGTATGAAAGAGATTTCGGTATGTCAGAAATATTTATAAAAAAAGCGAATTAGACTGAACTTATATTATGCACCCTTATTCAAGTTTTCGACATCCAAGTCACTTTAACACAATACCAAAAAATTGGGACTTGTTTACTCGCTCTCGAGCGCAATTTTGTGCTACTGACAGTCTATTTCTATTTCCTAAGGTATAGAAAATAGCATAAGCCTGCCAAAAGGATTCAGTCAGTTGTTTTCGACAACAAGCCCCAATTTTTTGGTATTGTGTTAAAGTGATGCCGATGTTGACAACTCTAATAATTTCATTTCATCAAATAAAATAAAAAATGTTGGCTAAAATCTTCAGAGATTCATAGAAATTCTCGAGCAAAAAAATTTCATCAAAAATTTACTTACTTGCTTATTCCGGGAATTTCTGCCTTACAGTGTTGAGATATTACACAGTCTTCTTCAATAGCATCGGTCCTGGGCTGTAATTTTTAAAATATTTTTCTTCATAGAGTCCCAATAATTTTATCTTCTACGCCCCCTTTGACTGAAACCACTTGATTTTGTTCGCAAAACATGTCATTTTACACTTTTCTATTCTGTTGTCTAGATCTTCTACCAGCAGACTGCTTCTTATGGTATCATTTCCGATTCTGTCTTTCTGATTTTTCTTCATATCTGTCTGCATACGACATTTTCACGGGCAAGGCAAATAGTAGGAGTAGACGCACAGCATGCACGGATGTGTAGAAAGTGACAGGTAAAAAAGCTCCACTCTGTTTTTTTTAAACTCGTAGAAAAAATAGAAACAAATATATTGGCGGAATTCACGGTTGGCCTTGTAGATCTTTTACATATTGTAGCTTTAGTAAATCCTGGTAAATTTAAAGCAAAGCAACAAAAATTTGCCAAAGCTGCAATATGTAAAAGCTTTACAAGGCCAACCGTCAATTCCGCTAGTGTATTTGATATTGTAGTGTATTACTACTTAATAAAAAGCGTTGTAATTTTATTGCGCCAGAAACAGGAATCAAAACAAAAACACTGACAAAATTTGAGGGAAAACGAGATAACTAGAAAAATACTCTTATCTTCCGTCTCTTGTCATCTCTTTGTAGGGTTTTTCTTTTCTCGCACTTTTTTTAGTTCCCGGGAAATCAGGATTGGTTTTTAAATTTCCCGCTATCCCGGGAATTCCCGTTTGAAGCGTATAATTAAAATTTTTATTTATTTTTTTATTTTATTAAATGTTACAAATACAATTACAAATTATATCATAACTTAATTTAAACGAGAATAGTAACGTAGACCTTCACTCGTTGTAGTGAAATAGACCAGGGTATATGGTGGGAATTGAACCCAGAACCTCCACACTGATAGGCTAGCACACTACTCGCTAGTCTATCGAGGCACCCAATTAAAATTTCCTGTTCTATAAAATTAATAATGGTCCTGCAGACATGTTTAAAATCATACATGATAATATTCTTTAAAGCTACGGTCACACTTGTCAAACATTTGCCCAAAAAAGCGTATCCAACAAACACTAATGAAAAAAGTTTAGATCCAAATTAAAGAGTTTCGAACACAACTAGAAAACAATGTCATAGAATCCAACATTATTGGCTACCATTTAACTTGAAAAACTTGTGTCTGAATTGAAAGATTTTTCATTAACATTCAGTGGTTACGCTTTTTTGAGCAAATGTTCGATATGCGTGACCGTACCTTTAGATATTGTATTTGAGAATCTATATAATAAAATAATATTGAAAAATCTAAAAAAATATTTCTATTGTCCGAGTTAGTTTTCTAAAAAGTACGATTTCAAATCGATCGTTTTACAGAACAGGGCCGATTATATGAAATTCACTGTAACGAGATCGAACCTACACAACTAAAAAATCCAAAAAAAATTATTAACAAAAACGAATGAAAAGTAAAAAAAAATATAAAAATTCATTTACTTAGTGCAGTCAAACAAAAAAAAAACTAAGAGATTTCGGTATATATGATTTGATCAGGCTAAAGTTCGTATCGCTTTGCAAGCCAAATTACATATCGCTCATTTACTTCAATAGTGGCACAACTCAAAAAACCCAGTATTACAGAAAACGCGGTTTAAGTTTTCAATTTGCATACAACTGAATGGAGAAATGAAAAACAAATCTTCTCTCAGGAGGTGATGGTATAAGCTATTTGTATGAAATTTTTACACAAGATAAAATACGGAATGCCGAATCTTTCTGCATTATTTACTCAAAAAACCCATTTTTTGAGTTATGCCACTATTGAAGTAAATGAGCGATATGATAATTATTAGTGAAGAAATAACACCAAAGTTAATGATAAATATTCTGACAAACACTTTAGTAGAACGGAACAACTAGCTGTTTTCGTAGGCCACTATACCTTCATCATCAGCGTTCTTTTGTGTTTGGTCCACTGAGTGTGGTGTCAGTTGATGTAGATTTCTGCTTTATATACTCAAGTCTTCAGTGCAGTTTTGATTCATCGTATTTCAACTTGCAGAAAGCTTTTTTGTAATGAAAGCTCATTTTTACCATCTCTAAATTTTAAACAGTCTTGCCACTGTCGTTTGTTCTTTACTAATTAAGCATATGTTAGTTAATTTGTGTATTTTTGTTCTGCTTAAGACAAACTTTTTTGGTTTGTTACCATTAAGCATATTTGTTTAATTTTAGCCACGTTTCGGTTTGATTATTATTTGACAGTCGTGTATGTTGTGGCTACCACATCGCTTTCACGTTTTCTTCTGAGCTCGGATGTTAAAACACATGTTAAGGCTGTTTAAGTTGAAATTTAGAAAACAAAACAATATGAAAATGCCCGTTTTTTTATCTCCATAATCCCTGGAATATATCGCGGGAATTTTCGGAATTACGGAATTGGAAATTTTGCGGAATTCCCTGGAATTCCAGTGAAAAACACTATTTGTGGTAGACGTGGAGTTGTATATTTTATCTTTGTTTTTTTTTTGACAATAATTCTCTTTTTCTTGAATACATTCCCAGCGGCAACAATGTCTATTAAAAAAGTGATGATTCGATGCACACATGTAAGACAGTAATGCATACCACCTCATATACGCACCTTGTTTACATTTTCAAATGCATTGCCGCATTTGTGGAGTGGACGCCTTTCATTTGCACACAAAGTAAGCGATAAACTGAAGTGTTCATCCAATCAACATCAAAAGCTCAGTATTGGCTAACATACATTGTAAGTTGGCAGTGGGCAGTTCGAATACAATCTCGCTTACTTTGTAAGCTAGCATACATTCAACACAAAGTGTGGCAAACATCATTAAAGAGATGTAATGTGGTAAGCAATGTTTGCCGCTGGGTTCTGATATTTAAATCATTGCGACTCTTTCGTATAGCTTATAACACTGTTCTGCAAAAAAGTTTATCTTGAATAAAAATATGTCTAAACGATAAATATTTTATATTTTTGTTATTGGACGGAAAGCTTAATTATACTGGAAATAAAATAAGCCACAAGTTATGAGAATCTCAGTTCAACTTTTGCTGGAAAATTAAAATAGTTGGCAGTTCGGTTCGATTTTGTCCGGATAAAAATTAAAATCAAACCAATTCAAACAGAAAATGTTCGGAACAAAATGTTTTCTCTTCTTCTCTCTCACAAAGAGAAACCCATCAAACTGCATATAAAGAAAATTTCGAAGAACCAAAATTTTGTTCCGGAACAATGGATGAATAGAAGTTAACTTATTCCACTTCAAATAAAACAGCTTATTTGCATTATAATTAAAGGAAATTGACTATGAACTCCAACTGATTAAACATTAAATAATAATGGTAGACAATATAATGAAAACGAAAAGAACGTTTAGCTAAAACTTAAGATTCGCTTAACTTTAGAATTATTTATATTTAGGTCAATCTTCGATTATTACTAACACAGAAAAAACAATTTACAAAATTATGTTTAATAAAAAAGAAAAAATTTTAATTTCAATAACCTTTGTCATTAAATTAATAAAATATTTGTAGAGATGGCGACCAAAAGTAGACATGATTTTTTTTTTATTTTTTTTTTCGGGTTCTTCAAGTACACATCTATAAAGTCACGAAGTATTTTCATTCAAAACCAGTTCGATCCTACATTAAAAAAACTAAAGAAAACTAAATTTTCTTTGCTATTCTCTATCTTCACAGTTCACTTGTTTGCCTCTCCTGTAAAAAACAGTTAACGGAAACAGTCTGGTTTTGTTCGCCAGCTCTACATTTATCAATATCATGCAATAAAAAGTATTTGATAAAAAAATATAGAGAATTTGTTGTTTAAGTCTGTTGGTGTTTATCTTACTTCCCACTTCACCTCAGATTCGATAAAAGCGAATGCGCACTAAAGCGAAGAAATTTCGAATTAAAATTCTTCGATATTTGTTCGCTAATCAAGGAAAATTCGAATGTTCGCTAAAACTTCGCGATTCGAACTTCTCTCGGAAGTTTTTCGAATGTGTGACGGTAGCAGAGTGGATGTGTGCTAGACTGGTAGTCAAGACATACCAAGGTCGATGCATGACAGCACTGTAAGTTAAAAAATAAAAAATAAATCATACGTACATACATATTTATGTATGTGCAATAATTGAACAGAAATAAATTTGTCGCGATAGCCTAGTGGAATGTGTCTTAGTCTGTTAAAATATAGGTACCATGTTCAAATCCTGCAGCGTTCAAGGTTTTAAAAAAAAAATAAATAAAATAAGTAAGTTAAATAAAATAAATAAATGAAGAAATAAAATTACTTTTTCTGTTGCCTTTTTGGGATATCGAAATTAGTTCGATATTCTCTCACTTTTGATATTGCTAGCGAAACTTCGATAACGAATGTTTTTTGGGACAAAACTTAGCGACAGATGAACATTTTGCTATTAATTTTTGAGTGTCACTCTCCATAGTTTTACACGATAAATGTTCGAGATATATTCGAAATCGATATCAATAACGAAAGTCTTGGTCAAGCGGGTTGTTTAGTGACACAATGTACTGTCCCATCTAAAATAATATATTAAATTTTAATGTGCTTGATTACGTCAATTTTTTCGATTGGAAAATTGTGTCTATATTTGAGCTCAAGGTGTTTGGCAAGTTTCGTAAAAATTGGTTGAGTAGAACCACGTGAAATATACAGGGCAATTATGAATATAATTTCGCGAGAAATTTTTCCCGGGGAATAATTCCAACTAATAGCAAGTAATAAGGAAAACAAAAAATTCAAATTGGAAAAAGGAGAAATTTCCCGCGGAATTTTATTCATAACTGCCCTGATAATAATAGATTTTAATGGGCGTAGCACCGCCCATTTGTTCAACTTTATAATGGTTTTATTACAAGAACCAAAGGTGTTTGCTAGGTTTCGCAGAATAACATAAAATCAAATAAAAAACTTGTGGGCGTGTCCCCAGCCATTTTATTTTGCAATGAGCCCATTGGGAAGCTATACCCTCTCAGACAATAAAAAAAATTTTACAATCGGTTTAATATAAACCCTATTATTAACCAACACCGCAAAAAATTGATACGAATTAATAACCTCCTCCTTTTTTGAAGTCGGCTAAAAATTGCGAAAATTTCAACAAAAAATTTTTATTTAATGAAATAAATTTTATATCAAAATTTCCTCAAGTTTTAATAAAAAAATTACTTAGAATTGAAATGAAGTTTATTAAAAAATTATTAATTAAATTATTATTAATAAAATGTTTTATTCATTCAAATATTTATATAATTAAAAAAATATTCTTTTACAATTTTTGTTATTAATATAGTAGAATTCTTTATCTCAAAAAATTGGAAAAAAATAATTGAATATCGGCGTTTTTGTTATCAAAATTGAAACTTTTTTTGCAAAAAAAAAAAATAAATTTTTTTCTGTGTACGCATTTTGAAATTATAAAGAAACATGCCCCGTAGGAAATGTCACTAGTGAATCAGTACTGGGCACACGCCCTGGCTATTACAAATTTATATAATGAATGAATGGTAAATTGCAGTGATAGGTATTATGTCAATGAATAACTTGGTCAAAATTTTGGTCCCACTACTTTTAATGACCGAAATTTTGGATAGGAACTTGGCCATTTTTCACATTTATGTTTTTGTGGGGATAAAGTAGAATTTCACACAGATTATACATGAATCTAACTACATGGCCAACACATGATAGTGATTACACACTCTATCTGAGAGTAATTACACACTGTCTGGGAGTAATTCACAGTTCTTCCTCAACGAATCAAAGTTAGTGGAAAATGAAGACAACGAATCATACTATTAAACTGCTATTAAAATATTTTTGAATTGCATTTGTGAAATTTTTAGAAACTCTGGAAAATGATAAACATGTTACTGTTATTCCCCCTTATTGCGAATGGCGTCGTCCACGTCACATCAAGACGACAGTAAAAATGTTCACTTGTCTACTCTTTTTTCGAAAACAATTGAAAACTATTATTAAGAGATCAGTAAGAGATTGTTAATAAGATTCAATTGTTGCCAGTAAAGAATATACAAGTGACAATTTTTACTGTTGTCTTTATGTGACGTCGACAACGCCATTCGCAATAAGGGGGATTATTTTAGATGGTACCTTAGCTGGGTAGTAGCGCGTCGACTATACAACGTGTGATGATACATAGTTCAAACCCCAGCAGCATTTAAATACTGCAGAGTGAGACAATTGACTACCAAGTTGTTTACATTGGAAAGTAATCCAAGAGTCAGTCAGCACTAGGGTATTCAAACGGTTAAGCGGTTAACCGGTTAATTACTAATTAATTAATTACTAATTAAAATCGGTTTTTTTCGGTTAACGGTTAAACCGGTTAATTTTAGTCGATTAACCGATTAACCGACGTAACAAATTTTTTCATATTTCTTAGTATTAGAACTTATTTTTGTTGTATATAATTATTTGTTTCGTCTCATTTGCAAAAGGTAAGTGTTTAGAAATTATTTTTCATACAAACAAAGAAGTATGTTCACTGATCCTAACTTAAGTAAATCTTCAAAATATTTAGACATAACTATAAAAGAGTTTTACTAGAGAATCTGGAACTCTAACTGGAGGGAATTATTAAGTTTTTATTTAATAATTTAATAAAAGCCAATAGTACTGTTGCCAACGATTTAATTAAGGTTTAGATTTAATGAGAGACAGTACAAAAACGAAAGCTAAGAAATTCAGAAATAACTTCTTTGCAGAAGATTCGTCGCTGAGCTTTGTCATTATGAGTCAGATGATGACCCGCCAACAGAACTAACTACCTGTCGATAGTATTACAAGAAATGTTCTAAAAAAAATTAACCGAATTATTATGTGTGTTTTTGGTTTTACTAATAAACTCAAATTAATAAATAATTTATGCACAACTATGAATAACTTTATTAATCGGTTAATCGGTTAATACCAAAATTAACCGATTATTAACCGATTAAGCAGAAACCTCGGTTAATTAATCGAGCGATTAACCGATTAAATGAGCAAAAACCCGATTAAATGAATACCCTAGCTTAAACTTAGTTTAAAGTTAACTTAGTTTCCAACAGGTAAACATCAAAGTATTTGTATGCATATACATATGTACTCATTTTGAGTGTAGCGAAGATGTTGCAAATAATATGTTATTGTTCTGGAATACGATTGTTTGATAGATATTCTTTTATACAATAATGAAAATAAGTAATGATGAAATTTTTCATAAACAGGTACCTAATACATATTATTTTTCACCTGAAAAAACAACTTTAGTGTTTCAACAATAAACATTTAATTGGCGTATCAAAAGTTTAGTGTAAAGCGTAGACCCCATAGGGTTTGAAGACATACAAATTTTCCAGAGATTCTAAAAAATCTTATAATTGCAATTCAGATATACTATAAATGCAATTTAATAGTATGCTTTGTTGTGTTCATTTTCACTGAGGAAGAAACGTGCGTGAAGATAAATTTTAAAATTTATAACCTTAGACACAAACTGTCTTTTTCTTAACAGAGCTCTGTTTAAAAAACCAGAACTCTATTAAATAATAATAATTAGTTTTTCCCACAAAATGGATCTGATACCCAAATTTTCAAGCAAAATGAACAAGAAAATTTAAACCGAGAGACTTCCCTATGCCTCCCTTATATAGATATAACATTTAATACATACATCAACACAAAAAAATCCATATCTTTACCCAAAGTCTTAGTAAATTTTTTTTTAGTAAATTTTTTTTTCAAAAATCGTATATTGGCAAAAAGAATATAGGAGGGGACTCCTTTACGCCTCTAGATCAATGTCCAATAGTCGAAAGTAATAACAGCATGTTTCTGTAAAAATTGCAACACAATTTCAAAAAATAAAATTTTAAATTTGAAAAATTATTTTGCTGACTATATTTTATTTTGACTTTCGACTATTGGACTTTGTTCCCATCTCGTACGATTAAAAAAAAATTACCAAAATAATTTTTCAAATTTAAAATTTTATTTTTTTAAATTGTGTTGTAATTTTTACAAAAACGGGCTGTTATGACTTTCGCCTCTTGGACATTGATCTAGAGGCGTCCAGAAGTCTCCTCGTATATTCCTTTTTTCCCTATCTCCTACGATTTCTTAAAAAAAATTACTAAATTACTGTTGGATGTATTAAATGTTATATCTATATAAAAGAGGCATAGAGAAGTCTCTCGGTTTAAATTTCTTTGTTCGTTTTGCTTGAAAAATAGGGTATCAAGTCCATTTTGTGGGAAAAACTAATTATTATTTAACAGAGCTCTGTTTTTTTTTTGTTAACAGAGCTCTGTTAAAAAAAACGGTTTGTGTCTAGGTTAGGGTTTGGGTTTTCCCGGACTTTTGCAGTTCCCGGGAAACGGGAATGAAAAAATCACGTTTCCGGGAATTCCCGGGACTCCCGAAAAAGCTAATTCACTAAATTAAGTACATTTATTAAATGAAAATTGGCAAAATTTGGATTGTTTTATTGACGTAAGCATTCTTTTTAAATAAAAGTTAATACAAAAGCACTTCTGAGATACATTTTGAAGAAAGTTAATTCAATCAAATAAAAATTTTATTTTTATTGTTTAATTTTTTAATTTATTTTATTATAAAATATAGCTTTTACTTAGTAAGAGATAACATAAAGACTTATTGGACTATTACCGCAATAAGTAAATAATTTTATAATAAAGCTTCCCAATAATTTTATTAAGAATTTTCCTTGCTTGTTTCTCATTCTTCTTGAAAAATTTTCATGAGGATTCATAACGTTAAGTACTATACAAGCAAGTTACAGTACTATACTCACCTGCACCGAATTTTAAATACACTGAGCCAAAGTTTGTCTAGATGTTTTTAATTTTAGTCATTTTATTTCTCTTCAAATATTTCCCTCAGGGTTTCAATAATAGCGTCCACTTATAATAATAATAAAAATAATAATTCAAAGTTTTTACAGCTGCTATCAGCTCAAAATTTTTACTACACTTTTTAAAATTTTTTTCACAAATGCGCAAAAATCACTTCAAGTTTGTTTAACATTGCACTATTTATTTAAGGAAACCATGAATGATCAATACATAGTATTCCACTTCATTAAGGATGTCTCGGACTATAATGCAAGTAATAATACCTTTGACGAAAATGCCTCCCTTATTTAATTTCTCTTTAAAAAATCTCTAAAAAAAACAACTCAACAAAAGTATTAATACTTGTATTAAAGTCTGAAACAGCCATTACTAAATGCATGCGTAGTTAGACGAACTAGGAGAAATGAAAATGAATTCAATTTTATAACATTTTTATGATATCTGTATAATTTTTAAGAGCTCACATTTTTCTTTTTTTTTATTAAAAAAAGTTAAATGGACATTTTACTGCTTGTTTATCGGTGTCGAAGAAATTATTTATTTCTTGCAGTTACATTTGATAAAAAAAATTTGTTTTTGTTTAAAATGAAATTGTTATAATGAAAAATTTTCTTCGACTTCGTTAAACAGGGTATTATTGTTTAAAGATCAGCATCAACTTTTAAAAGGTAATTTAAACAATTACATCGTGCAAATTTAGTCATACAATCATTAAAATAAACTTTTGTAATTCAAAAAAAAAAAAAAAAAAAAAAAAACAATGAAAATGTTGATATCAAATCAAAACAGGATTATAAAGCTATATTTTTATGAATGAAAAAAAATTTGACTGGCACTTACGCCATTATATAAATACGTGGTGGTGTCGCAAAAGTCTATATATTTACAGCCTTATTTATAATACTTAAAATGTCTTTACAAAGGGTTTTTGAAACAAATTTTAATAAAAAAATTTTCTTAAAAAGCCTTTATAAAGCTTTTTTAATTTTTATAAATAAGGCTGTTATGATATAACGTATACTTTTAATTTAGAATTTTCCCGGGAAAACCTAAAAAATTTCCCGGGAATATCAGGTAGACATTCCCGGGATTTCCCACCCGGGAATTCCCGTTTAGGAACCCGGAAAGGAACCCTATTGTTTTCGCTACGCTGTCCGTCTGTCCGTCACACGGTATTTTCTCAGGAACCGTAAGAGCTACGGACCTGAAATTTGGACATCATGTAGAACCTTGGCCAATACAACAACAAATACATGAGAATTAGAAATTAAAGGGTGCTCCAAAACGAGCGACGAAAAATTTTAAAATCTCATGTAATATCCATTAATTGTATGTACATATGTATATTGACACTTGAAATTTGTAAAATTAGTGTATTTTTATATAGACTACAACAATAAACATTAAAATATTAAAAAATTTAAATTAAAGGGTGGTCCATTAGTGAATGCAATTTTGACTATGTAATTTTGACAAATTGTTATATCTTGGAAACCGTAAGAGGTAAACTCTTGAAATTTTCAAAAACGGTAAAACTAAAAAATCCGAAAATTATAAAATCGCCAAACCGAAAAAAATCGCCAAAACCTGAAAAAAAAATCGCCAAAAATTTAAAAAAAAACGCCAAATTGAAAAAAAATCTACAAAATTAAAAAAAATTCTAGCACTAAAATAAATCGCCAAATTCGAAAAAAATCGTTTAAATGAAAAAAAAATTGCCAATATGAAAAAAACGCCAAAAACCGAAAAAATCGCCAAAACGCGAAAAATGCGCCAAAACCAAAATTATTGTTTATGTGAAAAAAATCGCCAAAATAAAAAAAAACGCCAAAATAATAAAAATCGCCAAAATTTAAAATAAACGCCAAAAACAGAAAAAAATTCTCAAAACTAAAAAAAATCGCCATAACCAAAAAAAAAAGTCACCTATATGAAAAAACGCCAAAATTAAAAAAATCGCCAAAATAAAAAAACGTCAAAATAATAAAAAATTTGCCAAAATTAAAAAAACTTCAAAAACCAAAAAAAATCGCCAAAAACGTGAAAAAAGTGCCAAAACTCAGAAAGCGCCAATAAATTCAAAAAACCCCCAAACAAAAAAAAAACGCTTAAACCGAAAAAACCCAAAAACGAAAAAAATGCCAAAAGTATAGTTTATATTGTTTGTATTGAATTACATATATCGTACCCGTACGGAACCCTTCGTGCGCGGGTCAAAGCCGCACTTTACTGAATTTATTTGGATTTTCTATCGACGCAAACATTAAAATGATCGACACAATCGGACTGAACATCAACAACTTAGGGAACCTGATAGACTAGGCTGTGCTTCATTCAATTTTTTAGCAGATGGTCGCCCTACAGATCGTTTATTTCCGAAGGTCACAAATATCCAAAAAATAATTCTTTCACTAATTCTACTAATGATGGAACATTTGCAGATAATTTTTCTCGATTTATTGAATTGAAAGTTTCGTTTTTTATATTCCCTATTGAGCATTAATATTTTTAACATTATATTATAACTAAATAACAAATTTCTATTAATATTATTCGTCTTAATCATTTTTTTTACCTTCTATGGATTCTATCAGCATATTTTATTCTTCTTGTTTCTTTTTTGGCGCTGTTGCCCCTTTGGATCTTCGGATATTCCTATCTTATGAGTCGTACATTTTATCGCATTATGCATTTCGTTGTATTGTTCTTCATCCGCAGGCTGTTTATGTGCATTGTCGGTTTATGTGATGAGATATTTAATGAGTTTGCCACATTTTGTAATTTATCAAAAAAAAAAAAAAAAAAAAAAAAAAATACACTCATCCACATAATCATAATACTTTTTGTTTATTTTCATTTGCTTTTCATTGTATGTATGATTCATTTCATATTTTCAATCGGTTGCGTTTTATAAAAATTTTTATTGCATTATTAAGATTTTTTTGGCTCTTCTCCTATCGATTACTGATAAGTTTTTGTTGAGTTGTAGAATTTGTGTGGTATTTTATTTTTAAATTGTATTCAATGCAAAAAAAAAATTATAGAAATTTTACTTATGTATGTACATACATATACATGTACGAAAACGAAAATGTGTCATATAAATAATATTAAATGCAGTCTATTGTTAGTAATTAATTAATCAAAGATAGCTGGAAATTCAATTTAATTTAATTTTAATTCGTTTCGTTTTGCAAAAGTTGCATATCGTTAGATTAAATGGAAAAACGTGTACATAATTAACAAAAATCGAAGTTCTTGCATTATATCCATTCACATTTGTGGGCTTCAAACGGTGTCATAATGTTTTAAATAAGTTTAATATGGCATTTTCTCCTGCACAAAATTTATCAGATTTTAACTAAAATCTCTATGAAAAGCTATACCGTTTACACCAAATTTTTTTGACATTTATCAAAATTTTTTTTATCCAAAACAAAATCCATTACTTGAAAAATTTCCAAAACTACAACCAAACAACTGCAATGTAGCCAATTCACACACATCTTTAAGCAGACCATAACTTATTCAATCATCATTTATATATATATATATATATATATATATATATATGGGAAGTAACGATTCGTCGTTTTGTCGATCCGATACCGATACTCAAAAAGAAATACCGCCGATACCGATACGCATATTGAAATTTAACTCAAGTTAAAATTAACAAAACTCAATTAGAGTAATTCTTTTATTGTACAAAATTACAGTGTAAAGCCGGGACCCCACTATCGGCACAATGTACCGATTTTCGTCGGCTCACTGCAATAAAGTCATAAGTAACAAACCAAAACAATCTTATTTCCCAGTTAATTCCGGGATAAGTCTATATGGATCTATTACCAATGTAGTATGTCCTTATATTTCAATCAGTTGAAAATTAAGGCCAATTTAGCTTGTTACTTATGACTTTATTTCAGTGAGCCGACGAAAATCGGTACATTGTGCCGATATTGGGATCCCTTCTTAAGAGGTTATTAATATTTAAAATTGATATTTGAATTCATTCTGAAATTAACAAAAAACTAATTATTTTTTAACATAATACATACATACATGATTTAGCATAGAGAGAACATTTCACTACAATTGTGTAAAGCTTTTAATATGTTATTTCTCTTAGTTGTTATGCAAAAAAAAAGCGTTGAAAATTTTAATATTTGTTCAAAACAGCTCTAAAAAAATTAAAAAGCTTCGGCGTATCGACAGTAAAATATCGCCGATATCGATATATCGGCAAATCAGAAGTATCGCCGATGTGACGGAATCGGTATGGGTTACATCCTACAAATCTACTCGCAAATAAGATTTCATTTTGTATGGGAAATCTATTAAAAATTTGCTAGATTTAGCTCGAAATATCGGTAAGTACTAGATTTCGAGATAATCACCCTTATTCCAGTTGTCGACGTCGACGTCACTTTAACACAATACCAAAAAATTGGCGCTTGTTTACTAGCTCGAGAAAAATTTTGCGCAACTGACAATCTATTTCCGTTCCCTAAGGTCTAGAAAATAACATAAACCTGCCAACAGGAGTCAGTTCTTTTCCACAACGGATATACGAGCACCAATTATTGGTGTTGTGTTAAAGTGGCGTCGATGGCGACAACTGGAATAAGGGTGAATGTAAATGCCCTATAATATAATTGTTTTTAATTTTGTTTTTTATTTGACAAAAATTTTAAAACATTATCATCAAAGTACACATTATATTTTTACTATATATACCATACACAATGCAGTAATAAAAATTTATTTAACGATGATAAGATACACACAAATTTTAATTTTTAATTTATAAAATTAAAATCAATTCTCGTTCCTTTTGTATGCACATCTTTTGTTTGGAGTAGAGATGAGCGCGTGACGTTTCTATGACAGAAAATGTGATTTCCTGCTTGGTCGGGTCGTGTTGTGCTTGGCAAAATTTTTGAACGAGAAAATATAAAACGATTTTAGGTGTAAAATATGTATGTATGCAAGAATTTTAAATAAAGAAAAAAATTTCAAGCGGAACAGTGGTCACATGACCCATTCGGCCAAAGAAAAATGCTATCATTTGCTGTGCTTCTTCCACCAACAACTTTTATTGGATTTAGCTCGTTTTAGAATACCGACACGGTCGATTGTTCTTTCCGGCTCATAAGCATATATCTATGATTCGTCAACTGTCGCTATTTTATACACCTCTTTTTCGCACGGTTGAACTTTTTAATCATTTCCTTACACCATTTGACGCGAGCCTTTTTTTAAAGATTGATAATTTGTGGGGTATTCAACGAGTACAAACTTTTTTTTACAACTAAGTGTTCATGCAAAATCGAATGTATTGAAGTGGAACTAATGTGCAAGGATGCCTATATCTCACAATATGTCACATGACGACCTTGCATTATCAGTTCAAGCACTGCATCGATGTTTTGTGGCACAACAACAGATTTTGGACGACCTTCACGGAATTCGATAGCGACGAAATTCACTATTCCAGCGATATGCTGTGCTTTTCAATGGCGCTTTAGCCCTATACAAAGAACTGAGATCATCGACAGACTCTTGTTGAGATAATCCACGTCAAAAGTTGTTGAAAATAATCCAACGAAGAAACCCTTCTCTTGTAATTCCCATTTTTTTTTGTCAAAAATTGATATTCTGAACTCAATGTAAACAAAACAAATATAGCACTTGTACATCAAAACGTTGTGAGTACGTTTATGCTAAAAAATGTTCAACTTTATTATAGTGTTGCCAGATTTTAGCAATTGACATTAGTGTTGACAGTTCCCGAAATATAAAAAACTCGCCTCGTATTCTATTTTACACTGTGTTTTAGCACTGTGTTTCAGTGTAAACATAATTAAATAAAAAAAAAAACTATATAGTGTAAGGCTCTCTTAGGGTGCGTACAGAGTGGCCGCTTGTTGCCGAGCCGAGCTGGTTGACGCTTGTTGCGAGAACCAATGCGAGAAAACTGGTACTATACAAATTAGTACAAATAAGCGCGAACCGTTCATAGTGGGCGCCGAGCTGGTCAGAGCGCAAAGCTGATTGAATGCGAGAAAACAGTTCCAAAGCGTTTTTCAGCCCCGAAAACATTCTTTATGTTATTTTTTTATGGTTTCAACTTGTTTGGAAAACATAAAAAAAAAATTAAAAACAAAAATTTGAGAAAAAGTAAACAAAAAATTTAATCAAAATATTAAAAAATAAAAAAAAATCAGTTTTTTTTCTCAACAAAATAAAACTCAAATCATAATTAATATTTTCTTTAAACTTTATAAACACAATCATCAACATCAGGATCAGAGATTCTGCGAAAAGCTAGAACGCACAGCAACATTCAAATAAATTCAGTAAAGTGCGACTTTGACCCGCGCACGAAGGATTCCGTACGGACACGAGATATGTCATTCAGTACGAACTTTAGTAGCCTATATAAAATATAGTTTTGTAATTTTTTTTCGTTTATGACGTCGATTTTTTTTGTTTTGGCGATTTTTTCGGTTTTTGGATTTTTTTCCATTTTGGCCATTTTTTTAGTTTTGACATTTTTTTCTCGTTATGGCGATTTTTTTGGTTTTTGGCGTTTTTTATTTTTTTGCGATTTTTCTTAATTTTGTCGATTTTCGGTTTTTTGCGTTTCTTCATTTTGGCGACTTTATTCATTTAGGCGCTTTTTTGTAGTTTTGACACTTTTTTTCTCATTTTGGCGATTTTTTTTTTAAATTTTGGTGATTTTTCAATTTGGCGATTTTTTTTTAATTTTGGCGATTTGTTTTAATTTTGGCGATTTTTTTTCACATTAACAATTATTTTGTTACTGGAGCCTTTTTCGCGTTTGGCGTTTTTTTCGGTTTTTGGCGCTTTTTTCATTTTGGCGATTTTTTTCATTTGGACGATTTTTTCGAATTTTGCGACTTATTTTAGTGTTAGAAATTTTTTTTAATTTTGGCGATTTTTTTCGTTTTGGCAATTTTTTTTGGTTTGGCAATATTATAATTTTTAGATTTTTTAGTTTTACCGTTTTTGAAAATTTCAAGAGTTTACCTCTTACGGTCTCCAAGATATAGCAATTTGTCAAAATTGCATTAACTGATGGACCACCCTTTAATTTAAATTTTTTAAATCTTAGTGTTAATTGTTGTAGTCTATACAAAAATACACTAATTTTACATATTTCAAGTGTCAATATATGTACGTACATACAATTATATGTATGTTACATGGGATTTTAACATTTTTCGTTGCTCGTTTTGGAACACCCTCTAATTTGTAATTCTCATGTATTTGTTGTTGTAGCGGCCAAGGTTCTTCATACTCTGTCCAAATTTCAGGTCCGTAGCTCTTACGGTTCCTGAGGAAATAGCGTGTGACGGACAGACGGACAGCGTAGCGAAAACAATAGGGTTCCTTTTTTCACCTTTGGTGTACGGAACCCTAAAAATTTTTTTTATTTTAGTTGTTGTAATTTTGGCCATAAAATTCTCTGGAAAAAGTGAAAGCAAAAATTATATGCTGTCATTCGTCATTTAATGGCATTCTTGTTCAACTTTTCTTCTTCTTTTCACGAATGAACAACAAAACCAAATGCGTACAAACATTCATAAAACACAAATAATAAATAAAATATCAGCGCTGGGTCTCGCATCCACTATGCACACTCAAACTTGTTTCTCGCATGAAAAATTCTCGCAATAAGCGTCAACCAGCTCGGCTCGGAAACAAGGGGCCACTCTGTACGCGCCCTTAAGCTTATAGTTCTAAAATTGAACTAAAATATGTATTTATTTGATTATAAAAAAAAGATTCTTTTGCTTTTCAATTTCATTTCGTGCGATTTGTGTTGTGTCGTGTTGGGAATAGTTTTCGCGTGAGTGTTTCGTACGTGCTACACATCTTTAAATATGTGTTCGGGTCGTGTCGTGTTGGAAAAATTCGACACCCGATCATTTCCACTTTGGAGGGAATATCGATAACTGCAACCAAAGTAATTTTCTATTAATGCAGTTTTCGACTATTATACATAATGGACATTCAGCACTTATCAGTTTGGAAAGTTTTTTACTTCCGCTGAGGAAGTAATTCTTTTAAGCATTTCACCAAATATGGGTGTTTATGTTTTTTTTATTATTATATTTACTTTACTCCACTTGCATACTTTGAAAACAACAAACAAAACAAAGCGAAAAAAACAACTTAAACAAGAAAACTTATTAAATTGCATTTTTGAGTATTTAGCTACTAATTTACTATCATACGAGTAAGAACTTCAATGTCAATATTTTGATAAATATATACTTACAACTAAATACATACATACACACATGTATGCACATAAATATATGTATGTATATTCATATACTGCTGTTCTTGCCAGTGGAAAAAAGTTTTATATTTGGTTTATTTTATTTTATTATTTTTGAGAGAGAATTTGCGCCCACATGCTGCTGTTGTTTAACGTTTGAAAAATAACACAATTTTGGCCTCCAAACAACAAACACCAACTTGGAAAAAAAAATATTTATTGAAAACGGCCAATATTTTAGAGATAAAAAAGACAAATATTGAGCAAGGTGGGGGAAGTGATGAATGGGATTGAGTTGTTATGATACATGTTGAACGCGTGTTATACTTTTGTGGCTTTAGCTTTAATTGTTTGAATTAAATAAATATCTAATAATCTAATACAACAAACAACTTCAAAAAGTGAAGCGAAATAAAAAACCAACTGGAAATAAAATCAATGAAAAAACAAAGTAATCAAAATTATAGCACATTAACCGGGGGATATATTATAAGTTTTGTAAATGGCACCAAAAAAAATTGTATGGTAGATTTAGTAAAATCGTAACGTACTTAGGGCCATTATTATAACTTGACGTTAGCTAAAAGTAGGATGTTATTGGATGGATAAACACTTTTTCATTATTACAACTTCATTTTAACAAAAAGTGAGCGATAAACTAAAGACAAGTTGATCCTACCTTTAACTTTTATTGTGAGGTATAGTAATTTAAAGTTGCCACATTTTCGCCACTTGCCACACTTTCTACTTTATAAAACAAAATCAAACTTATCTGGTCAAAATATGGCATAAAACAAAAGCAATACAACACAAAACACATAAGAATAATAAAAAAACAAAAAAATTGACAAAAATATTTTCATTATGTTTGTAATTTGACAAATAAACAAAAGCAAGTTGCCACTAATCATTTTTAACAAACAATATCCACAATATCCACAGAAATGTTGCCACCAACCAAACATTTTATTATTTATTTTATCGGACAGTTGTAATAATGGAAAATTTTAAAGGTCACTTTATAGTTCAGTTTTGCTAAAGTTAGGAATAACTATCCGAAACTTTATCGTTAAGTCATAATAATGGCCCTTAATATGTTAATGGTTATGAAAAATGTATTGGCAACGTTCTTTACGTAGCAAACAACAATTGTTTACGTACCACAAAGAGTTGTTGTCACATTGTTGCCAATCAATGTCCAAACATACATGAGAAGACCACTTTATAAATAACACGATAGGTTTGGACTAATGAAGACTATAGTCGACTTTTTTATAGGAAAAGTGTGTGTATATTTATGATATTGATGAAGATCTGACATCATTATGTTGATGACAAGTCAAAGGCAGTAATTGAATTGAAGTAGTGTTATAAAAAGCGGTTACTTTCGAATACTCAATACTACTTGATACTTCTTCAATTGGGTACTCGATACTACTCAATACTTCGACGGCTTTTTGAATTTAAAATTAAAAACACACATTCATACCTACATATGTGCATATATACATACATGTACATATGTATGAGAGGTTAAAAATTATATTTCATCCAAACATATTAACCTGCAATGCATATTATACAATGATATATGTAAAAAACAAAAATTAAATATACTTGCATTAATTTATAACAAATTGATGTAAATAACTTTAAAGATTAGTTTTTGTACGTTAATTTTTCTCGAAATTGCCAGAATTTAAAGATTTTCATATCTGTAACTCCCGGTTCACACACTTCAACTTTTGTTGATCAACTCGCAATTTAGCTGGAAGAAAAAAAGAGATATTTGTATTTCCTTCGCCGTCTTTCTTCCAGCTAAATTACGAGTTGATCAACAAAAGTTGAAGTGTGTGAACCAGATTTGCTGGTCTCACGTGCATTCCACAACTCTAAAAGGTAAATTTTTCTGCCCAATATATATATGTATGTTCATGATTGAAGTTGGTTAGTTCAATGATGCATTTTGAAGTGCTTGTTTCAGTGGCCGTTTTCGTATCGCACCCAGAGCTGTATAAATTTGATGTATTTTAAAGCAAGAATTTCGGTTGAATTTTAGAAAATGCAACCCTGAACTGAAAGTATTGGGTAGTTACTTTTGTGTATTGAGTACCGGGAAAAATATTCGGAATTAAGTACTCAGTACTCAAATACCCAATACTTTTACAACACTAAATTGACTTTCCATTAAATTGATTTAAATTATTAATTTTTGTAATGTCTGTTGGCCATTCCATTGATAACGCAATTATTCGTCCCTTTTTTTAGAAATCAAATCGATTTGCAATCGTACGATTTCCAAAACTAATAATGCTCATGTAGACATGTTTATTTATACATATATATATATATATATATATATATATATATACATAAATATATATTTCAGGATCTATACAATAGAAAAATTAAAAAAAAGTCTGAAAAAATATTTCGATTCGTTTTACAGAACGGGGCCGATAATAGTTGCCATTGATTACAAATTGATGTAAACGATGAAAAGTGTCGGCATCAAACAAAAAATCTAATTGTCATATTGTTGTATTGACCCTGACCGGTCCCTAAGTGATAGGGACCAGTCCGAGTCCTAACACTTCATATGAAGCGGACCAGTGACTTTGACATGGGGATGTCCTAGGATGGGGTTAATTGATACTTTGTATGCAGCTTGTTACTTGTCACTGAACTATTCCATAGGGACCTATTGGGTGTAGAATAATATAAACTATAAATAAATGTCATTCCAACATTTAACTGTAACAATGAAAACTTATAATTTTTTTTTATTGTTATAAATGCAATTATAATTTAATTTTAAAGCAGACAAATTAAGATTAAGATTCGAACCGACAACCTCGTGCATGACAGGCTTGCACACTAACCACTCAACCACAGGGCCACTCATATTTCAAAAGCATAAATACCATTTAAGCTTAGGTTAATATCTCAGTATAGTTACGGGACTGGTTCCAGAGTCAAATTGGAGGAAGCAATTAACATTATATTTACACTATTTAATAGGTCCATGTTTTCAACCACATCGAACATGTTCAGTGCCGTTTACTACAATACTACACATAGTCCAAATTAAATTGGCGCAAGATCAAGACAATACATCACGAAAATATTGAATATGTAACTATTTACACGATATGTCTTTTTTAGGGTTCCGTACACCAAAGGTGAAAAAAGGAACCCTATTGTTTTCGCTACGCTGTCCGTCTGTCCGTCACACGGTATTTTCTCAGGAAACGTAAGAGCTACGGACCTGAAATTTGGACAGAGTATGTAGAACCTTGGCCACTACAACAACAAATACATGAGAATTAGAAATTAAAGGGTGCTCCAAAACGAGCGGCGAAATGTTAAAATCTCATGTAATATACATACAATTGTATGTACATATGTATATTGACACTTGAAATTTGTAAAATTAGTGTATTTTTATATAGACTACAACAATAAACATTAAAATATTAAAAAATTTAAATTAAAGGGTGGTCCATCAGTTAATGCAATCTTGACTATGTAAATTTGACAAATTGCTATATCTTGGAGACCGTAAGAGGTAAACTCTTGAAATTTTCAGAAACGGTAAAACTAAAAAATCCGAATATTATAAAATCGCCAAACCGAAAAAAATCGCCAGAACCTGAAAAAAATCGCCAAAAATTTAAAAAAAATCGCCAAATCAAAAAAAATCGACTAAATTAAAAAAAATTCTAGCACTAAAATAAATCGCCAAATTCGAAAAAATTTTTTAAATGAAAAAAAAAAATCGCCAATATGAAAAAAACGCCAAAAACCGAAAAAAATCGCCAAAACCAAAATAATTGTTTATGTGAAAAAAAATCGCCAAAATTAAAAAAAATCGCCAAAATTTAAAATAAACGCCAAAAACCGAAAAAAATCCTCAAAACGAAAAAAAGTGCCAAAACTAAAAAAAATCACCTATATGAAAAAAACGCCAAAATTAAAAAAAATCGCCAAAATAAAAAAATCGCCAAAATAAAAAAAGCCAAAATAATAAAAATCGCCAAAATTAAAAAAACTTCAAAAACAAAAAAAAATCGCCAAAAAGGTGAAAAAAGTGCCAAAGCTCAGAAAGCGCCAATAAATTCAAAAAACCCCCAAACTAAAAATAATCGCTTAAAACCGAAAAAACCCAAAAAACGAAAAAAATGCCAAAACTATAGTTTATATTGTTCGTATTGAATTACATATCTCGTACCCATACCGAACCCTTCGTGCGCGGGTCAAAGTCGCACTTCACTGAATTTATTTCATTATACACTACTCCGTACTTTTAGTAACAATCACAGGTTCTCAAGTCATAGGACGAGTACGTTTGGATCAATTGTCACCAAATTTTCTGCAGGGGAAGTCAAATCACTTGAGCGTTATAATAGTTTCCCCAGCAGTCCACATGGGTAATCGCGTATGTGTATCCATTTATATAAAAAGCCGATTGATGTTCGGCACTCTGGCGCTACTTTGAACAGCTTAGGCGTAGTTTCACTGAATTTTTCGAAAGCTAGGTTGTATCAAGCATGAATCAGAGAATACAAGATTACGCATTGCGCATGTTTGTTAACTTGAGTGTGCTGGTGTGACGTAAAAATTGAAATGTAAACAAAATTTCCCTCTACCAAATACACGTGTTTGTGTGATTGTGTTTATGTTTATCGGCTGATGTGACGTACATGCAGTGTTGCCAGAATTTCTAAGGCTAAAATCTGCAAAATTTAACAATTTTTCACGAAAAAATCTTCAAAATCTGCATTTTATTTTTAAAATCTTCAAAAAATTTTCAAAGCTACTTTTAAAACAACTTTTTTATAATCACATTTTTTCGTTTCTGCTTAAGAAACTCATCAGCAGACTTCAACCAAAAAATTTTTTAAATAAAGCAAAAAACTTCATATGTTTATAGAACGACTATCAATGTGTTATAAAGAATTATGTACACAAACATAAAATGTAATATTCACAAAAACAATTTTGGGTTACAAAAGGTTTAACAAACAAATTTCCATACAAAGTTTGTTTTGTAAACTAAAACAATTTTTTATGAATAGAAAAAGCTTCTAGCAAAAATCTTTGCAAGATAACATCTTCGATTATGTGACATTGGTTGAAGTGTAATGATAAGTTGGACGGATTTTTCACAGAGTTTGTTAAAGAAACAGTGCCTATGTTCTGTAACTTTGGTGAGAACTTTTCCAAACGAAAAGTTTGTTGTCGTTCTGTGAAACAAGATGACTAACAAAAAACTTAGTTCCTTGCTCATGTTTCTTGTAAGCTTATTTCAGGTTGTATGTGAATCAGCCTGTGAAAAAAAGGACAATCAATATAATTGTTTGATTTTTCTCGACGCGAAAACTTCTCGCAAGTCTCTCCTACAAACTTTAGACTTTGCAAAGTAAACTTTTGTGTGGAGAACCCGTCTTTATTTAGGAGAAGCGAAATGCATAAATGCATAAATGCAAACAATATAAAATGAATGAGAAAAGAAATCGGATATATTTTGTTGCATAAATACCTATCAAAAGGACTTCGAAGTTTTGTTTTATTCAAGTTCACTTGACTCAAAATTCTTTCGACATTTGCAAATGAATGTGGTAAAGACATTTCATTTTAATTTAACTCAGGGCTGCAAAATTATAAGCAGAATAAGCCCGTTTTATATCAGATATTCTATTCCAGAAGCTTACCAAAGTTACTTCTTCTTTTTCTTGAATGATGTGTTCTAAGTTAAAAAATTTTAACTCTCTAACGGTGAGTCGTTCACACATAAAAGAAACAAAAAGTAGTAACAGTAATAGCGAAAATGTAAACAAATTCACTATAATTGGAGTTGAAAAATCTGCGTTTTTAAGTCAAAAATCTTCAAATCTGGATTTCGTCTTTTTGGAGTGTAAAAATCTGCAAAATCCAGATAAATCTGCATTTCTGGCAACCGTGCGTACATTCGCAGAAAAAGCATTTTTTTCAAAAACTGAATGCGTAATCTTGTATTCTTTGACTCATGCTATCAAGTATGTCAAAATCGAGTTACCAGACACAATTTAAAACTGCATGTATTTCGCCTACTATATACACACATATATATGTACATATACATATGTATTACTTTAAATCAAAATCGAACTTGTTCCAAAATAACAGGGTTCGCACAAAGATGCTGCTTTCTTATTCCGAATCACTACAACAACTTGCGGAAGGATAAATTTTGAGGCTTAAACATTCAAAATGCTGATGCAGGTACATATCGTTGGTCTCAAGTAGAAAGGCCCGAACTCAAATAACTGTAATTTTACAGGAGAAGATAAAAACGTAATAATAAACAGTACAACTGCTTGTAAAAGCATTATTTTTTACACTATTGCAATAAATTTTTGTGACGAAGTGTATTTGAATAAAATGTATTGGAATCTCTGAAAAACTCAATTTCGTAAAAATTTCGAGTTAGGGCCTTTCTATTTGAGACCATCGATATATTCCTTGTGTTGTTCTGTGTTATACACGTTTCAATCCAATTGGCAACTGAGTCTGTTGTTATCCAAGTCAAATAAGTCTTTCAATTCGATTGTGTCGTGTGTGTTCGAGGCTCTTTTGCAAAGAATTATAATTTGAGCTAAATTTTAACAAAACTTGTTGCTAAAATTGTCCCAAATTCTAAACGACACCCAAACAATTACGCAAAATTATTTAGAATTTAAAAAGAACGAAAATTTTACTCTGCCCACCTCGAGCGAAATGCGCCACATTTAAAAGATTATTGAATGAATGCTAAAATATTATTAAATGTTTTCTTTGTATGCTTAAATAATGATGATTTAATAATTTATTAATTAAAAAAAAAATAAATAAATAAATCAAAGAAATTTAAAAAATGACCTTCAAAGTTAAACAGAAAAGCACAAAGAAAAGTGAAATATGAAAACGCAAAAATTCTCGCATCTTTCGTATAATTATCTTATGAAAATTATATTATTTAAAGAACGAAAAGCTACATGAAAAATTTATTTTACTGTATTTACTGTACTTTGTAATGAAGGAGATGTACAACTTTATTTGCCTGCCTGGAAATCCTGATGGATAGTTGGTTATAAATTCGTACAAGACTTGCAAACGATTGATAAAATATCATAGATATTGAAGAAAAAAATTTTTCAAATACTCAGGAAAAAATTACATACATACATGTCGTTCTTTTTCTTCAATAGTGTCACAACTCAAAACATAAAATAAAATTTAATTATTTAATTATTAATTGTGAATGTTAAATAGTGTCACTAATTCTCTGTAAGGAATTCAATTCCATAGACAAATAATAATAATAAATAAATAAGTATCATTAAAAATGTTTTACACTTAGCAAAATCCAAAGTCACAGTAATATATATTTTGAGGACGTGTTAAAACTGCAAGATTTAAAAAAACATTTAATAAAAAAAAAACTCAAATATGTTGTGAGATTTTCTCAATTCCCTCTAAAACACATTTTTTATATTATTTATTTTTTATAATAGTTCATACGTATCTTTATTAATGATTATCGAATATAGATTTTATATCTTTTTCTTAATTAATAAATTTAGTAATAACTTTCAGAAAATATTTATAATAAATCGTTTATATTATGTACATAATATTGCTCTCATTATCAAAATATAAAATTCTTTTCATATAAATATTTAAAAAACAAACATCTTACTTTTAATGTATTTCAAACTAGAACTACGCGCCAATTATATGGCGTTGTCTTAATAATATTTTGTATTTAAAATTATAAACATTTAAGAAAATTTTCAAAAGACCTTCAAAATAAGAAAATAAATGAAAAAAAATATACGTACGTATACGTATGAAAGTTCATATAAAATGTAAAAAGTGAAGGATAGAAAAGTCAGCATATATGGGTGATTCCATTCTGGCGTTACGTAACATTTGTACGACAAAATATTCAAAAAAAGTTTGAAAATCATGTTTGAAAAAAGTTTTTTTCTTACATTTGAGAAGCGTTTAAATGTCTCTATATTCAGTGAAAAAATGATAAAAATCAAACCAAAGGATTTCAAGATATATCCAAAATATGACCTGGCGTTACGTTACAACAAAAAAAAAGTGGGATTTGACTCGACTAACAAAATTACTTAATTCTGCGAACTGGGCAAGTCTTTTTAGACAAAAATTTGTTTGTTAGGACTTGGACTGATATACATTTATTTTTCAAGCATCTAGATTAAAAAAACTTTCCCCCTTTTTTTCTATTAGCCTTAGTATCTGGCGTTACGTTATATGGCGTTTCGTTACTTAAATTTCCACTCGATATTTTTTTGGTAAATATTAAGAAAAAGATAAACAAAAGCCTAACAAAACTATATTTGTCATTTATATATACTTATTAGCTTTATCCGAAGCTCCGCTCACGTTGTATTTTGGAAAATATAATTAAAATTTATGAAGGTATTGTTAATTGTTAGTCGCTGATAAAGGCGATAAAGTAAAATTTAAAAACAGAATAAAAACCGGTTTTAAGACTGGTTAAACAATTCAAACTGAATCGAAAATTACTCTTACCAGCTCAAAAATGTATTTTTCGGAAAAAGTCTGTGTCATATACAAAAAAACCGGTTCCGAACCGGATACAAAAATATGCTATGTTTGACGCTGTTAATGTAGCTTTCCATTGGTGAAATAATTTAAAAAATCGGTTTAGCGGTTTAGTCATGAAAGCGAAGAAAACAAACGAACAAACCAAAATTTCAACTAAATTTTAAACAAACATTGTACATTACACACTTTTGAATATTAATATTATATTAAATATTTGTTTTATAAACGATTTTTTTATTACTACCACACAAGCTAATAACACTTTGTTAACATGCAAAATTTAACGCACTTGCGATCGTCAGCGTAGAGGTAACGAAAACAATCGCTACTTTTCCTGGCGTTACGTTACATTGAAATATCATTTTAAGAAAAACTTAATTTTGCGGTTAATTGATATATAATGGCTTTCTCTTCATTTGTCTATGGTTAGCTGTTGTTGCAGCAATAGTTTTGCAATATAAGTATTACTGTGCAATTGCTCCTAGAAGTATAAAAAGTTAAAAAAATGCTCATGAAATTAAGTAAAACTTTCAAAAACGAGAAGCCCAACTTTGTAGCCCATTATTTCGCCATCACAACTAAGGAAAGCTTCGAACTCTTAAATTTAGTTAATTCTGAATATTTCTAATTTATAATACAAGAAAACAAATCTGTTGGTAAACTTTAATTTTTTTCGTCATGGTGGACTATTTTCTGGAAGTGCCCATATGTATGCGTTCATGAGTATGTTCTCAACAAAGTGTATGCTTGAAAATTCGATAAATTTTTCCGTTTACTTCTCGTAACTTGCAATAAAAGGTCATGGAATTTACTACGCAATTTAAACTTAAGGCTCAGTTAGCCGACTGTAATGCAATGTAAGTGCAACTTATGTGAAAAATAATGAAAATGGATATAAAAATGTAACCGGAAAGTAAAGACTCAGTTAGCCGACTGTAATGTAAAGTAACTGCAACAGTAGGCAACAGCTGATCGATATTGTTATGTGAAAAGTAATGGAAATGGTTATATATGTAGATGTAATGTAACGTAACCTACTTTTAATTTAAAAATATAAATCAGATGTTTCCTACGTTGCAGTTACATTACATTGCAGTCGGTTAACTGAACATTTACACTTCTTTACATTCGGCTAACTGAGCTTGAATATCCTTAATAATTAATTAAAGCAGCTTTTCATAATTTCTTTTTATATTTATGTAAACTTCTGCCAATGCCAATGATTCATTCCAGTTTTCTGCTTAATGTTTTAATTTAAAATTATATTTATGACATTAAGACGAACACTTTGACACAAACAATTTCACATACATACGAATATTTCCTTTGCTAAATATCATACACACATACATACATACATATGTGTACATCGTTACCTTAATATAGAAAGGCCCTAATTAGAGATTTTTGCATTTTTCGATATATTAGATGTTCCTTTATCGAAAAATATAAAAAAAACTTGATTTAAAAAAAATAATGAGTTACTGCACGTATGTATGTCTGCACGTATGTATTTTACTCTCTGTGTCTCCTTCCAACTCATAAATACATAAGTTGTATATTTGCTTTATTATGTTCATTGTTTTATTTAAAAATTTAATGACTTTTTTAGGCCCTAATCAGCAAGAAATGAATGAAATACAAAACAAATAAACAAAAAAAACTTTTATGTCACTTTTACTTTTAAGCGACAATTTTAAATACTTTAGCTATACAAGTCGGGAGTTTCTTTCAAAATGAAATAAAATAATTGATGATTCATTCAGTCATTTAAAGTTATTGTTGGACTTTGACTACATAAATATAAAGATAAAAAAGTATATCTTTGACCCATTAATAATATAGTTATCGTAACTTAAACAAAGGCTTAAATAGAATAAAAAATAATTGTATTCGAAAAATTTCATCAATATCAAAATGTAAATTGTTACAGTTGCAGAAAGATAAATTAGCAAAAACGGGCCCACTGTATTTGTTTTTATGGAAGTGGAGCAGGCATCTCCAGAACATATCACACTATCTTATACATATGTATACATACATAAATATGTTCCTTTCACTCCTCCAGAGAGCATAGCGCTATACACTCTCTTAATAATGCGCAAATATGCATTAAACACATTCAACCCAGCAAGCTACCTGAACACACGACTTCATATGCCGACGGCTGCATTTGTCGCCTTGTAGCCAGCTATTTAGTCACCAGCGTTGTCAACTTTTAAATTTCAAAAAGCACTGAAAGCACTAAAAAAGCGCGTAATTTAAGTAAAAAAGCACTAAATTTTTAATTATTATCATATATAAAAAAAAAATTGTTATACACAAATATGCATATAAAAAATATAATAATCGGTTTACTTTGCAATACATTTTTAAAGCTATAAATTTGAGGCATCCGATACACATTTTAATTGCATAAGAATCAGTGAATTCTCAAATTTGTTTGACGAAGCCTTTTGTAGTTATTATAAAAAAATTTTACGTTTAATCATTTTTCGTTAGGAAACAAACGTTTTTTTCGAATTCAATAAAATTATAAATATCCGATAATTCTAAACTGAAAACTCGATAGTGGACTAATTATATTTTCCCTAGACTAGACAAAATTTCGATATTAAACTATACTTGGGTAAATACTTCTATTATGTCTTCTTTGTTGCGTGGCAAAACATTTTTTATGTTAATTATGATTTAAATGTTAAAGTTTAAGGGAAACATGGCGCTTATATCTTTCACCAAACCTTGTACAAACTTGGTAGAATTTTTTTAAATGCTCCATTTAAGCTCAGAGCTTATTTTGAGGAAATTTTTCTTCGAATTTTTGGTTTAGTGCCACCGACTCGAAACAAAAAGCACCGAAATGAATTTAAAAAAGCACTGAGCACTAACTTCAAAATTCTTCGCGTCCAAAATTTCAAAAAGCACTAAAAACGGTGCGAAAAGCACCGAGTTGACAACGCTGTTAGTCACCCCTATTCCAGTTGGCAACAACGCCGTCACTTAATCACAATACTAAAAAATTTTAACTTCTTTTCGAAAACGACTGACTCCTGTTGGAAGGTTTATACTATTTTCTAGACCATAGGGAACAGAAATATGTAGGTTGTCAGTAGCACAAAATTGTTCTCTAGAGTGAGTAAACCAGCTCCAATTTTTTGGTATTGTATCGATGTGCCGTCAATCACGACAACTGGAGTAAAGGCTCAGTTAGCCGACAGTAATGTAAGGTAACTGCAACAGTAGGAAACAGTTGATCGATATTGTTATGTGAAAAGTAATGAAAATGGTTATAGAGATGTAATGTAACGTAATCTGCTTTGCATATAATGATGTCTATCAGCTGTTTCCTACGTTGCAGTTACATACATTGCATTACAGTCAGCTAACTGAGCCTTATTAGGCGCATCACTTTGGAGACGGCAGCAGCATCATAAGCAGCTGATATTAAAGTATAATTACAATTTCTATGATGCCACCTTCAAATATTTGACATTTGTAAAAATAAAATCACTATTTTAAAATGTAATTATATCACGTAAATGTATAAGGATGAATCAATTTATGCCATTACATGAATTCCGTGATATTATTTCTGTTAAATAATATAAAATAATTGTAAACTCTCAGCACTAAATTTATTCATTATCGCCAACAAAAATAGAAATTCGTTTAATTTGACTACAACGACTAAAGCAGCATGGACAACAACCTGCCGTCGTGTTGCCTTGTTGTCGTCAAAATGATTGTCCTCAAAAGAAAAAGGAATCGTATTGTTTTCGCTACGCTGTCCGTCTGTCCGTCATAGGATATTTTCTCGAGAGCCGTAAGAGCTACGGACCTGAAATTTGTACAGAGTGTGTAGAACTTCGGCCGCTACAACAAAAAATACATAAGAGTTAAAAATGAAAGGGTGTTCCAAAACGAGCAACGAACAATCTTAAAATAATGTACATTAGAGACCTGCGTAACCAGTCTTAAAATGTAAATATATATGTTTTGTTTTTTAAATGTATTCTCGTGGCTGTCGCATTATAAGCGAAGAAGGATGAGTGTATTGGTGTACTTGTTATGAGTGTTAACAAGCGATGTCGCCAAGACTTCTTCTTCATAACAAACAATCAAAAGAAGTAGTATTGTACGTATATGCTTGTTATTTTGCATAGTTATGTACGTTTGAGTGTGTGCGTGTAATATGTCGATGGTAGGCTATTATGTGTTTAAGGGAAGTTTTTTTTTAAGTGTTTTTGGTTTTGTTTTCAATTAAAGTTGTGTATTACAGCAGGAATATATTTTTCTTTGTAAACTTGAATTTCCCCTTGAATTTACCGCCCTTTATACCCCTTTATGCCTTAGAAATCCGTACACTTAATTTTTCCATGATTTGCACAGGAGCTCTTTGCAATTTAGACTAGATGCTAAATTAAATGCTCTTAATTGGGTCAAATAACTTTCAGTAAAATTCTGAAAAATCTGAAGAAAATTATTAAAGTTTATTGTGCGTTCAAGGAAGAATTTTATGCAATAACTACTGCAAGATTTTTCGAACGCTTTCAATGTCTGTAAGACTTTATTAAAGCTTTTTAAAGCACATATTCTTAATTGAATCTTATGAAATTTCATCATCAATATCTGTAATTGATGTCAGTGTACCATCATTATTGCCATTTGAAGACCAATTCATCTAATGTCATGTCATGGGATCAAAAAAGAAGGCATTTGTCACAGTATGAAAGAAAGCCAAATTGCATCCGCTCTATGACAGTTTTTCTAACACTTTAGTGATATGAGAACAAATTTTAAAAATTTCTTATTTTTTTCTTATTTCTTATCGTTCTCACTATTTGAACAAATGAAAAAGTTTAAAATTTCTCACTTTCATACTCGGCATACAAATTTAGAAAACATTTTTTGTTTTGTTTTTTTTTTTGCTAATTGTGTTTATTTTTATCTATACACATCATCTACATAAATGAGTTAGTCATAATTTAAAATTTGCCATAATAAAACAAAAACTTGAATATTTATAATTTTTATTTAGCTAAAGAAAAGCAAAATTTAAAATTTAATTGAAAGTAGAACACCTTAGGTGACGAAAAGTAAACTGCAAATGTAAGTTTTTGATATAATAAATAAAATTAAAAATATATAAAAAATTTAACAGTAGACATAACGTGTTGAATGCTCAGCTCAGCACGTCTCTTAACAAAAAGAAAATTGAGTTAATTTTAAGTTAATAGTGAGATCACTTTAGTAACTTAAGGGTACGGTCAGGTCACACTTGGCAAACATTTGCCCGAAAAAGCATAACCACTAAATAAAGCCTTGTGATTTAGGCACGTGTGACATTAATAGGTGAATCAAATATATTTATGGTTATGGCAATGGTTATGGCTATGACATCATGGCATGGCACGTCTGCTTAAAACTTTACATACAAATCGTAGGTAAACTTATGAACTAATAATATAAGCAATTCCTGTTTAGATGGTTGATTTAAATTCAATTGAAATATGTTTATTACGTTTATATGATTTCATGCGAATAGTTCCAATATATCATGCCATATCATTTTTCTAAGCACGAGTCATAAATTTTCTAAAGATTGTTGTATTCAACATAATTATTGAAATAATTTTTTTTCCTTATAAAAGCATGTACTGTTTTTGTTAAATTAAGTATCAATTGTTATCGTATTTTTAATCTAGTTTTTGTTCATATTTATATTTTATAAATCATTGAACATTTGATTTATTTCAATAATTAGCAGGCCGAGCAAAATCTGTAATTGTAAATGCAAATTGTGTTACTCATATGTATGTAGCTTGCAACCACGAGTTTCAATTGGAGATGGACGCCGCTCAAAAGTGATTGCTATGATCTTGAAAGAATCTGCGTATGATAAAAATTTGGGATGTAGCTCTGAGATCAATAATAATAATATTTTATGTGAAATCTAAAGTAATGAAATGTGTATTATAAAATATTTCAGTTTGCGTGACCATTTCGTGTTTGAACTCGATCTAATTATAGGTCTGTCTGCGTACTTTTCCAGTAGCAAATACTCAGTCAACTTTTTTGGCAGAGTAAGACCAATTTTACTCTGTCGACTGAAAATATCTTAAAAAGTACGCAGACAGTATCCAGTGAAATCTTGCAAGAAAACAGCTGATCGGTGTGTAAACAATTGAAATAACAAAGCAAAAGAGTTTATCCAGAAAAATAGCATTATTGGAATCATTGGTTCTGCTTTTACGCCACGGTCGCACTGTATATTTGGACGTTTGTAGCATGAAATAAAGTGTTTTGTTTATTATAATTTATTATAAACATTAAAAATCAACACAATTGTAACTATTTACCTCTGCCATTGTTAAATTTCAATTTCTATTTTCATTTCACAAAAATTATTTCATTCAAAAAGTAATAAAAACAGCTGGTCAAACTAGTTGCAAAATCTTGCAACAAGAAATTTCTCCAGTAACATTTTGCAAGTTCTCTAACTTCCAACTGTCAAAAAGTTCTCTTTTTGGCTCTCTCACTGCAAGAGATTTGGAGTACGCAGACAACATTTTGTAAGATTTTGCAACATTTTGCACAAAATGATGCAAAATATGTGTACGCAGACAGACCATATGGCTAACATACTAAAGGCTCAGTTAGCCGACTGTAATTTAATGTAACTGCTACGTTAGGAAACAGCTGATCGATGAGGTTATGCGAAAAGTAATGAAAATGGCTACAGAGATGTAATGTAATGTAAACAGAATGTACATACATACATTACTTATCACATAACAATACCAGCATCAGGAAACAGCTGCTGGTATTGTTATGTGATGCTGCCATTGCAGTTACATATTATTATAGTCGGCTAACCGAGTCTTAAAGGCATGCTTGCAATGTACCAATACAATATTAATACCGCGCAGATACATTTCGTAGCTACTTTTGAAATAGTTTGTATACTTTTTGTGTGCACTTTCTTTAAGGGTTGCATTGAGGAATCCTACAAGAACTGTGAGAGTAAAATGTCTAGTCATATGACCGGTAGTGATGATCAAAATATCCATCATTGTGTAGAACAAAAGCCTTTTACAGACGATTGACAGATCATACAATATTATCAGATCTGGCAATGTACCGGCAATCAAAAATTTTCAGCACAAGGTACATTGTCAGTTCACGCGGTTGTATCAAATTCGTCGGAAAATCTTACAATTTATTGTCAGACGATCATATGGCAACAAATGTATCTGACAAAATTGTCAGTTCACACGGTTGTCGTGTGCAAAAATTTTCAGATCTGTTGTTATGCGTTGCCAGACTCAAAGAATTTGTTACAAATTGTTAAATATCAATCGCTTGTGGTTGTGTTGGATAAAAAAAAAGGATAAATTATTATGGACCATAAAAAAGCAAATGCAATGATTTTGGCTGCAAATATTTCATTATATTTTTGCACTTTCCTTTAAAAATAAAAAAAAACGTGTGGAGTGTTACCCATAGAAAGAATTCTCTTACAATGACGCTATTATCAGATGGATAAACTTCGTACATCTGACAATAATAAAATGTCTGACAAATATCTGGCAATAATTTTACAATGGCACCAAAATGTGTTCACACGGTTGTAAGATATCTGAAAATTTGTTGTCAGCTGCTAGTCTTGCAACGGAATGACAATTCTTTTTCTGGCAACGATGTCAGACAAAAATTTTCAGTTCAAACTTTTTTCAGAAACTTTTAGCAAAAAAAGTGGAAAAAACTCGAATTCGATTCAAAATTTAAGAGAAAAAATCTGGCTGGATCAGTCAATATCATTTTATGTTAATTTAAATTTTACTGAACACAAATCGAAATTAAAGAAATTTGCTCCCTTGTGTATTTTTTAAAACTAATTTTTTGCGGGCGCGATTAATTTGTCCTTTCTATACCTTATATGGAGGAGAGCCAAGGTGAAACGCAAATACATATACCCAAGCCGTATAGGAACATTTCTGTTAAATATATTTTGATTATTCAATATCGTGAGTGAAAAGAAAATTACTCACGCTCTCATAACTTGATTAAATATTGTTCTTCCATTAATGTAGAAAAAAATATTTTATGCTTCAATTAATTTGTTTTGCATTCGGTCCAAATTAATTTATTAAATTACATGAAAATTTCAAAACGAATTCGCCAGTTCCACATATGTATGAATTAAATGCATTTGCATAGAATATTGTAATTTAATGTTCATAATAAAGTGTTCTACTATTTTTTTAGATAAACTTTTATTGCTACTGTAATTTTCTCTGTATGATTTTTGATTAAATGACATTTGAAATGTGGGTTATAGTATTTAAAATGTAAATTGATATGTTGTCATATAAAGACAGATATCGTTGTTTGATTCCTTTCAAATTGGAAATGTATCTATCAACATGATTTTAGTTAAATTGTAATGAATGTTTGGAAAACAATTTGAATGATCTAACACTAATGTAGTGTTCTTTTAATTCAATAATATTTTTTCATTAGCCTTGAAAAGTTAAAAAAAAATATTGTTTAATAGTAGTACGAGTACGTATGTAGATGGTGATCACTAGGGCAACCAAAAAAATGCTAAAATAAGAATTTAATTTAAAAAATACTTTTTCTTCTTAGGTCCTCGTCCATACAGGGAAACATTTGCTGCGAAACATTTGAGTTTATAGACGAGAGGGGAAAGAGGAATCGCAAAGGATACTTTGTTTCATGTTCACCAAGTTCTTGTTGAGTACGTCATTCTCGCCTCATTCTCATGAAAAAAATATGAGAAAATGTATTAACCTGCAAAACAAAAACTTCACAGTGTGGACACGAATGCAGTTTTAAAAGAGAAATTAAAAATGTTTCGCAGCAAATGTTTCACTATATGGACGAGGGCTAGTGAACATTTCGTTTTAATAAAGTACGGAGAACAAAAATAAATAATAGGAAACGTTTGCTTTTGTTTCATTTATTTATTTATTTGCAGAGAGTATAATAAACATAAAACAAAAAACCATGGGAAGCATTTAGATAAGTTTATCTATGCGCTTCCATTGTGCGTTTTTTTAACCAGCACAGTTAGGAAAGAAAAGAATTAGAATAAGTTTGAACTGTTTTGCGTTTTGGCCAATGCTGGAAAATTTTCTGGCAACACTGATGCTTGAAATGTGTGCAAATAAAAATAAATTCAGTGAAGTGCGACTTTACCATTTTTACCGTTTTTTTATTATGGCGATATTTTTTCACTTTCGCGTTTTTTTTTTTCATATAAACAATTTTTTAGTTTTGGCGCCTTTTTCGCGTTTTGGCGATTTTTTTCGGTTTTTGGCGTTTTTTAATTTTTGGCGATTTTTTAATTTTGGGCGATTTTTTCGAGTTAGGCGATTTACTTTAGTGTTTAAAATTTATTTTTAATTTTGGCGATTTTTTCCTTTTGGCGATTTTTTTAAAATTTTTGGTGATATTTTTCGGTTTTTAAAGTTTTTCATTTTTACCGTTTTTTATTATGGCGATATTTTTTTCACTTTCGCGATTTTTTTCATGTAAACAATTTTTTAGTTTTGGCGCCTTTTTCGCGTTTTGGCGATTTTTTTCGGTTTTTGGCGTTTTTTTAATTTTTGGCGATTTTTTAATTTTGGGCGATTTTTTCGAATTAGGCGATTTACTTTAGTGTTAAAAATATATTTTTAATTTTGGCGATTTTTTTAGTTTTGGCGGCTATATAATTATATATTATATAATTAATTAGAATATAATATAATTATAATTTTGGGATTTTTTAGTTTTACCATTTGCACCTTACGGTTTCCAAGATGACACAAATTGTCAAAATTACATTAACTGATAAATACCCTTTAATTTAAATTTTTTAAATTTTAGTGTTAATTGTTGTAGTTTGTATAGAAATACACGAATTTTACAAATTTCAAGTGTCAATATACATCCATATGTACATACAATTGAATGTATTTTACATGGGATTTTAACATTTTTCGTCGCTCGTTTTGGAGTACCCATTAATTTTTAATTCTCATGTATTTGTTGTTGTAGCGGCCAAGGTTCTCCACACTCTGTCCAAATTTCCGTAGCTCTTACGGTTCCTGAGAAAATAGCCTGTGACTGACAGAAGAACAGCGTAGCGAAAAAATAGGGTTCCTTTTAACCTTTGGTCGCAGCTTGTATGGGATTTTTTTTATTCTTAATATGTGCTTTGTCTAAAATATGAGGTTTGCTGCCATAAATGCGGTCTCGATTTTTTAGGTCGATCCGACGATGCCTTCTGATGCCTAGCGAGGCCTAAAGTACCCGATATAAAGTGGGGATTTTGTAAAAAAAATGGAAATACATAATTCCAAAGGTGGGCAACTCAGTGTTAATGAAATATTAAAACCGATGACAAAGATTTTTTGTTAGAAGATTTTTTTATCCAACAACTAAAAAAAAGTCTGCTACATTTATGGATTTTCGTTTACAGTTTAGGATATACATATTTGAGAACAACTTAAAATTTTGACTATTTTGCCATCCTTGGTCCACTGTTCTCCTAATGGAGAAGTCAAATCTTGTTTTCGATTTAGAAAAGAAAACTCATTATGAATAAAGAACAAAATTTGTAACATTAAACAAAAATTTTTAATCAAAATCAAAAATTTTGAAGAAAATCAATTTTTGCCGTTTTTTTGCGGAAAAATTAGGTTAATTATTATATAGTATATAAAAATTTTACCAACCCCATATACTTATTCAAAAGTTAATATTATAAGAAATATTACAAGGACATTTTTTGTTAAAAATATTTGTTATTGAAGGAACCAGATTACTTCGAATTAGACCAATTTTTGTAATAAATATTAAATTTAAGGCATTTTTTGTCAAATTCCAAAGCTAAACAAAAAAAGTTTTACTATGCCACCTTAAGACAAGAAATATGTTTTTAAATATTTCCAAAAATCTTATCTTCACCAGTAGAAAAATAAGAAGAATACAGCAAAAATACTGAAAAAATCCCATTTTTGGGATTTTTTTGGGGAATTGCCGGGAACTCAAAAGCAAATTATATTTGTTCTTATTTTCTATATAAATAATAATTACATAACATTCTTCCTTACACAGACTTTTCAGCCGAAAATATTGAGATAAAGGTCCCAATTAATCATCGATATTTAAGTGAGCAGTGAGCTCCTCTGACTATTTTTTTTAGCAGTGAGCTCTTCTGGCCATTTTTAATTACATACATAATGTGAAATTAATGCAAGCTTTATTAAATTACATAAGATTTTTTTACTAAATGTTGCACCAACTATCTCTGTCCGAAACTTAAATAAAACTACTCTATTTACACATCTGTCCAAAGGAAAAAACTTAAGTCTTCCCCAAACAAATTATATGGATTAATTTAACTTTTTCATAGAATTGTAAAGGAATTTAAGTAAAGCAACAAAATGTTTCAAATACGTGTTAATTAAGTGTTAAACCTTTATTAATAAAAAAGCTTGTCATCAATGATTTAAAAGCGATAAAAATATACATACGCGGTTATTCATTAAACCAGCAGTATTTCTTTGAGCCATGGCTAACGTACATAATTGCAATGTAAACAAATACTCATTTACATAGTCTATTTAAAAATTTATATATAAGCATACATACATATCTACTTTGTACATGTGTTAACATACATACATACATATGTACATACATGCATGCATGCTATGAAGTACTTACATATTCATTTATTCAAGTAATAACGATGTAAACAAAGTAAAGTTCAATGTCAGTTTAAAATAGCGCCACCTGTTGCTATTATTTTTGTTTTTAATGTTGCTTTTATTGTTTTTTTATAAATTGGAAATAAATTAATGAAAAAAAATCAATTGATTTTCGCTCTTCTACTTTTGTTCTTTTCAATCTCTTTATACCGTTATCTCTTGCACTTTGCTGCAACAACAATAACAAAACAAAAATACCATGAAATGAATATTGTGTGCTTGCATGCGTAAATTTTTTTTATTATTTCTTATCATATTTTTTAATTTTTTTGCTCTTTTTATTTTATTATTATGCAAGTCTGGAAGTTAACAATGGTCTACGTACATACATACGTACATATTAGACCCATGCATAAGACCACTTACAAGAACTTTTAAGACATGAGAGATTTTTCAAATGCTTTACTACAGCGAAATCTTCTAAAACAAACGATAAACAACATTTTTTGCAAGAAATTTGTTTCAGTTATTGCAGGTAAAGAAGAAAATACTTCGTGACGAAAGAATTTGTGATGCTTGCTTCTTCCTACGCATGGGCGCGTATACAAATGTCATGCAATTACATTAGAGTGTCCGTTATCTTTTCATGTGTAAACATCTATACGTTAGGGGTTAAACATTTTTTTCACAATACAATTACTTATTTTGAGTAAAATCGTAAAGCGTTATGAGTGTATTAGTGTAATCATACGAACAAGAAGTACAGAGAAACTTAACAGCTGCACAGAAATACACTCAACCGAATTTTAAAGCATACCTTCAGGAGCAATAATAATGAATAGAAATTGCTTGTGAAGTGCAATAGGAGTGCAGTGGGGATAATTTTGTTAAAAAGTTGAAAAATATAAAATAAATATAAACTTTTAAATAAAAGAGTGTTGTAAATGGCAAATATTTGCTTAAAAGATATATAGCAGTCTTTATAAAGAATTTATAATATTATATTATAACATATCTTCATTACGTACTGTTGCCTTACACTGAAGCTGGTGCACGACAATTGCGTAACAATCTCCATCTCATGCCAATTATTATGGGTGGAGATTTTAATACAAATTTCGCAAGCTTTATCAAAATTTTTATTTGATAGACAACTAATAATTCCACTACTTTAGATGCAGTTTTCCATAGATTTTTAAATACAGTGGAGTCAAAAATTTTATATATCTTATTTTAGTTACCGTAAGCCAATATTAAAAACAAAATGTTCATTACTAGATGTTTACACATCTCCCCTGTGATCAACTCACATTGCTTTTTTATTTTATTTCTTACGTTCTCTTCCCCCAAATCGGTTCAGTTTTATGTAAAAAAATACACAAAAAAATGTCATATCGATAAGATGTTTTTTAGGGGGTTCGTCAAAATTAAACAGCCTAATTATGAATAGCAAATCCCCGGGAGTTTTTCCCCTTTCCTATTCCTCCTATTATGAATTAAAATTTCCCCGGGAAAAAAGTAGGTATTCTAAGCATAAGGAAGTGGCAGAAAAAACTATCCGTGAAAAAAGTAGGTATTCTAAATATGAGGGAGATGCATACTTTTTGATAGTTTTCTCCCCAAACATTTTGAAGGGAACTAATGGAAAAATTTATAAATCAAATTAATAAATGTTATAAAATAATGGTATATGCATTTATTTGGAACAAAAAGTTTAAATAAGCACCGCAATGTTATATTTCTCTCTTTATTTAGGCGTTTTTATCCAAGCCCTGCGCACATCAACTTCAAAAAAACATTACCTACTTCTGCCTTTAGAAAAAATACTAAAACACTAAAAATTGTGCGCATCCTTTAAGTTGGTAAATGTAATATTTGTGTTCCTCTAATATTTGGAGCGATAAGAAAAACTATGAAATTTACAATTTCCTTTGTGCATACAGGCATTGGAAATATAATCCAATATGATGTTTATTTTATTTTTTATTTAAGCAAAAACGATATTTATATTAACTCACAATGAAAATAAAATTTTTTTATTAAACTTCCGATTTTACTCTCCCGCATTTGCTTATTCCCCGGCTATTTAGAATAGGAGAATTATTCCCCGGGAACAACTGATAGGCAAGAAGAAAAACTCCCCGGGAATCTTATATATAAATACGCACTTTTAAGTATTGTAGTGTACCCCTATAGTCACCCCTAATATCACAATTTAGTATGTGCACTTTCCCATAGGAATGTCACTCAATTTTAACTCAAAACAATAATAATAATAAATAATACTTGTTACAACAAATAACTATCCGCTTTGTAAAGCAACAATTATTAAATATTATTGTATTATTCTAGTTTTAAGGATACCGTTAGTTAAGTATAAAAGAAAGAAATTTTTGGAATAAAAATCAATTTTTGCTTAGCCTTTAAATCGGCTGTTTTATTTAAAAGCATTCAACTGCTTGAATTAAATCTAAGAGCATACATCTGCTCAGGCATAAAATCTGCCTAAGTTTTAATAGAGCCAGTGGCGTTCATTAGCGCCGGCATAACCGGGTAGGCAGACTTTTATAAACCTTACAGTATCTTTCCATCCACCAATATTTTTGAAACATATATGCCTTAAAAGTTATTTTTCTGTATACAATATAAACAATATAAATGTTTTTTCAAAATTCTTGGCATAAAAGTGGAAAAAGCGATTTAAATTTGCTTGAAAAAAAAACAACTTTCTAATTATTTTTTTTTGGTCTTTTACTGGCAAACATACCAATACACATATGTTTGTGGTCTAATTTAGACCACCGGACGATCCTAGTATTCATAATTGGGCTGAAAATATTTTATTTTATTTTTATTTTCCAAAAAATTTTAATAGCGGACAATACTGTTCACATGTCGAGCCATAATCGCCAAAAAAGCTTAACCGATACATTTGTTAGACCTAGTTTTTTACGATCGCAAATAATGGTAAAAAAAAAATTCAGTTCGATATAATTTTTTGTTATCAAACATGCTTCTGAAAGTTAGGTTTGTTCAAAATTGGGTTATCAGGGGTCAAATCACGGCATTCGAAATCGAGTGCTCGTTCGTGTAGAGAATTATTTCGATGGCTGCAATTTTTTGGATCACGGTATTCGATCGTATTTTATGTTACCTACTACTATTTTTTACATTGCTGTTAGCATATGACAATAAGAAAAACAAAACGAAACGGGATGTTCCATCATAAATTGATCCAAAACTTCTTTTTGTTTCCCATTTATAGCCCATCCAGGCTGACACGAAATTAAGTAATTTTAAGCTCAAATTATGAACGAAATAAAAACTGTTTATGCAGGTACTGAATGACATTTGAGTTAATTTCGCAAACATATTATTCACTGCGGCAGGCATTGAAGTTGTTTTTTCAGTTGAATAAATTCTTTGTTACACTTATACACATATTTCTTTCAAAAATTTTCATAAATTTAATAGATTTCATTGTTTTTTTAATTTAATATTGAATGTCAAAATTGTTATTTCTTTTAATTGTTGTTTCTCATAGTTGTAAATTTACTCATGTTTGAAAATAAAAGTACTTTTAGTACAAAAACAGAGTTGTATATTGTAATTTCTTGTTAATTTCATCGAAATTAAGTAAAATAACTTAATTTGGAAAATGTCAAAATATATGGGAAATTAATTAATTTCAACTTGTTTTCGACCGAAATCACGAAACTGCTTAATTTAGAGTCAGCTTGAATGGGCTATTACTTTATTTGTATTTGTTCTGGAAACGATTTTTCCCTTATTTATTTTTTTGCACTGCCTATTGCACAATTTTTGTATTGATATTCAATTTCCTTAAAAACAATTAAAATTATATTTTCTAAACTAATTGTTCGAAAATATCCGGAAAATATTTTTATTTTTATTACTTGTTTCTTTTTCCTTTGTTTTGTTTCTTTGGTTTGTTTTGAGGCAAAAAGCTAAGAGTTTACTTGTTTTCGATAGTATACTACCAATCGAGTGCAACTTCGTGTAGATACGTTTCGTTAACGATTGCCGTGATCCACGTTAACAACATTTCGAAAACAAAGTACTCGATTTCGAATGCGGTGATTTTCCCCAAGATTGATAACAAGTAACATTTTTAACGCAATACAAAAAAAAATGGTTGTCTAATAATCATCATATAGTAGATAAAATCCAATACAAATTAAAACTACATCTATTCGTTAACAGTTTTGTCGTCCACTGTATGTACATATTTCATACGTACATATGTATGCAAATTTTTTAAGGCCGTTTTTGTATGATATCAAATTCATTCCATTCATGGTTTTTTTTTTCATAATCATAACACTGAGAAACAAATCTGCCAACTAATCTGTCTTAAGAATTTATATAATCCCCGTCCACATTTACAATTTTTGTTGCAGCTATTCTTGAGTTTATTAGTGATTAAGGTAAGAAGATTGGTGAGGGTAATGTGCTCCGCTTCCCCCTTATCGGGGAAAAATTCTAACAGTTTGTTCACGTGAAATTTTGCTTTTCTCCATAGAAAATAGATACGAAAGTTTCATATGAACAAACTGTTCGCCACTATTTCAAGTTTACGTCGATCTCGTAACATTTTATTTGTGCTCTTACTATTGAGGCAATTGTGAATAAAATTCCGCGGGAAAATTTTCCCAGGGAACAATTCCAACTAATAGCAAATGATAGGGGAAACAAAAAATTCTAATTAGAAAAGGGAGAAATTGCCCTATATACCTCTAATTTGAACAGTTTAATAGAGAGAAATGAAAAGCTTTAAAGCTTTATCTTTCGTCTCCGTAAAAAGTGGTCGCAGATGATTTATACGTGTTTTTAAGTATTCGAAAAAAATAACCCCAAATTTTTAAATAAAAAATCATTTGAGCGTTCTTCAACATATTTTATTTCTTACTTCCTCTTATGTTAGATATTTCGCAAAAATTTCTTTCCGTGTTTGTTACATGAAAAAAAGTATTGTTTTGCAAAAACATTATTGTATAATTTTGTAGTTGTTGCTGTTGTTAAACATAAACAGAATTTTTATAAAAAAAAAATTAAATACAGGACTATGTATTTTATGGATAATAATAATTTGATTTGTTCAATGTTGTAAACGAATTAACAAATTGTATTGCAAGTTCATTTATTCACCATACCCAGCAAACACATAGTGATACGTTTGAATTGAGATAATTGTATATCAAATGATAAACTCGGTTCTCAAACCACTGTCGAAGGTAGATAAAAAAGATTTGAATTGAAAATAATATTTTATAATTAAGCGATTTTTTCTTTAGTTTTAAAGACTGATTTTGTGAAAAAAATCGATTCTAAACGTTACAAATTTGTATGAAAAATAACGAAAATAGTTTTTGCATACAAATTTCAAAACAACAATAGTGTTTGTATTAACAAAATCTATCCTTCAATAAAACTTGAATCAGAAGGAACTTTATTCGCTATTAGATGTTGGAGTATTCGAACATCGAGTTTTGTTTCATTTTGACTTTTTTTTCAATATTTGCGATTTTAAACCGTTTTGGCGATTTTTTTGAAAATATTTCTATGTTGATAATTTTTTCCGTTTGGTGATTTTTTTTATTTCTGACGATTGGAAAAATATAAATATTTTTATGTAAATGAAATATGAGTGTTTAAATATAATAATTAAATTTATATGATAATTTCATGAAGTGGGAGTTGAAGCGAAAAAGTTCCAAAATGCTGTACGTAACATGTTTATAAGTTATTTTTTCAAATGTCTAAAAAGAAAACGTATTCAAAATTTTTTCAATAGGAGTATAATATATACTATACTCCTTTATACATGAATATGTATGTATGTATGTATGTATATAGAATTTGTTTTCTAGGCTCAGTACTGTAGAAGATAAATGGTATAGAAAGAAAGTATTACGATCCTGTTTTTTTGTTTTTCCTCCCTGAGGTCCATTATTATAACTTCACGTTAGTTAAATTTACAATTTTATCGAACGGATAAACACTTATTCATTATTACAACTTAACTTTAATCTAAAAGTGAGCGATAAATTCTGCGCTTTAAATCGATAACAGCATAAATCGACTTAAGACAAAATCGAGTTTTACAAGCGAAAAAATTATGCAAACGAAACTTCACATTTACATATGTACGTGTCTCTAATAAAGTTTATGTATATAAAAATATAAACAAAACAATATTGAACTATAAACTCAAATTATACTAAAAACTACATTTTTATAAAATCTTGGGTGGGTCCATTTACGACAAAGATTTTTATTTAAATTTCTCCATTCAGATTTTTTTTAAGTTTCGTACTTTAAAGGCGGTTTTTCTCGAAACTATGTTTTTCAACTTACTTGAGATCACAGAGTTAAAGGCAAGTTTAACTTTTCTGTTAAACTCCCTTTAAGGTGCAATTAGACGTGACATGACCATAACCAAACCAAAAATCAATTGGTTTCTATGGTAATACCTATTGCGTTATGGCGAGTCAGCTATAATCAAATACAGTGTTGTCCATTAGTTTGGTTCGAACGACTGTTCTGATTGCACCCTTAGACATGCAAAGTTTACTTTGCAAAGTCAGCTCAGTTGGGGGAAATGCAGAGGGAGCAGTACTCCCTCTTTCTGTCTTTCTTCCAACTGGGGTATTACTTTGCAAAGTAAACTTTTATCGTGAGTATTATTGATTTTGAGTTGCCACATTATCACAAGTTGCCATACTTTTTACTCTATAAACTACAACAAATTGAACAAAAAATTTGACAAAAAGCAACAAAATATAACGCAAAACACATAACAATAAATAACAAAACAACAACAAAAGAATAGACAAAAATTGTTTCACTATTACTAAGTTTATACGCACGGCTTATTTGCAAATAAAACTGTAAATTGCTGCACTATTATTGTTTTTATTGCGACTTACTAATTCAGAAAACTATTCACGTTTAACGCACTATTTGCAAATAAAATGCTTGAGGTTGCCATACTTAAAAATGTTTGCTAATAAAAAGCAATAAATTGATAAAATATTGCACAAACAAACATTGATAGAAGAAAATAATGACAACAAAAACTTATTATTATTTGTTATTTTTATACATTTACACAATTTTTTGCAAGCATAAATAACATTTCCATGTAAGTACTACCAAGTTTTTATACATTTAAATAGTCGTATAAACAGTGAGTTAATTTATTTACAAATATTTTTATTTGCAAATAGTGCCCGCATAAACGTAGTATATGTTTGTTATTGAGCAAATAAACAAAGCAAGACGTTGCCAGTAAGTAATTATTTTTAACCATCAAAAGTAGTCTTTATCCACAGCAGTGTTGCCACAATACAAAAATTGTATTATTTATTTCACAAGACATTTGTAATAAACTAAAAAAATCAAATGTGATTTAATGGGTTTTTATTGCCAAATTGTAATATTGGCTTTAAATGTGCTAAAGTGAAAAATGTCCCGCCAGCAATTATGATAAATATGTAAGTACTTAGTTTATTTCTTACCTTAAGTCATTCCAAATATATTAGGTTGCCAAGTTTACCTGTTATTTATTCGAAGAGGAAAGTACATACCGAATTTCAATACTCTAGCTTTGTTTCTTCAGAGTGTCAGTCTAGAAATATATAAGTTTGTAATAATTGTAATTAGTTGTTTTTGAATTTAAATATATTAAAAGCTTTTGAGATTAAAGTCACTTTTCAATCAAGTTAATAGTTCAAATGTTTTGAAAGGTAATTTTAGCGACCAATATAACCAGAAGAACAAACTGCAATTGTTCTTCAGAAATAATAAAAAGAAAATGCGAAGTCTGACAAAATAAAATTAAAAAAAAAATTATACAATTATTTTATGTGCTACATGTCATTACAATCAGTGTTGCCAACCAAATGCGCATATTTGTCTGTTTTTCACAGTTTTTTCAACTGTTTAGCATTCGTGCAGTTTTTTTTTTATAAAAAATCAGTTTTATTTAATATAATCAGTTTTTACAGTTTATTTGCTCTTAATTTTTAACTTTCCAGTAAATTTTTACAAATTTTCAATACATCAGTAATTAATCTTTTCCCCGCTGATATCAGGGACATGATCATTCATGTGTTAATTGTTTTTTTTATAACAAGGATTCTAAATGCATAATACAGTGAACTCGCGATAATGTGAACTAAAAAAACAAAGGTAGTTCACATTATTGAATTTGTTTACGTTTTCGATTGTAAAAACTTGTGGTCTCATGTTGTATTTTTTTTTGCATAAAAATGGTTACAAAATATTCAAACTCTTGGTATTTTTAACAAAAAATATAATTTATTGCAAACTTAACGATTTTTTTATATTTTAATTTCACTTTTTATATTATATATTTACTAAAAAATAATAAAATTAAATACATTAATTCATTGTACAACTATTATCAGTAAAAAATAGGTGTTCACATTAATGGATAGTTCATTATATTAAAAGTTCACATTACCGAGAGGTCACTGTATATGCAAATATGTATGCAAATTTTTTTGTTACAAAAATATAGTTTCCTGTATCGTCATACATAGCAAAAGCTTGTAATAAACTGGTATGTGATGCTTTGATCCGTTATTATTAAATTATACATATTTGGACCAAATGTAATGGGGTTGTATAATCTATATATCTTACTGTATAAAATAATGAAAACGGATTATAATTATCGCCTTGCAATTTTTAGCGTGACCCGTTGAAAAAAGTCTTCCCAAATAATTTAGTTTCATCTCATTAAAGGACCATGATAGGGCAAAATTATGTGCAGGAAAATTTTTGTGCTATTTATTCTGCACAAAAATGACTATATAAAATTTTCGCGAAAAATACCGCATTTAAAAGTTATGGGGCCAAAAGTGCTTATAGTTTATTTTTGGGTGAATAAAATAAAAACTTTCGTCACATTGGATGGTGGATTGGATGGTGTACACTGAAGATATATATATATATATTTTTTAATGCTTTCTTGGCACTGACACTTATTTAAAAAAAACTAGCTCAGCTTATTTGCTTTAGAGAAAATTTATTAAACATTTGATAAATACCTATTTGAATATTGGAAATAAGCACAAAACCATCCTGTAAAATTTTTGTACATTGCATTTTTTAATTAACGGAAAAATTTCGTTTGGAGAAATTTTTAAAAGTTATTAAATGCCTATTTTTTTAAACTGTATATCTGTACTTTTGAATAGGTTCATCATTTGGAATCCAGATAGCACGGTATGACAAGTTTCAACTTTCAGCCCGTTAGATAATTATTTTCTAATGATGCCAATTTAGGAAAAGAACCGCTCAGTGGGAGCAAACTAAAGATACATATGTATATAAAGTAAATGTAAATAACTTTGGTTATAAATTCTTATTCAAGCAATTTGAGAAATTGCTGTTTTCAAGTTGAGATATTTTGATATTTAAAAATTGCATCACAGCTTTCTTTATTTACTTAGATGTCTTATACGCGTAACTTTAGCTCTCTTAGAAAACAAGTTAACTTATTAAACGAGTATTAATATAAACGGAAACAATTTAATAAATACCGGGTCTAAGTAAATACCTAAACACAATCGCTTCTTTTAATTTTTGACAAAATTTCACTACATAATTTTAACTCAAACAATTTTTTAAAAAGTTTTAATAGTAACTTAAAAGTTTTAATAGTAACTTTTTTAATAAGATATAATTTCTTAATCGGGCTTAAGTTCAAGATTTTCAATTATTATGAAATGAAATGTTGTTATTATTAATGTGATTTTCTAAAAAATATAAGAAAAATTAAACTAGATTTTTTTAGCTGGGAGAAATGCGCATTTTTCTGCAGTGGAGCAACGCACTTCATCACCTGATATATTTATCTACTTACTTGGATTGTTATATTAATATCAGCTATTTAACGTGAATTTTTAATGAAATGGAATGTGAGAAAAGATTAATAATGTGTATACAATTATTAATTTACCTTTAAATACATTTGTAAGTAAAACTAATCATTTTCTGTTTTCCCGATTAAGAAATTATTCCTGATTAAAATTCACTACACAGAGAAAAAACTGCCTAATAGAATCGAGAAGATTTTCTCTATGAAAAGCTTTTATGCTAAGGGGTATCCCAGCAGAAAGAAGCGAAGATTTTTTCATAGAGATTTCTTATTGTTTTTATGTGGTAAATCTTATTAATTTTTATCAAGAAGAAAACCACATAAAATCAAGAAGAAATCTTATTATTCACAACTTTTTTAACTCAATTTCCATTATTTTTGGCACCAAAAAAACAATCGATAGAGAAAATCTTCTTGATTCTATTAGGGTTTCTTATAAATTGTAAACTATAGGGATTTCTTATTGATTTCATTAGTTTGCCTTATTGATTTTTTCAAAAAGGTTTTAATTATTGATTTCATTAGGTTGCCTTATTGATGTTTTCAATAAGGTATTCCTTATTGTTTTCATCAGGTTTCTATATCATTATGTGTAAAGCATCTTATTAATTTTTTTAATAAGGAAATCTTGATTTTATTAGGATTCTTATTATTTCATATCTATAAATAGACATACAGAAAATTTTTTTCATGATCTTATTCGTTTTTGTATAAGCATATTTTTGTACAATAATTTCAGTGCGGATTCAGGCTGCTTGTTAGCATATTGGTTAAGAGTTCTTGCCTATCAGTCAGAAGGTTGCTGGTTCAATACTTGTCTCCTCCCAAGTAATAAATATGTATGTATCGTGAGTTAGTTAATTAAGAATATAATATGTATATATATATGTATGTATGTATGTATAAATAAATAACATCTAAATATACTACATACATACATACATATATCGTACAGAATTTAAATGAAAATACATAAGTACAAAGAATAAAGATATAACAATTTCTTTTATTTTTTATTAGGTTGCCTAATAAAATCAAGAAGAAAACCTTTTTGAAAAAATCAATAAGATAACCTAATAGAAACTACAAGATTTCTTCTTGATTTTTTCAAAAAGGTTTTCTCTATGAAATTAATAAGATTTCCTTATTGAAAAAAAAAACCATAGAGATATCTTATTAATTTTGTTCTATTTTATGAGGCATTTATTAGGCACTGTTTTCCTGCCTGGGCATATTAATTGTTCGAAAGATATGCATAAGCTAACCACGCATGACAAGAAAAACGGTGTCGTATAAATATTAAAACAGCATAGCTTATATATATATATATATATATATATATATATATATATATATATATATGTATGTATATATTAATAAAACCGAAAGTACAAAAAATCGTCATTCAGTGAAAAGTATCAAATTTAGTTGCATATTGTTAAAGTAGCACAATAGTATCCAAGCCGTCGAAAAAGTGGCAAATTGCTACTTTAATAGCACCAACGGTAACGCTGATGGTATCCCGATTTTTTTCAAAAGTACACTCAGGGAAAAGCTGCTACTTAAAAATAAGAACGCGTCACATTAATTCAATAATTTTAATAAATATTTTTTTCCATATTGAAATAACAAATTTCAACATGAATAGACTTTCGCTAATGTTTCTTATTAATTCAATATGGTTTTTATTGATTTTAAACTGTTTTTTCTCTGCGTGTATTAACAAAAACGCATTTTTGAGATACATATGTCTATGTTGCAAAAAAAGGAGAGATATGTTTATCCATTTGATGAATATGGTTTATTTATTTAAACTAAAACACTTAAAACAGCTTTGTTTCTTAAAATTTAGCTTAAATTTATTGCCATCTGTTAAACTTGATATTTTTTAAAGTTGGTAATGCGATAACAATTTCAACTAAGATAAAACAGTTGTGGTTCATAATACTACTCGCAAAACACAGTTTGGTCAACTCTTAAACCAGCAAACTAAATTTAGTTGAGAAACTTGATAGGGCCAGGCACAAGTCATGTTCAAGTGTTTATTTGAAAAGACCCTCCTGTTTTCTGGGTAGTAACATATACCACAAGCAGACCGGACCAAGTTTTCTTGAATATACATACATACATGCATACATATGTACTTAGGCGATTAATCTATTACTGGTATGTATTTAATTTGTATTGAAAACATATTATTTATTTAGTTGTCAACAAGTTCATTGTGAGAAATACTCGTACATATGTCCATATGTACTTCTCTTCCATATCGCGTTTTGTTTGTTTTTTTCTTGAGTTTTTCAGAAAGATAAGATTGCTTGCTTACTGCACAAATAGTTTATAATATTAATTTTATTTATTACGATTTCAGTTTTTGAATCATACAAATTCCTAGTTTGTTCACTAGCTGTATGTATGTATGTACGAGTAGATACATATGTATGGACATTTCTCTCAGAAGGTCTACCGAGACGAAAAAATTAAAAGTTCTTGATTTTTTGTTTTTTGCAAAATTTTGAAAGAAAAATAAACAAATTTAATAAATGTGCAAAAGTTTTGCATTTATTCATTACATTATTTCGAGATATTCATATTCAAAGTTAAGCAAGTGAAACTTTTTTTAATTTTTTTTTTTAATTTAAAGAGCAACTTTTGTTTCGAAAAATATTCTTAGCGCCAATCGTTATAGATTGGGTTTTTCTCTCTTAGATCTCCGTAAGGATATCAGGAGTTAGAAATTAATGCATAAGATTCAATGCAATGAAAAATTTTTATAATATAATTTTGCTTTGCATTTCCGTTAATTTAATGTCCTGTGCGACATTGGAAAACAAAATTTTGTATCAATACATTGAAACTGCTTGAAGAAAGTTCATCAAGTAATGATTACAAACAGACATTTTTATTTATTAATGTGATGATCGTAAAAGATAAGCAAGAATGACTAAACATACTGAGGTAGAGTAATATAATTTCGTGCTAACCTAAATAGAAAAATGAAAAAATGGAAAAACAGAAAAATTAATAGTGATACTTATAAATGTGTTTACCAAAGTTAAATCAATTTGTATACACAACAATCGTTTCTCATATTCCGTTTTCATTGAAAATTTAAGTTAAATTGCTGATGTCAATAAGAATCTCTACCCAAGTAGATAGACTAGGGTGCTGATGAAGTGCGTGGCTGCACAGAAAAGTATCGGTATTTCCCCCAGCTTAAAGTCTAAGTTTAATTTTTCTTCTCTTCTTTAGATACTCACATTAATTAATAAAATATTTTATTCAATAAGAATTGAAATTACTGAACTTAAGCCTAACTAAAAATTATTTCTGATTAAAAATTTTTATTTATTTATTTATATTATTTTATAAAACAAAAATATTTTGAAAATAAAAAGACTTACGAACTAGACGCCTATGCAAAATTTGTCGCGTACGACATCGCTACTGAGAAATTTAAAAGTATTAAAAAAATATTTTCCTTAATAACTAATTATTTTTGGAAAAGCATTCTATAATTCAATTATTTAAATCAAGATGAATAAAAACATCGAGAATTGCAAACGGTAGAGAGAGAAATTAAAAGAAAATCCAGAACTATAAATTAAAAAGCCGAGAAAGATGGCGTAACGCTAGGAAAAAGTCAAAAGCTTTAGCTGAAGCAAATAAAGACGTTTTTGAAGAGAAAAATCGGTATAAAAAAGGCGAAGCCAAACCCTTATTATACCCGATGCATTTTCTTTTTGTCAATGTGCACAGCTAAACATAAAAGGGATTAAAATGTATTTCATGCAATCCAATGATATTGAGAAGTATTCTCCGTTGTATAATTTGGACGAAACGTGATAAAACGTAAAAATTTTACCACAAATATCTCAATTGCACTTCTTCTGTTGCAAAGGTCAGGAAGTGACTGCAGCTAAAACTGCATATTCCGAAAAAAAAACTATAATTAATGGGATTAAATGTATGCTATTTGTATTTACTTTTGCATATTTTTTGAAAAAATATATTTCCTTTTTTATCTCATTTTGTATTTTCCGTTAAGTTCGTCGTTATATTAAAGTAAACACATTCGGCCTGGCCCACGATGTCGACAAGAAATTATCTTTCGTTTACTTATATTGAAAACAAAAACAAATTTTCTTATTTTGTTTTTGTTTTCAGTATAACTAAGCGAAAGATAATTTCTTGTCGACATCGTGGGCCAGGCCGATTGAATAATTCTATTTTACTTATTTTTTTTTAAATTTTTTATTCATAATTTTCCAAAATAAAAAAACATCAGAAAAAATGTTAACATCATGATGGAACAAAATGTCCCGTACGACATGTCCCGTACGAATGTAATTAAATTTCAATGAGAAAAAAAACTATTAATAATTTTTTTAAGTAAAATCTAGCCCATTTTAAGAAACATTGACTCACCTCATTCTAAAATTAGTCACATTAATTTATTGCTTCAGGGTTCGCTGAAATAAGCATTTCAATTGTTACCCAGTAAAAAAAGAGTCTCAAAAAAGTCATGAAAATGTGGAGTTTGCGATGCGGAAGTTGTGAAAATTTCGATCCGATCTAATGATTTTTACATAGGGTTGTCATTGCAAAAAGTTCTCTTTTTCGATGCCTGGTCACTGAATTGGAAGCGATATTAAGAAAAATTCCTTTTTTTGTGTTCTATGATAATATTTTCATCTAGGAAAAATTGTAAGTAGTTACCTATTTTAACAAATTCGTTTCTTTTTATACGAGTTTAAGCCCGAAACAGTGTTTTCATGTAAATTTAAGCAAATAACTTTTAAATTTTAGACTAAAATTAGTTCATAAATTTCTTTAAAAAATTTTTTTTTTTTTTAAATTCTAGTGAGTATTTTCCAACACTATGGAGGAGTTACAAGGTTTTGTATGACTAAAATAAGCTTCTATATAGTTTTTAGCTCACTCTCGGCAAATTAAAAATATCGATTTTTTGGAAGCAATGAAAATGTAGTTCCACTAGAATGACTTCCATTTTTTTCACTGGGTTGCTACATAATCTACTTCCTTTTTTTATCTCGTACGATATTCTTAGTTTTTTGCAATTATCTTTAAAACTAAAAATTTGTTATAATTAGATTTAGTACCATCAATAGAGCTAATCAGGGGTCATAACTTAGGCTAATAATGAAAACAAAAATCTACTTTATTTTGATCTCTTTTCCACCTTAAATGCATATGACAGTCCCGTACGACAGTATGGAATTGCCCATATGTATTTGCTATTTGCAAATGCTGTTAAATCATCAAGCAAAAATAGATTTCCTTTTGATTTTATTTATGGCATACGTTTGGTTTGATTAAAACTTATAACTTGTAAATTTTTATTTCTCTGCCTTCAATATCAAAACGTTATTGCTTTTCTCTGCTAAACTTTTCAAATACATACATACATATGTATGTAGTAGCAATATTATTCACAGTGATTAAACAAATGAATTTAAACGATTTTAAATTTGTTTTCAATAAATTAAGAACATTTATAATACGGTGAATATTTTCTCATACTTTATACCATCGTTGTTAAAAAGTGAGTAATAGAAATTGTAGCTATATGGATTAAATTGTTGTACGTACGTATGTAATAAATAGTTAAAAAATTTTGACACTTCATTTGGTACATACTATAATATGCGCTTGCATTGAATTTCCAGGTTTAATGTACGAGGGTGGGCCAATAAGTCCGAAAAATTTTAAACGTCATCAAAATAGGGATTTGCTTGTGAAATGATTTCAAGGCTTTGTAAACTAATGGAACATATTAATATTAGTCAATTGTTGTCGATAAGGAGCAGACAAGTACCAATTTTTACTGTCGTCTTGATGTGACGTCGACGACGCCATTCGCAATAAGGGGGACTAACTAATAAGTTTTGAATTTGGATGAGAAAAATTTACAAGAAATAACTTTTGGCGATTTTATTTCTACTTTTTTTATATTATTTTATAAAAATTTATATTAAATTATATTACATAAACGTGTAGAAAAATAAAATGGGGTCATATCGAATATAAATTATTTGCTGGGTTTTGTATAAGTTTTTTTGTGGTTTTCAAAAATATTATTATATGTGAATTCTGAAATAGTTCTTGAAAGTTTGTGTATGATATAAGAGGTTTATGACTATTCGAAATGTGTGGTTGAAGTCTACTGGCGATTCGTTACGGCGCCAATATAAGGCATATAAACAAGGCTGAACCACCAGCAAAATAAATCAAATTAAAATATACATTATGGCAATATGTCGAATAATAAAATTCTTAAATTTATTATGAAATATATGTATATTAATGTCGTTTTCTTTTCTGGAAAAAGTTCAACATATTTTAACTTTTTATTAAAAAAAATTAAATTTAGCGTTGGTTTAAATTTAGAGTAAACATTTACTCTCGTAAAAGACACTATCATACAAAGTCGTCCGATCTACGAAAAAATTCAACCCTGGTGTGATGAATTGTTATTGTCTTTTGAAAATTTTCATAAACACCATCATCAGTGTTGCCAAAATGTTGCAGGCATTTGCCACCATATAGCCCCTGAAAACCCGCTAAAAACCGCTATCTGAATAAAAATAAACGCTAATATAACCGCTGAATTTTTTATAACCAACATATGTCTTTTTTATGGTTTATTGGTACAAAAAAAAGAATAATATAAATTTTATAAAATATGTATACATATGGATAGATGTACATATGTATATTGGAATCTCATAATTCCCCAATATTTGTAAGCAAAACTCAGCCAACTCTTTGAGTAGGTATTTTATTTCCTGCAGAGTTTCCATACACAAACATCGAACCAGTACCTGTGTTCTGTAACTTGCGAGAAGTTTTCGCGTCGAGAAAAATTAAAAAATTACATTGGTTGTCCTGTTTTTCACAGGCTGATTTATATACAACCTGAAATAAGCTTAAAAGAAACATGAGCAACTAAATTTTTCGTTAGTCATCCTGTGTTTCACAGAATGACAGTAAACTTTTGGTTTGGAAAAGTTCTCACCAAAGTTACAGAACATAGGCACAGGAAAAAGTAGAATCCAAGGGCATATTCCATCTTATAATATTAATGTTGAAGCTGATTCAGTATATTTTCAATATTTTCTGCGATAGACTCTAATTGTTCTACACGTGTGGAATAATACCTTGCCGTTTTGCTTGAAGTATTTGTAAAATATTGTTAAAATTTCCTTACTATCTGAAATTAAAAAATAGTGTTGATAAAAATATACTCTGTGGCTCAATTCACATTGGCTTGAAGTGTAGTTTCGAAGGAGAATTTCAATAAAAAAAGTCTAATCAAAATCAAATTATTCAGAAAAAGTTATTGTTTTGAGAGATTTTGGTTGATATTAGTTTTCCTCATACTCAGTGGTCCAATCACCCAGTTTTCGGTTTGTCTTCCGTTTGTTTAAAGATTTATTTACTATTTTTTTAATACGAAAAGAATGATTAAATTGGTTTGTAATATAATTTTAATCTCGAATTAAATTATGAGATTTGTTCACTTTTATACTCGTATGTATATACATATGTTATTATTTTTAACCTCTTAAATTTTCACATTATACTACACGACCACAATATGTCAATTTTTTATTTGCAAAAAAGTAACGTTAGTTTCTTTTCGCTGTACGTGTTTCTATCGAAAAAAAAAAACTCAACATATGTAAATACAAAGGTACGTGTCGCATAGATGCGTTAGATGTACTTTATTTTGATTCAATACCTTTCTTTATAAGTTTCAGAAAAACGCTGAAAATCCGTCAACTAAGAAATTCTTCCGCTTAAATTCCCGCTGGTGGTTTTTTAAATAGACTTGCCGCTAATGACAACAAAATACAGTCATATATAGCGGGAAAACCGCCGTTTTGGCAACACTGACCATCATAATAGGGATGTACTTTTTCGTATATCGCAAGACTTTGTAGGATAATGTATCACGACCTTAAGGGATGCTATAATAATTTCCAGTAAAATTTCTATTTAAAAAAAAAACATTTTGTTTCGATTTTTCATTGAAAGTAAAAGATTTTGGCGAAATAGGTCGGAAAAAATCAATCTGATAACCTTGAACCCAAGTGAACCTTAAAAATTTAAAACATCTCACATTGAGCCATGTGAGATGCCTCACTTTCAAGCTCCGATTGGCCAATAAAATAATTATTTTATAAAATAAAGTCTTAATTAAAATATTAAAAAAAATAAAATATGGCCACTAAGCTCGTGAATTTCAAAGGTTGTACTCCTATATGTTATTTTTATGCGTTCTGAATTAGTTTCCCCGATAATGCAAGACTCGCCTAGTTTTTGCTGTTTTATTCAGGGACCAAAAATAATTATTCTAGAATTTTTAAAGAAAAAAATCAACAATCAAAGAAAACATCGGACAACGAAAAAACCATTTTAGTTGTTTTCAACTAGATTTTTTTCAAAATTCGAATGATTTAAAAAATTTTGATTTTAATTTTTTAAAGCAGATATAATAAGGGTGCCCCTGTGGCTGAGTGGTAGCGATGCTAGCCTCTCAGTCCAGAGGTCGTGGGTTCGATTCCCACCATAGACTCTGGGTGTTTTCTGCAGACAAGCTAATCGCTTTGCGGGTTGTGTTTGTTTAAAAAAATAAAAAATAAAAAAAAATCTAAATAATAATAATAATCTAATATTAATTTTTATATTTTCGCGCCGAAATAATTGTTATTTTCTGGTTTTTATTTTTTCGAGCAGAAATAATTATTATTATTTCTATTATTAATTATTTATTTATATTCGAAAATACATCGATTCCATTCGAAAATGCACCCTCCAACAAGATAACAACAAAAATCTCACTTATTAAGGCCCCTTGCAGCAAGAATTCTGATTATTTGTAAAAAAGAAAACTAATGAAAAGATTGCAAAATATAAACACAAGATTTCTTTTAAAAACAACTTGCATACATATTTTAAAATAAATACTAATTTTCTCATTACACATTTTTTTTCTTCTTTTTTTTAGTTTCGAAGACCGAATGTGAATGTTTCGCCGCCTTTTTTTTATCAATAGAAAGGAGAAACAAATATATTTTAATATAGATTTTATTTTTGTACAGAAACAACAATATCTTGCTAAAGCCACACACTTACATACATACAAACAACTTCTTCGCACTCTCTTGCATGTTGAATAAATAGAAAAATAAAAATAAGAAGAAGAAAATAGAAATAGATTAGGATTTTACTAATTGTGTATAAATTTTTAGTTTTAAAAGAAAACCAAAAGCAGTGAGAAACTTTTTTTTCTTACAAATTTATTGTTGTTTTACGTGTTTCGTTGAGTGATTGATTAAGGAAAAGTAAACTAAATATTACAATTACAATACAAATAAATAAACGACAACAAATAACTGTAACACAACACCAGCAACAGCAAGAGCAACAGCAACAGCAACAATATTATTTACTTTACAACAATCATCACAATAATATTTATTTAAAAACAACCAACAATAGAGCAAAAAGCCAATAAACAAAAAAAGTAGTAGAAGAAGAAGAAGCAGAAGCGGCAATAGAAAATGTCTTTTCGTGTAGTTAGAAGTTCAAAATTTCGTCACGTTTACGGTCAAGCTTTAAAACGTGAACAATGCTACGATAATATACGTGTCTCCAAAAGTAGTTGGGATTCAACGTTTTGTGCAGTGAATCCAAAATTTTTGGCCATCATTGTTGAGTCGGCAGGTGGTGGTGCATTTATAGTTTTACCTCATAATAAGGTAAGTAAGTCATACATATAAAGAATATTTCTATTTATTTTTTTCTTCTCTCTTTCTGTTCTTTCATTATTTATTTTTAAACAATTTAGACATTTGCCTTTATTTATTGGTGTTTTCATTAGACAAACATTTCACGTTTCAGACTTTTTTTTTTCTTTATATGTAAGTACATATTTATTTAGTTGGTAACACACAGTTAGACGAATGTGTTTTTGGTCACACCGGCAGACACTAAACAGCAACATTTACTTGTTGGTTTTTTTCTTTTCTGATTTGTTTGCTTGGAAGTTATGTATAGAATATTTTTTTTAGTAGATGGGAACTTTCGAATTTTACCTATAGAGTAAAACAACTTGGATACCTATAAATAATTGTATAATCGGAGACACATACATACATAAATACATATTACTCTTATAGTGTTGCCAATCTGTGCCAAATTATAATTGTAATTTATGCGAAATTTCACTTTTCTTAATAAAACCGTTAACTATTTGGAGTACGTGGAGAGTACTACTTATATTTCGGGAATAGCAAATACATAATAAAAATAATTTTAAATGACAATGGGTAAAGTGAATAAAAAAAGCATTAACTTTTTACTTAAAAGTTTTTTTAAAAAACAAAAAATGGATGATAGTAATGAAATTCAAAGATTAAAAAGGTATCATGTAGTTGACCTACCCTTTAGAAAATAATAAAGAAGGTTAACATATTAAATAATATTAGCACTACAATTTGTATTTTTTTTTTGTTCTTGGAACTAAATATATGTTATTTTTAATAATTATGTACATATTTTGCTTATTATTTTATTTTCTGTAAAATAGATTGTAAATAAAAATTAATTTAAAAAAACACATACATACATATTTTAGGTTTTAAAACAAATTTTTAAGTTAAAAGCAAATGCTTTTTAGGGTTCCGTACACCAAAGGTGAGAAGGAACCCTGTTGTTTTCGCTAAGCTGTCCGTCTCAGGAACCGTAAGAGCTACCTACGGACCTGAAATTTGGACAGAGTATGCATAACCTTGACTTTAGGAGTTGAAAATTAAAGGGTGTTACAAAACGAGCAACAAAAAATGTTAAAATCCCATGTATTATACATACATACATACATACATTTGTAGATATGTATTAAAGTCCTGCACAAGACCTTCCAAGACATGAGAGATTTTTCAAATGCTTTAATACAGCGAAATATTCGAAAACAAACGCTAAACAACACTGTTGGCAAGACATTTGTTTCAGTTGTTTGTCTTGCCAACAGTGTTGTTTAGAATTTGCTTTAGAATATTTCACTGTATTAAAGCATTTGAAAAATCTCTCATGTCTTGAAAGGTCTTATAAATGGTCTTGTGCAGGACACTAGTATGTATGTACACTTGAAATTTGTCAAAATAGAGTATTTTTATACAGACTACAACAATTAACACTAAAATTTAAAAACAATCTAAATTAAAGGGTGTTCTATCAGTTAATGCAATTTTGACTATGTAATTTTGACAACTTGCTGTATCTTGGAAACAGCAAACTCTTGAAACGGTAAAACTAAAAAATCCCTAAATTATAAAATCCCAAAAACGAATAAAATCGTCTAAATTAAAAAAAATCTAACTAAAATAAATCGCCAAATTTGAAAAAATTGCCAAAATTAAAAAAACGCCAAAACCCGAAAAAATTGCCAAAGCTAAAGAAAAAATTGTTTATATGAAAAAAACGCCAAAATTAAAAAATCAAAAAAAATCGCCAAAACGAGAAAAAAAAGTGTCAAAAAAAAGCGTCTGAATGAAAAAAATCGCCAAAGTGAAAAAACACCATACCGAAAAAATCGACAAAACTAAAAAAGTCGCCTATATGAAAAAATGGCCAAAATTAAAAAAAAATCTCCAAAATAAAAAAAATCTCCAAAATTAAGAAAACGCCGAAAACCGGAAAAAATCTCCAAAACGAGAAAAAAAATTTCCAAAATAAAAAAACGCCAAAAACCGAAAAAATTGCCAAAACTAAAAACAATATATGAAAAAAAATGCCAAAAATTAAAAAAATCGCCGAAATGAGAATAAAAGTGCCAAAACTAAAAAAGCGCCAAAAACTGTAATAATCACCAGAACGAGAATAAAAGTGCCAAAAAACACAAAAACTCCAAAGCTGAAAAAAACGCTCAAACGCAAAAAAAAAAAACCAAAAACGAAAGAAATGCCAAAACTATAAAATATACAGGGTAAAGTTCGTATTGAATAGCATATCTAGTATCCGTACGGAACCTTTCGTGCGCGGGTCAAAATCGCGCTTCACTGAATTTATTTTTATTCACTTTACCCAATGAATATTGTTTTTCGAAATATTCCTCTTGATGATCAATACACTTTTGCATTTGGTCAAACTAATCTGTTCAATTTCGGTTAACCGGTTCACCGAAAACCCGGTTTTGGGCATATTTCCGGTTTTTATGAAACCGGGTTTTCCTACCCGGTTAACTGGTTTTCTTATAACTGAAAATCGTAAATTTTCCTTATTTTATTGTTGTGCCTACCTCACTGTTATCAGCTGTTGTTATTATTTTGCAGTGAGCAATTTTAAAATTTGTGTTCAACACAATTGGAAAATCATATAGCAGTTTCGAACAAACTCTACTATTTTGTCTAGGTGAGAGGATTTCCCAAAGAAGAACTATAACCCTAAATATAAAATAAACGATTTTTATATTTCCATAATGGTTGTTTTCCGAAATATTGCGAATATATAAAATATCCGTCACAGTCTGCTACTAAAGACTTTGCTATGCAGCTCTACAAGAGACTATTTTTTTTTATTATAAACAATTGAAAGTGAATTAGACTCTGAAGATTTAGAAATTGTATCAAATTCCGAAAGTTTAGAAGAACAACTAAACTTGACGTTAAGATCTATTCAAGACTTAAGTAATTAATGCAAGAGTGTTAAGTTCAATAACCTTAAAGATGACTCCGACAACAAGAGAACGGAAATATTATATATGCTATATCATGCTACAGACATACATATATCATGTCATCAACTGTCAGTAAAATAATCTGCTCGGTATCATCTTTAACAAAAACCTAATTGAAAAACAGAATTTCTCCTAAACATTTGAATTGTGTTTTGTTATTGAAATATACTTTTAAAAAACTCCATAAAATTTACATTTGGTTTTTATAAATTCTTTTAGTCAATATTTTGGTTTTTCTTACCACAAGTTACACATTTTGTGTAACAAATGCTATTTTTTAAGTTATTTCTGTTGCTTTTTGAATTAAAATTAATACTTTTTTACATATAATTTACTTTATTATTTAATGGTCGGTTAACCGATTAACCGGTTTTTTCGATTCGGATAACCCAAAAAACCGGTTTTTAAAAAATTTGTTTTTTTTAAACATGTACTACATACATATGTACTACATACATATGTACATATGTACATACATACATAAAATCGTTTCACTAGGAGGTGGGAGGGAGTCATCATTAGTGAAAAAAATTCTTAAATTTGTTTCTAAAACACTTTTGTTTAATTTTTTTAATTTGCATTTATTTTTATTTATTAAATTAAAACAAAAAATCCGTTAGCATAACTTTTTCCAATACGTAGATAGTATTTATTTATATTTTTCATACTTTTTTTGTAAATGTGCGCTTGTATGTGTTTTTTGCGCGCGTTACCCCATTATGTTGGCCATTGGCCAAAAAAGAAAAATTTTCACACACACTCACACAGCCAAATAAATTTAAAGAGAAACAAATTTTTAAGTATGTTTATTGTAGATTTTCTTTTGGTATTAGTTTAAACGCATTAAACAATCAAACTGTCTATTTTTAAAAATAATTTTCTATTTCGTTTTCCCAAAATAGTCGCAAAATGAACGAAAAAAAACAACAATAACGATAATAGCAAAATTGTATCTCTTTTTAATAATTTTATACATACATATATGAGATACTCGTATATTTTGATGCTTTTGCGGCATAGTGTTTTTTGTTTGTTTTTTGGTCACTGTGTGTGTTTAGTTTTTGTAACGGAAATAATAATTTTAAAATTGAAAGATTGCGTATTAACACTTCTCAGTTTTGTGAAATGATGTCAATATATTTCTTTTCATATTTCAAGTGTTGCTATTGCATATTAACTATTTGCAATCATTATTAGTTTTTAATTATTCAAAAAGACATGTCAACTGTTTTATTTCATACGAACCAATGGCCAAAATATTTTCGCAAATCGATAAAAAAAATTTAATTTTATAAAAATTTATAAATACACAGATAAACAAAAGAGAGAAAAAAATGTTGACATATATATTTGCGGTTAAATTGTGATAGGATGCATTTGAAACATGGAGATAGAGCAACTAAGTCATAAGTAAGAAAAGTCATTAAGAATAAAACATTCGATACACTTATATACAATAGAGAGTAAAGCTTAAATTAGACGTTACATATCATATGCCATAGCCAAAACCAAAATTAAATTGGTTTATATGGCGTTATATTTAGCGTGACCGTTTGACCGACTAAAGTGGCAAATTGCCACTTTTTCGACTGCCTTTCCACTTTTTCGACTACCTTGCCACTTTTAGTCTCCCTTGTTTTTAGGGTAATTTATACGAAAATTCATTAAAAATAAAAAGTTTAGTGTAGTTTTCTCGTTTTTTTTATTAATTTCCGCACCGCAAACATTGTGTTTAAACTCTCAGCTATGATCAAATACAGTGTTGCCCATTAGTATGGCTAGAACAGCTTTTTTGTATGGTTATGGTTCGTCCAATTCAAGCTTAGTCGTGTTTTGAACACATCAGTTTTTCTTGATGCAGTTCTCCCTAATTAATTCTCTTTTAAAACCTTTCGTTTGTTTACACACAGACGGTTTTCCTATTCTTTTAATGCAGCGAATGAAATAAAAAGAAAATGTAAGTAACTTTTCAGTACAAGCAAGTCTGTACCCCTCCTCTTTTTCCTTTCCTATCCCATAAATTCAGACTTGCTTCAAGAAAAACTGGCGACTTTAAAACATGACTTAATAGGCATCAAACTCAACATTTTTTTGTTCGATATGGTAAATTTTTTCCTCAAATCTATGTATATGGTAACATTGCTTGTGCCCCAAGTAGGGTTGCCAGACTTGGCTGGATTTTCCAACTTTTTTGATGACTCTCCCGATTACCAGCTAAATAGAAATTTTCCAAAAATATTCGTATTATTTCTGTGGCAATGAGGAAAAAGTGCTTAAGCCATATTTTACTGTTTACGGCAAGAGAGCACTTTTAAGCGTTCTAGTCGATTTTCAGAAATTTATTTGTTTCTAAGTTAAGTTGGGAAATTCTTTGTTAACTTTTATTTTTTTAAACTAACATCGGTCTACACACTATCACTAATACATACATTTAAGTTGAAATATAGCAAAGTATAACCCGAATTAAGCTATTATTCCAAATGAAATTAGAAGTCTAAAAAAGATAAGTCGCAAGTCATAGGGCTATAACTTTCTGAAAAATTACACAAATTAATTGAGGTTTTGACCAGGGGTACCTTCAAATATGCAGATTACGGAGGTACCAAAAAAGCTTATTTCGTCTTAAGCACTTTTTCCTTTTTGCCACAGATTTATTACTTTAAGTATATAATTATCAGGGAAACCTCAAATATGCAATTGCATGATTTTTCTTGTGTGACTTAATAATGCGGAGATGAAATATTTATCCGTTTCAGAACTTTTAATGAATTTTGGTATGGATTTTTAGTGCATATTTTTGCATATTTTACCCTTCAAAGCATATTTTTGCATATGTCAGTCTTTCACGTATGTTTTTGAAATTTTTTTCGAGTTGTTAGGCATATTTTGATACCATAAAGAATAATTTTTTGATATGATTTTTTGATATGATTTAATTTTATCCGTCTAAATCTCATTTTCAATGTTCTATGTACGTGGTGCAGAGTCTATACATTTCACTTATTTATAACGGATTGTATGTACATATATGAGTGAAAGAAATTGTAGTATGTATGTGTGTAAGCAATATTTTTCTATCATTATAAAGTTAGATTTTTTAAAAAATCATATGTTAAAATGATTTCAAAGTAGGCTCCTGAAAAGTTATGGGTCTGCTGCGGGGTTGGTATAAATTTCAGGCGATTGAATTTTTTCAATAAATTTTTGGAAAAAAATTAAAAAACATAAATCTGCCAAAAAAAAACCGAATTCAATGCAAAGATCCAATAGAAGAAGATAAGAAAAAGTACGTGAAATATAAAATTAAATTTTAAAGGGCCTACCTCTGCCCATTTCTTTAAATAGACCATTGTGTCTATTTTAGAGCTGAAGGTGTGGTAAGTTTGGTTAAAATCGGTTAAGTACAATCGCATGAAATATTATGATTAATTTGAATGGGCGTAACCCCGCCCATTTTTTCAAGTTTCAAATTGTGTAATTACAAGAACCAAAGGTGTTTGATAGGTTTCGCGGCAATCAAATAAGTAGAATATCTTAAAGTTAAATTTAAAAAAATTGTTGGAGTGTCCCCACCCACTTTTTTTTAAGATGGGAAAAATGGGAAGCTATAACCTTTTAGAAAAAAATGTTTACAATCGGTCTAAAATGTAAGGAGTTATGAAGTAACACCACCAAAAACAAAAATGGAGACGAATTGATAACCTCCTCCTTTTTTTTGAAGTCTGTTAAAAAGACTGCAAAGCGGCATCCTGATCAGCTTAAACTGTACAGTTTATTAAAAATATATTTTTTATTTAAGAAATTTATTATTCGGCATATTGTCATAATTATATTTTAATTTGAAATTTATTTGCTGGTGTAGAAAAATAAAATAGATTCATATCGAATATAAATTATTTGCTGGGTTTTGTATGAGTTTCAAAGCCTACTAAGCTTATTTTGTCTTTGTGATTTTCAAAAATATTATTATTCTATGAATTCTCATATAGTTTTTGAAAGTCTGTGCATAAAGTAAGAGGTTTGTGACTGTTCAAAATTTGTGGTTGAAGTCTACTGATGATTTGGTTCAAGCGCCAATGAAATACGTATATAGACCAAGCTAAACCACCAGCAAATAAATTTCAAATAAATATATTTTTTATTTTTAAAACAATCAATTTATATTAATTTTAAAGGAATATTTTTGATTTCTTAGTGCATATTTTAAAGTTTTTAGTGCATATTGAATGCGTATAAAACACTTTTTTAGAGCATGTTTATGGTTTCAATAATAATTACTTTTATACTGGTTGTACATTTGTTATAAAGTTATTTTAAAAAGTGTCATCTTTTATTATTTCTCTGTTCTATTATCACTGACAACATATCGTAAAACTTGAACAGCTGATCTCACAATAAATATTGATTTAATGATCTTACTTCAATGTAGAATAAACTATATAAATTTATTAAAATATAATACATTTTTTGGCAGAAAAGTAACAAAATAAGTTTGAAAAAAAATAAAAAAAATCTAACACTAAAGAAGAATACTTTTGTAAAACAGCGGTGAGTTATTTAAAAAATTATTACGACCTTGGAAATTACTTCTTTAAAAAAAATTGCATTCATAAATTTGAAAAAAGCCTATTTTCTTGAGAAAATTTACAGCTGATTTCTATTTTTTTTTTTAATATTTAATTCCAAACTGACTTACTTTTAACTTAATAAAAAAAAAGTTTAAAACAAAAATGTACAAAAATTGTGAGAATAAATTAAAGAGAAAATTCAGATCAAACTAAAAACTGCATGCGAGATATCTGTCAGTTTTTATTAGAATATCTTAATTTTTGACACCTGTTTTATACACACGACACCGATAATACGCTGTAGATATATACATATGTACATACATGCATACGAATTAATGCACATATATAAATTTACGTAGAGTATCCGGCGGATATAATGACTTATAGCGGCCAACAACAAAAATATTCAAATGTGCCAAAAAAAATAAATCTATGAACATACATACAAATATACAAATTTATACTTTTTGCATAAAGTCGTATAAAATGACGACGAATCAATTCAAATTACACTGTTTCCATTTTTTTTTTCTCAATTAAGAGAAATAATTATTTTGTGTATACAACGTTACTCATTGTGGAAACAGAAATATATTTAGAAAACCAACAAACTTTTGTTTGTGAACCTTTTTCTTTTTATTTAATAAATACCCCCAGTGAAAAAAGAGACTCCAAAAAATGTAGAGTTTGCGATCTGGAAGTAGTGAAAATTTAGATCGGATCTAATGATTTTTACATAGGGTTGTCATTGCAAGAAGTTCTCTTTTTCGATGCCTGGTCACTGAATTGGAAGCGATATTAAGAAAAATTCCCTTTTTTGTGTTCTATGATAATATTTTCATCTAGGAAAAAGGGTAAATAGTTGCCTTTTTTAACAATTCGTTTCTTTTTATACGAATTTAAGCCCGAAACAGTGTTTTCTTGTAAATTTAAGCAAATAACTTTTAAATTTTAGACTAAAATTAGTTCATAAATTTCTTAAAAAAAAATAATTATTTTTTTAAATTCTGGTGAGTATTTGCTAACACTATGGAGGGGTTACAAGGTTTTGTATGACTAAAGTAAACTTCTATATGATTTTCAGCTCACTCTCGGCAAATTAAAAATATCGATTTTTTGGAAGCAATGAAAATGTAGTTCCACTAGAATGACTTCCATTTTTTTCACTGGGCCTATAAAAAGCATAACCCCCTTAAAATATTTTACTTTAGCCTTAAAGTTCATACTAAGCTGCCAAGCACTTTAAGGCTAACATTGCTTTGTTAAGAAATTGTATGCAAAACACAACTTTAATTATTTTGTTATTTAATAATAATACTGGTAACACCATGATGCAATAATATATTATTGTATATTTATATATTATTGTATCACCACCCTGTTCAACAACTACTTCACAGGTAATGATGAACAAAATTTAATAAAATTTCATTCGGGTATTCAAATATTTTTTTAATTTATTAAATAAATTTTAATTTTCTTGAAATAAAGCAAACTAATTTAAACAATATGAGCTTCTGACATGGTAGGAAGACAGATAAACATTTCTATGAAGTATACGTAAAAAAATATGAGGAACAATTTCTTTTATTCGAATGAAATGAGTATTTGAATACCAGGTTATTCATTTAATTGGGTTTTTGCTTTAGTCGGTTAATCGATCGATTAATTAATCGAGGTTTTTGCTTAATCGGTTAATAATCGGTTAATTTTGGTATTAACCGGTTAACCGATTAATAAAGTATTTCCATAAATCAAGTGTTTTCAACAAATAAAAGTGCATAAATTATTTATTAATTTGAGTTTATTAGTAAAACCAAAAACACACATAATAATTCTTAAACTAATTCGGTTAATTTTTTTTTAGAACATTTCTTGTAATACTATCGATAGTTACTTCTGTTGGCGGGTCATCATCTGACTCATAATGACAGAGCTCAGCGACAATTATTCTGCAAAGAAGTTAATTTCTAAATTTCTTGGCTTTCGTTTTTTTACTGTCTCTCATTAAATCTAAACCTTAATTAAATCGTTGGCAACAGTACTATTGGCTTTTATTAAATTATTAAACTTAAGAATTCCCTCCAGTTAGAGTACCAGAGTCTCTAGTTAAACTCTTTTATAGTCATGTCCAAAGATTTTGAAGTTTTACTTAAGTTAGGATGACTGAACATACTTCTTTCATACACTCACCTTTTGAAAATGAGACGAAACAAATAATTATTCAAAAGTAAGTTGTAGTACTACAAAATATGAAAAAAAAATCGACTGAAATTAACCGGTTTAACCGTTAACCGAAAAAAGCCGATTTTAAATTAACCGGTCACTTAATCGGGTAGTAAATAACCGGTTAACCGATTAACGGTTAACCGATTGAATACCCAGCTTTTTTCGATTTGTTTAGATTGTATGTACATCACTAAAACATTTTCGCACAATTGTATTTATTTTAATATTTTTTTTATGGATTTTACGATGTATTTTGAATCAGTTGGATAATTTGATGAATTTTTCCATTACATGATAGAAATAGTAAATCTAATCTAAGAGCTTACACTTGTAGCTTCATTTTCAGATGTAACATGAATCAATATGTGTTATATTAATAAAAATATTTGAGGTACAAAATACACATTTTGGGGACCTACTTTAAAATTTTAATATAATATTTTTTTTTAGAATACAACTTTACTTAACATTGCTTTGCAAAGCTTTGTTAAGTTTTTTTTGCATAAGACCCTTAACCTTTTAATGTTCAAAAAAACCCAGAGTCCCGAAAAATCCCTGAATGTGAAAAAATTTCGTAATCCCGAAATCCGCTCATTTACTAGGGGTCTCCACTAGCCATCAACTTAGTATGGGCATCATGTCGACAAACGCAAATAGCTAATGGAGACCGCTCATGTCCAAGTTTTGTCCATGCTCTAACATCGATGCCCGAACATATAGCATTAAACACATTCACCACAGCAAGCTACCGACTACCAAATGTCAAGGATAGAATACACATGTTTATATGAGAGTGATTCTTTTGAAGACAGCACGGCAACATGGCGGCAGGTTGTTGTCTATGCTGATTTTGTCGTTGTAGTCCAATTAAACTAATTTCTATTTCTTTGGGTGCAAAGAGAAAATTAAGTGTTGCCAGTACAATACAAAATATTGAATGAATGAATTATTTCATATTATTTAACAGAAACAATATCCAAAAATTGATGTAAAGCATAAATTGGTTAATTTTTACACTTTTACGTCATATAAGTACATTTTGAAAGAGTATTTTAATTTTTATAAATGCGAAATATGCTAGCGGCATTTGAAGTCGTGTGTTCGTGTAGCCTGCTGTGGTGAATGTGTTTAATGCATATGTATGGCTGAGCAACAATGTTCAGCCATGAGATTTGCAGTCCGCAAGCATTTGCAATAGAAAGAAAAGCGACATAACAAAATTGGTAAATATTCCATCTCTATTGCACTATTGCAAAATACTTTGACATGCCTGAACATGGAGATCGCTCGTATTCACCACACCAAAGAACTTGATGAATTTTTCACAATTTCTCTGCCAGCGTCATGCTCATGTTCATGTCATGTCCAAGTCGATGGCTCGTGAAGACATAGAGTTAGCCGACTGTAATGAAATGTAATTGCAACAGTAGGAAACAGCTGATCGATATTGTTATATGAAAAGTAATGAAAGTAGTTATAGAGATGTAACCGGAATACATTTGGATAACTGAGCCTTAAATGCTTTTACGAACGTACACTCTTCGCTAACCGATTTAAAAAATTTGTATTTTTTTCTGTCGTTTGGCCGCATTCTCAAAAAATTGGGAGTAAAGATTTTTTGGGAAAAGTCGTCGAAAAGATGTCTTAAAAAGTAGTCGTATACAGATCGCTTTGGAAAAGAAAGTTTTCTCAACTATAATTATTGGAGATGTGCACGTGAGCGTTTTTTTACTCACGACATGCACGCTCACACGGAAAAATATTTTATTCATGGACTTTCAAGCACGAATGATATTAAAAATGTTCACGATCACGCACGCTCACGAATAAAATATTCTCAACCATGCACGAGTGTTTTACAAATTATCACGATCACGCAGGCTCACGAAAAAGTATGTAATCAATTTTGTATGGTTTTTGAGTTGAAAAATAGGTTTTTACACATGAATACATATGTATGTATATATTTACATGTGTATGCACGTGTATATGTAAAATTTACATTGCACAGTGGGGATTTTAACAAAATAAATGGTTATAAATATTGAACTTGTAAACTACTTATTGGATGTATATGAAATTTCTAACATCCGCAGAGGAGGACTTAGGCTTTATAACACAAGACATGACTACCTTCTGGCTTGAGAGGAGTTACAGTGGGCCAAAGTTGACCACTGGGGGCTCAAAAAAAACTTTTAAGGCTTGTAACTTTTTAAAAATTATTCGGTTTTTACCGGATAAGGCATATTGAGCTAATTTTAATTTGAGATTTATTTGCTGATGGCACAGCGTTGTCTATATGCATTTCATTGTTGCTGTAGAAAATCAGAAGTAGACTTCAAATACACATTTTGAACAGCCACAAACCTCTTTTGTGATTTTCAAAAATATTATTATTTGTGAATTCTCAAATAGTTTTTGAAAGTCTGTGCAGGTATAATATCTCGTGAGAGCGTGAAAATTCGTGCGTGATTCTTAAAAATAGCTCACGCAGTTTCACGCACGAGTAATTTATTTTAAGTCACACTCACGCACTCACGCGTGATTGATTATAAATTTGTGTAATTCACGCGTGACACGATAAAATCAAAACATTTGCACATCTCTAATAATTATACATTTAATATTGGAAACCGTGTAAATATTAAAATTAGAAAAACTAGAAAAAAAATGTAAACTACTTTTAATATTTTGTATGCAACAAAAGTAATAGAACAAACATATCAAACAAGAAATTTTCTGAACAGTGCGAGCATTATTAAAAAAAATATTAATGCATGAAAACGAACGTAAGAAATTAAAAATCTAGGTTGAAATATAAATCGTTGCAAGAGATGAGGATAAGAGCAAGGAGTGCAACAAAATTATATTTTGTTTTTTTTATATATAAAAATGTATGTCATGTTTCAAATTCAAGTGGGTGGTTGCAAGTGAATGGGTGTTTTAGTTTTTCTTGCTTATAATTCATATAGTTAAGCTATAAATTTTCTATATATATTTTTAAATACAAGTAAAAATTATAATTAAATATCTCTTTAACTGTATATTTTTCCTCCTTTACATAACAGGTGGGTCGTATTGCAGCAGATCATCCTCTGGTTGGTGGCCACAAAGGTCCTGTACTTGATATTGCTTGGTGTCCTCACAATGATAATGTAATTGCGTCCGGTTCGGAAGATTGCGTCGTTAAAGTTTGGCAAATACCCGATGGCGGTCTCTCTAGAACGTTAACTGATCCTGTTGTGGATTTAGTTTTTCATCAAAGGCGTGTTGGCCTTGTGTTATGGCATCCGTCCGCGTTAAATGTTCTTCTTACAGCTGGTTCCGATAATCAAGTATATTTACTATTTTTAAATATAATGAAGCTAATCCTTTAATTTTGTGTTGTTTTATTTTTTTTTGAACAGGTTGTTATTTGGAATGTTGGTACGGGAGAAATCCTAGTACACATTGACTCACATCCTGACATTGTCTACAGTGCCTGTTTCAATTGGGATGGCTCAAAATTGGTAACTACCTGCAAAGATAAAAAGATACGTATCTACGATCCGCGCACTGGTGAAGTGGATAGCGAGGCTTTATGTCACGAAGGCTCAAAGGCTACTAGAGCAATTTTCCTACGTCACGGCTTGATATTTACCACCGGTTTTAATCGTTCCTCAGAGCGACAATACTCTCTTAGAGCTCCCGATGCCCTAAGTGAACCTATTGTTATGGTAGAATTGGATACCTCGAATGGTGTAATGTTCCCTCTATACGATCCCGATACAAATCTAATATACCTCTGTGGCAAAGGTGACTCTGTCATCAGATATTTTGAAGTAAGACAATTTTTATTTGGAATCGTTCACTTACTTATTTTTTTTTTAATTTTTCTTGCTACATGAACATATTTTAGGTCACGCCCGAACCTCCATTTGTCCATTATATAAATACCTTCCAAACACCCGATCCTCAACGTGGTATTGGCATGATGCCGAAGCGTGGCTGTGATGTTAGCAGCTGTGAAATTGCCAAATTTTATCGCCTCAACAATAATGGTTTGTGTCAAGTCATTTCTATGACAGTTCCCCGCAAATCGGATTTGTTCCAGGAAGATTTATACCCCGATACTTTAGCCGAAGATGCTGCTATTACCGCCGAAAAATGGATTATGGGTGAAGATGCCGATCCCATAACATTTTCTCTAAAAGTAAGTTTTCATTTGTCATGCCTGCAAATAACGCTAGTAAAATATTGGAATACAGTACTCAAAGATGGCAATTTTTGTGCCTCCACCACATAAGCTATAAAATTAAAATTGTGGGTAAAATATATCATTATTGTCTACAGAAACTGATTTATCTTTAAACATTAAATCAGATTAGAAGCAGTGCATTTCTTTTACATAACCTATTCGAAATTAATAATACCGTGTAAAAAGATTCAAAACTATTTTAAAATTAGTACATATGGTACAAAAGAACCATCAGGTGTCGCAGTGCCCGGTCTTTGGACCAGATCTTCCCTCTATTCTATTATAAATTAGTACATACCAGAATTCTTCATAAAAACCTATCTTAGTTAGAATAGGGGAAATATCAAATCCAGCTCTGTATGAATCTCCTTATGAAAGTCAGAACAGATATTGGAGAAGCCCGCCTAATGTCAACTGAACACAAAAACTCAGAAGGAAAAATATGCATTTGTGTGCCTTTGTCTTGTCATCTTCGAAACATAAATGATACAAAGGTGAACGAACTTGGTTACTTTTCCACAGAGGATAGTTTGAGTTCAAAGTGACCAGAAAAAAAACAGTAACAAGCCGTAAATTAATCCGGTTGATTTTCAAGATGCCGCTATATGAAAGTGACTGCATCAATGATTTGACCTGCTTTAAACCAGAAGAAATCGGCCACAAACCCTGTCATAACAAAGCAGGTCGGGAACTTAGCCTCCTCAATATACCTTCTTAGGTTTCTCCAGTTTGAATACCTAAGATATTCCATATCTGGTAAGTTTTCCAGATGGAACATTTGTCTTAATTTTACACTGAATGTTGTACAGTCAAACAAGTAGTGTTTGAGAGTTTCGTCATCTTTCTGGCAAGCTCTACATGTTTACCCTTATCGGGAATAAGAGGCGAAAAATTTCGTTAACGTGAAATTGTTCTCATGAACAAAAAATGGTGAACAGAATTGGAAAATAATACACTGACACGACAACAACGCAAATATTGGCGATTGCAATTTTAGAGAAACGGAACACATTTCATGCGAAGTTTTATTCCCGATAAGGGTGGTTGTATCGTCAACAACATCCATGCCAGCCAAGTGACTTTTTAACTCTGCATGACCTTTTTAAACTTAGAATCTCTATTATCTTTTCACTATTTGGGTTTTCGCAGAGAGTTTCGGTCACTCTTCAGAACAGTAGAGTTCTGCTAATCTCTGGATTGTTGTTCTATAGCCCATTGTTTCAATTCGTTTTTAAAATCTTGAAATGGTTTGGCGTTTTGTGTGTTATTTAGTTTTGATCCCATATTTTAAAAGCCTATATACCATACGCCTTTTTGTTTCCAAAGACACCCTGGCGTCCTGGAATCCATATTATTTCGATTTCTCTATAATACTTGTATAAGCTAATATAATTTTTGTATTTGAAGGACGCTTCGGGATTGAACTTTATGATATCTTAAGGCTTCGATAACTTTTCTACTATATGTAAAAATATGAATTGATAGTTTGTTGTCCATTTCCTTTAGCTAGTTAATGTCTTCCGTTAAAGCCTGAAAGATTGTATTATGATTCGGCATGCGACAGTCATTAAATAACAACACCACGTATTTTGCTGATGTGCATTAGTGCCCCTTTGCATGAGTTGTTGTAGGAAATTTGAAGTGATGAAGGCATAGACACTGGACACTTAACTACGCCGGCTTCAGCGGATACTAGTCCTAATGAAACATCAGAGCGCCCTCCTTCGTCGGTGCTATGTAGCAGAATCATCAGCGAAGTAAAATAACCAATCAAATGGCTACTAACCATAGCTTCGAAAAATTTAGTACGCCTCATTGACACTAGAGGCGCGCTGAAACTCTGCATTATTAAAAAATGTACAAAAAGCAGTTACAACACACAGTATTAAGCTTTCCTCTATATCTTCCAAAAACGATTATTGTAATAAAAGTTACTGAATCTAGGTACTGAACGTTACAGCGTTTTTAGTAATCATTCTAAATTAAACACAATCTCTTCGCAGGGGTCTATACTTAAGATGAAATATTTTGTAAACATTAGATCAGGAAACTTTTTTGGGAAAATGTTTTTAGTTTCTTTGAACATTTGCTTACTTACTCATGTTTTAGACTCGGCAGTTTTTCTTCAAGGAAGTCTATGTTTGAAGGAGAGAGGGGAAAGAAGAAAAAAGAGGGGTACTGACTTGCTTGTATAGAAAAGTTATTTCAATTCTCTTCGTCGGTGTGTAACCAATCGAGCAGTTTTAAAAGAAAATTGAAGAGAATTGCTTCAAAAAAAAAAATGCCAAGTCTAAAACATGAGTTAATGTATTCCAATATTTCATTGCATGACAATTTATGCATTGTTTTGTCTTGTCAAGTTTTGCTCTGATTTGAAGCCAACATAATAAATACTTTGGCAAGAAAAATTCATACTGTTTTGATGTTAATAATTTTAATTGTTAATTGCTTGAGCTTTACATGGTTTTTTGAATGTGTTTACTTTTTTTTTTGTAATTTGTTGCCTCCATTGTTTTCCCGTTAAGCTTGTGCTAAACCTCCTTTCAAAATGCTTTAATAACTCACTCTGCCCATACATTCCATTGTAAAAAAAATTAATTAAAAAAATCATTTTATCATACAAATAAATAAAAAAGGAAGAATAAAAAATAAAAAATAAATATATATCATTTAACTGTTCTACATGGGAGACACAAAATAAAAAAATTCACCCATTGTTTCGGAACAATATGTTTGTCTGGAGAAAAAAAATTTTACTGATTTCGAACATTTTGTCTGGAAAATCAAAGCTACCATATAAAATACGTGTGTAAACGATGCGTATTAATTTTACAAGTGGCATCACAGCGACAAATTTTTTTTTGTTTAATTTTGTTTGTTTTGTTTTTTTTAGGGTTCCGTACACCAAAGGTGAAAAAAGGAACCCTATTGTTTTCGCTACGCTGTCCGTCTGTCCGTCACACGGTATTTTCTCAGGAACCGTAAGAGCTACGGACCTAAAATTTGGACACAGTATGTAGAACCTTGGCCACTACAACAACAAATACATGAGAATTAGAAATTAAAGGGTGCTCCAAAACGAGCGACGAAAAATTTTAAAATCTCATGTAATATATATTGACACTTGAAATTTGTAAAATTACTGTATTTTTATATAGACTACAACAATAAACATTAAAATATTAAAAAATTTAAATTAAAGGGTGGTCCATCAGTTAATGAAATTTTGACTATGTAATTTTGACAAATTGCTGTATCTTGGAGACCGTAAGAGTTAAACTCTTGAAATTTTCAAAAACGGTAAAACTAAAAAATACGAAAATTATAAAATCGCCAAAAATTTAAAAAAATCGCCAAAGCCTGAAAAAAATCGTCAAAAATGAAAAAAAATCGCCAAATCGAAAAAAATCGACAAAATTAAAAAAAAATTCTAGCACTAAAATAAATCGCCAAATTCGAAAAAATCGTTTAAATGAAAAAATCGCCAAAATGAAAAAAAAACGCCAAAAACCGAAAAAAAATAGCCAAAATGCGAAAAATGCGCCAAAACCAAAATAATTGTTTATGTGAAAAAAACGCCAAAATGAAAAAAATCGCCAAAATTAAAAAAAAAATCGCCAAATTTAAAAAAAATCACCAAAAACGAAAAAAATCGCCAAAATTTAAAATAAACGCCAAAAACCGAAAAACATCCTCAAAACGAAAAAAAAGTGCCAAAACTAAAAAAAAATCACCTATATGAAAAAAACGCCAAAACTAAAAAAAATTGCCAAAATAAAAAAAGCGCCAAAATAATAAAAATTGCCAATATTAAAAAAACTTCATAAACCAAAAAAAAAATCGCCAAAACTTAAAAAAAGTGCCAAAACTCAGAAAGCGCCAATAAATTCAAAAAACCCCCAAATGCATACATATGTAAATGTTTTTTTTAATTTTCCTTTATTTCTATTCTAATAAATACAAGTACAGGGTGGCCCAGAAAGACCGAAGTGGTGTGAAATCCTTATAACTTTTTATTTAAGACATATTTTTTTAGTTTTTTGTTTTTTAAATACATTTATTATTAATTTTAAAAAAAGTGCCAAAACTCAGAAAGCGCCAATAAATTCAAAAAACCCCCAAATGCATACATATGTATATGTTTTTTTTAATTTTCCTTTATTTCTATTCTAATAAATACAAGTACAGGGTGGCCCAGAAAGACCGAAGTGGTGTGAAATCCTTATAACTTTTTATTTAAGACATATTTTTTTAGTTTTTTGTTTTTTAAATACATTAAATTTATAGGGAATATTTTAAGATTAGTTATTAAAAATTATATCCCGCAAGTGGTGGCCATTTTCTGCTTCGCACAAATGTGCTCTTTCCAACACATTTTCAATGACCTTTCGCAAAACTTCCGGTGTTATGTTGTTAATTTCGTCTCGAATATTGGTTTTTAATTCCTCAATAGTCCTAGGCTTATTAAGATAAACTTTCCCTTTTAAATAACTCCAAAGGAAACAGTCTGGAGCAGTTAAATCCGGGGAACGCGGAGGCCAATTAAAATTGCTTCTACGCGAAATTATTTTTTCACCAAAGATGTCGCGTAAAAGAGCCATTGTGGCCCTGGAAGTGTGCGCTGTGGGTCCATCCTGTTGGAACCATATTTGCGGATGGTTTTCCACGGTTGGCTTTACAAAATTTTCCAACATGGCCCGATATCGACCACCATTGATTCAAATGGCGACACCTCGTTCATTTTCAAAAAAAATATGGGCCAATGATCCTTTCTGAAGAAACACCGCATCAAACAGTATACTTAACTGGGTGTAATTGTCGTTGATGAAGTACTCTCGGGTTTTCAATATCCCATATCCTAAAGTTTTGTTTGTTAACGAGGCTTCGTCACTCATAACTAAGTTATGAATAATGGAAATGGAAAGAACACATTTGTGCGAAACAGAAAATGTCCACCACTTGCGGGATATCATTTTTAATAACTAATTTAAAAATATTCCCTATAAATTTACTGCATTTAAAAAACAAAAAATTAAAAAAATATGTCTTAAATAAAAAGTTATAAGGAATTCACACCACTTCGGTCTTTCTGGGTCACCCTGTATAATCTGTGCTTTTATTATTCATATAACATGATGTGGCAGCTCAGTTCAACTTTGGCTGAAAAATTAAAATACTTGGCAGCTCAAAAAAAAAATTAAATTAAACCAATTCAAACAGAAAATGTTCCGAACAAAATTTGTTCCCTTCTTCTTCTCTCTCTCTCAAAAATAGAAACGTCAAACTCCATATAAAAAAAAATTTGTCTGGACAAAAATTTTTTTCGGAAACAATGGGTGAATCCAGCTTTACATTAAAAACAAAAACAAATTTTATTGTTTCAAATGGAAGTAAGCGACAAGTCGAACGTTGTCGATATCGTGGGATTGGCCCCTAAATCTTTGACCAAACGAAAAATTTGCTGTTTTAATAAATTCATAATTGCAATAAAAACAAAGTAATTTTCGGAAACACATTTTCGAGAAACTTTTTCTCCACTTTCCATTTTATTTTTTTAACTTCACTAATATATAAGCTGATATTAATGGAAACTACAACATGTATCGTATGTAGATACCAGTTAAGACGGTCTTATGAGCTTCTTAAATTCCTTTTCTTATACTTTTTATTGTTAAAATAAAACTTACGCCTTTTTTAAGAAAGAGTTTTTTCATTTCAAGCGCTGTTGCGTCCATCTAATAATGCTCCTGCTAGTTGTGTTTTGTGTTGCTTGTTTGTTTCACAAAACTTAAATGAACAGAATTACTAAAAAATCTAAATAGGATCGTGTTTCTATTGTACAGGGTGGCTATGTGTCACAATCGGCCAACAAATCGCTGTCGGTATCGAAGAAGGCAAATATACTCAACAAAGCAGCCGCCGGAACATCAAAAAGTGCCACCACGGCGACATTGTCTAGTGGTGGAAATCATGCTGTCGAAAGTTCTGCTTCAAGTGGGCCAGCGACGGTTAGTGGTATAACCGTAAGTAATTGCTAGCAATTTAATAATTCTCAAGTAGTTCATATATTTTTTTATTTTTAATAGGAAAAAGATTTGCGTGATATTACCGATGAAATACGCAAACTTAAGGCGATTATAGTTAAGCATGAAAACCGCATTAGAGGATTGGAAGCCGCCGTGAGGGCACAGGAAGATGATACCAATGCCGTAGCCACTAGAAATGCCAATAATAATGCAAATAGCAATAATGACACCAAAGCCTCCGATAGCAATAAAAAAGATACCAACGACTCGAGCACCAATAATGATAATGGCACTCCGGCTGCTGGAGCGTCTGATGAAGCGTAAATTGCTCTTTACGTCTTGTTTATTAATTCTAAAACAACAACAACAACAACTATATACTACTACAAATCTTGTAGTTAAAGAATTTACTACTACTTTTAACACTACAAAACTACTTCAAAATGAAATGTCAAACTTCATATAAAGAATTTTCAAAACTTCAACTACAAATAAACTAATAAGAAAGAATAATGCAAAATTTTAAAGTAACGGAAGGAAAAGGCACGTTGTGTCGTGCCTTTGCGTAATATTTTTGTTTTAATATATTTAATATTTAATTATTAGACAAACCACAAAGAAGATAATAAAGCAAACAATTAAGTTTATTACTTATTTTTTTTTTAATATATATATTTTTTTATTATAATCTATATAACTTTTACTTTTGTATTTGTATTTCTTCTTTTCGATTATAAATTATATTTTTTTTAGTATTTCAATTTATAATTGATGTAATTTTTCTTTCATAAAATATACAACTTTTCTTCCGATTAGAATTAGAGCTTTTCTTTATTAAAATGTATTTGGAATTACTACTCCCAGCTGTTGTGCCAACTCTTTCGACTTTCGTTAAGAGTAATCTTTACCATATCGCCACTTTAGCGCAATGACATGAAAATTACAATATCCAATTATGATGTTCACATATGTTAAATTTGACTAGACCTTCTTTCCTTCCTTCTTTTACATAAAAATCCTAGGAAGCAAAGTTGTTCTATGAAAATAAACCTACACATATACATGCATACATATACATATACATACTTATATTTTTTAATTCATTAACTCACATATTTTTCTTTACATTTTATTTTCTATATTTATTATTTCTGCCGCCATTTTCTTCAGCTATAACAAATTTCATTTGTATTATTATTTTTATAAATTATTTTGTATTTTTATTAATTTGCAAACCAACAAAAAAAACTTAATTAATTTTTAATTCTAAAAAATCATTATAAATCATTGTTTTTATTTAAATTAATTTTTAATTTGTAAAAGCCTCAAATAAGCTCAACTTTAATTAAGTATGATGACTACAACAAACAAAAAAATAAATAAAATAAAAAACAAAAACATTTATTTTTTATTTTTTATCTATTTTGTTGAATTTAATTTGTTACAAATTATCACTACTTACACGTAATACACTAAACAATAAATAATAATTTTCCCTGCCTTCTCACATATGTATTTTAACAAGCGACTATAACCTAAATAAAATATGTATCTTTCTTTAAAAAAAAAAAATTAAAATTAAAAATTTAATAAAGCAACAACCCTCCAAATATGTATTTAAAATAAATCGTTTTATCGTTTTTTTTTTGTTCGTCTTGAAAATGTATTATAATTAAATAAATGTTCTGATGGAAATAATTTATACAAAGTGTGGATTAAAAATCAAAAAAATTATTTATTTTTGTAATAGATAGAAAAACTTCCCCATTAAATTTAAATATATTAATTATGATTCTTTCTCCAAAAAAAAGTATGTACTTTTGTAACTCAAAAAAAAAGGAATTAAAAAACAAATTTAAATAAAATAAAACAAATCTTAATTATTTTTCTTTTAATGCACATTAAATATTATAATAAAGGTATTCATTTCAGTTTTTTTCCAACGAGAAAAACCTGAAATTAATACCTTCAATAATTTATTCGACCTTTTTTTTTAATATATACAAGTTTTATTTCAGCTTTAGGTCATTTTTAATAAAATTATTTCCTGAAGAAGCTACACAATCGATATATTAGAAATTAAAATTGCTATAAATTTTTTAAAAAATTACCTAAAGGCGAAATAAAACTTTTATATATCATGATATAAACATAGAAGGTACTTCCATTCTCTAATTTTTTCTTGACATTTACCGTCTGACAAGCACTGTTGCCAGAACTTCTAGAGGTGAAATAAACAAAAAACAACAGATTTCTGTGTAAAAAATCGTCAAAATCGTCAAGTCATTTTAGAAAATCGTCAAAAAAACGTAAAATCAAAAATATTCAATTTGTTTTTTGTATTTTAATTGTTTTATTACAAAAACTATTACAATGGATCAAACTTATTAACTATGCTTTCAACAAATATACACATATACAATAATATATATGTATATAGCTTAATAGGGCATTTACACCATCCCGAAATCCAGTACTTACAAGATTTTTAGCTAAGTCTGGCTGCTTTTCACTAGATTTCCCATACAAAACAAAATCTAGTTTGTAAGTAGATTTGTAGGCAATCAATTCAAAAACTAATAATTTTATTTTATTTTTACTACCCTGTACAATAAATTTATATAAAAGATGATTGAATAGCTACGATCTCCTTAAAAAAGGTGTTGAATTGGCTACATTGCAGTTGTTTGGTTGCAATTTTAGAAATTTTTCGGTTGATGGGCTGTGTTTTGGATAAAAAAAATCGTGATAAATGTCAAAAAAAAATGGTGTAAACGGTATAGATTTTCATAAATATTTTAATTAAAATCTGATAGATTTTGTGCAGGTGTAAATGCCCTATAATCATGAAAACCATTAAAATAAAAAATAAATAAATAAAAAAAAACAAAATGAAATCAGAATTCACATGCGTACATATTTATATATGTATTTATTTTTAAAACAGATGATTTATAAATTTAGAAAAATCGTCATTTCTGTACCTAAAATCGTCACTAGTGTGTTTTGAGAGGTGAAAATCGTCAAAATGCAGAGAAATCGTCAATTCTGGCAACAGTGCTGACAAGCATAAGTATTCTGAAGTTTTCGTTAAAATCGTGCTACCGTACTTATTTAATATTTCCCCCTCTGTTTCCTGTTTGTTTGAAAATTGTATTCAAAAGTTAATTCAAAATTCTTTTTATAAAATGTAGAATTTATAAATTAAACAATTAATGCCCAAATTCTGTTTGACGATTGTATCGTCTTCTCTGTGGAAGAAAAAAGGCCCCATATGTGATTCTTTAAAACAATATTTGCTGTCTATGCTAGAAGGTTCGTGTATTTGCTTTATGCTTTTGTCCTAAACATTATATCCAACACATATTTTTTCATACATATATTTTTCAAACTATTGTATAAAGGGCAGCGTTGTCGACTCGGTGCTTTTCGCACCGTTTTTAGTGCTTTTCGAAATTTTCGACGCGAAACATTTTGAAGTTAGTGCTCAGTGCTTTTTTAAATTCATTTCGGTGCTTTTTGCTTCGAGTCGGTGGCACTAAACCAAAAATTCGAAGAAAAATTTCCTCACCTATTTTTTTCTTTCGAGGAAATGTACATATATGTATATAAAAAATAAGCTCTAAACTTAAATGGAGCATTTAAAAAAATTCTACCAAGTTTGTACAAGGCTTGGTGGAAGAAATAAGCGCCATGTTTCCCTTAAACTTTAACATTTAAATCATAATTAATATAAAAAATGTTTTGCCACGCAACAAAGAAGACATAATAGAAGTATTTACCCAAGTATAGTTTAATATCGAAATTTTGTCTAGTCTAGGGAAAATATAACTAGTCCACTATCGAGTTTTCAGTTGAGAATTATCGGATATTTATAATTTGATTGAATTCGAAAAATACATTTGTTTCCTGACGAAAAATGATTAAACATAAAATTTGTTTATAATAACTACAAAAGGCTTCGTCAAACTGATTTGAGAATTCACTGATTCTTATACAATTAATATGTGTATCGGATGCCTCAAATTTATAGCTTTAAAAATGCATTGCAAAGTCAACCGATTATTAAATTTTTTATATGCATATTTGTGTATAAGAATTTTTTTTAATATATGATAATAATTAAAAATTTAGTGCTTTTTTACTTAAATTACGCGTTTTTTTAGTGGTTTCAGTGCTTTTTGAAATTTAAAAGTTGACAACGCTGATAAAGGGGCCCATACACACATACTGCTTGCAGCTACTGCCGATGAACTCTTGGTATACATGTGTGATTGATATTTTACCACTAACTTATCAATCATCATTTAAAATAAAAATTTATATAAAATAAACATGCGTTTGAGAACAAAAATAAATTATTGGTAGAATTCAAGAAATTAATAAGTCCTCGTCCATACAGTGAAACATTTGGTGCGAAACATTTTTAATTTCTCTTTTGAAACTGCATTCGTGTCCACACTGTGAAGTTTTTGTTTTGCAGGTTAATACATTTTCTATTTTACATGAGAATGAGGCGAGAATGATGTACTCAACAAGAACTCCGTGTACGTGAAACAAAGTACCCTTTGCCATTCCTCTTTCCCCTCTCGTCTATAAACTCAAATGTTTTCAATGTTTGTTTACACATTTTTTTCAGAACTTAATTTTTGTTTTCCTTTAATTTTGTATTTCCTTTTTTGTTTGTTTTACTTTCTTTTTTTCAGTAAAACTTCAAATTTAAAAAATACACATAGGTATCAGAAGAATGAATAAATTAATTTTTTGTTCATTTGAATAACTGTCAGCAGTATGAGTTCATTTCAAAATCAAAACTATTTTGATTTTTTTTTTGTCTGTGTGACAACACATTAACAAAAATTTAAAATTTACCAACACATGCTTATCGCATGAGCATGAGCAGTAGTGATGAGCTATAACGTGATTTTTTAATAATGTTGCTCCTTGTGAACGTGATTTCTATCTAAATTGCTGTTCTTCGATTAATAAAAAAAAACGTTAAAAAAGAGGTGCGAATTTTATAAATTTTTTTTTCTAAATTTCCTATCGGTAACCCTGATCAGGGCAATCATGACTAAAAGTCCGCTCGAAAATTCTCCCTTTTCTAATTAGAATGGAAATACTTTTTCGTTTAAAAAAATTATAATATTATTAATTATATTATTATATTATTATTATTATTATTATTATTATTATTATTATTATTATTATTATTATTATTATTATTATTATTATTATTATTATTATTATTAATTATATGTATATAATTTATGGCAAATAATTTATATTTATATTGAATTATCTTATACACAAACGAAATTTGTGCTTTGTATAATTTTAAAATATTCAATGACGATCATTGAAATTTTGGGTACTTTTTATTAACTTTAAAGTACGCCAACAAGAGTGTGAAGTCCTTTTTCATAACAATTTTTTAATATTTCATATTGCATATAATATTCGTATTCGCGAATATCGTTTCAAATACTCGCATTCGTATTCGCAAATAACGTTTGAAATATTCGTATTCCTATTCGCGAATATCAAAAATTGACATTCGTTACATCTCTAGTACATACATATTGCACACTAACTGCCTGTTCCACGATGTCACCAGCAAACGTTCGATTGACAACTTGTATTGCAAACAACAATGAGGGTAATTATGAATAAATTTCCGCGAGAAATTTTTCTCGGGGAACAATTCCAACTAATAGTAAGTAATAGGGAAAACAAAAAGTTGTAATTGGTAAAGGGAGAAATTTCTCACGGAATCTTATTCATAATTGTCCTGAATAACATTAGAAAAGTTTTTTGCTGTTTTCAATATATAAGTTGTCGATCGAAAGTTTGCAGGTGACATCGTGGGACAGACAGTGAATAATAAACAGTCATAACTCAAAATATAATACAGATATTCAGAATTGGCAAGAAACTGTTCGTACTGTACAAATGACGCAAGTGTGTAACATAAAAGTAGGTAATATGCAAATTTATAGTATTCCGAAGAGCGTGAAGACCAGTCAATTGTGAATTTAAAAACAGCGTATTCCTAAAAGTGCCAGGCTTAAAACATATATTGTATTATCTGTCGTCCATGATAATTTCCGCATTTTGAAACGTGGCATAACGTATATATTAGGGTACCAAGATAACGAATCTAAAAAACTAATTTTGCATATTGGATAGTTTGACTTGGTAGGGCGATATAGAATATTATAAAATCTTAAATTTTAGGGAAAAACTCGTCAAATCGTCATTTTGACGTCAAATGTTGCCGCCCTAATGGTATACATAGATGTATGTACATATACATATATGTATATATACATACATAAATATTATAATTAACGCTATAATATTTTGTCAACGGATGAATTAGTGGACTTAGAACTATTTTCCTTAAAAAGGTCAATTTCGAAAAAAGGGTAACATACGATCATTTCGCTCACAGGGTCGATATGTTTTTGATTCATTATTTTTTTAATATTTGGCCATAACAATCTAATAAAAGTTAAAGTGCCTTGACCTTTTCAAATTAAATTTTTATTTGTATGGAACACTGTCGGACTTGAAATTCTCAAAATCCATTTAGAAACTCTTAACACTTCTCTCTTGATAACTTTTTCAACGTGGAAAATATATTTGTTATTATACAAATTAGTTTTAAAATGACCAAACACTTATAAAATTTTGATTTTCATAAATTTAACGGTCATATTAATTTCCCATTTGTTATTAATTTACCTTTTGAATTTACAACTGTGTGGACTTACTACCTTTTATAGCAACTGTAAGGTACTAAATATGAGTGCACAGTAGGGATGGCATTGTGACGTTTAAAATTGTACCCACTATTTTCAAACATTATACATTTTGGTCTTAATTGTACATATTACATACTCCTAGGTATTTTTATTAAGATAATCGTCTATGTTCCGGCTACCGAACTGTTTTCTCAAATTTGCTTGTGAGCTCGGATGTTATGATATACACATGTATACATAGCTGTTCTCTAGCATCCGAATTTAGGAGAAACAGAGTTTGGAAATGGACGAATTCACATATTTTTGATTGTTTTCTGTGTGTTTAACGTTAAAAATGCTGTTTATATAATTATATTTGTTCATCTGTACATAGAATCTGACATGTAAATCATTTACTTTTTTTTTATCTTATAAAACTAAATTTAAGTGTTTTTTTTTAATTACACTTTTTGTACATTTAACTTGTTATAATAATTACTTTGAACTGTATTAGTATAATGGTTGGTTAATATTACTCTTACATTTGGTTGATCTCATACTATAATTAAATTGTTGATAAGAAATTCACTAGTTATAAGAAATAGTTTTGTATTAAATAAAATACTTGTAATATTTTTTATAGGCCAAGAGTCCTCATGTATTGCTGCTGTTGAAATAAATAAATAAAATAAATACATGTCTGAATCAAACAGTTTTTCATTAGTGCTAGATGTAAACTCGGTCTTATGTGTACTAATTTAATTAGTACTGTACTATTGAACTTTATCGAGTTTGAATAGTACCAAACAAAGTACAATTGCACCAATTTAGCCAACCCTGGTGTGCAGACTACAAAAAAAATGTTTTCTGCAACATTCCATTTTGACAATTCAGCGTGTTTAGACAGACGAGTTCTTCGAGAATTTGTAAAAAGGTATACATAAAAAATCGTGTTGCAAGAAATTATTTCAAAAGTATTGTTAGCGAAAAATCAATATAATTAATGTAAAAAGTGAAACTATTTAAAGGAATATAAAGTAACTTGTGAAAATTTAATAGGAGGTCTACATATATGAAAAAGTATTAAGTAAAAAGCAAATTGAAAATCGATTTCTGCAAATTACATAAGCCAATAGAGAAAAGATTCAAAGAAACCAGTAACAAATGAACATTTGGAGAAAATTGCAGACAAGACAAAGAAACCTAGTAAATAAAACTTCGTATGAAATCTAATACTAAAACTAATGCATAAAAGCAAATCGAGAGCAGAAACGTGATACAATCGTCAGTTTAAATTTCATCATCATCTACAGTAAAACCAGATTAAAATTGCAACATAAACTACAACGTTTTAGGACGATACCTTTTAAATTGGAAAATATAGAAAGGCAAATATTTGAACTGTTACAAATTCCAAGAGGAAGATGAGCTATAATACAACAATACTAAAAGAACAAGACATAAAAAGAAGCATTATAAGGACTATTGATTTTTCTGTAAACGCTTCGGTCGCCAACTGTCTTGAATTAAATTTAGATTTATTAAAGAAAACAAAAGACAATCTTTGATTTATAGCAAAATTTTTTATTTGTTCTATAAATACCAAAGATTTATAATAAGCTGTATAATTAGAGACCCGTCCCTTGTGCGAAAACAAGAACAAAGCCACTACCAACAAAAGCTATAAGTAATAAAAAAGATCTTAGCACAATTTAATAAATTATCTAATATATTGAAAAAAAGTGTCGTCATATTGCCAATGTAGTAAACTAATTAAAAACTATAACAAAAATTAAAATACACGGGTGAGAGTAACGTAATAACAGTAAAACAAGAATTGTTCTTTGTAAAATTGGAGAGATTAAACGAGAATTGAAGACTTAATTAAATATATATTAAAGTCTTAAAAACTTGATAGTTCCTGATATAAAACAAATACATAACAATTTAATTCAGACTTTTAATACAAATAAAATGTCCGCCATGAGTTCTACAAAAGCTGCTCCAAGCGTTTCCAGTGGAAAATTGAAGTTATTAACACATGTTAAATATGAGCATTTAGTTGCTGGCATTTCGGGTGGAGTAACGTCTACATTAATTTTGCATCCACTGGATTTGATAAAAATTCGTTTTGCGGGTAAGTAAGACAGACATTTAATATATACATACATACATCCATGCATACATACATACATACATACAATAGCCCAAATCACAATCTTGTGCAAATGGTATTGCAGCGTAGCATGCATGATACAATTATACTAGGTACATGCACAAGCCCGGCCTGTCACTGTATACATTGCACATAGTTGTCAAACTTTGTTTACAAGCTGCAAAAATGTTAATGTATGTGTGTCAATAAAATGATTACAGTGTTGCCAATGAATTTACACATGGCTGTGTCTCCAATTACACATTGAAGAAAATTACACTACACAACTTTTGTGTAGGTTAAAATGAAAACAAAAATACATAAAAATAGAACCCAAAGTAGAATTACACACAGATTATACAAGAATTTAATTACATGGCGTACACATGTGAGTAGAAATTATACACTGTCTAACTACACACAGATTGGCAACACTGAATAACTATAATCATGCAGGAATGCCGCGACTGCAATTGTACTTTAGTTGCTCTGTAATTGTTGTTTTTATAAACAAAAGACATTTGTTTCAGACAATTTAGGGTTTGTTTATACCAACGAAATACATGTGTTTTTTGTTGTTGTAATTTTGTTGTAGTCGAGCATGTACCTAGTATAATTATATCATGGTAGCATGTGCAAAATGGTGTAGTACATTGATACTCACCACGCAACAATTTTTATTGGTGAGTATCAAGACAGCATAAGCAGTAATGCCAACATTTTTTTTGTCAAAAAGCACTTCAAAATTTGAAAAAAAAGTACTAGAAAGCGTAATTTTGAGATGTTTAAAAAGCACTAACGTGAAAAACGAGTGAAGCTGTTGTATTGTACTGGCAATTTTCGATTGCCAGTACATTGGCAGCACATTGACAGATCTGACTATATTGTAAGATCTGACAATCGTCTGTACAAAGCTTTAGTAATGTTTAATATTTTCTAAGCTATTCTCTATTTAATGAAATACCTATATGAGACGAAAAATTATGATGTACACTGAAAAAAATAAATACACCCAAGTTTTTATTAAACTAATTCTAAGAAATACACAAATTTCTTGACAGGACTACTTGGTGCTTTTTCTTAGTTTGACACCAACGCTCGAAATTTGGCGTTTTGAGTCTTCAAAAAGCACTAAAAATGGTGCCAACGATATAGACGTTTGGGAGCTACGGTGCCCAACGGCAACCGTATCAACATGATACATCTAGAAAAGATGTGATATCTTTTAGACGGCTGGACCGACCGATTTTCTTCAAAGATATTTAAGAACACTCTTGATTAAGTAATTTTTAAAATCGGCCCAGCCGTTTGGTCTGTACTTGGACTCGCAGAGGCAAACATAACTCATATACATACTTTCTCATTACCCATATATTGTTTTGATTTTAATAATAAAAAAACTCCGGGGTGAAAGAGTTAAGTCACCTTTTAAAATCGGTCCAGCCGTTTGGTTTGTACGGACTAGTAGAGGCACACATAACTCATATACTTTCATACTTTCCCATTACCCATTTACTGCCTTATTCATACAAATTATTTCAGGTTTATTAAGCGCTTATTTGACATACCTATTTCCATGGGAAATTTGTCATATGTATAAACCTGTAATAAACCTAAAATATTTTTTATGAAATAGACTGTTATTGTTTTGGTTTTAATAATAACAATAAAAAACGTAATCTTTACAATTGCAAATAATTAAAAATAGTATAGCTACATAACAAATATTTGTTTAACTTTATTTACGCAAATTAGTATAAAAAATATTTTGCAAAATAACAATTGCTACGTAAACATAAAGTGCAATAACATCCGTAATAACAAATATAATATTGTTGATTTTTTTAATAAACAGTTCAAAATGGAAAACAAAGAGAATTTTAAAAATAATAACAAGCAAGCAATCCTTAGATTTAGGTAGCAACAAGGCAAGTTACGTGTAATGAACGAGTTAAGAAGAAAACTCCAAATAAAGTGTTAAATTTTTTTACTACTAAATATGCCAAGTATCTTTTGTATTGGACATTTTTAAAAATTACTAAATCTCAACAAGCGGAAATAAATAAAATAAATATTTATTTTAAACAATTACTTTAATGAAATTTTTTCCAGTAAATGTAAGAAATAAAAAAGAGCTGTGTTTTCATTTACTGATAAAAAGGTTGAACAATATGCGATAATTATTGAAATCATTTTTATTATTTAGAAAGATAACAACATTATGTACCTATTAAGAATCTATTAATTAGTACACCAACCCAGTATATTAAATACTCGTACATATGTATGGCCATTGCACTAAAATATCTGAATTAAATTAATTTAAATTGATTGTAAAACTTTATATGAATGTAATCATGCCTCAAAAAGTAAATTATAAAGTTAATATTTAATGGCAAGGTAATATATTCACTTATTTATTTATGCCATAAATACATAGGTACATATATTTTAATAGTGTTCTGCACAAGACCATTTATAAGACCTTTCAAGACATGAGAGATTTTTCAAATTTTCTAAAACAAACGCTAAACAACACTGTTGGCAAGACAAATAACTGAAAAAATGTCTTGCCAATTGTGTTGTTTAGCGTTTGTTTTAGAATATTTCGCTGTAGTGAAGCATTTGAAAAATCTCTCATGCCTTGAAATGTCTTATAAATGGTTTTGTGCAGCAGGACTTTATATTGCAATTTCCTTTTATTGCTAATTGAGAGAAATTATAGGTAACTTGCTCTGATTTTACCGAACTTTAAACCCAAAAAGTAAAGAAACAGACCTTATGTGAAATATAAAAATCTTTGCACGCAAAACAACAAAGATCAGATGTTTATTATATACTAGAGCACCGCACTGACTACTCGAGCAATGTTCATGAGTAATCTACTCTCAGTAATTTTCTCTTTTGTCTATATGAATTTTACTAAAGCGGCCCATACACTACAACAGCATGCATGCACAATCAAGTGTTTGTGCCAGCGGTTGGGTCGTGTATGGGCATTTTGTGTGATTGTACGTGTTGCTGTAGTGATGTCAAATAGAGTTTGATATTTTGCTGATGGTACAAGCTTGCTCTGGTGTAGTATATGGTGAAATTAGCTCAGTTGAGCAAAGTTTTCATGGAGTAAACATGCATTTAAAAAATATAATTTATTGAAATATAATTTTTTTCAATGGAAAAGAGAATTTTAGCTCTTTAGTTATACATAGCTGCTAATTTTAACGACATACCAATAGTAATTGTAAGAATTTTTTGTCCATAGACTGAAAAAAATAAATAAATTGTAGCAAAAACTGTGTCACTATTCATAACCACCCTTACCGCAATTTTGTAAAAAATGAATATTGTACCAGCTTGTTGGTATAATGTGTGCTTCGAGCATGAATGCTCAATCGCTTGATTGTGCGTGCATGCTGTTGTAGTGTATGGGCCGCTTAAACTGAAAACACATGAGCATGCTCATGGTCACTGTTGCCAATTCAGCTATTTTCTCGTCAAATCTAGCGATTTTTAAGTACATTTTAGCTATTAGCGGGAATTCTAGCGATTTTTTGTACATTATAACTCGCTTTAAAATGTGAGCTTGTTTAGAAGCGGTGAACGTATATGAAGCAAACTATACAAAAAAAGATGATTGAATAGCGCCACAATTGTGCAGGTTTAAAGGTGAGCTAATGTAATGTCCAGCCTAACATCCGTCTTGATAAGTGTTTTTATAAATAAGTAAATACGTTTATATTATTAATCATTTGAATAGAGCTTTAGACAACTGTTATGTTTGCATGTTTTATTGGACTTAAAAAATGTAGTACTCCAAAACAGGAACTCACAATACAAAATCAGCAGGTTTGTCAACACTACTTTTACTCTATAATATGAAGAGATTTTTAACTGGGGAAGTCCCGAAGTAACAGAAATGATGAATTACATATGTTTCTGTACATACGAGAACCGACACAAACAAAACTGGTGCAAATAGGTATATCTGTGCAGGCCTATAATATGTATATCTTTTTTTAATAAAAATAAGCATTTTATTAACCTATTACATTACTTTTATTTGGTATTTTATAAAATTTGTAGGAAAATTTGTCAAGTACGAAAGAAGTTAGCAAGTTACCATACAATTTTTGAAACAACCTAAAAATAAATGTATTTTTTAGCTATTTATCGCTAAATTTTCAAGTCATTTTGAAATTTAGCTATTTTCTAGCTATTTTCTTGTGTACTTTAGCGATATTTCTTGAAAAAAAGTTGGCAACAGTGCTCATGGTGTTACTCGTGCAACGCTCTATTATATACACCAGCGTTGCCAACAACAACTAATTTTAAAATCTGTACACATATTAGTTATTTTACCTGCTATCTAAAATATCACCATAATCTTATAAATCCAAAATTGAAAAAAAAATCGACTATTAGTCTCATAATGTTGTTTGTATGCCATTTGTACAAATTTCATTTAAAATACTACCTGCTATTATAGTATTATACAAAATAGTATAGTTTAGTTTGACATACATACATACATACATATGTATGTAAGTAAGCAGAAAATGGACAATTAAAAACAAAACCGTTCGTCAGCACAATAAGAAACTAAACGAGTTTGTTTTACAATTCCATGCCAGAAATAAGGAACAGCATATAAAACAGTATCACACAAAACAAGTTTTTTTTAATCACGTGCTATAATCGTGTTACGCACAATTTTTTCGTTATGTTTAATAAACTAAACGAACTGACTGCATTGTTAGCAAATTAATAACATAATTCTATTGTATGAATTGGTTGTGGAATATTTAATAAAACGTTATACTATGTATGTATGTATGTATTTATTTCTTTATTTTTAATAAAGTCGCCTCTTCAAGATAAGAGAAGGAAAATTTCATAAACACATGCAATTGTTAATGGGGAAGTTTCAATACAATTATTCATTTCTTGCATACATATACATAAATATATATTTATTTATGTATGCACCCAGCAAGCCTTTTCAATCGCGGAAGAGCCTATTGTGAATTGTATGCAGAGCATTTTCAAATATATTAATCGTGGGAGATGCTTCGCACGGGAGAAATTGTTGCCGAAGACGATTCGTATGCAAGAGTCGCATGAGGCGGTTTGATTAGTTGTAGATGCAATCATTTGAGATTTATCTAGAGATTATCTTACAACTCTTTTTGAAAGGATATTGAGAATCGTATGAGGCTCCTCAACGTTAATCTGATATGAGCCATTGGGAGAGTTGTAAATTAATCATTCGATAACGATTTATGGAATAGTAAAAACTCAGCTCAACTTAGTAAGGAACAAACGACAATGGTAAGACTGTTGTAAATTTAGAAGTGGTAAAATTGAGCTTTCATTACATAAAGCTTTCAGCAATTTGAAATACGACGAATTAAAACAATTCACATATTCCATTTACATAAAAGTTACGTATTTATATAAAGCAGAAATCTACATCAACTGATACCACAGACAGTGGACCAAACACAAAAGAACGCTGATGATGATTTATTGGCATTCGAAACCGGCTAGTTGTTCCGTTCAACTATGTGTTAGTCGGAATATTTACAACTAACTTTGATGTTATTTGTTCATTAATAATTATCACATGTAATTTGACTTAAAAATCGATACGAACTTTAGCCATATATATAGAAGACTTTTTATTTTGTGAATTAAAACAAATTAAATGTTTTAGTACCTATTAATAAAACTTTACATAGACAATTTATGATTACTATGTTGAATTTTTCTTTTTTAAACGTCTATCGCTCCTATCTTTAGCGTGCACAAAATTATGCTACAAGAACTTTGAATGACAGAGATCTATGTAAAATTTAATTAATTAAAAGTATTAGATTGTGTTAAAAGCTGTTTACGTGCCTCCAATAATTTAATAAATATTTGATATAAAATACCAAACACATTAAATTTATACTTCACTTTAATAAATCTTTAATTTTTATAAAAAAACACTTGAAAACTTAAATGAAAGCATCAAGGAAGAAGAGAAGAAAAAATAACAATATGAACAATAAACACGAAAATAAAAAAGAACTTTAGATAAATGTATCGTCGATTAAACATTGCAAGATTTATAAGGGAGAGTTAAACACAAAATTTACAATATCACTCTCCAAATAATCATCAGGAGATTCGTTGATGATTTGTATATTAAACACTAACGGCTCTTGGCTAGCTGGGTACATATGCATATACGAGTACATATGTATGTATGTTCGTATGTACATATCGTCACCTTAAATGCAAACGGACGTAACTAGACTTTTTTTTTATTTTTTTTACAGGAGAAACAAAAAACGTTTCAAAATTAGTAATAATAAAGTATGGATACTTATATGTTTTAAACCATTTATTTCCTTTTTATATATATTTAAGCATTTATGTTAGTTACGTCCGTTTGAATTTCTTTAATAATGTCGTCATTTTTGGTCGCAGAGGTCTAAATTTTTGCGTGGACATGTGGTTTGATAAAATTAACCATAATCAATAAAAAAAAAATCGATTTCGAATTTTGTGTAGTTACGTCCGTTTGCATTTAAGGTGACGATATGTATATGCATTTGGCGACATACTAGTATAGTCACTGAATTTTATAAGTTATGGTGTATACCAAATATGTTGATACGGTTTTAAGCATTTGAAAAATAATTAAATGCTTTTATTTTACTATTAAGTAAAAAATAATACTTTAAATAGGTGGAAATATATTTATGTCCAGTTTTCTATGCAACTTTCACTTTTTATAAACTTGTTTTATAAATTTAGAAGCAAGTTTTTTTTTTGCTTGTATTATGTATAAGTTAACTTATTGGCAGTATGATGAGTGCCCTGGACACGATCAAATAAACTCATCAATCACATAAATACATAGTACATATGTAGTTGTGTGATTGTCGCGTTGTCGGCAATAATTGATGGAGATCAAATCATCATTACCTTTTTCCACCGGCTAAAAGCACAGCGATTTTGGAGCTTCTCGATGATTATTTCCAGTGGGAAAAGGTAATGAATAGTAAAGGAGAAGGTAAAGCATGTCATGTTAAATTCTTTGTTCCAGAATTCATTGCTTTTAACACAGAACAAGCCCTATGAAAGTAATGAAATATTTTAATGTGTTCGAGGAATGAATTCTGTAATTATTATATTTTTAATAAATTATTTTGTTATATTGCTTTTGCATTCATAATTAATTATAACTACATATATACATACTATATTATTAATTAATTAATATAATCAATTTTTGTTCTCGTATTTTGCTATCAATCTTCGCCAATGCATAATTTTTAAATATAATTTTTTGCAAAAGTTATGTACATATAACATTTTTACTTCCATTGAGCTTGACTGGCTCGCGTTCGAACACAAATTGCGTCATCAAATAAAAATAATAAAGTTTGAAGGCGACCTAAAGACAGCAAGAAAGAAAGAACAAGAAAGGAGAAAGTAATGCACAGCATGCATAATTTTTCATTCCAGAATTCATTACTGTTAACACAGAATATGTCTTAGGAAAGTAATGAAATATTTGAATGTGTTCGAGGAATGCCTTTTATAATTCATAACACTCTTCACAAGCAAAAACTATACATTCTTCATCTGCCGATGTGGTAATGCACGTAGTATTTCAGTCTCAGAGAAGAAATAAATAAAACCTAACAAGAAAAAGTCTAACTACATATAATTTATTTTAAGATTTTTCCTGCTTTCGCTTTCAATACAACCTCCTTTTATTGTGTTTTTCAAGTAATGATAAGCTAATTTGAAGACTTTTAAAAAATTTAATTAAAAAGGGAAATTACATTTAAATATTTTTGTTTATACAGAAGAATTTGATATGGTAAACTTTTTAAAATTTTAACTATTTGCACATCTTACGTCACTTTTCACAATTTCTGATTAAGGCTTAACGTGAACTTTAAATTTAAGTTCTTGATACAAAACTTGCCGAGGAGGGCAGGAAGTGAACTTTAAATCATCTCACGTAATTGATAATAAATTTTCAACTGAATATTATCATACATGTGTATTTTTATTGTGTTACTATTCATTACTGTAAAAAACAGAAATATTTTATTTTGAAATTTATTTGCTGGTGGTTTAGCTTGGTCTATATGCATTCATTTCATTGTTGCTGTAACAAATCATCAGTAGACTTCAACCACACATTTTGAATAATCACACACCTCTTATCTTATGCAAAGACTTTCAAGAACTATTTAGGAATTCACAAATAATAATATTTTTGAAAAACACAAAAGAAAAATAAGCATAGTAGGCTTAGAAACTTATACAATCCCCAGCCAATAATTTATATTCGATATGAATCTATTTTATTTTTCTACACCTTTTGTGAATTCTCAAATAGTTCTTGAAAGTCTTTGCATAAGATAAGAGGTTTGTGACTATTCAAAATGTGTGGTTGAAGTCTACTGATGATTTGTTACAGCAACAATGAAATGCATATAGAGCCAGCTGAACCACCAGCAAATAAATTTCAAATTAAAATATAATTATGAAAATATGTCGAATAATGAATTTCTTAAATGTTAAAAATATTTTATTTAAGTTAATTTTTAATTATTATTTTTCGAACTTCATTTGTTTCTATATTTATGATTTATTTGAACGGGCTAAAGTTCGTATCGCTTTTTTAAACCAAATTACATGTGATAATTATTAATGAAAAAATAACATCAAAGTTAGTTGTAAATATTCTGACATTATTATTAATATTTTATTTTCAAAATAAATACGTCGTTATTATTATTATTTTATTTCGTAACTATTTGAATTTATGAACTTTAGTACAACTGTGAATAATCACGTAATTGATAACCTGCGGTTATATTAATTTCGTGTGAACCCTTTACGCCATAAATAGACAACAAGTTTATAAATTGCTCGATTAAAAAAATTAGCACAAAACTAGGGGGCAATAATATTGAATATGAATTTAACACTGATAACGTTTTAATAAATTTATTGAGGGCATTCATTTCAGTTTTTTTCCTCGTTGGAAAAATGGAAAAATGTAATTTTTGACAACAAACACAAGGAAAAAAAATCAAAAATTTTTTTTAAATTTTTTTCCCTGTGTTTGTTGTAAAAAATTAAATTTTTCCATTTTTCCAACGAGGAAAAAAACTGAAATGAATACCCTCATTGTTTCAATAAAAAGTAAAGATGTATTTTCCATATAGGAAATTTATTAGTTTAAAAAGATTTGCGTAAATCAGTGACTTTTTTACAATGAAAATTAAAATTTTTTGTAAACGTTTATTAGTAGATATTAAAATTTTTTCAATCTAAGAAGACTGCAAGAGACTCACGTTAGGCAAGCAAAAAAATGCAGTATTGTAAATAGTTTGTCATTTACACGCCTTCTTAATCATTACATGAATTCAATTCAATTCAATTTTGTTCGCGCGTTGAATCAAGAGTCAATGCCATGATCTCCGTATCTAAGGCTAGAATACTACCCACTACCCACACGGAAGCACATTTTTATTTTCGTACGCAATTCAATTAATAACAAAAATTAAAAATTTTAATACCCCTCGATATATCCAGAAAAAATGTGATATCTTCTAAGATCCTTCATCGATTTTTTTTCAAACATAGCTAAGAACACTTTCCATCAAGTCACTTTTCAAACAGAATAAATTAAATCAAAATAGGTCCAGCCGTTTGGTCTGTACGATTACTCCAAGTAAAAAAAATTCATTCTCATCGAAATTTGTATCCAGGTAAGCGAGTTAGGATGCACTATAAAAAACTGAGAATTTGAGTATAAACAGCCGACCAACTTTGTAATGTTTGTGTTAAATTTCGTCATTCGCTACGTTAATGCATCCTCGTAAGGCAGAGGGAGGGGATGCACTGTATTATTTTACGCGCTTGCGAAACGCTTCTTTTTGTCTTAGTGCTTACTTTTACTAAATTTATTTTTGCTGGGTACATGTGTACATAATATCTTCATACCAATTATTTTATTATCATGTTTTGACAACAAAAAAAAAAAATATGTACTTTGCTATATTTTAACTTTCTTCCCATTCTTATCGGCAAAAAATTATCACCACCTCACACACACGCAAGTTAATTTTTTTTTAATTTCTCCTACATTTTTTTTGTTGTTTGCAAAATAAAATAAATACAATTCTTAGAAAAATATTAACATTAGAGAAAAACATCACCAGTTTAAAAAAAAACCAAAAAAAATCTTATTTAAAAAAGTATAAAATACATAAAACAGTTTTGTTGTTGTTTTCAATAATAAATTTAAGCAAATTATTTCAACTCGTTCGTCTGGTTGATGTCATTCCTTTATTGCTTTATCACATGAGAATGAAAGAAAAAAATGTTGGTTAGATTGTATTGAAAAAAAAGATAAAAAGTTGGGGGCTCGTCTCTGTTCAAAATAATAGATACATTCATTTGTTTTATTGAAGGAGTAAAAAAACTCAAGTTTAAAAAGTAAAAACTCAAGTTTTAATAAAAAAAACAATTCATTCTTGTTTTAAAAAACTGATAATGTAATGAAAGAAACAAATAATATTGATGTTTTTTTTAAACTCAGAAATTGAATCGATACGGGATAAATTATTGTGTTCATAATAATAGATACATTTAAGAAAAGGCTTATAATTCAAAATCGCTATATTAATAAGTCGATAAAAATTAATTAATATTAAATTTAGGCTAATATCCAGTGCATCCGCCTTTATTGTTCATAAGTTTCTTCACTCTCCTAGGCATACTAGAGATCAAGCTTTGACAGGTATCCAAAGGAATTTCATACCATATTTTTTTGGTTTTCTGCCACAAATCGGCTTTATTTTTAAAAACTTCTGTGGACAGTCCTTTCTTCAAATAACTCCACAAGTTTTCTATCGAATTTAAATCGGGAGATTGGCTTGGCCAATTCAAAACACGAACATGATTTTCTGAGAACCAACTTTTAACTAATCTGGAGCTATGCTTAGGGTCGTTGTCTTGTTGGAATGTCCACAGTAATGGCATGTTTTTACTTGCATATGGAAGCATTACATTTTCCAATACATCTCTGTAACCATCTGCATTCATAGTGTTTTCAATGCGATATATTGGACCAACACCATTCCACGAAAAACATCCCCAAACCATAATATTCCCTCCACCGTGTTTCATGGTCTTTTTTGTAAATTTAACGTGGAATTCTTTGTCTTTAGGTCGGCGGACATTTCTTTGGCAATCGTTTCCAAATAAATTTATTTTTGTTTCATCGCTCCATAATATGTTTCTCCATCTTTTCTCGCCAGACCAAAGTAAATGATCCTTAGCAAACTGTAATCTAGCTTTTACATTTTGTTTACGCATTAGGGGAACTTTCCTCGCGATTCTTCCTGGCAAATTGGCTTGTAGAAGACGACGACGAACTGTTGGCGGACTCACTTCGTTATGAATTTCAGCAGAAATAGCTTTCGAAGATATAAAAGGATTTTTTTTGGCCATTATAATTATCCGTCTGTCAGTTTCTTGGCTTGTTTTCTTTGTTCTTCCGCAAGTTTCTTTATATTTTCTTTTAAATAGCGCATTTTGGACCAAATATAAAGACCTACCTAAGATTTTGGCAATTTTGCGCAAGGACTTTCCTTGATTACTCATTATTTGGACAATTTTTCTCTCTTCTTCGGTGCAATGGCAATTTCTTCCCATTTTATTCCAAAAAGTATTTTAACTGTCTAGTTTTTTTTTACAAAATTCAACTTTTCTTGCTGTAACGTGTAAAATCAAACGAAAAAGCTAAAATTGATTTAAATTGTTTAATCAAAAATTACAACTAAGCCAAGTGTATCTATTATAATGATCAACATTTGTTTTGAGGTTCAAATAAAACCGATTATTTAAATGAACTTTAGTGCACATAGTTGCCCGATTTTTTATTTGAATGTTAGTGGCAGATAAAACTGTTAATAAGAAAACAAATATTGACAGCATGTGAAGAAATTTCAAAAGTTAACATCACTTTAATATTTTTTTTAATGTGTATCTATTATTATGAACATATGTGTATATAGAGAAGATGTGATATATTCTAAACGGCAGGACCGATTTTCTTAAAGCATAGCTAAGAACCGTCTCGATCAAGTCACCTTTCAAACAAAAAAAAAAATAAACTTAATCAAAATTGGTCCAGCCGTTTGGTCTGTACCTGGACTCGTACAGACACCACAAACTTATAACACCCCTTTTTTTTGGTCGGGATAAAATAAAATAAATTCAGTGAAGTGCGACTTTGACCCGCGCACTAAGGGTTCTGTACGGGCACGAGATATGTAATTCAATACGAACAATATAAACTATAGTTTTGGCATATTTTTCGTTTTTGGGTTTTTTCGGTCTTAAGCGTTTTTTTTAGTTTGGGGTTTTTTTTTAATTTATTGGCGCTTTCTGAGTTTTGGCACTTTTTTTCACGTTTTGGGATTTTTTTTTTGGTTTTTGAAGTTTTTTTAATTTTGGCAATTTTTATTATTTTGGTGTTTTTTTTTATTTTGGCGATTTTTTTGTTTTGGCGATTTTTTTTAATTTTGGCGTTTTTTTCATATAGGTGATTTTTTTTGGTTTTGGCGATTTTTTTAGTTTTGACACTTTTTTTTCGTTTTGAGGATTTGTTTCGGTTTTTGGCGTTTATTTTAAATTTTGGCGATTTTTTTCGTTTTGTAGATTTTTTTTAAATTTGGCGATTTTTTTTAATTCTGGCGATTTTTTTCACACAAACAATTATTTTGGTTTTGGCGCATTTTTCGCGTTTTGGCGATTTTTTTTCGGTTTTTGGCGTTTTTTTTCATATTGGCGATTTTTTTCATTTAAACGATTTTTTCGAATTTGGCGATTTATTTTAGTGCTAGAATTTTTATTTTATTTTGTCGATTTTTTTCGATTTGGCGATTTTTTTTTAATTTTTGGCGATTTTTTTCAGGTTTTGGCGATTTTTTTCGGTTAGGCGATTTTATAATTTTCGGATTTTTTAGTTTTACCGGTTTTGAAAATTTCAAGAGTTTACCTCTTACGGTCTCCAAGATATAGCAATTTGTAAAATTACATAGCCAAAATTGCATTAACTGATGAACCACCCTTTTATTTAAATTTTTTAATATTTTAATGTTTATTGTTGTAGTCTATATAAAAATACACTAATTTTACAAATTTCAAGTGTCAATATACATATGTACATAGAATTGTATGTATATTACATGAGATTTTAACATTTTTCGTCGCTCGTTTTGGAGCACCCTTTAATTTCTAATTCTCATGTATTTGTTGTTGTAGTGGCCAAGGATCTACATACTCTGTCCAAATTTCAGGTCCGTAGCTCTTACGGTTCCTGAGAAAATACCGTGTGACGGACAGACGGACAGCGTAGCGAAAACAATAGGGTTCCTTTTTTCACCTTTGGTGTACGGAACCCTAAAAAGAGATAAAATTTTCTAAATTTTTATGACTCCTTTAACTTGTTTTTTTGAAGGTATTATGCCCTAATGCCATTGTTGCCATTTTAGCATTTTCACTGCTAGATTTAGCTTATTCTTGCGTAAAAAAGCATTCTGGTTTAAAAAAAAATTGCTAAAAATTCTATATAAATTTAAAATCTAGCTTTACCAGATACTTTGGACCCATTTCATCATTTCATTGCCATTGTTTTTGTATCACCTTTGAGCAGCTAAAAGTGCAAAAAGTCACAGTGTGAAGTGGTACCATGAAATAACTCTCAAAGAAAAATGAAGTAAGTTCAAATCGGGAAAAATTAAACAACTGCCAATTTTTAAGATTGTAACTAATTTAATAAAAAACTAACGGCCATATGTAAAAGCAAAAATTGGCATGAAGTTAGCATAAGTGGCGAAATTGAATTAGGTGTTAACGAGTTCCTCCATACAATTTGACATTAAACACGGTAGCATTACCTAATTTTAACCCACCTCTAAAAACTAGCATGATTTTTAATGTGAAGTTTCTTCAATTTTACTTATGCTAACTTTATGCCAATTTTTGCTTATACATAGGGTCGTAACAGTCTTATTTATAAAAATTACACTGTATGACAAAACTTGATGTAGTCGAAATAACAGGAATGTGTTACTATTTTTCTGGTAAGCATTGTCTATCTTTAACATTTTCCAAACACCTCCAAATCATGAGTTACGGGTAAATACCAGGCACCGTAACGGTTATAATTTCTATTTTAAAAATTGCTTTTGAATCGTTATTTCTTGATTTTTATTTATGGCTCAAAAAATAAGAGTTATTTATTAACTTTTGATTTTTATTTTTTTGCTTAATTTTTAAAATTTAGATAGAAAGCGTAATTTTTGCGTTTAAATTAATATTACCCGTTTTAAAATTGAATTTCTCGCCAGAGTCTCTAAAAAAGTTATATTAAGGGCTAGTATTTTACTAGTTAGTTATACCTACTTAGTTTAACATGCGTTTGAGTTAACCAAGAAACAAAGTTAAACGGGTTTTAACCGTTCATGCTGTTTTTCAGTGATGGATTAACAGTTGTCAATTTAGCTTTAAATGCCATATTTTGTCTTCAATATAGATATGGTATTCTTGAAAATATTTCATATAAATAGCGCAACACTTAAAACGCGATATGACAATTCTTTAAGTTTATACTAAAAAAAATTCAATAAGCGTTTTCTGAAATTTTAAAGAATTTTAAAAAAATAATAATATGGAATTAAAAATATTGACGCTCCAAGAATAAACTACAAAAGAACATCAAATTTTAAATCCAACGAAATATTTGAAAGAATTCCAATTCATTACACATATAAAAATGATTTGGGCGTGATCTGATCTCCTTTATTTTTCCAACAAATTATTCTATCCAAGTTATTGTAGGTTTCATAATTATTAAAATCTTCGTCGTCATAAGAAACATATCCATTTTATTTATGTTCGAGTGTATTTATTTATTAAAATTTTCAGTAAAACGGTTTTGTTTTTCAATTGCGTAATATTTATTTTATACATACCCACCCAGGCAGAAATTGTGACTTTGCCCAAAAAATATGTACCACCACAACACTGTAAAAACAAAATTACGACTCTTCCAAAATTTTTGTACCACCACAGTACTGCAAACACAAAAATATGACTTTAATTTTACGAATACCGTATTCTTAGTAATCCTATACCACTACAATACTGTATATACAAAAATTCGACGTTTGTTTCCCAATACCCCGTTCACAAAAATTCTGTACCGCTAGAACACCGTAAATACAAAAATTTTACTTTAGTTCCTCAAATACCCCGTTTACAATAATTATTTACCGCTTCAACACCGTAAATACAAAAATTTGACTCAAGTTGGGAAATTTCCATTGTTATGACCTTATAAAGTTGTATTTAGAGTATTGTGACAACATTGAAAAAAAGAGTCGGAGGACGGTCATTCGGCGTTATCATTTTAATGTTATGAGTACATTAAAATTTTGGTAAACGAATGTTGTACTCATGTTAGTTGTACCCGGAGACAATCGTAGCAACGTCGTGCTGATTGTCTTTTTCTGCCTGGGCAGGCAGAAATTGTGACATTGCCCAAAAAATATGTACCACCACAACACTGTAAATACAAAATTACGACTCTTCCAAAATTGTTGTACCACCACAGTACTGTAAACACAAAAATATGACTTAACGTTTACAAATACCGCGTCCTTAGTAATGATATACCACTACAACACTGTATTTACAAAAATTCGACGTTATTTTCCCAATACCCCGTTTACAATAATTATTTACCGCTTCATCACCGTAAATACAAAAATTTGACTTAAGTTGGGAAATTTACATTTGATTAATTCACAACAACCCAGTGAAAAAAAAATGGAAGTCATTCTAGCGGAAGTACATTTTCATTGCTTCCAAAAAATCGATACTTTTAATTTGCCGAGAGTGAGCAAAAAACCATGTAGAAGCTTATTTTAGTCACATAAAACCCTGTAACTCCTCCATAGTGTTAGAAAATACTCACCAGAATTTAAAAAAAAAATTATTTTTTTAAAGAATTTTATGAATTATTTTTAGTCTAAAATTTAAAAGTTATTTGCTTAAATTTACATGAAAACACTGTTTCGGGCTTAAATTCGTATAAAAAGAAACGAATTGTTAAAAAAGGCAACTATTTACCCTTTTTCCTAGATGAAAATATTATCATAGAACACAAAAAAGGGAATTTTTCTTAATATCGCTTCCAATTCAGTGACCACGCATCGAAAAAGAAAACTTCTTGCAATGTCAACCCTATGTAAAAATCATTAGATCGGATCGAAATTTGCACTACTTCCGCATCGTAAACTCTACATTTTCATGACTCTTTTGGAGTCTCTTTTTTTACTGGGGTATTTTGTATTTTAAATGAAAAAAGAAGAACAAGCTACATACAAATTCTCTCAGAGAGCCTCTCTCTGAATACATCATTTTAAAAACATGAAATAAAAGTGTATTTCATTTTTATATGAAAATTTCATACAACAAATGTTACAAATGTTATAATTATTGGTAGTGTATGGGACAATTGAGAAATAAGAGAAACTAAAACTGTTAACTGATTTTAGCACTTTGTTGTATGTGCTGCAGAACATTTTAGCACTTTTATTTTTGCAATCTAGCACTTTTCCTCTTATATCTTATGGCAACACTGCCCGCAGACAATCGTAGCAACGTCGTGCTGATCTTTTTTTTTGTGATTTTAAGTTTAAATTGGGAAAATAATCGTTACTTGCGGTCCCTGGTAAATACCGATTTTTCGTACTCGTTCGCACTTATCAACATTTAACTAAGTGGAATATTAACCGATTTTAAATTTATAAATGGATTTATATAGAAGAGACTTGGACCTTTTGAAATGTAAATTATATTTCAGTAAATTTCAGATATACGTGAGTATTTTTTTTTTGACCAATTTTATTTTTTCTGACTTGAATTTTTTTTCCATTGTGCACAATATTTTTGTATAAAAACCGTACTATTTATTACCGTACTTATAAAACATAATTGATAACGAGTAAAACTCCGATACATATTGACAGTTATTAAATATTTTATTTGTAGACCCGTTTTTACCCGTAACTCATGATTTGGAGATGTTTGGAAATTTTCAAAGAATTATTGTTATTATACTCGACAATGCCTACCAGAAAAATAGTAACACACATCTGTTATTTCGGCATGACTCATTTTTGTCACACAGTGTTATAAAGGTTTTATAAAGGATTTTTAAAACAAATTTCCATAAAAAAATTAGCTTATTAAGCCTGCATAAAGCCTTAATAATGTTTATAAATAAGGCTGTAAATAATTTCCAATAAATTAAGTACCAATGTAATGAGCCACAATAAAAATTTAATAGATCTTAAATCGAATAACTGAAAAGATAAATAAAATAACTTCAGCCTTTGTCTGTCAGTAAATTTTCATTAATTTAATAAGCGGGCTTGAAACCTTGGTGTCAAATTTCGGTATGTTATTTCAAAGCAATTCAATAGAATTTAAATGGAAACGTTTTAGAATTTCGCTCGACATCGAATGTCGTAATTTGCTCACTGGTCAGAAATTTATTATGCATTTGATCAAGATTAAATAAATTATTTCCGAACAAATATTGCTAAACTTCATGATATTGTATCGAGCTTTCAAATATATTTCGATAATAAAAGTAAATAGGTATGTAAGTATTTAGTAGTTTATATTTTATTTTGTAATGCTAAAAAACTTAATTGCTTTAATCTAAATGTTTCATAGCAAAAATATAATAAATACCTACTAGTTTATTTATTATTGCTTGTTTATTATTCATACATACTTATTTTTCTACCAGTGACTCATTTTATAACTTGGCCATTGAAAAAATAAAGTGTAAATTTTTCCTTATTTTACGCTTAGCAACAACAAATTGTCTGCCTTACTAAAATTTGTAAAAAAAACAAAGCAAAACGATGTGTGTTGTGCTGCTTTGGCGAAATAAAAAAAATTCAAAATAAAAATCAATAACTAAATAAAATAATAATGGCTTACTCATTTTGAAACCTGAAACAAAACATATCTACATACTTAACGTATTTAGCAAGTGAAACAAAAAGCAGACGCAGAGTCACGTGCATTGTTGTTGATTTGAATGACGAAAACAAGTTAAGCTAAAACATAAACTACCAGTTTGTTATGGAAATCTCTAAATACATATTTTGTTTTGTTAAAGAAATAAGAAGCGAAACCAATATCAAAATAAAAAATGAGATCATTGATAAACTCGATTCTTTTAATCTTAAACTAGGTACTTAACATATTTTGTTTTTATAAGACGTCACACCTGGCCTTTCACAAACAAAATTCCTGTTCGTTTGTTTATTAATTTTTTGAGTGGAATTTAAACTTTACTTGCTCAGGTCTTAAATGAAAAATAAAAATATGAGAACTTTTGATTTAAACTTTCATATTTCCGGTTGATTATCGTGTAGACAGGCGGGTCGTTCAGGGTCGTTTTCATTAACCCTAGAAAGTCATATGTATATACAATTTTGTTTTGTGCAACGAAAATTTATTTAAAATACCATAAAGAACCCAGTAAAAAAAGAGACTCCAAAAAAGTCATGAAAATGTAGAGTTTACGATGCGAAAGTAGTGCAAATTTTTATCCGATCTAATGATTTTTACATAGGGTTGTCATTGCAAGAAGTTCTCTTTTTCGATGCCTGGTCACTGAATTGGAAGCGATATTAAGAAAAATTCCCTTTTTTGTGTTCTATGATAAAATTTTTATCTAGGAAAAATGGTAAATAGTTGCCTTTTTTAACAATTCGTTTCTTTTTATACGAATTTAAGCCCGAAACAGTGTTTTCATGTAAATTTAAGCAAATAACTTTTAAATTTTAGACTAAAAATAGTTCATAAATTTCTTTAAAAAAATAATTTTTTTTTTAAATTCTGGTGAGTATTTTCTAACACTATGGAGGAGTTACAAGGTTTTGTGTGACTAAAATAAGCTTCTACATGGTTTTTTGCTCACTCTCGGCAAATTAAAAATATCGATTTTTTGGAAACAATGAAAATGTACTTCCGCTAGAATGACTTCCATTTTTTTTTCACTGGGAACTAATTTTTAAAAACAAAACAAAAGAAGCATTGCCATATTTTCTTATTGATAGTTAACAATTTTTTAAGAACAAAATTTACTTTCAAACAATAGTTTTAGGGTATAGTTTTGTAAAACTTAACGCTTAGCGTTAACAAATTTTGTATATCAGTGCTGGAGGTTAGGGTTGTTATCGCTCAATTTATAAAAAGAGGACAGCAGATACAAAAAACCCGGAAATTTGTTAAAAAAAAGTAGTACTTAAAAATAAAACGAAATTGATTTGATTCCAATAATATTACTATCACTAAAATCTTAAATACATATCGATGGTGTTGTGTAAAAAGGGTCAATCACGCACCATTTTACATTGAATATTGGATCTTTTTACCCAACACCATCAAAATGTTTAAATTAAATTGTAATAATTGCCAGTGCTGTGCTCAAGGCCTATTTATCAGGTCAGTGCAACCGTCCGGATGATATTCTGTGTTTTTTGCGTTTTTTAGCTGTCAAAAGTTGTTTGCACCATATACTATAGTTCATGTTTGTGTGTGTTTCTGACAACTTAAGCGCAAAGTTGTTTTTTGTATTGCTGTGTTTTTGTAGAGTTGCATGGACCTAATAAATAGGCCTTGGTTGTGCTTATCAGCTCTTTTGAGTGACCGCTCTTTTCAGCTCAGCTCACTTTACTGAAGTATTTCATTCAGTTAGCTCAGTAGCTCAGTTCATTTGTAGTGAAACATGTTTTCAAGCTTAAATAAAGAGCGAAAACCGAAGCATTAAAAGTGACAAATTTATACTGAGTGTGTTCGTGTGTGTCATACATTGCAAAACAAGGCAGATGAAGTATAAAAAAAAGATAAAAGTAAAATAGTTTAATGAGTGGAATTTGTTAATAAATATACATATCTACATATGTATGTGTGTATGTACATACATATGTATACTTTTTTTATGTATGGACTTGTGCGACACAAAAAATTTGCTGAAAAAGCACAAGACTTGTACCGAACTCTTTCATTAGGTCGTTTTAGACACAAACCCTCTTAAATTACATAGGTTTGTGTCTAAAACGACCACGTTATTTAAATGAGTTTGATTATAGGTTTGTGTCTAAAACGAGCTACTGAAAGTGTTCGATACAAATGTAGAAACCACTCAGTACTGAGCTGATAGCGCTCAGTGAATTGAACGGCTCACACACAGCGCTCAGTTAAGTGAATCGTTCAATTGAACTAGTTCGTTCATGAGCTATACAACTGTAATAATTGCACATATAAACGTAGAGAAATAGCACTTCAAATATCATTTTAAATGTTGGAAGAATTTTTTTTACAATTAAAGTTCTGTCGCTTGTTCTTATCAAGAAAGGTTTATAGCCGAAGAATTCATTAAAAAGTAGTTTTTCATTAACTGATTACCCAAAACTATTTACCTCCTTACGAAAAAATTTTACCAATGTACTTTAAAACCTTGGTTTCTATTACATTTCAAGCACACATTATTTTTTACATGTGGGGGTTTAAGTGCAGCCGATTATAAATCTAATATTTCTAACGGTAGGATCACCGACTTTAAATAAACTTTCATTGCTTAGTTAAAATGTCTTATTTAAATATAAAATAAAAATTTTTTTAAACGAAATATTTGAAAGAATTCCAATTCATTACACATATAAAAATGATTTGGGCGTGTTCTGATCTCCTGTATTTTCCAACAATTATCCTATCCAAGTTATTATAGGTATCATAATCACTAAAATCTTCGTCGTCATAAGAAACATTTTATTTATGTACGAAAATTGTTTTTTTTCAATTGCGTAATATTTATTTTATACATACATATGTGTGTATGTATATTTATCATTTGAAAGTTCTAACTTGAGCTAAAACGAGATTATAAACTAGGTAATCTTTACCTGAAAAACAATATTTTAAGTTTAAACTACAGTTAACTGACAAGTAGAGTTTATCTTTATGTTAAAAACTAGCTCTAAGAGTTTAAAACTAGTATTTTGTATGGTAATACTGGTTTTAATTTCGTAAAGTATACTTTGTTTATGACTATGAGTATGTGCCATTATCTTTATTTGAAAAACAGCATTTTAAATTTAAACTACAGTTATCTGACAAGTAGAGTTAATCTTTATGCTAAACACTAACTAGCTCTCAATAAATAAAAGAGCTTTGATTTTTTTTCGGATTTATGAAAAACGTATGCAAGTTGAAGAAACGAAACAAAAGAATTGAAAAATGTGAAAATTTTCACTTTGGAACAAATTCTGTGAGACACCTGAATGATTCCTTGAATGATTGCTTCATTATTGATAATTCTGAAGAAGGCATTTATGTATGACACAAAAAAGATGGAGAATACCAAATTTTAGTTGGATGTTGCAAAACTTTTTACCAATAGCAAATTTAGCAGTCGCGTCATGGTTTATAGTGAAAAAATTTCTTTGAATTGTGGTACTTATTTCAAAAATTTTTAGATCCACATAACCAATACCATTTTAAAGAAAGAACAATTTCACAACAAGAACTTCAAATCGGCTGTTGTTGATGTGAAAACAATTAATTTTAAAACCTAAAGCAATAAAATTAAAAAGCAACAATAGACAAGTTTAGAACTAAGTTGTGTATGTGTTAGTGCGCGTTTTTTTTAGTGTAAACAAAAATATTTTAATTTAATTTAACCCATTGTTAGCCTTACTTACACTACAATAAAGTCCCCCATTTATACCCATTATGAAAATTTTGTTACTCAATTTTAGAGTTTGAGAATGCGAGAGGAAAGAAAAATGGGAGAGGTTACGGAATAAAATCAAATTTGTCTTTTTGAAAAAGAAGAAGAAACAGGTATTGATTAAGTGGACTCGAATGCAATTTCACACTTGGAATTTGTAAAATTAGTGTATTTTTATACACACTACAACAATTAACACTAAAATGTAAAAAATTTAAATTAAAGGGTATTCCATCAGTTAATGTAATATTGACTATGTACATAATTTTGTCAACTTGCTGTATCTTGGAAACTGCAAGAGGAAAGAAACTCATGAAATTTTCAAAAACGCTGAAACTAAAAATTACCCAAAATTTTAAAATCGCCAAACCGAAAAAAGTCTCCAAACCGAGAAAAAATTACCAAAAAAAAAAAATAAAACTAAAATAAATCTCCAAAAATCGAATAAATCACCAAAATGAAAACAAACGCCAAAATGAAAAAAATCGCCAAAATGAAAAAATCGCCAAAATAAAAAAAAATCGCCAAAGTGAAAAAAACGCCAAAAACCGAAAATATCGCCAAAACGAGAAAAAAGCGCTGACCTAAAAATAACGCCAAAACTAAAAAACGTTCAAAACCGAAAAAATCCTAAAAAAGAAAAAATGTCAAAACTATATTAGGTATATAGGCTAAAGTTCATGTAGTATTAAATATCTAGTGTCCGTACGGAACTCGTCGTGCGAGAGTCAAAGTCGTACTTTACTATTCTAAGAATAGTATTGTTCCTATACACATATGTACATACATGCATACATATGTATATCAGAGCTGCCCACAGAGAGAGAACCAAGAGAAATGTATATGTATGTATGTGTATTCATTTGTATAAAAAGCCGATTGATGTTCGGCACCAGCGGTGCCAACTAATTACAACCCAAACGCGTTATTTCCCTTCTCAAAACACGCTAGAACGCGCTAAGTTACAATATTGTCAACTATTTATAGCCAAAACGCGCTATTTTCTAGCGCGCTAAATTAAATTTTATTAAAAGTCGATGTATGTATCAGTAAATAAAATATTTTTAGTAACCCTTTTTCAGATTTTGCAGTATTGCTTCTTCGAAATTATATCCTAAATAACTAAAATCATTTAATACAGCATCACAATCGCCTTCCAAATAATCGAAATCCTTACGGCCCTATGTATAAGCAAAAATTGGCATGAAGTTAGCATATGTGGGAAAATTGAACATGATCTTAAAAAGTTTTGCGACGAAACTTCACATTAAAAATCATGCTAGGACTTAGAGAAGGATTAATATTAGGTAATAATACCGTTTTTAATGTCAATTTGTATTGAAGAATTTGTTAACATCTCGTTCAATTTCGTCACTTATGCTAACTTCATGCCAATTTTCGCTTTTATACATAGGGCCGTTAGTTTTTATTTTTATTTTATTTGTCAAACTTTGTAACAACATATAGGTTGTCGAATATTTTTGCGATTCAAATACTTTTTGTACTTCAGCTAGAATAGATGCTTAATAAGTTATGTAAAATTTTTGGGTCATTAATACATATTTTTAGCTGTGAAATTTCAAAAACATTTGCCATTTACAGTATTAAAATGCGTTTTTAATTCTAACCACAGTCAAAGTAATTTTATTTGCGACAGCGCTAACTTAGCGCGTTTTTATAAAAAGCCCTAAGACGAAAAAAGTGCGTTTGGCATAGTTAAAACGCGCTAAATCTAGCGCGAAACGGGCTAAATTGGCATCCCTGTTCGGCACTCTGGCGCTTCTCTGCGCAGCCTGGATGACATATATGTATGCGTGAACGTCTGCGATTGCAAATGGAGCTGCCTGCCCTAATTGGTCTTTGTTCTATAATAAATTTGAAGATTAGAATTATTACATTATATACTGAAATAATTAAGTAAAATAAAAATTAATGGGTTAAATTATTCTTTTATCTGCTATATTTTTTTGTTTTGTTTACTTGCAATATCTAGCATTAATTAATTACTACATACTCTTACTGTTAAAGCACAACAACACGTGCCTTCATTTCTAATCAGTATACTGATGTTTATAAACACACAAATTTTATTATTATATTCATACATACAGTATATATATATATATATATATATGTACATATGTATGTGCATGCATGTGTACATACTTACGTATTTACGAGTATTTTCTAATGTGAAACAGCAACTTTAAAAAATCTTATATAACCTTGGCCTTCACATATAAGGTAAATAAATATGTACGTTTTCTTAAATTTTTTTTTAATTTGACTGGATTTTATTATGTAAACGTTTTTATGGATTTTTTGCCGTTGGTTGAACCATATTTAAACTTTTCAAAATATCGAATTTTAGGAAAAATGAAAAATTAAAGTTTCGTTCTTAGGGCCAATTTCACCAACTCTATTTAAATGTCAATTCATGTTTAAATGTAGATTTTCATGAATTTTTGTATGGAAAAATTACTTTTAAATATGAATTGATATCTAAATAAGTTGGTGAAATTGGCTCTTAGAGCCATAACAATTGTAGACAATGTATATAAAATTTAGTAGTGAACTGAATTAAAAAAAATCAGTTATGTACATACGTAGTTCGGTTATTTAAACCAGCGTCGATATATTTGTATGCAATAAATACAGCTGTAGTCAACATAATAGCATCATGGAACTTTTTTTTATTAAATCCACTTACATCTCTTAAGAGGATTATTTATGTGATTTTACTAAAAATTCTGCTTTAAAATTGCATTAGCGTCCACATGAAATTCTAGTTTTGCAATTGTTTTACACAACAAATTACTCTGAAATATTGACAATTCCATTAACTTTTAATTAGACATATCTTCCCCATATTTATGTACAGTATGTCAAATAATTGTTTTTACATAGTTAAAATCGTTGTAAATTTTGACTTTTATCGTAAATATTTTTCTCCCTTTTTGCATTATGAAATTTTTTTGTAGTTGACTTCATTTTATATACATTTAAGTGCACATATAGTCGTAAGTTATAAGCAAAATTAAGAATGAGAGCATAAAAATTACATGAAAACCAAAAAAACTCAAAAATTTCTTTGTCAAGAAAATGTTTTTACATCCTTGTATTATATAGTAAGCAAATGGGAAAGATTTTAAGGTGTACAAAAATGAATATTGTTTTTGGCCGCCATTGGCATCAAATAGGCCTGTAAGACGACTTCTCGTAAAAAATTTTTTTTCCATATATACCGCTGAAATTTCTCACTTTCCCCTGGTATTACTGTTCTTAACTCCATTTAGTTCTTGAAATATAATTTGGAAACACTATTTTTCAGTTAAACCCATAAATTTTGAATAGGATATAGATCTGGACCTTGACATGGAGTATCCACAACTTTAGGGCAATTGAAAAGACACCATGTTCTTATGTAAAAACAATTACTTGACATACTGTATATAAAAAATGTGTTTGAAATCCATTTTAAGAAACTTTTGTATGAACAAATTTTATATAAAATACATTTAAAACTCATTTTAAATTTTATGAATATGGGGGCTTGTGTTTTTCATTCACAACTGAAGAAATAAAATAAAACAAGTAGGTGTGTAGTAATTAAAAAAATCAAAAAAACCCGACTGCGACCAACTTTGAACCGTTAAATATCCTAAATGGTTATTCGAAATGAGAAAGTATTAATGAAACCTAAGGATGATTTTAAAATACCTGTAGAATATAGTTCGCCGAATTTTTATTTTTTTTCGTATTTACTATGGTAATCAAACGGTTAACCGTTAACCGTTAATCGGTTAACCGGTTAATTAATGCCCAATTAACTGATCGGTTAATTTAAAATGGGCTTTTTTCGATTAACAGTTAAACCGGTTAATTTCAGTCGATTAACCGATTAACCGACGTGACATTTTTTTCATATTTTCTAGTATTACAGCTTATTTTTTGTGTGAATAATTATTTGTTTCATCTCATTACAAAATTAATTATTATTATTAAAATTAATTATTATTATTAAAATTAATTATTCATACAAAGAAGTATGTTCAGTGATCCTAAATTAAGTAAAACTTGAAAATCTTTGGACATGGCTATAAAAGAGTTTACTAGAGTCTCTGGTACTCTAACTAGAGTGAATTATTAAGTTTTTATTTAATAATTTAATAAAAGCCAATAGTACTGTTGCCAACAATTTAATTAAGGATTAGATTTAATGAGAGACAGTACGAAAACGAAAGCTGAGAAATTCAGAAATGAACTTTTTTTGCAGAATATTCGTCGCTGAGCTCTGTCATTATGAGTCAGATGATGACCCGCCAACAAAAGAAACTATCGATAGTAAAACAAGAAATGTTCTAACAAAATTAACAGAATTGGTTTATGAACTATTATGTGTGTTTTTGGTTTTACTAATAAACTCAAATTCATAAATAATTTATGCACTTTTATTTGTTGCAAACACTTGATTTATGGAAAAACTTTATTAATCGGTTAACCGGTTAATGCCGAAATGAAACGATTATTAACCGATTAAGCAAAAACCTCGATTAATTAATCGATCGATTAACCGATTAAAGCAAAACCCCGATTAATTGAATACCCTAGTATTTACACACACTTACATATGTATGTACACATGCATATCTGAAACAACAAAATTTTTCCAGGGGCACAATTCCAACTACATAATAGCAAGTAATAGGGAAATCAAAAAATTCTAATTGGAAACGAGAGAAATTTCTCACGAAACTTTATTCATAATTGCTCTGTATATAAAAAAGATTGTGAACCGTTTTTTAAGTATAGATCACTTTAAAGTTGACGTTATGCCAAGAATCTGTCACGTTTTATTAAAAAAATATCTAATACTATTTTTTTATAAATTCCACTCCATGCGGAAAAAATTATTATTTATCTGTAAACAGTAAGAGCCAGTTTACACTATGTAAGTGTTATTGCTAAGCTGATTAGTTTGTAGGAGAGAGAATGAGAGCGACGAGTGGAAAAGAAACGAGTACTCAGCATAATGTAAAGCAGCGTTGTCCACAAAGAGAAACAGATTCAAAATGTGTGTGTAGTTGTGAGTGCACTGCGAGAAATTTGCTGGTAAATGTATTGAATAATGTTTTTGTATACAAAATTTTTTATGTGTAATTAATAACATGAACTATGTTTAATTAATAAGCTTACCTCTGTCCTCCCCTGACAAACTACACATTTCTAAATGACGACTTTCATAATGACGCTTAAAACTGTATGCACTTATTCTTTTTAATTTTTGATTGCATACAAGGCACTCAGCTTCATTAAATATGTTTAGTGAAAATAAAAAATTTTTCTTATAATATACCTTCCACATTTCAAAATAATAAAAAATGGTTAATATGTAAACATAAAATTATTCCAAGTGTATTCAAATGTCGGAAAAAAAATCATAAAAATACTCAGTTGTTCTTCTCTTTTTCTCTAACTTGTAATCTCAACTGTGTATTTTGTTGTTGTATCATAACAAATCAAGCGACATCAACCTTCTTGCTTAAAAGTTGGCATACAACTGAATAAAATTATAACTTTTGTACTCTTTGCAGTGCGCTTCCTCAACATTCCTGTTGTGTATGTGTAAATCGCGAAAATTGTTCGGCCCCCGGGGGCATTGAGTGCGCATCATTGATGTAAAGTTAAAAAAAAGCACACATGCATACACAAAACTATGCATAAAAAATGTGAGCTGAAATATATGACTTGCATTGTGTGAACGCCGATGAAAGTTCAAAGAAGAAAAAGTGATAAGCTTAGCAATAAGACTTGACTAGTGGGAACTGGGACTAAGCAATATTTTTTCAATGAACTTTATCATTTAAAAAATATACTCCTGTTTTCTTGAGTCTACCTGTTATCATTTAGCTTAAATGCTGTTGACTTTGACACATAGAAAAAAGAACAATATAAAAAGAGCTGGTAGGTAAACATTAATGAAGTAGCGGACACAGATAGCGCAGAAAACTTATTGTTAAAGTTATTTTCCACTGCACATCACGTCACAGAAGACGATAAATATTTGCGTTGGTTTATTTTATAAAAATTCAGTTATATGTATATGAGTGTGTATATATAAAAATTATGCTATCTTGCATGAGTATTTTGCTCTTCAAAAAATATATTCCTACGTCACAGTTCTAATAGAATATATTTATTTTCTTATAAATACATACTACAAGCAAATGTATAAGTATACCATCTCCGCTTATTCTAACGTGTTAAACTAATCATTTTCAAATTTTATTTTCAGTAAATGATGGTCGTACTGCAGCTGTGCCTCAATATCGAGGTTTGGGCAGTGCGTTCACCACTATTTTCCGTCAAGAGGGATTACGAGGTCTTTATAAAGGTGTAACACCTAATGTTTGTGGTTCCGGTTCATCCTGGGGTCTGTACTTTATGTTGTAAGTATTAAATTACTATAAAATTTTATTCGAAAACAGTGTTAATTGGAAATTATTATAATCTTTCTTTGCTTTAGTTACAATACCATTAAGACTTTTATTCAAGGTGGCAATACCACCTTGCCATTGGGTCCCGCTATGCATATGGTAGCAGCTGCACAATCCGGAGCATTAACTTTAGTCTTAACAAATCCTATTTGGGTGGTTAAGACACGTTTATGTCTACAATATGGGTCTGAAGGCAAGAGCGCAGAATATCGTGGAATGGTACATGCGCTGGCGCAGATTTATAAAGAAGAAGGCATTAGAGGCTTATATAAGGTGAATAATAGAGAATATAGACATACATTTATATTTATATATATTTAATATATTAATTTTTTTTCTTCTAAAGGGTTTCGTTCCTGGTATGCTTGGTGTTTCTCATGGTGCCATACAATTTATGACATATGAAGAAATGAAAAATTGCTATAATGAATATCGGAAGTTACCAATCGATACGAAATTGGTAAGTACATGGTTTTTTGATTTAAATTGGTAAATTATAAAATATGGGAAAACTATAGAAACGGGAAGGAAAAACATGAAATATGGCATGTGATCAGCTGTTAATTTATACCTTATATAAATTGCATTGGTATTTTACGTTTTTTTATTTTCTTTAGCATTATAAAAAAAAAATATATTCAAAAGCAATGTAGTGCGCTAGTGAAACATTCAGCCCATTCAGAAATATTCCGTCGGAATTAATTTCTCACATAAAATAATTTTCTCGAAAATAAATTCCTCCAATCATAAATTCATTTGGAACAAAAAAGAGCAATATGTCGCATCACCGCAGTACGAAGGTTGTTGTTTTGCTTTCTTTTGTGACATTTTGTTTGTCATTATTTTTTGAGTGAGAGAGTAAACAAAACTAGATATTAAGCATCTGCATGAATGTTTTGATTTTCTGTCTATTGAGAAGGAAGCGAAAACAGAACTCTAATTGAGAATACATCTAACGAACGAAACGAATATTTACTCTATTCGCTAGGAGGCAATCAATCGAAACGAAACGAAACACACATGGAAACATGAGAGAATAGAGACATGAGAGTAATGAAGCATGAGAGTTCGAATAGAATAGTACATCAATCTAGTTGTCGTTTGTTTCGTTCAAAAAAAGCGAAGTCTTTGCCAGAATGACAAACGAAACACACATTTACTCTCATCTTTCCAAATTATTATGGAAACATTCGAATGTTTCGTTTTAAAAAGCGAATCAAAGGAAACATGCACATCTGTTTGGAAGTAAATGCGGTAGTTTGTTGTCATCGTTTCTGAAAGAAGGATACTCAAAAAATGGATTGCCAGGACGTAAGTGAAGCTTGTAAATACATATGTAGGCGTTATACTATTTTAAAATGTTTTTAACTCAAAATATAGGTTTTATAATCAAATTAAATAAAAATTTTTGATTTGATTCATATGTGCATTGGCTATTTTCCAATTTTACTGAAACAACAATTTTCTATGTCTGTCAAAAAAATTAATGTAATTAAACTTGTTTAACGCTGAACTATAATAACAAAGTATGAAAGCATCAAAAATCTGAAAAAACAACTTCTAAAAAAGTCAGGTACTGCAATAACAAACAAAGTGAACGCAGGTGTTTTACTCACTTGTTGTGACACTTTTATCCCGTTATCTCAACAATGAAAAGGAATTTGAATTTTTTTTTTGGTTTTTTGTAACAAAGGAAGTAAGCAATAAATGCATGAAAAAAATTTTATTTCAATTGCATACTTATGTTGCATTTTTGTACCTGTAAATGAAATAAATAAGCCAACCCTTTCTATTGCTCCTTTCATGATGAAATTTTTGCTCGAACTTCAGCGTACTGAAACGCTTACAGACACACATACAATACACTTGTTTATACACACACATAGCCCATAAAGTCTGCGTTCATAAAGTAAATTTTTATTACAGGTACAAAAATGCAACATACTTCAACTTACTTCCTTTGTTACAAAAAACCAAAAAAAAATTCAAATTCCTTTTCATTGTTGAGATAACGGGATAAAAGTGTCACAACAAGTGAGTAAAACACCTGCGTTCACTTTGTTTGTTATTGCAGTACCTGACTTTTTTAGAAGTTGTTTTTTCAGATTTTTGCTGCTTTCATACTTTGTTATTATAGTTCAGCGTTAAACAAGTTTAATTACATTAATTTTTTTGACAGACATAGAAAATTGTTGTTTCAGTAAAATTGGAAAATAGCCAATGCACATATGAATCAAATCAAAAATTTTCATTTAATTTGATTATAAAACCTATATTTTGAGTTAAAAACATTTTAAAATAGTATAACGCCTACATATGTATTTACAAGCTTCACTTACGTCCTGGCAATCCATTTTTTGAGTATCCTTCTTTCAGAAACGATGACAACAAACTACCGCATTTACTTCCAAACAGATGTGCATGTTTCCTTTGATTCGCTTTTTAAAACGAAACATTCGAATGTTTCCATAATAATTTGGAAAGATGAGAGTAAATGTGTGTTTCGTTTGTCATTCTGGCAAAGACATCTATGTTTCGTTTGCTTCGCTTTTTTTGAACGAAACAAACGACAACTAGATTGATGTACTATTCTATTCGAACTCTCATGCTTTGTTACTCTCATGTCTCTATTCTCTCATGTTTCCATTCTCTCATGTTTCCATTCTCTAACAGCAACACCCATTTTTTCAGTTGCATTGCTCGTTTCGCTTTTACAAATGAGAATAGGAAGACTGTTTGAAAATTTGAGAATGTGTTGAACAGCGTTTCAATCATACTTGTGCAGATCATTACTAGATATACCAACGGACGACACATTCGTCCGTATTCTAGAATCTAAATGTAAATAATTTGATTAATATTCAAAGAAAATTTATCTAAACGTCATAAAAAATGCATTAAAACACAGCCACCCACATTCTTACATACATATGCATAATTAAATAATGCATGAAATTAAAAACACAAACGAAATCCCTTGTTTTGTTTCTTGTTTACTTGTAAGCTAATAAATGCATGTGTAATATGTGTGCATGTAGTAGTAGCAACTTTAAACGCGGGTAAGGTAAATTGTTTGACACAAATTGCAGAAGAGACTGTCGGGATTAACATAGGCACATATATTTCTTTTAGAATTTTAAAAATTTAATTTTTTGAGATATAGTTCCCCAAACTTCAAATCATGTGACAGTGATCTTTGACCTTTCAGAAAACAATTTAAATTAAATGCTGTTTTAAAGCTATTCTCAATACCTATTAAATGGAACCAATTTCGACCCTGTATCTTAAAAAGTTTTGAAGATATGAGCTATAGTGGCAGACCACTTATATGCATTTTTAATGAATTCCCTACTTTTGGAAGCGCCATATTTCGGAAACCACAAAGCTAGATACTCAAAATTTTCGAATTTATATTATTTTAGTACTATAGAACAGTTTTTGTACAATTCTAAGAGGGTAAGATAAAAAATTGTTTTTTTTCCGTTGAGTTAAAATGGAATTACCCATAACAAAAATTAAACCATAACCAGACCTCAAGCTGAACGAAAAAAATAATAATTAGTAAAATAAAGGTCTACGATATACACAATAAAATAAAAATTAAAAATTTTAAAAATCCCTGATATACACTCCTTTAACATAGGATAGCCTCACATATAAATTTTTAGAAATTTTAAAAATGTTTCACTTATTTTTTAATGTTTTATTAGCTGACGAAAGAACCAATTATAAAAGTTACAAGTTAACGTAATTTTTAGGTGATTTCGCAAACGTTATTAAAAATAGTTGATTTTTATTGTTAACTTAAATTAGCCTCACCTCACTAAAAATTAATAAAACGAAAATTTAATGTTTAGTTTTAACTTTTTTTTTATTAATATTTAAATTTTTATAGTTGTTTTACAACATTTAATATTTTGTATGTCCTCCCTTCCTTGAAATAACGTTGAAAATTCGGGTTTGCATTGAGTCTTACAGAGATGTTAAGTAATTTAATGAAATTTCACTCCAACCCGATTTTATAGCTTGTTTTAGCTCCTCTTTTGTGCTGAATTGCCTTCCTTCTTCATAAACTTTACGTGTTAGCCATCCCCAAACATTTTCAGGAGAATATGGTGGCCATGATAATATTTCAACTTCCTGCTCCTGAAGCCAGCTTTTTACAATGCGAGCAGTATGGATGGGATGGGAGCGTTGTCGTGTTTAAAAATGAAAGAACGGCGCACAGTGGCTGAAAATCGTTTTTCATTGGCCAAAATTCTGTAACTTTTGAACTGATCAAAATATTGAAGTAATTTTTATTTAAGTGGATAGATATTTAGTTCAGTTTGACTCAGTTTTAATTACATTAAAATTGATTGAGGACTTTTTAAGGAATTCTAGCTCAAAGTTGAACTTTTGAATTTTTTTAACTTTTAGAGTGAAATATGGGTTTATTATTTTTTTATTTATTAAAAAATTTAATATATGGAAATTAGTAATAATTATAAATATGTTTTGTAATAATGGAATTTATTTAATGTTACACTCAAAAAAAATTTTACACAAAAAAAAAATAGTAAAATCAACGATTTTGCTATTATTACAGAAAAATTAAAAATTTTTTGCTGTCTAATTTGCAATTTTGTTTACACTCAAAGAATAGTTACACTTAAAAAAAAACTTTAATAATATTATCTAAAAAATATTGCTATTACTACAGAAAAATTTATTATTTTTTGCTGTCAAATTTGATCATTTTAAAAAACATATTAAAAATAAAAACTGCAATAAATTTTAATAGCATTTGTAACAATGGTAGGTTCTGTTTATTATTATTTTTTACTAATAGTATGCTTTTCGTACCTTAAATAACAATGAAAGGCAATTATGATTATTATTCATTTGACTCAAATATTGATTGTAAATATTCCATATTTTGTTCTGTGCTATTTCTGTTCTTTAGTAGTTTTTTGGCTTCTTCATCTAAATCCCGATGTTCCACTTTCCATTGATTTCGAATACTGGAGATGAACGGATCTGACGTTGCCAATAATATATTAAATAGATCTTCATTTGTTGAATTTCGTGAAATTTTTCTAGTATTGTGCTCTCTATAAAATCTGTAATCCTTGTTTCTTTTTTCCTGAGCCTCCTCTGATAGATCTCCAAGTGGCACCAAATGATATTTAATGATATCTTCTCCATGATAAAGGATTTTATGAACTGTTGCAGACATATTTCTCCATGGGTAGTTGGTTGTATATATTTTTGCAGTTTCCTTAGCATAATCTCCAAATTTTCTAGAGTCAATTTCTTCATTGCACGCAAGTACTTCTAGGATTATTTTAAACCTGAAAATAAGGTTTAAATCCACTCCTGTTATTTCAGATGCTGTTTCTGGATCTGAAAAGAATCTTCTTGCGGTATTGCCATCATTTGTATTGCCTGACCCTTGTTTTGGCTGATCTATAATCAATCCTAATTTGCGATATTCATCTAGAACATGTTTCTTTTTTGAACTTCTTAACTCTTTGTTGGTTTCGTTGTTTCTTATTGATCCTGAAGACCCGAAATCCAAATCATAACTGATTTTTAGTATGTGTTCCATAAGTCGTATTCTTGCATGTAGTGGTGATAATCCAAATTCATATGCATCGGTATTATCTAATGATTTTGTCGGGACTTGGTTTAATTGGGTTGATGTTGCTTGGCATATAATGCAGCTGGATGCAGCCTTCGTGTTAGTCAAAGCCTGACCTACTTTTCCATCTATCATTGTCAGCACTAATTGGTAGCTTACTTCAGTTTGCTGCCCACCTAACTGTAATTGTAATGGCTGTAGTGTTGCAATTTGGGCCTTGATATCACTAACTTCTTTGTTAATGGCATCATGAGTTTCTTTTTTGAATTCAAATTTAATTGGCCTGCAGTATTTCGTAGAAGATGGTGTCTCATTTTTCCAAATATCCATTGTTTGCGTTGTACTAGTCGAAGGCTCTGAATCTTCCAAAATCTTTTTCAATCGCAATGGTACAAATGATACCATGAACATATCTGAGTCCGAAATATTTTCACATACAGCTTGTTTGTATTGTTTTTGTCCCGAGGAACCATCACATCCCCATTTACAAAAAAGAATTAACTTTGTGTTTCCATATTTCTTTAACTCATTTCCTGTTATTGATTGTAGCAAGCGTTCGGCTGTGTGATCAAGTAGAGATTGTAGTTGTACCTCTGCCGAAATTGGTGTGATTGTAATAGTGTCCTTTGATGGCAAACAGTCTATTTTAGCAGCGGTTATGTAATGATATGCTGGATACATATTTGACCCTTTTTCAATCGCACGCAGTCTGAGCTTAATATATTGCTGTTTTGTTAATTTCAAATCCAGAAATAATGCTAATGCCTCCTCTTTTGTGTACTGTATTGCATCACTCGGAGTTGGTATACTTTTAAGAATCCGTTTTGTTCTCACTGGACTAGCTTTAACAACTTTTTCAATGATATCCACTTTTGATAATTGGTTCTGTGATCGTAATTGATGTAGGAAAGATTCTTTTATATTTGTACAACCAATTGCATCGTTAAAATCTTTAAGTTTCCGCCTCTTAGATCTATCACTGCAGTTGCTCATTAATGATTTGCGTTGTCTTCCAGCCTTATCTTGCTTTGCTGTTTCTGCAGCGACAGTAAGTTGGCCTTCTAACCAGTTTGCACTTTTTATATAAAAGTTTTGTTTACTGTAGCTAACTTCTTTGTAGCGTTTTTTTAGTGCTTTGACGAAATTAGATAATTGCTCTTGCATTTCGGTGCTACACGAATTTAAGTTTAATTTTATTTTAACGTAACTAAGAACATCTTCCTGGTTTTTGTTTCTAAAATACTCTTCGGCCAGTTCTTTATAACTGAAGCTCTCCATATTTATCTGAATATTTTTATTTGTTATATTTTATCCGTACAATTAAAGGATTAACTTATTACTGAGTAATCCCTTATGGAATCCGTAGTTTTATACATTTTTAGATACATGTTATTCACACATTGATCTTCAATTTCATAGCAGGTAGTGCTTAAATTGAACAAAACTGCACATGTTATTCAGACCTTAATATCAGGTAAAACTGATTAGTATCTCGCCAATATGGGGTTGTTTTTTATCTTTAGTGGTTTAATGTCGCCATTATTGTTATAAAAATGTTTATGACTTTGGTTGACCCTAACATTTGATAACAGGTAAATTCAGAAAGAGATCATATGTTTACTGTAGAACCTATTGTGATAATTTTATGACTTATTTTTTGCTGATCAAAACAAAGCCATTAAACCCTTTCGCAGATATTATATTTAATTTTTTCGTTTTACGTAGTCTAAAGTAAAAAAAACAAACTTTTAGGTAAAAAAGTGAAAATTTAAGACACTATTGTATACGAGTACTTATAGGGCTGTTTAAATTAATTTGAATTTTTTTTAGAGTAATTTCATTAAAATGAAAAAAGTGTTCTACCCACGGGTCGTCACGGGTGCAAAAGTATATATAGCGTTAAAAAGGACACTTTCACCTTTCTCCTGGTGGTATACGTTTCTTGTTCCCTTTTGTTCCCTAGAAGTTCTATTCCACTAAAATTTAAATTTGAGAAAAATATAGTAGTTTCATAAATATTTCATAACGCCCGTAATATTAAACGCTAGAGCTGTGACCACTTACAACAACTAAAGACTATAGTCCTACCAACATTATAAAAAAGACCGCAGGCCGTTATCGATGATAGCTTGCGAGTAGTAACCATTTATTTTTGATAAAAAACAAAAGAAAAACACCTTTTTCTGAAATTAAAAAAACGGTTGAGTTTGACAGCATGCCACGCCCACAATTATCAATAGTTTAACCTAAGTTTTTGGCTACCTTAATCTGGATATATTAGCTACAAAAAGGCGTAAAAATTTTAAAAATCGGTGACAAAAAAAAATTAGACTTTTGGCCAATGAAAAACGATTTTCAGCCACTGTGCGGCGGCCAAAATATCCCTAAACTCCACAAACGCAGTTTGAAGCAAGTTTTTGTAACCATCTCCAGTCATTCGCTCATTTACAAAATACGTTATAGCGCCCCAGACCATTACGCCACCCTCTCTGCTATGGTGACGACTTAAAATCTTTTCCTCTTTCCTTCTAGATATAGTGGGAATAATAATTATATCCATCTAGGCCATCAATATTAAGACGTTTTTCGTCTGAAAAAATTATTCTTTCCGAGTCGTTCTCTTGATGACCTTTTTGAACTACCCACGACATGTGGTCTTTTGCAAATTTTAATCTCTGTTACTTATGTACGTTTTTCAGTGGTGGCTTTTTTTGAAGTTTTCGACGCTTCAGGTGTTCCGAGCTTTTTATCATATTATAAATTGTAGTTTTACTCACTTGGACACCGGCAGCATCTCCGATTTTACTTAAACACATTCGAAGCAACTATTAGTATTTTGCGTTTATCCCGAGCTGAAACCTTTTTGTACGTCTTTTCTTTATACCGTTTATACCGACAGTACTCCGATGGATTCTTAATGTAATTAGAAATTTTTTACCCTATCACTTGCTATTAGTTGGAATTGTTCCCCGGGAAAAATTTCTCGCGGAATTTTATTCATAATTGCAGTTAATACCTACTTTTTTCACGGGGAGTTTTTTATTCCCGCATTTGGTAAAAAAAGGGGAAGAAGAAATTCATAATGGAAAATAGGGAAACGTTAAAAAACTCACACGGAATTGTTGTTCATGATTGGCCTGATTATATTTACAAAAATTAGCGGAATTCACGGTTTGATATGGTAGACCTTCTACGTCTTGTAGTTTTGGTAAATCTTGAGAAATTTAAAACGCTAATTAACTATGTTTACACCATCTACAATACTACAAACTGTTGTAGAAGTTGTAACTGCGTTTATTTGCAAGTGTGGAACAGCTGGGTTTTTTTTTTGGCGCCATACTGCTTTTTTGTTGTTAAAGTTAAATATTTCTTAAATTGAAAATGAAAAAACTATAAAATTTTATTCAAATATTATATTGCTAAAAAATTTCCGTATTTCTACAAGTAGGCGGAATTACGTCCATAAAAACATGTATTACGTTTTAAACACTTTGATTTAGCCAATTCTGTTGAAACGTTGGAAACGTATTAGACTTCTTTTGAGTTTCTTAAAAAAATACTTTCAACTTTCACCGCATTTGTTACTAATATATGTACATATATACATCTACATATATATGTATATTTGGCAAAGATTTTAAAGACAAAATGTCATCATTCTATTTATCTTTATTAGCGTAACCTTATACAATATGTACGAATGTGTATATGTATGCTAATCAGAATTTATCGCGAGTTTTTTAAACCTTAAATTCGAACTTGAAAAGCTGAACAAAACGGTATGGGGTTAATGGCCGACATTTTAAAGAAACTTATTTTTTTGCTTCTGAAATATTTTAATAATATTAGTATACTCTTGTGCTGCATCATAAACTGTTGATTTAATGTATTAAACAAGTAGAAGTGTTTTTTTTTTCAATCATAATCATATTAGAATAATTTTGCATTTTAAAATTAAACACTTCATAGATTGTCTGGTAATACCTGCTAGTTGATAATTGAATAACAAATAAACAAAAAAATAGTATATCGTCAATGCGCGTACATAAATAAATTGTTTGCTATTTAATTTTAGAAAATTCTGGGGAATTGTTTGTTAAATTTTAACATGCAAATTTTTATATCTACAAACGAATAACAAAATGCTCTATTTGTCACAATTTGTATCATAAACGCGTTCGTAACTTAGGCTGATTGGCAGAGTGGCTAGGCTAAGATAGAAGCGATAAAATTTTGTGCTACATCATGCTAGAAGTTCTGAGGGCGAAGTGAACGCTATATTGAACAAAGCGATTTCCTTCGTTTATATATATTTTTAATATTTTATAAACGAATGTTACTGATTTCACCCTGATAACATACATACATATACTCGTATGCAATAATTCCAAAGTGGTTGGCAATTCGATTTTCAGAAATCGCCGAATTTTTCGAATTATTTAACCCTTATCGTGAACGGGTTTTCCCTCGAAATATTTTCCCTTTTCCCTAAATTGCAATCGTGAATAATTTTTCCCATGGAATCTGTTCCCTTGTTTGATTCTCCTTAGGGGACTTTTTGACTTCAAGATTAGAGATTAAATTAACCTTAATCTAATTTGAAATTTATTTGCTTGTGGTTTAGCTTGGTCTATATACGTATTTCATTGGCGCTTAAACCAAATCATCAGTAGACTTCAACCACAAATTTTGAACAGTCACAAACCTCTTACTTTATGCACAGACTTTCAAAAACTATATGAGAATTCATAGAATAATAAAATTTTTGAAAATCACAAAGACAAAATAAGTTTGGTAGGCTTTGAAACTCATACAAAACCCAGCAAATAATTTATATTCGATATGAATCTATTTTATTTTTCTACACCTTCATACAATTAGAAATCCATTGGATAACAATAAAAGTAATTACAAGGCAAAATGAAAAATAAAATCTAAAATTTAACATTTAAGAAGTTTATTATTCGACATATTGTCATAATTATATTTTAATTTGAAATTTATTTGCTTGTGGTTTAGCTTGGTCTACTGATGATTTGGTTTAAGCGCCAATGAAATACGTATATAGACCAAGCTAAACCACAAGCAAATAAATTTCAAATTAAAATATAATTATGACAATATGTCGAATAATAAACTTCTTAAATATTAACCTTAATCTTCATTTTCAATTTTTGGGTAGTCGATTATATGGGCTTACTTGCTAGTTTAAGCGGCCAATCGTGGTGGTTTAATCTTACTTTAGTATTGACAATAAGCACTTGTAAAACATGTAACTTTTTGTAAAAATTATATGCTAAAATAATTTAAAAACACTTAAATAAATATATATATTTTATATTATATATATATTTCCTTTAACATGCGCAATATTTTACTTGTAAATAATAAAATATGAGTTTCTTCTTCTTCCCACAAAAAATCAAAGTGTGTTGATAACATGTTTGACTTTTGCATAGAAATTGTTGCCACTATTTTGTTCCTCAGTATGGTAATACTACACATAACAAGAAGTTTAAACTACCACTCAAAAACATCAAACTCAATTATGCGAGATTAAGTTAATTTTCGGATTAGCTAATTAGAGAAGTAAACTAATCTTAATCCCGAACCCAAAAAGTCGCCCTTATTGTGAATGGCGTTGTCAACGTCACATCAAGACGACAGTTAAATTTTGTCACTTGTCTATATATTTTTCATATGTCTTTTTTCACTTTTCCCTTGGTTTTGTTCACTTTATTTTTGAATTGAATTGAACTGAATTAATACACTGCGTAATTTCAATAATATACTTGCGATTATATATTAAAACTTATAAATAATTATTTTTAAGACAAGATCAATTAATAATGTCCACGATTAATAACAATAATACCTTGGAACACCTTTTTTCATTAAACATGCATCTCTTTGGTTCACATGCCGGAAATTTTATGGCTGTGGTATACTAATTTTTTTTTTGCCTATATTTGTAAAACGCAACGCTTGGCGTTGATAAATTTTGAATGTATTTTGTTTTTGTAATTTAAATTTTTTCCATATAAAATTTGACAACGCTTGGCGTTGCGTTTTACAAAATTAGGCCCGAAATTTAATTTGTTTGATTTTCAATTAATTTTGAAGCTTTACAAGTCTTCTTCCCGTTTTTAACATTCACTACGCATTGATAGCAGGAACAAACGTTCCCATGAAATTCACGATTGCAAATTTCCGTTGATGAGGAATGAAAATTTCATGGGAACAAAAATTTCACATTTTATTCACGATAGGGGTGATTATATTTAATTCCCCAAAAACCGCTTGTCAATAATTTTTCTCGGTTTTTAGGGTTCCGTACACCAAAAGTGAAAAAAGGAACCCTATTGTTTTCGCTACGCTGTCCGTCTGTCCGTCACACGGTATTTTCTCAGGAACCGTAAGAGCTACGGACCTGAAATTTGGACAGAGTATGTAGAACCTTGGCTACTACAACAACAAATACATGAGAATTAGAAATTAAAGGGTGCTCCAAAACGAGCGACGAAAAATGTTAAAATCTCATGTAATATACATACAATTGTATGTACATATGTATATTGACACTTGAAATTTGTAAAATTAGTGTATTCTTATATAGACTACAACAATAAACATTAAAATATTAAAAAATTTAAATTAAAGGGTGGTCCATCAGTTAATGCCATTTTGACCATGTAATTTTGACAAATTGCTATATCTTGGAGACCGTGAGAGGTAAACTCTTGAAATTTTCAAAAACGGTAAAACTAAAAAATCCAAAAATTATAAAATCGCCAAACCGAAAAAAATCACCAAAACCTAAAAAAAATCGCCAAAAATTGAAAAAAAATCGCCAAATCGAAAAAAATCAACAAAATTAAAAAAAAAAATCTAGCACTAAAATAAATCGCCAAAACGCGAAAAATGAGCCAAAACCAAAATAATTGTTTAAGTGAAAATAAAAATCGCCAAATGAAAAGAAATCGCCAAATGTAAAAAAATCACCAAAACGAAGAAAATCGCCAAAATTTAAAATAAACGCCAAAAACCGAAAAAAATCCCCAAAACGAAAAAAAGTGCCAAAACTAAAAAAAAATTGCCAAAACCAAAAAAAAAAACACCTATATGAAAAAAACGCCAAAATTAAAAAAAATCGCCAAAATAAAAAAAAACGCCAAAATAAAAATCGCCAAAATTAAAAAACTTCAAAAACCAAAAAAAATCGCCAAAACGTGAAAAAAGTGCCAAAACTCAGAAAGCGCCAATAAATTCAAAAAACCCCCAAACTAAAAAAACGCTTAAAACCGAAAAACGAAAAAAAATGCCAAAACTATAGTTAGAGGCTAAAGTTCGTATTGAATTACATATCTCGTGACCGTACGGAACCCTTCGTGCGCGAGACAAAGTCGCACTTCACTGAATTTATTTTTTAGTACTAAGAGAAGTGGAGTGTTAGAATTATAACTTTTAGCATGAAGTGAATATACATATATTGACTTGCAAAGTCAAGCGTTTTCAGTATTTTTAAATGTAAATTGCAATGCGATGCAAATAAATATTCTTATTAAATATAATTTACAAAAATAAGTTTTATTTATTATTTCTACTTACAGGCCACATCGGAATACTTAGCTTTTGCAGCTATATCTAAACTAATAGCAGCAGCCGCTACTTACCCCTATCAAGTTGTGCGGGCGCGTCTACAAGATCATCATCACAATTATCGCGGAACTTTGGATTGTATTAAACAAACTTGGAGGTACGAACGTATGGGTGGTTTTTATAAAGGTCTCATACCATATTTAGTGCATGTAACCCCAAATATTTGTATGGTCATGCTAATATGGGAAAAATTGACCAATTAGAAATTAAAAACAAAATGAAACGTAATCAAAGTCATACATTTTATTCGCCTATTTAAATTTCTCTCTTCTATTACAAGTACATACTATATTTACATATATGGTATAATAAGAGAAACACAACAATCTTCAATGCAAACTACTTTTAATTAATGAAACGAAGCATATATATATATTTTATTTTTTTTTTTCTAAATAAACTTAAGTTTTATTCAATTAAGAAATGATAAGAGAAATCTAAAAAGAAAAATATTGAAAGAACTACAAGAAAAAAATTTAAAATAGATATTTGCAAAGAAAAAGAAAAAGTTAAGTGAAATTGAAACAAGAAACATCAAAATGACATGCTCTTGTGTACAAGAGTTAAGAAAGAAATTGTTCAACAATTTTTGTATTACTGTTATTAAATAATATAATATTAACTTTTTTAGTTTAGTTACTCAATCTCTGTTTTTTAAGTTTGTTTTTATAATTCCATGAACGTAAATTTACTAGGTTATTAATTTTTTAAATTTTTTTTAAATTACTTGCATATTATAGCCAATAAGAGTTTTGTGAAAAATAACAAAATTTTTTGCTGCTGTACTCTCTTGGATTTTATTTTCACACAATTGTGATTTGTTAAAATTAAGTCGTTTGTTTTTGAGTTATAGAAAGTGTTTAGATTATGAAATATTGTCGTAAAGCTCAATTCTTTGAACTAAAGTCAAGTATTAAAATAAAATATAAATAAAAAAACGATAGCTCTCATAATTTTAACAACTTCCTAGAGCTATTTTTTGGGCTCTAGATTATACTTATACGGCCTGGAACACGATGTCGACAAGAAATCTTCATTCGCTTACTTATATTTAAAACATAAATAATTTTTTTTTTTTCAATACAAGTTGTCGATCGAAATTTTCTTGCCGATATTGTGACCCGCCAGGCTGTAGTTTTTTGTCTAAGCAGAAAATGAATATATAATTTAATTTGAATTGAATGGTATTATCCTACAGAAAGAAAAAAAAATATTGTAATGTTATGAATACTGCCTGATTTTTATATTTTAGTAGAGAAGAAGAAAAAATTGTCTCAGCTTAATATGAGTTCCGGTCCAGACTTGCAATTTTTGTTGCAGCAACGTTTTATTTTTTAATGAAAAAGAGCGAGAGAGGCATAGAAAATGTATTTTTTTCTATTTCAAATCTCCCACATATTCAAGAATAGCTGCAATAAAAATTGCAAGTCTGCGCAGATGCTTAGCAAGTAAAAATATTGCGTATGTTTAAGGAGCTTGATATATAACATTAAGTAAAAATATTTTTTATTTGTTTGTATTTTAATCCTTATTACTTACATATTTTTTTTTGCCTAATTTACACTATGCAAGGCTTATTGCTAAGCTGATTAGTTTGTTAAGAGAGAGATACGAGGGGAAAAGAAATGTTACTGTTCCCCTCGTCTCTCTCTCTCTCTCTCCGTCAAACTAATCAGCTTAGCAATAAGACTTGCATAGTGTAAATTAGGATTTAACGGTATGTGTAAAATAAGCGAATATTGTCAGTGTTAATGTAAAATTAAGCCAGCACGATTGGCCGCTTTAACTACATATCGCTTTACTTCGTTTACTTGAACAACGTCATAACTAAAAACATTCGATTTTTGTTTTACTAATGCAAAATTAATTCCCATACTGTTATTCACGTTTAAAAATTTCATAAAAATATCTTTTTTATTCAACTCTAGGGAGAAAAATAAAATTTTCTTTTTCCATTAAGTTGTCTGTAAATGGAAAACTTTAAACCATTATTCTATAAAACTACTTTTTCTTTGTAGTTATGATGCTTTTCAAGTAAATGAGCGATATGTATATAATCGACAACTCAAAAAGATTAAAGTTAACTTAATATCTAATCTCAAAGAAGTGGCTCTTAGGGCTAACAAATCAGTGCAAAGTTTATTTTATTTAAATAAAAAAAAACAATAAATCAGTATTTAAAACATCTTTAAACGCGTAGAATTGGGCGTTTAAACTACCAATACATACACCATATGATCTTGTCACATACAGACCATATTTATATTTTGTTACTTACAGACTTCCGAGTTTTGCACCCAACTTTTTTCCAAACCTCTACTTTTTCTTCAGATCTTATTCGATAATTTTTCATACACTATTGTTCTTTTATACTTTTCTACTTCGCCAAGCATAAAATTAATTCCTGTACCCCAGCAAACTTTGACGATTTTTTATCAAAGCTATGCTCTTTATGCCACGACACAGGACCTAGGACGAGATTTTCGTAACAAAAATAATCGACACTATTACAGTTATAAATTTATTTTTGTTTTGATTTGTCTGTAGTTAAAATGCAGAGTACGAAAATAAACGAAACAAAATGTTAGATTTTGCAATGAAAACGATTGCTCAATTTATTTTTGTATTGTATTTATACATGAGCATAAATAATACATTGGCGGAATTCACGGTTGGTAAATTTAAAGCAAAGCTACAGCAATTTACCAAAGCTGCAAGACGTAACAGATCTACAAGGCCAACCGTGAATTCCGCTATTAATTTAATCGTGACATCTTTACATAATATCGTTTTATTGCTTTGTTATTTAACACATGAAATTTGTTTTATATAACTAAAGCAGCATAGCTATAATCGGGTGTCTTAAGACACCTCTCTTCTTTTTTAATTTGTTTTTTTTAGCTTCTTGCATTTTCAGCTGTTTTTTTACATTTATTCTAGTGCTTCCACAATATTATTATTTTAACTACACATAATCACCCTTAATTCCAGTTGTCTACATCGACGTCACTTTAACACAATACCAAAAAAATTGGGGTTTGTATACACGTCGTCGACAACAATTGACTCCTGTTGGCAGGTTTATGCTATTTTCTAGATTTTAGAGATCGGAAATAGATCGTCAGTAGCACAAAATTTTTCCCGAAAGCTAGTAAACAAACCCTATTTTTTTGGTATTGTGTTAAAGTGATGCCGATGTCGACAACTGGAATAAGGGTGAATATATAGTGCACTGACTTACTGCTGTTGAGTTCATTAAACTACATATAAAATTTAATTTTAGTTCTACTAAACAAACGTTTAAACTTGCACTGATTTAATAGCTCTTAGCCATTGAAACGGAATCTCGTGGTTCTGCTAAATTATTTATGCAAAGCAGGCAGCCACGTAAAATTACCCGGGGAATAGCTGCACTTATTTCACAAGTTGTTCAAAACAAGAAGCAAGATTTTTCTTTAGATTTTTTAAACTAAATCGGTAATTCATTAGTATAATTTAAAATCTAACCCTTCTTCCTAAAATAAATGTTTGAAAAGTTTCTGAAAGTTTTAGCTTTCTCCAAAAAAAGATAGAGAAGTACAATTCTCAACTTGTGAGTCAATTTTATTGGTGTACACGCATTTTTAAATAAATGTGGATTTGTTCTCATAAAATCTTACTTTTTTTTACTGCACTGTCAGGTATGTAAGATATGTGATGGAAATTGAATGATTTTAAAACGATTAGTTTTGTAAATGTGCGATAAGTTTCGAAATTAATTTCAAGTCAATTCCAAATTGTTGGCTTAAAAAATGTTGGGGAGTTAAAAAATCAACAATCATCCATAATCCAGTTGTCAACATCGACGTCATGTCAATTCAATCAGGTCAATTATGAATAAAATTCCGCGAGAAATTTTTCCCGGGGAACAATCTCAAATAATAGAAAGTAATAGATAAAACAAAAAAAAAAATCTAATTGAAAAATGGAGAAATTGGTCGCGCAATTTTGCTTGAATATATGAAAGGCTCGTTATAAATTCTACATCCCGGGGAGTAGACATGGACTGTCAATTGCACAAAATTCTCGAGAGCGAGTAGACAAGCCCAAAATTTGTTGCCATTGTATTAGGCCTTATCGAGGTTGGCGTACTTCGACTTGGACTTCGTCTACGACAGTTCCGTCATAGATTAAGGAAAAAATGTTGCGGTGTTGTTTAATCTATTGCAAAAATGTCATAGTAAGAGTCGAAATACGAAAACCACGAAAGGGGGATTGACGCGACGTCGTTGTTGACAATTGGAATAATAGCAAATAAAGAACAAATTTTAAAGAAAAGAAAAATTGTATACATATGTATGTAAATTCTTTAAAATATATCGTTACCTTAAGATAGGAAGGCCCTAAATATTGATTTTTTGACATCAAGTTTCTTGTATATTTCGATAGAAGCACATCTAATGTATCGAAAAATGCAAAAATCTCAATTTCAAAAAATAAGTCAGGGCCTTTCTATATTAAGGTAACGATATGCAGCACGGAAATAATGAACACTTGAAATAATTTTTTTTAGTATTTTGAATTGATTCATTTGCAAAAATCGATTTCTATCACATATGTATGTAACTGTATGCCTTTTTTTATTGAAATTTATTGCGGTCTTACAACTTTTAAATTTAATTAATTTTTTTTTTCCTGTAAAGAAGCTTTAAATAATCTTCATTATAATAATATTCTTACGTTCAAGTTTATTTTTGTGCTTTGCAGTAATTTGAGAAGAGTAAGAAATTGGAAAAAAAACTTTATCATACCTTTGACAATGGCTTGAGAATTGTATTTCATATCAAATGATGAAACTAAGGGCCAATTTCACTAACTCTATTTAAATATCAATTCATATTTAAATGTCGATTATCATGAATTACTTTTAAATATGAATTGGTATTGATATTTAAAAGTAATCTTTCAATACAAAAATTAATGAAAATCGACATTTAAATATGAATTGATATTTAAATAGAGTTTGGGAAATTGGCCCTAAATTTATTCAATCGTTTATTTACAAGTTTTGTTGGGTTGATTTTATTTATTTACTTTTATTTAACATTGATTTTTTTTAATAATAATTCTGGAAGTCTACTCCGTAATTCCAAACGGAATAAAATACTTTCGAATTTGTATATCAATTACATGCAAATTCGAAATTATTTTCTTTCACTTCGAATTACAGAGCAGGTCTCCTGAAATATCGAACTTTCAAAGTACGAATATCTTAGTATTATAATTATTTATAAAATCGAAGGTAAAATATTCTAATCGCTATAATGTATTTTTTTTTATAAAACAAAAGAAAAAATATTTTGACTTTGAATATGATTCCTTATTATGAATTGCATTTGATGTTCGATACCCAGGGAAGATGCAAACCAGAATGCCTTATTGGATATTACCTTGAATATTGTATTGAAGTATGAAAAAATTCTTAAAAATTATACAAAATTTTTCTTAAAAAGCCTCAATAAGTTTTATAAATAAGGCTGTAAGTGTTGATAGTATTTAGTTTTAGTGGCCGGCCGACTTTGTAAAAAGTAAAATAATACCCAAACGATAATTTATATTGAGAACAAAATTAAAACTTTCTCAAACAAATTCTCGTATGGAAATTATTTTGCGTTTAAAAATATCAGTCAGTTACAGCTGATAGAAATACTCGTAATTTGAGTGAAATTCACAATAGCGGGTTTCTTCATGAAAATCAATTGGTTTAGCTCGTTCGCCCCATATTCGAATATCGAAAGCCGTTAATATATTAAGGACCATTATTTTTTATCAAAATATTGTTCCATAAAAATACTTTTCGTGCAGATTATTATCCCGAGGAAAACTTAGGCTCTTAAATAAAGTGATTTTTTTTCTTTCTTAAATACATTGTAATATTAGTCTATAACAATAATGATAAAAAAAATGCACACAACCATTAGCAATCAATATGAAATTTCAAAACAGTTTTATTAGAAATTAAACAAAAATATATCAATTAAAAATAATCTCTTTAACTTATTAAGCATTTAAGGCTTTTCATAGAATATCATATAGAACATAAGCAAGAAAAAGAAAAATCAAAAAACAAAAAAAAGATTAATTAAACTTTCTTTGGCAAAAAGATTATTTAAGTAAAAAATATTAATGTTTAACAAATGAAAATGACATTCAAGAAATATTAGTAACAACTTATTAAATTAATGTTGGACTACTTATTTATTATTATATATTAAACACAAATGCTATAAATATTTACTTGTACTACATTTAATGAAATTTTATTGATATGACTTAATGATTTATTTGTTTTTTTTTATGGGGTCTTCCGTAGAAAGAAAATATCAGCAAATTTTCGTTAAAAAATGTTTGTTTAAAGTAAGTGTTTAAACGAATTTAGTTTTATTTAAAACAAAATACTCGAAATTCATAAGAACTAACAAGATTTGTTAACTATTAAAAAAAAATAATGTTTTATTTTAGTTTTTTGTTTATTCTGCCCTGTGTCGTCTTGCTGTTTGATAATTTGTTACTTTTTTCTCTTTTTGCTAAATGAATTTTAACTAATTTTTTGATTTATGTTGTCGTAGAAAAACAACCAAAAAAATACTCGTAAAATCACATTAAGTTAAAGCCATTATCGTATGTAGTGTCTTGCAACAAGGTAAGCATTTTGTTCAAACTTTGCTAATGTACAAATATCACTTTTTTATTGTCTCATTGCAGTTTTGAAGGTCCCCAAGGTTTTTATAAAGGTTTACAGGCAAATCTGATCAGAGTAGTGCCAGCCACAATGATAACATTTTTAGTTTATGAAAATGTATCGCATTTTCTATTGAAACGTTCCAAAGAAAAGAGACTAGAGCAAGAAACTTAACTTCAAATGCATAACCAAATTCCTTAACACATTTTTCCTTGATGGTCTAACCAAAGGTTTAACTCTAAATTTAATTAAAATATTTGAATTAGATTCATAATGAAATTACTAACAATCATATCGTTTTTGCTGATATGCTGATCTTAGTTTTAAAGCTGTTATTTGTTATTTGAATTAAACAAAAATCACTAATTTTTAATATAATTTAATTTTTTTATTTTCGTATAAAATCGTAATAAAATTTATCAAAAATTAAAATCTTGTGTTGGCGTGTGTTTTATTTAATTGGAAAACATTTGGGAACCGTCTTTCTCTTTAAATGTAGTGCTGCAGCTTTCTGCTAAATATTTACATTCTATATTGTAGCATACTTTTGGGATGTTAAATATAACACGCTAAATATATACTAAATGGAATGAACATTTATTTGTTTAGAATGAACGCACTAAAGTATGCACTACCTATAGGATTGGCAATGCCATTCGTTAAATTTGTGTTAGTGTTGCCAGTGTTAACTTCGAAAAATAATCTATTTTACAGGCATTTTGTAAAAGTGATTTGAAATCACAAGAAAGGAAACTTTTTTTAAATTTCTGTGATTTTAAACCGGTCAGCTAAGTGCCTGCCGATTTGAAATCACTTGTAGTATATTTTTTCAATCACTTTATTTTGAAATTTGCAATAAATTAATTAATTGAATAAATTCATATCTTTTTGATTGATTTTTTAAAGTAAAATGAGCAATTTTCTGTGAAAGAATTCATAAAATTACGAAATAATTAAAGACAATTTTAGTTAATTTTTAATTATTATTTTTCGAACTTAATTTGTTTCTATATTTATGATTTATTTGAACGGGCTAAAGTTCGTATCGCTTTTTTAAGCCATATTACATGTGATAATTATTAATGAACAAATAACATCAAAGTTCGTTGTAAATATTCTGACAACAACACATAGTTGAACGGAACAGCCAGCCGTTTTCGAATGCCACTAAAACCTTCATCATCAGCGTTCTTCTGTGTTGGTATTTTTTTGAAATTTTTTGGAAATGGAATACGTGAATTGTTTGGATTCATCGTATTTCAATTTGCTGAAAACGTGTTTTGTAATGAAAGCCAAAATTTACCATCTCTAATTTACAACAGACTTACCATTGTCGTTTATTCTTTACTAATTATGCACATGTTAGTTAATTTGCTTATTTTTTGTTTTACTTCTGACAAACTTTTTTGGTTTGTTACTATTAAGTAACAAGAAATCTTGTTAATTGCTTTGTGATTTTGCATATCGAGGGTTTATATTCAAAAAGTGCTATCTGCAAGGCTTGAAAATTTTAGAAGAGCGCAAAAAACTGTTATTTTTTCAAAGTGCAAGGGTTATAACTAAATTTTGATGAATAGTACAATTTACAGAAGACATCTTAATTCTTCTAATGTTAATCAAATACAGTTATTGCTCTTGAGCTTCGAGAAAATAACAGTTTTATTTTGTCTAATAAAATATTCAAGAATTGCAGATAGATAGCACTTTTTGTATATAAACTCTCGATACACAAAACAAAACATCAGCTGTTTTCTTGTGGTTTTTGAAAGGGTAAAATCACAACGAAAAGTTAAAACTTTTGTGATTTTCAGAACACCATCAAATCACAATTGTGATTTTAAAATCACAAAGTGATTTGAATCCTTGTGATTTACAGAACATTCCATTTAAATTAATTTTTAACAAAATTTACTTTAAATAAGTCTTTTTTAAATACTGAAATGTTTTATATGTAGCGGTTGTCTTTGCATATGCACATATCGTTGGTCTCAAGTAGAAAGGCCCTAACTCGAATAATTGTAACTTTAGAGGAGAAGGTAAAAACATAATAGAATCTGTACAACTAATTGCAAAAACATTATTTTTTACACGAGGTGTATTTCTGTGAAATGTATTGGAATCACTGAAAAACTCAATTTCGTTAAAATACGAGTTGCACCTTTTCTACTTGTAACTATCGTACTGTGTACATAGTACGTACTAGTGATGTAACGAATATCAATTCTTGATATTCGCGAATACGAATATTTGAAACGATATTCGCGAGTACGAATATTTGAAACGATATTTGCGAATACGAATACGAGTATTATATGCAATATGAAATATTAAAAAATTCTTATGAAAAAGGACTTCACACTCTTGTTGGCGTTCTTTAAAGTTAATAAAAAGTACCCAAAATTTTAATGATCATCATTAAATAATATTGGAAAATGATACAAAGCAGAAATTTCTATAAAAATTAATGTACATATTTGTACAAACTAAGATTTTTAGTCATTTATTTAAATTTCGTTTAGGATTTATTATGCATTAATTTCTTTGGAAAAATATTCGTATTCGCGTTCGCCTGAACTTCGAATGTATTCGTAAAATGACCGAATATTCGACAACTCGAATACGAATATTACTTTGCATTAATATGTTCAATAAATAAATAAATAAATAAGTAATTGAAACGCAACTAGTTAGTATACGTGATGTATTTAAATTTTGGATGAAAAACAAAGCCAATTTTACATTTTAAAATTTTAAAATGGTCATATTACACAATTTCGGTGGCCAGCCCCCGTATTCTGTAACTTGATCAAACCGCTCATGCAGAATATCCAATTTTTTATGAGCTTTTTGAAAAATAGCGCCGACCAGGAGGCTGATTCTGAATTGCAATGCGAAAATCAATCAAAGAAAATTGGTATTCTGTTAGACTTTCACATTCGCAATTTATTTCAAATCGTGGCAACGCTGCTCAAATAAATAAATAATAAATAAATTGTGTTTGGCTGTGAAAATTGTTTATAAAATTTATTTAGGAAATTCTGTAAGAAAAAAAATAAATAAAAATGGATTCTTTGGCACTGTGGTTCGACGAAGAACAAGGGCATGAGCAAAATGAGAGGATATAGAGAATATTGCTTAGAAGCAAATCCGATATTCTAAGCTTGAATGAAAAAGCAGTTGTTTACCCGAAGGAAAGTGCGCCCGGTAATCCATTCAGGAATCCGTCATGTTTAACAATTTCACCACTTGCTCCTCTAAGGTAGACAGTGGATTATATCTTGATGGGGTACCGCCAGTGTCGCCAATTTCGTCTAAGCTTCTGTTTGGTGTGTACTTTAACATCGGCCAAAAATGATTAAAGTTAAAGTTGAAGTCAAATATTTTATTTGGTTTATATACTATTTCACACTTTTTCCATCCTGCAGTTTCTCTAATAGGTGGTCCATTGATACTTAGTTCTTCAGTTATCGTTTGCCACAAAGTATTTGCTGACTGGCGTGCATTTTGTGCTTTCAAATGGCCTCTTGCCAATTCGCTGTGCTTATTCATAAATTCTATCATTATTTCAAATTAACGCGGTTTGATGGAAGACCCTTTATAATCAGCTGTGTGAAAGCTGGAAAGTTGCTATCATTACATCCTACTTTAAAGTTCTTAAAAAACTTTAGCAAGCCCACAAAATATGTATTAGAATCTAATAATTACATGATTTGGATGTAATAAAGGATGTTGTTTGTAAATAATGAAATTCATTATTCGTTGCTGGACATGTCAAAATAAAGTCCTGCACAAGACCATTTGTTTAAGAATATTTCGCTGTAGTAAAGCATTTGAAAAATCTCTCGTGTCTTGAAAGGTCTTATAAATTTTCTTGTGCTCGACACTATGTCGAAATATGTATTTGCATAAGGTCGGGTTTAATTACTAATGAAAAACCGTTTGATTCAGACACGTATTTATTAAGTTAAAAAGTATTCATACATGACTAATAGACAATTTTATAGAATTTAACTTGATTGGAAACAGTTTAAATCAATAAATACATGTCTAAATCAAACAGCTTTTCATTAGTAATTAGTGGTTAAGCTTTTTTGGGCATATGGCACACAAGAAATGCCACATGTAAATTAAACCAAATGATATAAAATCATCAAGTGAGGGCACTATGTAATGATTTCTTTTGTGACTCATAATTGCATGCATATGTAATAATTACCCATATCGTGACAGTCGTTAAGCAGCTCTGGGTCGGGGAACATCTCTCGCGTCATCGTAATTATTTCTTAAGTGCGGTCAGGCTTGTGTGTGTTGTTTGGCCTTCGAGAGTTTTTCGTCTCGCTCGCACTGGTTGGCTGATCTGCCACGGATAACCGTATAATCTTGCGGTTTTTTGTGGAATTTCTTTAACAACCTCGTTGCCTACTTCCTATCTGAAGGCATAGGTCGTGTACAGTCAGTCACAAAACCTTTTAAAATACTGTTAATACCATCTTGGGCATATGGTCTACGTTACTCCACCCATATTTGTGCAACACCATATTATGCAAATTTACTTTGCATTAATATGTTTAATAAATAAATAAATACCCATATCGTGAATAAAATGTGAAATTTTTGTTCTCAGGAAGGGAAATTTGCTATCGTGAATTGCACGGAAACGTTTGTTTCCGCTATCAATGCGCAGTGAATGTAAAAAACGGCAGGAAGATTTGTAAATCTAAAAAATTAATTGAAAATCTGACAAATTTAAGCTCAATAGTAAGAAATACACAAATTGTGGGTTTCAAATGAAATGGGTTTAAGTTTTTAAATATTTTAAGTGCCGTGGAAAAAATTATTTAGCATACCATCGTCATACAACTTACTGAATGTAATCCAAAGTTCATATTCAACGAAGAAAGTTGTTGCAGGGAATTATTGTTATTATTGTATTTAATAAAAATCAAAGAAGAGTTGTAAATACATTTATTAATAAAAAATATGTATTTTTCTTTGATTCAATCCTCGCCTGCTGTAAAATTATAAAGTCTGGCAGCATTAAATTTAAATTTATAAAACCGTTACATATGTGACTGACTATACATCAAAATGAAGGCAAATTAATTAAAAATTTGTACATGTTATTTATTGAAGGAATGACAATCACACTTGCAACAACAAAATCGTGGTAAGTTGATTACAACATTGTTGTAATTTTATAGACAAATAAAGGTTACTGTTGTTGTCTTTGGTTTACTTATTATTATTATAGTTACTTTGTCACTTTGTTGCTTTTTTATTATATTGAAATTTGTGATAAGAAACAAATGCACACTAAAGTCCTGCACAAGATCATTTATAAGACCTTTCAAGACATGAGAGATGTTTCAAATGCTTTACTACAGCGAAATATTCTAAACCAAACGCTAAACAACATTTGAAAAATCTCTAATGTCTTGAAAGGATTTTATAAATGGTCTTGTGCAGGACATTAAGGCACACACAGTGACAAATTTTCTGTAGAGTATGCGAGACGGGAGAAAATTCTGGAATTTCTCTATTTGAAAGTTGTGGATTATTTACATTTATGTACGAGTAAATGAATTTTTATTTTGTTCATCTTTATTGATTTCTTTAGTATCAATTAAGAAGCACAGTTCAATTGTGAGTGACTGTTTTTAGAAACAATTAAATTATTATTTCGCTGGCCTTTTTGTTAAATGAAAACAAATTTAATGCATTTTGTTTTAATACTTATATTTTGCGATAATATAAATTAATGATTTTGGTTGACCTCTTCACGAAAGTATAATGGATTTATAGCACACTAAAATGATTGAAGAATATTATGTTCATTATGGTGGGTAAATTTTTTTTCGCCAAATATTGTTTAGCAAAAACGAAATCTACGGAAAATAAAAATTTAATTCGGCACACATTGATATACTTACATACATATGTTCACATGTAAAATTGCTTGATTAAATTTTGTAAGAGTTTTGATACAAGAAACAGTAGACCTCCGCCTTATGCAACCCACAATTTCTCGCAACAAGCATATTTTTATACACTTTACCAAAAATGGAAAGCTAGAGACTTCGGTCTTGAACTGGTGTATCAGAAGTGGTCCAAAATAGAATGGTATTGAAATCCAGCAAAACCGAGTAGACGGTTTCAGAGCTGGAAAACTCAAACTTTATTTTGCCATATAAAAGTAACTAGCTAAAACTAATTTTTATTTTTTTGTTCAATAAACTTATTTTATATTTCAGTACGAATAAAACTGGTATTAAAAAAATAAAAAATTATATAAACGTTTCCAGGGTTGGAAAACTTTTTTTGTTATATAAAAGTAACCTAGTAAAACTAAATTTTCCTTTTTCTATATAAATTAAACATATCTTATATTCTTAAAAGAAGTATATTGGTGTAACAAATCTGAAAAATATAAGACTATGAATGATTCCAGGGTTGGGAAACTTACACTTTTTATGATAATAAAAGTTAGAAAGGCTAATCAATTTTTTTTTTTTCTTTATAAATTAGATATATTTTATGTTATGGAAAGAAAACTTTGGCATAGAAAAGTAGAAAAATAAAAACCACAGCTACAGAGCTGGAAAATTTTAACTTTTTTGGAGATTAAAATAACCATACAGTATAAAGTTTTCATGTTTTTTGAAGCAATAGCGCAAAAAAGTGCATCATACTTCGCTTTAAAATACGAGCTTGTTATATGAAGCAAACTGTATATGAAGCAAACTACAGGAAAAACTCGATTTAATAGTGAGCAAAAATGTAGTTCTCCAAACCGAGAGCTCGCCATACAAAAATTAGCAGCGATATCAGCAGGTTTGTCAGCGCTACTTTTATTTTATAATAGTAAAAACCTGCTTTTTTGAAACAAAATTTTTGCTGGGTAATTTTTTCCTTATATCCTTTTTTTCTCTGTTCGCTAAACATATTTTATATATTTTATTTTTTAAGAACTATATAGGTATAAGGAGTCAGAAAAATATAAAAGGATGATTCCAGGGTAGAAAAATTTATTTATTTTTGTATATAAAAGTAACTAAGTCAATTAATTTTTTTTTTGCTTACAAATTAAATGTACTTTATTTATAAAATAGTATTAAAAACCAGAAAAATCAAAGCTTTGGTTCCAAGGTTACAAATTGAAAAAAATGTTGGTAAAATAAACAAAAATTGTTTATTTTTTCAGTTAAGCCTGTTTCATGTTTTAGGAAGATCTGTACTCAATTTTCAATTTCATTGTTAAATTTTTATATGGATATCTCACTTAAGTATAAACGAAGGTTCGTGCCATGTTGGATATTATGCTCTCAGCACAGTTTTATTTCAAATCGATGGTCTTTCGTTTGCAACTTGTAACGAGTTCTTATTAATTTTTTAGTAAATTGAAATAGAAATAAAATTTATCGCTAAAGAAAAGTCATAACTATAAAATAAATTAAAGGAAATGTTCGAAAATATTCTTTACAAGTATGGATGGAATGGGATGTTTCAATTGAGGCACTAAACAGTTTTGCAACATCAAAGATTATTTAATACGGTAAAATATAAAACAAGTTAGGCTACTTGCTATGGAGGTATAATACCAAGACTATTTTAAGATTATTAAATAGTGTAGAAGGGTTTTTGAACATCTCGAGAGCGAGTTAACAAGCCCCAATTTCTTGGTATTGTATTGACGTGACGCCGATGTTGACAACTGGAAAAAGGCTGAATGTAACTTATTTCTTATACAGTAATTTTGACTTAGCTGCACAATCAACTTTGCACGACTTTTTGTGCAGATAAGTCAAAAATGCTGTTATCTTAAATGCACTTACCTGACTAAATGTGCAGGTATAAAATTTTTGACTTCAGTTGTATACACATACATAATTGCATATTTATGTAGCCACATTTTTTCAATGTGTGCACCTAACTTAAAATTTTTTAAGAGAATAATATAAAAATATTTTAAATGCGCAGGTATACAAAGTGTACTTAAGAAAGGATTTTGATGAATAATTACAGGAAAAATATATTTTGTGCAGTTAAGTCGATGTGCAGCTAAAATTGATTTTTTGTATGAAAATATTTTAAAATTACCAAATTTTTGGGGCACTTTTCTTAAATGTGCAGATATAGAAAATCCACTTAAAAACCAATTTGTATTGGATTTTAAAGAATAGTGACAGAAATTTATTATTTTAGGCAGTTAAGTCAAAAGCGCACTTAAACAAAAGACAGCTAAAAGAAAACTACTGTATATACAGTGTAGAATAAAATATTCAACTATTGCTAATATGAAAAATAAAATATTTTAATCCAATTCTTTAGTCGAAAAATATCGAGAGGTCAGTTACTAAAAATTGCACTATAACAAAAAATTATAAATTTTGTTACAAAACAAATATGATGTGCTTATGTACATATGTATGTATCTGTATACTGCATATGGGCATTTCCAGAGAAAAGTCCAACCTTTTGTCACGTTACGTTACTTTGTGATGTATCTTGTTTTGCAATAGCACTAATGTTTTATATACTTTTTTGCATGTCGGCGTAGAGCGCAATTAGGTCTACATTCAGTAAAAACTTGAAAGCAATCGAACAGCATAGCTTTAAAATACAAGCTAAATTCCATGGTGACGTAACGTGACAAAAGGTGGACTTTTCTGTGGAAATGCCCATATACATACATGGATATGTACTTACTTTGTAAGGGATATATAAGATTCGGCATAGCTGAATATAGCTATCTTACTTGTTTTTTTAACTAATTGTTTTCTCTATTTAAATGACAAAAATGCGTAGGGATTTTTGTATGGGAAATTTGTTCAACTGTAGGGAAAATCGGATTATTTTTTTGCATGTGTAGGTATTTTTTTTCGAGGAATCTACTGGCAACACTGGTCAGTATGCTACTGTTAAAATGGACATCTTTTAATAACAATTCTCCACACCACGACTTAACTGCATTTTATGCCTAATTCAATGCTAATATTAAAAAAATCATATATAAAGTACGATTATTATCCGGTTAATGACTTTTATAAAAACCTGAATCCTATCAATCGATGTAACACTAATAAAATATACATTCATACATATGTATTAGTGATGAACGAATATTCGTATTCGTATTCGAATTGTCGAATATTCGGCCATTTTCAGACGAATACGAATGTATTCGTATTCGTCAAATGCAGGCGGATTCGAATACGAATGTATTCGTATTCGCCAAATTCAGTCAAATACGAATATTTTCCCAAAGAAATTAAAAAAATAAATGCATAAATCCTAAATGGAATTTAAATAAATGACTAAAAATTTTAGTTTGTACAAATACATTAATTTTTTTATAGAAATTTGTGCTTTGTATCATTTTTAAATATTATTCAATGACGATCATTAAAATTTGGGTACTTTTTATTAACTTTAAAGTACGCCAACAAGAGTGTGAAGTCCTTTTTCATAAGAATTTTTTAATATATCATATTGCATAAAATATTCGTATTCGTATTCGCGAATATCGTTTCAAATATTCGTATTCGTATTCGCGAATATCAAAAATTGACATTCGTTACATCACTAATATGTATGTATGTGCTTTAGCGCCACTTTTATTTGCAAATAATTGGTCTTATATGGCCGACCCATTTAAATGCAGTTTTCCTTTAAATTTGCTTAAACAAAGTAACATTTTGCAATCAAATTCGACAACAGAAACATTGGTTTGAGTGCAATTACATTTGCAGCTTTTTAAGCCTGACATCAAATCTAATCGCATGCTGTCCAAAGTAGTACGTTTGTGCTTAGATTTTTGCAGTTGAGTGCTTATTAACAATAAAAAATCCAGTTTGAATTTGTGTCTTTTTTTCTTTGCAAAAAGATCAAACTTTAAAGTTAAAACTGCATGAATACATTTTAAATTGTTATGAATACTTCAAATTAAGAAAAAAAAACTTGTTTCCCATACTTTTACTTTTATTTTGTTTAGATTTTAGTTTTTGTGCTTCAAAAGTTGCATTCAAGGTCTGTCAAAGATTTGCGTTCGTTTCTAGTAGTCAAGGAGACTGATGAACTTTGTGGTTTAAATTAAATAAATAAACAATTTTATATTGTATACATATGTAATTCAATTGGGCTAAAGTTTTCTTAAACTAATTACAAGGCATTAGAAAAAAGATTATGAAACAATAAATACGAGGGTTGTTTCTGAAGTCATACGATATGACATCTCTCCAGAATATGTATCTGTTGCACAACAAAAAATTTTAGATTAATTTTGATACCGTGATGGTGTGTATGTGTATATGTATAACAAACTCAAAAAATAATTAAGTTTATGACTATGATCCAATTACAGAAAATTCACTGCAAAGTTACAAACACACATGCCATCTACCAGCAAACAACCCACTGGGAGAACTCGAAACACCTTTTTACTTCAGCTGCTTACGAATATTTGTTATTCAATTACAATTCTTATCTTACTGCTAAGTATTGCCTTATAAAAAGAGTTTGTATAGAGTTATAAAACTTCAAGTTGTCAACACTTTTTTAACTGGCGGCCATTTTGTCAGCTGTCAAATAATTTATGTTTAGCTTGGTTTGACACTTCAAATTCTGCAAATTTATTTTGAAAAATCATGCTTCTGTTGGAAATACGTATCGCGCATTTTACGGTCAACATAATCGTACATCAGTACCTGGATTCTGTAACTTTAATTACGACAATTATATCGCTATAATAAGTACAACGAAAATTTATCGACTTTGCTATTCAGTAACATATTTTAACGAGGAAAATAAAATAAAGTCACAAGATCAAATTCATTGAGTTTTTCTTTATTATTCTTTGTGCTGTTCGCTTATTTTCACATATTCTATACAGATATACTACATAATATTGAATTAAATAGTGAGTAGGATATATCTGGAGACTATGGCAAAAAGTTGGAGAATCCAGCTACAGATTCGATTCGATTAAATATGGAACGGTTTCGAACCACGTTTACTCTATGTAAATGATAATACGGCTTCACAGAGACGTCATATAGTCCGTACAGAAGTAATCATTGCCGCTGTAGAGCGTAGCGTAAAGACCATCGCGCACAGGAATTGGATACGCATCTATCCACTTTATGGAAGATTTAGTGGAAATAACTTCACCTAGCAAGGCATAGATTCAGTCAATTGGCCCAAAACAAAATTGCCGTTGATCCTGATTTTCATGAATTGGCCTCCAAGATATTGCAATTAAACGAAGCTAGACTACTTTCTGTGGGGATGTGTGTGAAGTCGCTAGTCTACGCCTATAATTCCGAAACTATTGACCACTTGGAGGACAACATTCGCCTCGTTATTGCCAATATACGTTGAGAATTGGACCTCCAGATTATAACAAAGTTCGAGCCAGCACACAGAGGAGTAGTTGAGCCAAAAAGATTTCCAATACTGTTTAAGTTTATATTGATTGTGAAAAGCTATAGAGTGCCCCTCGATCAATGAAACTTGGCAGAAATATTGAAAGGATTCTTACTCTTATTTATCTATGCAAGATGAGAAAAAACAGGAAAAAGGTGAAATTTTCAAAAAATCATAAAAATGGCGCAAACTTTTTTCTTTCGTCTAAAATTAGAGATTTTAAATTTTATTGTGGTATAAAACATAATTCTAAATGTAACTACCTTCACTTTTAAAAACTTTCTGTATAAATTTCTTCTTTTTCATTTTTATAGGAATTGTTTCAACATTAATACTCAAGATAATTTTTTTCTTTGAATACTAAAAATACCTTTATTCGTTTGAACAGAGTACCAGCCTTTAGCCACAAAAATTCATATAAACATGTTGAAACCGAAAAAAACATTAAACACTTATGTAATTTTCTTCATTTTCCTGACTTTAGCAGTATCTCAGAGTTACAAATCCCAACTTAAATTCTTCAAAATTTACAGTATGATGTACAATTTTGTTGTGAATCGAAATGCGTACTTAGCTCTTAAGATTTCTTTAAATTCATGTTTGCCTTTTTGGCCAGCTTTTTGGCTCAAATATTACACTGATAGAAAAACCTTCGTAAATGCAACGATTTTCGACTTATATTTACGATTTTGTCATTATTTTTCAAGCAATGCAACGCTTCATTCGTATTATGAAAATTGTTTCATTAGCTGAAAAAATGTCATATATACAACGAAATATTTTCATTCATAAGCAACGTACATTTTCATATCTTAAATGAAAAATGTAATTATTGCGATGAAACTCTTTAGTTTATACAATGAAGTGACATTAGTTTTACTTTTTTTACGAACTATTTCATTGACCAAACAACATTTGTCATGTAAATCATGACCATATTTCATTACTGACACGTAACATATAATTTTTGATGATATCATATCATTGTGTTAACAACATAAGTCATTACTGTAATGACTGATTCATTTATTTAATTATCATTGTATCTTATTAAATTTATTCAACTTACGTCTGTATATTGGCACAGGCATCAGAAAAACGTTTGCATGATTATTGACTTCCCTGCCAAGAGTTGATCTTGGAACTCATCGCATGGTAGTTAGCGCGCTTACCGCTGCAGCCACAACAACCTCAAATATTATTTAGATTCACACTAAATACATACATGCCATCATTAATGAAATTTTAATTCAAAGTTATTTAAATGATCTAATTAATTCAACATTATTTAATTTATTTGAAAAGTTATAACTTATAAATATATACAGGGTGGCCCAGAAAGACCGAAGTGGTGTGAATTCCTTATAACTTTTTACTTAAGACATATTTTTTTAATTTTTTGTTTTTTAAATACAGTAAATTTATAGGGAATATTTTTAGATTAGTTATTAAAAATTGTATCCCGCAAGTGGTGGCCATTTTCTGCTTCGCACAAATGTGCTCTTTCCATTTCCATTATTCATAACTTCGTTATGAGTGACGAAGCCTCGTTAACAAACAAAACTTTACGATATGGGATATTGAAAACCCGAGAGTACTTCATCAACGACAATTACACCCAGTTATGTATACTGTTTGATGCGGTGTTTCTTCAGAAAGGATCATTGGCCCATATTTTTTTGAAAATGAGCGAGGTGTCGCCATTTCCATCAATGGTGATTGATATCGGGCCATGTTGGAAAATTTTGTAAGGCCAGCCGTGGAAAACCATCCGCAAATATGGTTCCAACAGGATGGACCCACAGCGCACACTTCCAGGGCCACAATGGCTCTTTTACGCGACATCTTTGGTGAAAAAATAATTTCGCGTAGAAGCAATTTTAATTGGCCTCCGCGTTCCCCGGATTTAACTGCTCCAGACTGTTTCCTTTGGAGTTATTTAAAAGGGAAAGTTTATCTTAATAAGCCTAGGACTATTGAGGAATTAAAAACCAATATTCGAGACGAAATTAACAACATAACACCGGAAGTTTTGCGAAAGGTCATTGAAAATGTGTTGGAAAGAGCACATTTGTGCGAAGCAGAAAATGGCCACCACTTGCGGGATATAATTTTTAATAACTAATCTTAAAATATTCCCTATAAATTAAATGTATTTAAAAAACAAAAAACTAAAAAAATATGTCTTAAATAAAAAGTTATAAGGATTTCACACCACTTCGGTCTTTCTGGGCCACCCTGTATATATATATATACAGTGAAACTTCTCATAAGCGGACACTCACCATCACCATATTTTTGTCCGGTTATTAGAGGTGTCCGCTTATGAGAGTGGTACACATTCTTTTATTTTAATTTTGGTTATACAAATGTTGTCCGATTATTAGATGTGTCCGGTTATGGGAGGTGTCCGTTAAGAGAGGTTTCACTGTATATATATATATATATATATATATATATATATATATATATATATATATATATATTTAAAAACATTTTGACTTATTTCCAGGATTCGAAGCTGTGACTACAAGAGTGGCACACTGCCTACTAGCCAGCAGCAGGATGTTTTCTTCATTGTAGTTACGAAAATATTTCATTAAAGTTGCAACAAAACTATAATTCCTCTAACTATAGATTAATTACAATTGTTTTTGATACAATTTGATACTTAGAAATTATTTTATGTAACATAATCAATTTAAAATATTTTTTTTTGTATAAATTCTTCACAAAACATGTATTTAAGTTTTTCGTTACCCGAATGAAAAATATTTCGTAATATAAATGATACTAGAAAATGTAAAATATTAAGCACTGATTGGTTTCATTCCATTAATCAATTTGCATCAATATAATGTAATGTTTTTTTCGCTGCACCGAACAATTCTCAAAACATTCTCGTTCAAAAAAGTTAAGCAACAAGGAAAAATTTTTTCCTCTTAAATTTTTATTTTTTTGCATGTACAACAAAAGGGGAATAACGTTTTTTGCTATTTAAGGTCGCTTCAGACTGTAATACAAGTATTAATACTTTTGTGGAAAATGCAGCTCTGACATGTTGGATTGTTATTATTTTTTTGAAATTTTTTAAACAAATATAAGACCAGGGATGAATTTTCGTCAAAAGTATTAATACTTGTATTATAGTCTGGAACAGCCTTTAGCAAGCAACGGAATCGAACTATTAATGACGTAATAGGATATTGCTAAAGGTTCGCTACATAATCGTATAATCGAAATCGAAAGATTTGCTGCCACAAACTGACCGGCGAGGGAGCACTAGCTGCACTTTCTCTTTCCGTTTACGATAACCGTTCTCGAGTGTTTCCTTCGAGAAATGTTTACGCAACATTCGAATGAGATATTATTTACGAATGTTTTGGTTAGCTGGGTATGCCAGAAGATTATCTTTCGAATAAAGTAAATTTAATGTCAATTTAAAAAATGTATCAGAAATAATTTCTTAATCGGGCTTAAGTTCAGTATTTCCAATTCTTATTGAGTTGCTAAAGAAAAGAAGAAAAAATTAAACTAGACTTTATTAGCTGAGGTTAATGCCGATATTTTTCTGTGAAGCCACACACTTCATAAGCAGCCAAGTCTATCTACTTGGGTAGAGGTTGTTGTTAACATTAGCTACGACTATTTAACGTACATTTTTAATGAAATGGAACATGAAAAATTTTTATATTGTATATAAAATTATTGATCTAATTTTGTAAATACAATTGTAAGTATCACTATTAATTTTTCTTTCATTTTTTATCTTTGTTTTATTCCATATCAAAGTTATATACCTCTATAAAAACACCTTTTGGAGGGCCTCTATTTTAGTTTTTTTATACAAAAGCAAAATCCATTAATTTGAAGGTCTTTCAATAATTTTTGGCGAAAGAAGCTAAAGCAGTCCTTGTACATCCAAAGGAAGGAATATGTATGGGTTTTAGAGAGCGTCCTGGTATTTCCCGCTGGGAAGTGCTGTCTGTCATGTAACAAACATTAAACCTACCCAGCGGTAAATTAAGCGAAGTACTGCGATAGTTATCACTGACGTCAGTATGACATTGTAGGCGAGCAATCTAAGTACTTGAATTGTAATTTACGTGTAATCTGATATATCATGTGTTACTGATAACTTCGATTACGATGTAAGCAGGGATTCAGTTATTGTTTAAAACAAATAGTTTGTTCTAAAATAAAATTAAAATACTGGCCTACTTTTAGGGTAAATTTATTATCATGCCCGCTTACAACTCCGCTGTCAATGTAAGTACAATGCTAGTGGCACATACTGACATCGTAGCTGACGTTGTAAGCAAGAGCGCACTACTTACGCGACCCATGACACTTTTATGTTAAATCTAAATAGCAAAATAATTCAACGAATCACCACTGACTGCTACTATGTATTACTGATATCATCGATTACGCAATGTATATTTTTACTACGGGTATCCATGTACATACATATGTGCCCTTAATTATGAAAGTGGTCTAAGTCATGTGCATTTTTGCTTCAAAATATCAAATAAATCTTTAAAAAAATTTAATAAATATATAAAAAATATTAAATAAATTTGTATAAATCGAGACTAGTACAAGTCTAAATTAAAATGCTTTTAATTTGTTCAAATGTAATCTACTAAATATCTCGACAACAGAAATATATGACTTAGACCACTTTCATAATTAAGGGCACATATTTTTTTTGTTTTTTTTTTTTTTAATACATGTATTTATTTATTGTATCTTCAAATATGAACTAACAATAAGTATTCAAATCTTAAATCTAAAATATAATTATTAGGACCGACCACTGTCGGACATAAACTTGTTAATAGTTATAAAATAGTTATAAATAATACATAAGTAGTGATAATCAAAAAAGAAAAAAAATTTATAAAAAAGTATAAAAAAGTATTTTCAAGAAATCCCATCTGGCGTGTTGAGTAATAGAGCCCTTGTGTCCCTCTTTTTAAAGCGGATGTGTCCAGTAAAGTTCAAAATATTAGGAGCAAGCGGATTAGGATGTGACTCGAGTTTTGTTAAATATTTGCCTGCGTATTTTGCAATTTCTTCAGTCACTAGTGGCATATTTAAATCACTATGTATATTAGAATTTTTGATATACCATGGAGCCGATGTTATTAACCGTAAAATTTTGTTTTGCCTTCGTTGGATTCTCTCTACATTGGAAGCTGAAGCAGTGCCCCATAACTGGATACCGTAACACCATATTGGCTTTAAAAGCGACTTGTATAATAAAAGTTTACAGTCGAGGCTAAGTGTTGAATTTCTGCCAATCAACCAGTGTATTTGAGATAACTTAAGTTTCATCTGAGTTAGCCTAAAGTCAATATGATGTTTCCATGTAAGCCTTCGATCAAGGTGTATACCAAGGTATTTCACTTGGGAATGTTGAGGAATATTTTGATTATTGATTCGAATTGGGGAACAAGTATCTCTTCTTAGGGTAAACGTTATATGGACACACTTTTGTTCATTTACCTTAATTCTCCATAAGTTCAACAACATTTCCATTTGTGTAATATTTTCTTGTAAATATCGGGAAGCCTCGTGAGGGTTTTCATGCATACTAAGGCAGGCTGTATCATCGGCAAACGTAGATGAATGGATATTGCTGCTCAAAGGCATATCACAAGTATAGATCAAATACAAAACTGGCCCCAGTATGCTCCTCTGTGGCACAACGCATGATATAGATTCGGGCACACTCATGAATTCTCCTTCCACAACCGTGAACTTCCGGGTAGTAATGTAACTTTCTAATAAATTCACTAAATTTATTGGTAGATATGATTTTAATTTTAGAATTAGACCTTCATGCCACACTTTATTAAATGCCTGAGAAACGTCAATAAACAGGGCAGAACAATACTTCTTTTCCTCAAATGTTTTTCTTATGAATTGAACCAATCTATGAGTTTGTTCAATGGTGCTATGCTGACTTCTAAAACCAAATTGATGGTCTGGGATGCACCCACTATCAGTTAAAGTTGGGCACAATTTTGTCATGAGCAGCTTTTCGAAGATTTTGACAAAGTTGACAGCAAACTTATTGGCCTATATGATTCAGCTTTAGTAAGATCTTTGCCCGGCTTTGGAATCATTTTGATTTTTGCAAGCTTCCAGAGTTGTGGATAATACTCTAGTCGTAATATGGCATTAGAAATAAACAGCAAGATTCTTATTGCAATATGCGGCAAGTTCATCAGCATCTTGTTACTAATTCCATCAATACCTGGAGCTTTCTTTGGCTTGAGTTCAGCAATTACCTTATGTACATCACGCATCTTAAACTTTAAGGCTCGAGGGGGTAGAGCAACTACACTCGGCAAATCAGCAACACCAGTACATGTATTTGGGGTAAATACGGATTTTAAATGCTCAGAAAATATTTTACATTTTTCCGTATCGCTTCTTGCCCAATCTCCGGTAGATGTGCGCAAAGGTGGCTTAAACTCAACGGGTGTTTTAAGCTTTCTAGCAGCGCGCCACAAAGAGTAATTAGATGTCGGTGTGACATCAAGACCTTCCAAATAATTTTTAAGAGATTCAGTTTTTTCAGATGCAAGCAACTCTTGAAGTCGTTTAGAACATTAAGGGCACATATGAATTATTTGTTTCAAAGCGTACTCTCATAACGAGATATTATTGTAATTCGGCTTGGCCATCTCTGATGTTGCGAGCAACATTTTTGCGCAACATTTCAACCTTATAATTCTTTTTCTTATGAGTTCCATAAGGTGCTTTCGTAAAAAGAGGACAATATTTGCCTTAACAATACAATAATAAATATTAGCCATACGTTTCCAAAATTGTGAATACAAAAAGTTCAAAATTTAACTTAAGCACCAGAAGCAAGTGAGCTTCATACAAGTCAGATAAGACCATCGTGAGCTGAGGCGCTTCACATACGGTATAATGTTAAAAAAAAATTAATTTAAACACCCCATATCTCACACTGCATAAAATTTATCATATTTTTAATGAATGAAAACAAATAAATATGTGTGTGTGTATGTTTTTATGTGCACTTTGCACATACAAAAAGGAAATAACCACCACCAACCATGTTACGAACAAAAACTGCAATAAAACCTGCCCGTATGCACTTTAAAAGTGAAAGGGTATTCCGGGTAAAAACTCATGTTCTCTGTTACATGATGTTTTGTGACGATGACGTTGCTGCTGTTATTTAATACGTGACTATAAATGCCTTTTAGCTTAAAATTACTAACAAATAGATTTAAGTTGTTTAGTGCTCTACTGTGTATTGGAGAAAAAACAAAAGCATTAAAAGAGCTACTCAAAATATATGTATGTAAGTGTACTTTTTGCACAAGGCTGTCAGATTGCTTAAATATCCACTGGCAAGAGTTCAATACATATTTAAAAAAGTTGAGTTGAAAACCAAAGGTTTATAAATGTGAAAACTTTAAAAACAATAAACACTTCTCAGCAAGAAACCACCTTTCCAAGAAGTAATTGTTATACGGATAATTCGCAATGATTTTTACATGAGCTTAACCTTTTTATTATTACATATTGTTTTCGCTACGCTGGCCGTCTCAGGCTGTTTTCTCGAGAACCGTAAGATCTATGGGCCTGAAAACATTTGACATTTAAAAATGAAAGGGTGTTCCAAAACGAGCAACGAAAAATGTTAATATCCCATGAAACAAACGCTAAACAACGTGTTCGGCAATACATTTGTTTAACTTATTGCAGGTATAAGAGTAAAGAAGAAAATAGTTCATGACTGAAGAATTTGTGGTGCTTGTGCTTTTTTCTCTCATTTTTCTCTCATATATTCTTCGAAAACATAAAAAATTTACTTAGATTTTTTGCTAAATGCAAATTAATAATAAATTCTATAATTAAAAGAAAAAATGCTTACAACTGGTAAGCATTAAAAATTAAAATTTAGTATACCTTTTTAAATGTTTTAAGTAAGTCAAATTTCATGAACTAATCATGAATAATTCATTTCCTAAAATTTATTTTTTCATTTTAGACGAAATTGACTAGTCCTTAATATAAAATCTCCTTTAGTTTATAACCATTTTCCTACTCTTAGTAAATATTTCCTTTAAGTCAGTAAACATTTCCTGAAATGTGAGAAATTAATTGTGTATTTTTATGAACTATTTTTGAGGATATGAACTTTTTATTTTTTAGTCATATTAGCGGTTTTTACGCTTTGTAGTATTTTCAAAACCGTTTTGAATTTAAAAGGTTTTTGTGTGGAAAAGCGTGAACGACTTTTTTGTCGATGTAAATAATTTTTTAAGAGCTGATTTTTCTTTTCATTATTTGAAATTATAAAATAACAAAACAAAAAGTAACGTAAATGCCTAAAATCGGAAAAAGATAAGATTGTTGAGTTTTTGGTACAAAATGCAGTGGATCAAATTGAAGATACGTAAGAGTGTGATATTGTACAATTACAACACTTAATATGCTACTGCTTTTGTTCTTGCTTTTTTTAAAAGTATAGTTAGTTATTTTCCAATGTATTTTGTTGTTGTGGTCTTGTAATGTAGTATCTTTACAAGGGTACTTTACTACGAAGCGTGAAACCCCTTATTAAGTAATTTTTACTAGAATTTTGTAAAAATTTACTTAAACTTAGAAATAATTACTTAAACTTAGAAAATATTACTTAAACTTAAATTTTTTTAACTTGAATTTAGGAAAAAAAATTCCTAATAATAGTACATGTCTTTTTTTAGTGTGTCTTAAAAGTTCTTGTAAGTGGTCTTGTGCAGGACCTTATTACATAATACTGTCTGCAGACAATGGGGCAATTTTAGTTGATTTGAGTTAGGGGAAGCGAGAGGAGAATATAATGAAGAGGGGATTCATGGCTGACAGATTTAACGATTTATCGTCATATTGATGACATTTGGCGTGGAAATATCATATTTCTGCGCACCTAGACATAACTATTTTATGTACTTTCTGTTTGAAGTCAATACATACTAGTGATGTAAGGAATGTCAATTTTTGATATTCGCGAATACGAATACGAATATTTGAAACGATATTCGCGAATACGAATACGAATATTATATGCAATATGAAATACTAAAAGATTGTTATGAAAAAGGACTTCACACTCCTGTTGGCGTTCTTTAAAGCTAATAAAAATTACCCGAAATTTTAATGATCGTCATTGAATGATATTTGAAAATGATACAAAGCACAAATTTCTATAAAAAATTAATGTATTTGCACAAACTAACATTTATAGTCATTTATTTAAATTTTGTTTAGAATTTCTGCATTTATTTATTTAATTTCTTTGGAAAATATTCGTATTCGTATTCGCATCCGCCTGTATTTACCGAATATGAATACATTCGTATTCGCTTGAAAATGGCCGAATATTCGACAATTCGAATACGAATACGAATATTCGTGTATCACTAGTATATACACACAGAAAAAAAACAATGTAGAATCGTTAAAAATAGGGTTAATTTTAAATTTTTTGGTTATGATTTTGCTTCATGTGCGTTTCATGTTAATTTAACATGATGTATAGTAATTGTCCAAATAAAAGTTTCCTCTGGAAATAACTTTATTTCACATTGAATTAAAGTTTAAGTACTATTAAAATCAAAATGAAGAATCATGTGGAATCAAAGTTATTTCAAGTTAGATCAACATGAATTTAATTAATTAAATTAAATTGGCTTCGGCCAAGATTGGAACTCGGAATTCATCGCGTGGTAGTCAAGCTGCTTACCCCTGCAGCCACAACAACTTTAAGTATTCTGCAGATACACACTAAATATGTACCATCTAGCATTAAGTTATAATTTAAAATTATTTCTTATCATTTATTTGAAAAGATTTAGTTTTAGTTAAAAAACAGAACAAAATGCTTTGGCTTGAAAACTTTTAGTTAAAAAAAAAATTAAAAAAAAATATAAAAAACCAGGATTCGAACCTGCGATCCTCCGAATGCAAGACTGGTACACTGCCTAGCAGCCAGCAGCAGTTTGTTGGCTGTTTACAAACAAAAAAAAAACAACAACAATACAAAAACAACCTACACAACTAAGCACAAAGTGTATTGCTGCTATGAACAAAGCAAATAACCACCAACACACTCAAAGAACATAGTAAATTTAATGTGATTTTAATGAATTTGAATTAACCTTTTGGCATGTTAATTTTACATTGGTATTTTTTTCTGTGTGTACTACCATCAATTGAGAAATTTGTCGATCTCAATTTCAGCACGTTTGTTTACATGCTATTCTTATGAGATCCTGAAGCTCAAAATGCAATTTCACATGTGATAGACCAGTCAACCTGAGATTCGAAAATAAACGAAAATTCTCGTTAAAAGAGATTAACAACAAGAAACCATTTGTTTCTCTCAATTTTTCACTTTTTTCGCATTTAGAAGTAATGAAATCGAACTATTAATGACGTTGTTTCTGATTACATAATGATATTGCTAAAGGTTCGCTATTGATGTGTGAGCGAAACATCGAAATCGAAAGATTTGCTGCCATTAACTGAGCGACGAGTGAGCTCTAGCAACACTTTCTCTTTCCGTTTACGATAACCGTTCTAGAATTTTTTGTGCGAGAAACGTTTACGCAACATTGCGTAAATGCGATAGGTATTATTTACGAATGTTTTGGTTAGCTGGGAGGCGTAATTTTGCACTGGCGCAAAAACATAAAATTTAATCTCCAAAAGAACTTAGAAATCGCCACATTTTGCAATAAATATCACCACATCTGACAGCCCTGTTTTGTGCTTCTGTTTTCTTTTTGCCAGAAACACAACAAAAAGTCAACGAAATCAAGTAAATACAAAATCAAAAACAATAACAAACTTAGAGTCATATTACGTTATAAAGTTTAGTTGTTATATTGAGGCACTTGTGACCGGACGTTAAAGTGAAAATAAAGTAAAATTTTATAAATTTACCGTGAATTTTTCCGCCAATTCCATTTCAAGTTGTCTTAGTTACAATTTTATAATTATATTTTGTTATAATTTTTTTAAGCAACAGCTTGGACATCGAGTGTTTTTAAGTGCAAGTGAAGTTAGTTTTCGTGCTTTTGTTTGTTTTAATTTTGTTCGAAAATTTCTTCTGTCAATTTTGGGAAATATAAATAAAAAGCTAATAAATACATACTACATACCTACAATGAATGATACATACATACTTATGTACATATAATTGAAATTATAACGGCTTCGTTTAAAGCCAAACAGCTAGTGGAAAAAAATAATAAAAGCCATTGAAAACACGTAACTTTAAAATGTACTTAAGAAAATAAGAGTAACAAATTTTATTGTTTGTTAATTAGTACCTCGTGCTATGTGAGCTTGATGTTATTTTGTGTGGTGTGTGTGTGTGTTTTTTTGTTGTAGTTTTTATCACAGGTAGACAATAGCATTAATATTCACCCATTTATGCAAACGTATGCTTGACATTCGCGGCGTTTATAAGTTATACAAAATAGATCACTTAAAGTGTGTACATAAATATAAATCATCTTTATATATACTAGGGATGCCAAACAAGAAATCCCGATTCCCGGGATTTGTAAAATTCAAGCCCGTGATTTCAATTTAGAGATTTCTTAGCAATTTTTATATAAAAATAAAATTTTCGCTGATTTTATGGTATTTTTTTATAAAATATAAAAGTCCCATACAATTTTTTACGTGCAGTTTTAACAATTTAATGATTATTCGTGACACATTTCTTATAAATTAACAACAAGAGCAAATCCAATCAACTACTCTTTCATTGTTATTTTCATCAAAGGTGCTACATTAAGAATTATTTTGAAAACGAAAAGAAGCTTATGAGCTTTGGAAGGGAAATAACATTTGGAAAATTCATAAGTTTGAAGTAGAATACAATACACGACAAGTGCACGGGTTGACGTAAACGTAAGAAATATTTACCGAATAATGCGTTTCGTTTTTCAAAAAGTCCATAGATAAGTATGTATATTCGTTTTTGTTAAGATTATAGAAAAATGTACATATGTATATTGAAAAGAAAAACAAATTTTTCGATTTAGTTATGATTTTCAGTATAAATTTTCTAACTTCAAATGTAATAATTCAACAAAAAAATAGATGAGACAAATTCTTTTGATTTTTATTTCTTAATCGTATTAGAAGATTGTTAACTTTGAAGAGAATTATGTATTGATATATTATCAACATAAAACCTTTTAAAATGCAAAAAATTTGTTATTAAAGTAATAATTATTAAAAAAAATAATTTATTTTACCAAAAATTGTAGATCCCGAAATCTCGAAAATCCCGAAATCCCGAAAAATCCCGGGATCCCGAAAATCCCGGTATTTCCAAACATCTATCCCGATTGGCATCCCTAATATATACCCTGCAGTCAGACTAGGATCAAATGTCTCTATGTCAACACTAAAATTCTAGTATTAGTTACATTGTCTACAATTTCTCTTCTATTCGTCAGTATAAAAGAAAGAGAGAAAACAGATGTGGTGTATTTCTGGTGGATTTTTCAACAACTTATCAATATAAGTAAATTTTTATGTACTTAAGGTATAGAAATGTACCAGTAAATGTCTGGTTGGTATGTCTCCATGTTCCCATAAAAACTATGTACATACATATGTACATACATACATACATTGTATATGTATGTACTTGCTATTATAATATCCGTGTAATGATCACTATATGAGCCTGAACACAATGTAAGGATTTTTTATTGCGGTGCGGATTTCCATACGATTTTGAAGTAAAAATCCGCAGTGCGGGACGGTATAAAATTAAAATCTATTTTATTTTCATTGCGGACTTTTTTATTCTCTCAATTTTCTGTTGCTGACGTTGCCGTAGTTTTTGAATAATTGGCTGTGTTCACAACATTATTGTAAAAAAAACATGATTTTGAAGTTCAAACATTTTTGTCATATAATTACAAAAGTTTAAAAAACATATCAAATATATCTGCGAATGTATAAAATGTTAATCATTTTTTGTTTTTAGTTATAAAAATGTATGCACAAAAAAATTAATAAAAATTTAAACAAACAATGACAAGTATTGCCGGCGCCGTCTTCCGTTGTATTATGTTTATTTTTTTCTCCCGCAACGACAAATCGAACCGCACCGCAAATAATGTCGCTTAAGCTTTTTCGGCGGTTATGGAACGATATGTCAAATTTACAAACTGTTGTTCGAGCTATACATTGTATAAATTGTTGTTGGTAATATCTCTGTAAACATGTTTCTAAGCAAATGTTTTATATAAATTGTTTCCTATCTACATATTAGGGAAGTCAAGTCGGATTGGTTTTTTGAATCCGGGGATTTCGTGATCGGAATTCCTTAAGATCCCAAAATCCCATAATGTTTTTTTTTTAAATTAATGAGTCATTACTACACTTTATTTAGTTTCTACGTGATATATAAAATTCTAAACTAGCCGACCTAACAAAGAAAACACAACATAATCTCCTTTTAGCTCTCTGCACTTTTTCAAGCGATATTGAAACTCTTTTTATATGTAGTAAGAATTGTTCAGCTTCTTAAAATAATCAACCTCCTAAACCTGATAAATGAGGTGCATGATGAAGCAATTCGATATTTCATTCATTGACTTTGACCACAATAGTGGATGTGTTGTGCATTTTTTATGAAAAACCATGTATTCACCCCTATGGTGAACATTTTTTCCCTTGAAATAATTCACTTTTTCACAAAATTGAAATCATAAATAATTTTTCCCTAAAAATTTTTTCCTTTTCCTTCTTATTTATTACAAACTAATCACTATAAATAATAATACAAATTATTTTTAGACTTGCCCGACGCACATTTCTTAGCTCAAAAATCATTCTTGTTACCATCAGTTATAAAAACATCTCCTAAAATTTGGTTATTATCCCCAAGAAATCCCCAGATACCCAACACGAAATTTTTATCCCCAATCGCTAAAAGAATCCCCAATTTGGAGACTAATCCCCATTTTGGAGACAAATACCCTAAACTGGCAACGCTGGTGTACCGCGGTGGTATACTAAAGAACAAGATTAAAGTATGTGTGTGAAGATAAATTCAAAATTAGCAGAGACAAAAACCAAAATTTCTGACATAGCATTTTAAGCACATAACAGAGTACTGTTAGGTATTTAACAGTATTCGCTAAATTGATTAGGATTCCAAATCCTTGGAACTGGAATGAGATAGATTAAAATTTTTTTTTTTTTAATTCTGCTAAAACTTAAGTTATGACATTGTAAAAGTGGTATGGTGGAAATATGCTTTGCAGAGCCAAAAAAAATTAGATTTAAACAAAGTTTTGAGCTTTTTTGTATTTAGAACATAGCTGGCCAAAGAGGCACCAGAGTGCCGAACGTCAATCGGTTACTTATGCGAATGAATACACATTCACGAATACATTTATTTCGTTGGCCAGTACTGGGCTCAAATCGTCACATCCGTGATCGTATCGATAATCGTACGAAAACAAATTAAGTAATGCGTCACTCGTATAAACTGAATGGGAATTTAGTACGTTCACGTATGTCATAATCCGAAAATGGTGTTTCTACGTGATGAGTTGTACGTTCACGGATGTGACGATTCGACCCCTGATTTACGCAGCAGTGCTGGCCACCGGTAGAAACGTATTCGTGGATGTGTGTTCACGATTGACGATTGACGTTCGGCACTTTGGTGCCACTTTGGCCTACTATTTTTTTTGAGACTTGTAGCGGAACATTATCGAAAGCATTTTATAATTTATTTAAAAATCCTTCACGCATTTGTAAGAGTTACCAGCTTGAAAATATTTCCATAACCCACAGTGTTCAACTTTGTCACTCTGTATCTCAGTTTGTATTTTAGAATGGGGTCCAAAACTTATAGTTGTTGAAAGCATACACAATTTCATAATAGGATCACTAACTCGGAGGAAAAAGTTTTATTAAAAGTTGTTTGTCTTCTTAACGACGTGATACACTATCCTACACAATTGTGCGATTTTTGAGAATATACAACCCTGGTATGATGGAGTCTGTGAAAATTTTCAAAATATCAGGGTTGTATTTTTAGGATAGTGAGCCATGGCCTTTAGACTTTGCATAAGGTAATTTAAGCTAATACCATAGGCGTACAAAGGCCATTTGGGAGGCATTACCCTTACCCTTAGAATTATTAAAAACTGCCTGTAATTATCTATTTTAATATTGCTCACGCAAATCATCAGTCGTATGCTCCCTGCTTCCCACAGAATAATTTTTTAGCTCCGGCAATGTCAAAGGCTACTTTCAAATTATTGGTATTAAGTATAGCTTCCATTCATTTTGAAATAAAATGCTAATTTTTCTTGAATATACTATATAGAATTACTATATAATATACTATATAAATTTTAATTTTTTGAGATGTGACAAGATTGCAATGAAGGAGCGATATGTACTTGAATTTTTTAATTAACAATTTGTTAAACAGTGTATTAAATTCTTGTTTAATTTCAGTTGTTATTTTCTCAATAAACTTTATTTTAAAATACATACATATGTATGTATGTACATATGTATATACATATGGATGTATATAAGTATGTAGGCATGTAGTACATATATATAAGTATGTATGTAAGTCTGAAGTCTTCTTCAATTTTATTTACGAATTTTGCTTTAGTAAAGTTCTTTGAACTGATTTTAATATACCAATTTGCCACTTTTTTTCCTCTTTAATTAATTTATTTGTGAAAATTGTTATGTATTGAATAAAAATATGTACATACTTATGTATGTACATATGCGTGTGTACATGCCTATGTATATATGTATATCAGTATATGTATATGTATGTATATATCATTGTCAGTCAAATGTGATAAGAATAATAAATGATACAAAACAATAACAAAGTGAATTGTTCTCTTCAAAGCTTTACTAGATAATTTTTTTTTTGCATGGAAAACAATTATTTTTATATTACTCGTCTTTTCAAGCGAAGTAACATAATACATAATTATCATCCCATTTCATCCATTCAGTCAGTCAAAAAGCACAATGAATACACTACAAATACAAAAATTCAAAAAGTAATCGGGAATGGCATATGTATCTCGATTAGTTCTTAATCGAAAATGATTATAAAAATATTTTTACGAAACCAATGAGAATTTTGGTTTGAATATATTTGTTTTCAATACAAATTTTCGAATGAAAATTCAGGTTCATTTTATGAAACCAGATATTACATGTGTTTCATTGAAATGTTTAACCAACTCCCTTACAATTTTGAGTTTGATTCTTTTAACTGTATATAACTGTTAAATTAACCAAGAAATTAGTAAATTTTATTAAGTGTCTTATTAAAAAATTAACAAACAGTAATGGAATTGGCAATTTTAACAAACAAAAATAGAGTTTGGAATGCAACATCAGACTTGATAAATAATAATAATTTAAATTTGTTGTTTTAACTAAAAGATATTCGTTTAGTTCAGTAACTATTTCAAATGAGTTATTTTAACGAGTAAAATTTTGTTTGTTTATCTACATCACAGTAACAATTTTCACTAAAAATAAAATAATAAACAAACAACTTGATTGTTTTAAGTAAAGAATATTCGTTTAGATTAGCAACTACAGTAAAAACTTGATAAGCCGCATCTCGCTAATGCGGATTGTTCGGTAATCCGTACAAAATTTTTCATTACATTGTTGAATGGATTGATTGCAAATAATGTGGACTGTATACAAAGCATGATTTTTTTCTGGCAAAGACAAACTATTATGCTACAAAATCCTATGTTTTTATTTTTTTTCGAAAACAGAAAAGTACCGCCCAAAAATGTGCGTGAAGATAAATTTTAAAATTTATAATCCTAGACACAAACCTTCTTGTTTAACAGAGCTCTGTTAACAAAAAAAAACCGATCTCTGTTAAATAATAATAATTAGTTTTTTCCCACAAAATGAACTTGATACCCAACTTTTCAAGCTAAATAAAACAGAAAATTTAAACCAAGAGACTTTTCTATGCCTCTTTTTTATAGATATAACATTTAATAAATCAAACAACGCAAAACAAATCCATATCTTAACCCACATTCATAATATGGTTTTTAGTAATTTTTTTTTAAATCCTAGAAGGTGGGGAGAAAAAGAATATAGGAGGAGACTTCTGGACGCCTCTAGATCAATGTGCAATAGTCGAAAGTCATAATAGCGTATTTTTGTAAAAATAACAACACATTTAAAAATAAAATTTCAATTTGAAAAATTATTTTGGAAAATTTTTTCAAAAATCGTGGGAGATAGGGATACAAAAAAATATTTTCTTGGCTACAAAATTCCATGTACGAAATTCATTGTTTTTATTTAATTTTTTTTTTCGAAACAGAAAAATACCGTCCAAAAATTATTTTTTAACCCACTTAAAAAAGGTTTAGGTTATAAATTCGCCTGTATTTTTTTTTTTTTTGACATTGCTACTTCATAACTCGGTACATTTTATACCGATTGTAAAAATTCTTTTTTTGTCTGAGAGGGCTTCCCCCGCCCATATTATTTTAAATTTAATTTAATGATATTCTACTTATTTGATTGCTGAGAGACCTATCAAACACCTTTGGTTCTTGTAATTACATAATTTGAAAGTTGAAAAAATGCTTGTGGCTACGCCTGTTAAAATTTATTACAATCTTTCACGAACCACGTGAACCACTAAACCGATCTTTACGAAACTTATCACACACCTTGAGCTCTAAAATAGACAAAATCTTCCATTTAAAAAAATGGGCGGAGCCACGCTCATTACAACTTAATATTTTATTTTAAGCGATTCTACTTTACAAGACTTAACACACACCCTGAGCTCTTAAAAACACACAATCTTGTATTTAAAAAATAAACGGAGGCACGTCCATTAAAAATTAATTTTATACTTCACTTCTTCTTATCTTTTTCTATCAGATTATTTCATTGAAGTCGAGTTTTTGGCAGAATTATTTATTTGTTATGATTTCTTCTCTTGTTTTTTTTTCTGTTTTGAAGTTCAGTGTTTGTACAAGATGCCTTCAGCAAAAAGACAGCAGAAAATTGTATCGCTTTTAGGTGATAAAGTTAAAACTCTAGATGAGTTCTTTTTCAAATATAATTCTTTATCGAAATGATTAAAATATATAATATATCAATCGGTAAGGACTTTAAATGCATTTTTAATACAAAAACAATATTTTTACATTTTTACCCGGTAATCCGGATAATTTGATAGTCCGGATTGAGGTCTGCCATCAATCATCTGGATTATCAAGTTTTTTCTGTATTTCAAATTAGTTATTTTAACCAGAAAAAATGGTTTATTCATCTAAGTCACAGTAACAATTTTAACTAATAATAATGGTTAGATTAACCAGACAAAATTTTGTTAATTGAAATTTTAACAACAATTTGCATTAACTGTGAACTTGGCAATTGAAATTGGTCAGATTAGCTTAACTATATTTTTTCTTGTGTAGATACATTTTTAATTTCAATAAAAATATTCTTCATTAACAATTGTTTACATAGAAATTACCAACAATTCTTGTACGACCCACGATTAATACAATAGGTTGTGAGTTTTTACTTATGACGATTTGTTCTCATTAAACCCTGCAAAACTTGACTTAGTTGTTGTAAGGAAATGCTGAAAGATTCCATAATGAAGCATCAAATCAGTTGCCATAAATCAAATTCATGGATTAAAAAAAACATTTCGTTTTAATTGCTCATTATTCGAAACACACTTTCGTTTTCTTGGCTCACCTTTGAAAAACAAAAAACAAAAATTATACTTAAGCCATATGTGATAGATAAGAAAGATTTAATTAGCCGCTTGTTCTATTTTATTTTATGCTTTAATCAAAATGTTAAATTCTTTTTTCTTTTTTTAAATGGTTGACAGCAATTGGTTGACAACAATTCAACACAAATTCACATGCAAGCAAAACAATGCCAAAGTCATGTGTGCATGAGAATAAATTCATAATGTCTGCTTAAATTAAGAGTTTTTATTTTTAAGAAGCGTAAATTTTTTTTAATTCATGCATTACATATTCATGTATCAAGAATATTATGCTAAACTAGGCCAGTTGTCATACGATTATCTAACTAGTAATTTAACTAATTTCATGATATTTCAGTAATCAGGAAGTTGCTTCAACGTACACATAAAACGTTTTCAAAGTCAATGAAGTTTCAAACCGAAGAAGCGAATCAAAAATATGTTGATACATATTTGGCCTCTAAAAAAATACTATGATCTTCCCACGTCAGGCCTCCTTGCTTTACATTTAGCTTCTCTTGAATATCCAAACAGCTCAGTTTATTCATTTAGCACCTTATAGAAAGAATTAGTAACTATATAAAATTACTGCCTCCTACGTATAAGGGAAAATTACCAAGAAGTTAGCATAAGTGGCAAAATTTAATATGACCTTAACGAGTTTTGCCATAAAACTTTATTACAAAAATCACGCTACGATTCAACAATGGGTCAAAACTACATTATGCCCCGATTTTTAATGTCAAATTGGAACTCGTTAGATCCTTGATCAATGGCATCACTTATGCTAACTTCATGCCCTTTTTTGGTTACACATACTTAATGACCAAAAAATACTTATGTAACAAATGTATAATGTGTGTGAAGATAAATTTAAATTTAACTAGCAGAGACAAAAACTTAAGCTAGATTTACACTATTGAAATTTTCTTCAAAATTTCTCTTCAAAATGCTTCAAACTCGTGTAAACAACTAAATTTCTTCAAATCTTGTTGATCAAAATTTATTGAACAAAACTTTAGAAGATTTTATTGACGCCGTGTAAATAGGTATCAAATTCGCATCTGGCAATATTGATAACTATAAATAATTTGACGTCATGTTCATTCTTTTGATTCAATACATATCAGCTGTGTTTATTGCGGTGCTTGTTGCGGCAAATTGCAATTTAAATGAATTTCGTAAAATAGAATTAAAATTAGTAAATTAATATGAATTGGTAAGTATTACATATTTAATAACATAGATATACATATATTTGTGGAATAATATACCAATATTTTTAAAAGTAATACCATAAATGATAACTTGCGCAACAATCGCAAGCAACAGAAAAAGTGGACAGGAGATGAACTGAGACTGTTCATCGAAATGGTTAAAGTACGCGAACCGATTTGGAATTTTAATATTGAGGGGTACAGAAACTAAACTAAAATAAACTATTTCACAAAAGAAGCAAAACAGCTGATCAAAGTAAGTTTTTCAATATAAAAAATTTACCAATAGTGTAAATTAGCTTCAACAAATTTTGATCAAATTTTCATCAAAAGATTTTGAAACATATTGAAAGAATATTTTGATCAAATTTTTGAAACGTGTAAATAGAGCATCAAAATAAATTTTCAAAATTTTGATAAGACTTCAAAATGCCTTCAATCGTGTAAATCTAGCTTTAAAAATGTTTACAGAGCTCATTTTTCACTTAACAGCGGACTGTTAAGCACTTAACAGTCCTAGTAAAATAAAGAAATATAATTTCGGTGGCGAAATCTAGGACCAGGGAATGATACTATAACAAAAAAATTAACATAAAATATTTTCCGAGATTTGAATAATGAAATTATACTAATGGAATATACAACGGATACATAAGTATGTATATCAATAGCACACACACTTAATTTTAAAAAAGGAACTAAAAGTTGTCATTGTGGGAAATGGTGCACCTGATGGCTCGTTAAAGAGCAAATTAAGTGGCATGTCTGTAACCATTTTGGGACTTTCGAAAAATTAAAATTAAAAAAAGTCATATTTCTGGAGATGATTATTGGTCATTGTGGAAAATAGGACATGAGTACATATATCCCACTATATACAGTAGAATCTCACAAATTAGAACCACTTTGTGGACGGGCAGAGATGGGCATAATGCACTATATTTTTAGTGCATTAACAATTTCACTACCAGTATTAAATACCACTAAAATTTAGTGGTAGCGCAGTTTTTTTTAAATACCACTAAATGGTTACTGGTAGTGCAATTTGATGTTTCACTCCCACTAACCATTTAAGGGTACGGAAATTTTAATAGCACTACCACTAATTATTTAATTTTTAGTGCACTAAAAATCTAGTGCAATATGCCCATTCCTGTGCACGGGACAGTTCGAATTTCTGAAAATTTTTTTTTAAGAAAATCATAATAAAACTAGTTATGTAAGCTTTATTTTAACACAAAGCAGTTTTTATTTATTAATATTTAATCAATTGAAGATATTAAATTCACAAAAAAAAATTTTAAAAAGCTTTAGAGACATGTCCCTCATGCAAAAATGATTGGTAAATTTAAAGTTGGTTTAACAAACGAATTTTGTATTGCAAAACCGGTTTTAATGCATGCTTTAACTTTAACAATCGTTTTTGCATAAGAGCAATAGTCTTTATGCCAGACACATGATATAGGTCGCGATTTTCGTAACAAAAATAATCGACACTATTACAGTTATAAAATTATTTTTCTTTTGATTACTTTGTTTACATTTTTGTTTGATTACGTTTTCTTAATTTTTTTCTGTTCGTAAAGAAGAAGATGTCAGATGACTTACTAATAAAAACTGTGAAAACATAAGGTATTTTTTACGCTTGTTTGGCATTTATTTTTTCAACTTTCGCGCGTATGAACACTTCACTTTGGCCTTCAGTCACCAACTGACCAAAGTTTGTACAAGCATATCAAATTTCACACACATATGACCTAATTGTACAAAATTGTAATTTGTAGTGAAAATATAAAAAAAACCCTTCCGGTTCTAATTTAAAAGTGTTTAATTTGGTTTTTCGCTAATTTAGTTCAAAATCATAAAAAAAAACATTTTCTAGTGGAAATAAAAACAAAAAAAAAACTTCCAGAAACTAGGACCACAGATTTTAATTCCAGAGCGTCCCATAACTTGAAATGGCTGGTTGTAATTTTTGGATGGTTCGAATTTGTGAGATTCTACTGTAGTTATATTTAAATTTATAGCATTAAACACATAGACCACAGCAGGCTACATGGCTACACGACTACAAATGCCGCTGGCAGCAAATGTTGCCTGGTAGCCAGCTACTTAATCATTTTGAATTCAGCAGCAGCATCATATATTTCACATTTATAAAAATAAAATAATTTATTCAAAGACATAAACACAAATCAGTTTATTTCTTTATTTTTTTTTCTTTGCAAATTTTACTATTTACAGGTTTAGTAATTTCTATATTTGACATTTTGTAGCCGGTAGCTTGCTGTGGTGAAAGTGTTGAGTGCTTATCTTCACACACATAAAGCATTAAACACATTCACCACAGCAAGCTACCGACTACGAAATGTCTAAAATAGAATACACAAGTTTATATGAGAATAATTATTTTGAAGACAGCAAGTCAACATGGCGGCAGGTTGTTGTATATGCTGATTTTGTCGTTGTAGTCCAATTAAACTAATTTATATTTCTTTGGCTGCAATGAGAAAATTCAGTGTTGCCAGTGCAATACAAAATATTGAATGAATGATATCGTGCAATTATTTCATATTATTTAACAGAAACAATATCCAAAAATTTATTTAAAGCATAAATTGATTCATTTGTATACTTTTACGTCATATAAGTGCATTTTCAAAGAGTAATATAATATTTATAAGTGCGACATATTTGAAGGTGGCAATACTGAACTATGTATTTATACTCAAATATGAGGAACAGATGGTGCTGCTGCCGTTTCCAAAATAATTAAGTAGCTGGCTACGAGGCTACAAATGCTGTTAGCGGCATTGCAAGTCGTGTGTTCGTGTAGCCTGCTGTGGTGAATGTGTTTAATGCATAAAGCAATAAACACATTCACCACAGCAAGCTACCGGCTACAAAATGTCCAAAATAGAATACACATGTTTATATGAGAATGATTTTATTGAAGGCAACAAGGCATCAGGCCACAGGTTGTTGTCCGTGATACAATTGTCGATGTAGTCAAATTAAACTAATTTCTATTTTTTACGGCTACAAACCAAAAACAGTGTTAACAATGTAGCAAAATATGTTAAGCAAATTATTGCCAAGAAATATTTTTTATTGCAAAATAAAAAAAAAAGTTAAACAATTTTAATGTTAATTACAAAGTTAATTATATTTTTGCAAATCAAATAACGACAATTCGTCAGAATTGCAAAACTTTAAATAAAGTCATAATATTGATTAAGAATGGATAAAACTGTAAGGAATGTAAAAAATTCTCGAAAATTGCGAAAATTCGCAAAACATTTCTAACGGCGGGATGATGACATAGTTTAATAATGTTTTAATATTTTCAAAACTGTTAGGAAGGTAAAAGACACGCAAAAGCCTCTTTTATTGCAAACTTTGCAAAAATAGTGACAGTTTGCAAGATTTTAAACAAGTCATAATATAGATTAAAAATCGCTAAAACTTTAAGAAATGAAAAAAATTCGGCAAAAATCGCGAAAATTACGAAAATTTGCAAAAACTTGTCAACAGCTGGATGATAACAAATTCCAATTTATTCAAAAATCGGCAAAACTGTTTAGATGCTCAAAGCATGCAAAAAAAAATCGCGAGAATTTGCAAAATTCTAAACAAGTACCATTGATTAAAAATCGCGAAAACTCCAAGGATGCAAAAAAATCGGCATGGATCGTGAAAATTATCAAAAACTTGGTAACAGCGGAATGATAAGAAATTCTAATATTTTTCAAAAAATTACAAAACTGTTTCAACGCTGAAATCATGCAAAATGTCGCTATTATCACAAAGTTTACAAAAATTCGCGAGAAGTTGCAAAATCGGAAGCAAACGCTAAAATTGATTATAAATCACGAAAGCTATTAAAATATAAAAATTTTGGGCAAAAAAAAAACGCGAAAACATCGCAAGTTGGCGAAAAATTGCTAAATGTATTGAAGAAATTACACAAACCTGTAAATAGTAAAGTTCCCAAGAAAATATAAAGAAATAAACTGATTTGTTTTTATATTTTTGAATTAACTGTTTCATTTTTATAAATGTGAAATATTTGAAAGCGGCACTACTGAAATGTATATTTATTGTGCTGCTGCCGTTTTCAAAATAATTAAGTAGCTGGCTACTAAGCAACATTTGTTGCTAGCGGCACTTGTAGCCGTGTAGCCATGTAGCCTGCTGTGGTCTATGTGTTTACAGCATAAATGTATATGGGTTAGGTTAACCTGACGAAATTTGTTGAATTAAGGTTACAAAAACAATTTCAATTGGTTTGTAACGAAGTTTCAAACAAAAAAAAAGAAAAGAACTCAGCCATGTCCAGGATTCGTCCACAATAATTTTTTGATTTTTGGGACCGTGAGAGAGAAAAAAACACACGAAGTCGATTCAACAACAATATATATATATATATATGTATATATATATATTTAATTATTTATTTATTAAACATATTAATGCAAAGTAAATTTGCATAATATGGTGTTGCACAAATATGGGCGGAGTAACGTAGACCATATGCCCAAGATGGTATTAACAGTATTTTAAAAGGTTTTGTGACACGACCTATGCCTTCACATAGGAAGTAGGCAACGTGGTTGTTAAAGAAATTCCACAAAAACCGCAAGATTATACGGTTATCCGTGGCAGATCAGTCAACCAGTGCGAGCGAGACGAAAAACTCTCGAAGGCCAAACAACACACACAAGCCTGACCGCACTTAAGAAATAATTACGATGACGCGAGAGATGTTTCCCGACCCAGAGCTGCTTAACGACTGGGATTCCTCTTTATATACGCAAATTTCTGCCAATAATCAGTTGTCATAAAATGTAACTTGCTAAATAATAGTTGAATAAAAGTGTTAATTTAACTATTTTAATACTTAAATTCACATATATGGGCGACTCCATATATACCAAAACGTTAATTTTAAATTGATTTTCAAATCGTGAAAGGCAATATGAATATATTAATGAAACTTATAAATTCATATATAATTCAATTTATAAAAGAAACAATATAAAATATCATAAAAAAAGAATATAATCGGATACAATTCAATATACAGAACGTAAAGATAATTGATTTTTTCCATGTATAAGCAATTGTTGTACATATGATGAAAACGAGGTGCCCGACTTTTGTCATTACAGGTTAGATTAACCTGCGAGAGTTTTCTGTATTTCTAATGAGCAGCCTCTTTTTAGTAGGCTATTTGCTCTTCCTGCACAATCCGTCTCTTAATGCGATTAAAAAAATGATTACTCTGTAGCATGATATAATTATACTAGGTACATGCACGACTACAACAAAATTACAACACCAAAAAACACATGTATTTTGTTGGTATAAACAAACCCTAAATTGTCGGAAACAAATGTCTTTTGTTTATAAATACAACAATTACAGAGTAACTAAAGTACAATTGCAGACGCGACATTCCTGCATGATTATAGCTATTCAGTGTTGCCAATCTGTGTGTAGTTAGGCAGTGTGTAATTTCTACTCACATGTGTATTCCATATAATTAAATTCTTGTGTAATGTGTGTGTAATTCTACTTTGGGTTCTATTTTTATTTATTTTTGTTTTAACTTTAACCTACACAAAAGATGTGTAGTGTAATTTTCTTCAATGTGTAAATTCATTGGCAACACTGTAATCATTTTATTCACACACATACATTAACATTTTTGCAGCTTGTAAACAAAGTTTGACAACTATGTGCAATGTATACAGTGACAGGCTGGGCTTGTGCATGTACCTAGTATATATAGTAGTTTGTAGATGGTTCTTAGTTATTTTGCTTCATTTCAATTTATTCATTTTGCTATTTCCATTGTGTACTCCAAAAATAATAAAGATAACATTAACACTCATGGTTTTGCTAGTTCGGTTGTGGCTGTTTGTATAAATGGTGACCTTGAGCTGGAGATAATAATACGTACATATTCTGTTTGTGTTTTTTAATATATTTTGTATCAACTGTTAACTCATAAAACTGCTTAATTTTTAACTCTTTCCTTTAGTGCTCATTTACCAGATACTCGTACATATGTATGTATGTAATTACAAATAAAAAATTAATTTACCACGTGCTACATAAATTAAATTAAAGTGAAATAAGAGTGATAAGGAAACGTATTTTTATGTACATAAAATACCACTAACATTGATTGATAAGTTTAATCAAACAAACCCACCGTTTAGTCGATTGAACATTTTCATATGCCTGTGACTCGAAGTGATGATTCATTCCAAAATATTAAAAATTTCAAAAACTTGAAATGCAAACAACTGCCGTACAATAAAAATAGCAAAAACGAAAACAATAATAATAATAATAATATCACTACTACCTTACACAATGAAACATTAGACTTTCAAATTCATACTACAAGTTCAGAAGAGTGCTCATGTTCAAATTGTCTCAAGAAAACTCATAAATTTCACACAAGTGCAACACATTTAAACGCAAACATTTCGTCGTTTACGTCATATGAAAATACCTCTAACGAAGAGGTTAGCAGCGCGGAAAATTTTCAAACGCCAACTAAAGAATACAACACAAATTTGAGAGCGTTGGGTATACTGCAAGAGAAACGTTCTCCTTTATATGGTGCAAATTTTGATTCACCCACACAAGGTGTTTCATTACGCAGCCAGAAACCGTTGTATACGCTGCGCGGTTTACAAACAGAAGATCTTATATCATACAAATCGTCTGAGAAGTTTAAGGAAAACATCGATAATACAGCCGTTAAAGCGATAAGCATGAATGGCGGAAAACCTTTAGATAATGGCCCATTGGGAACATTTAAAAAATCATATTCAGCTTCACGTATTGGCAATACTACTACAGCAGACATCAGCCGTAATGGTGCACAAAGAAATTGGGTAAGTTTTCAATAAATTGTTCTTTTAATATATCACCAAGCATTTTTTCCATTTTTATATTTGCTCAGCTCTTCAAGCGACAAATTTGATTGAAAGTTTGTTCACTAAAATTTAATTATATTTATTTAAAGTTATTTGTTAAAAGAAAAAGAGAACGTTTACCTACAATACTCAACTTTTATACAACTACCTCCATACATATGTACATATGTTCATATTTAAAATTATAAAGCCAAGGAAGGCAAATAAAACAGGCGACTGCTGATTGTACATTTATACATTGGGTTTTCTCAATTCTTGGAATCCAACAGTGCGACCTTAATATCCCTCACCTAATGTAAGTGCACCACAGGGAGACGTTTTGTCACCTCTATTGTGGTTGTTGGCAATGAACGTAATTCTTAGGGTTTTTGACAGTTGCGGACGAAAGGTAGTTGCATATGCGGATGACGTGGTTTTACTGGCAACAAGAAAGTTTCATCCCACCATCAGTGAAATCATGCAGTCGGCGTTGAACGATATATCCTCCTGGGCTAGCAGTAAAGGACCAGCATTCAACTCAGAGAAAACCGAGGTAGTCATCTTTACCAAGAGATACAAAGTAGAAAGCTTTGTACTGCTCAGGATGGGAGGGGTGGAGCTGAGACTAGAAGAGGGGCCTGGGTGTTTTTCTAAGATAGCAAGCTTTCTTAGAAAAATATCCCACAGGAAAAGCTAAAGAAAGGACTCAATGCCTACTACGCATGCAAGAACTCCATAGGAAGGAACTGGGGTCTGCAACCGAAAGTAGTAAACTGGATTTACACGCCGATTGCCAGGCCGGTTATTTCCTATGGTTGTGTGGTATGGTGGGAGGCATTGAGGAAGGAAAGTCACAGGAGATTACTAGCTAAGGTTCAGAGATGTGCCTCGATGGGTTTCAGGTCACACATCAATCTTAAATAAGATCGGTTTTGGTGATCAGGAATCCGTAACCCCTGTGTTTACGGACTATAAGGTCGCTGAAATCGATTTTAGTAGAACACTCTTAATGGTAATTCCGTATAGGGACTATTGGGTCAAATCCGATAGGCTGTATGAGGGTAGTGCAGTCTTTTCAAATCAAAAATGGGGGAAAGCACAGGGGCTGGTTTATATATCTTGGGAATGAACATTCGTAGTTCTTTCAGGCTGCTGAACGAATGTATTGTTTTCCAGGCTGAGATCTTGGCGATCCTCAGGGCCACGGACTTGGTGGCCAGGAATGCAGCTGAAGGTGAGAAGGTAACCTTCTACGTCGACAGTCAGGCAGCGCTTAAAACTTTGAAGGGACACAATGTCAAATCGAAAATTGTTAGTGACTGTAGGAAAGCCCTCAACTTGTTTATGGATAAGTATAGTGTCAGACTATGTTGGGTTCCTCGCCACAGCAGTGTTGAGGAAAATTAAATTGCCGATGAGCTGGCAAGAATTAGGTCGGTGTTAGATGAGAGAATGTTGGACAGATCGGTGAAATTACCGATAAGTCATTGCTATAAAGAACTCAGTAATTGGGTAGAAAGAAGAACCAATAGTTCATGGCGAAGTAGGGAGAATTGTAGAGTCTCGAGGATTTTTAGGATAAAATTTGACTCAGGAAGATCTAAACTACTACCGGACATGAATAGAAAGGCGATGCGAATCATGATAGGCGTGTTGACAGGTCACTGCTCGGTCAGAGCAAGAACCAGAACTTGGGAGACTAATACTACATATTTTTGTAGGATGTGCAGGGATGACGAGGAACCAGAAATCGTTGAACATATTATCTGTCACTGCTCGAAGCAGCAACGTCATAGACTTAGATGGCTGAGCGGACGATTCCATGAAAGCATTACTGATGTCGGGAAGTGTAAACTAGAGGACATTAGGGGCTTCATCATGGGAATTCGGTAGCTTAGTGATGGATACTTCTGGCTGCAAATGGTAGGGTAAATATTACTTTTTACGCAACAGAAGGGAATCATAATGGACCCAATTGGGTCTCCGAGTGGAGGTGCAGTAAAGCACCACCCTTTCTGGCCTAGCCTAAACTAATGTAAGTATACTCAAAGCCCTTACAGTCTCGGTGTTTCCCAGCTCATTTCCCCGGCTATATTTGACAAAATCCCCCTAATTGTGATACCTTACCTCTCCTCTGACCCAAAGTCAAGGTAAAGTAATCCTATTTTTTTTTAAATGTAGGAACACTACGCATTTAAACATGGTCACTCAAATAAATAAATGCTTTCCATATAAATTTTCTACCCAAGTCAACCGTCCGTGTTGTTTGTTCGGTTTATAAAACGTTTAACAATCAAATTTCGATACAAATTTTATTTTGTAAAACAAAATTATAAGTTTAGTTTACTTGTTAACATGCAGTTTTTACTGCATCGAGTGTGTACAAGAACTTTCGAACTTATAATTTCGGAAATTCTCTTAGTTATGTCTGACCTTAGAGTTGTATCCAACAGCTCTTTTGAACTAAAATCGTAGAAATACAAATCAGTGAGTTTGAAATTTGTGAAATTTATTCATTCATCTTGCCATCTCACGGATGCAAAACGCTACTCCAGTAAAGCTTTATACTCAATTTAATAGATTTAGGAGTATTATTCTGCATTCAATAGTTCATTATTTCAATAAGATGTCGCAGACATGAGCAGTTGTTGTACGATAAATTCCTTGGAAACAATACTGGTAGTAGAAATATTTGCGCTTAAAATTAAATATTTTAGTACATTTTTCATTTGTATTTTGATACCGCACTTTTAACACACTCGTATGCAAACATTTGGTATTATTAATAAAATTATTGCAGGTGCCAAGAACCAGCAATAGATTTGAAAAACCAAATTCATTAAGGTGATACACGCGTATGGAAACACACATTTTTCCAGCATAAGTAATTATAAAGAATTTGCAATTGCAACTTTGGTGTTATTTTTTCCTTAAAAATTAACATATGTATGTAATTTGGCTTACAGGATGATACTAACTTCATCCTAGTCAAGTCATAAATATAAACCGGTTTTCTATGGAAATTTTGTTTTAATGTACATTTCAAGTACACGTTATTCTTTTTTTTTCATATGGAGAAAAGTACTTCATCATTCATTTGCAAGAAAGTTTCGTATATAAGGCAGAAATCTACATCAACTGACACCACACACAGTGGACAAAACACAGAAGGACGTTGATGATGAAGGTTTAGTGACTTTCGAAAACGGCTAGCTGTTCCGTTCAACTATGTGTTGTTGTCAGAATGTTTACAACTAACTTTGATGTTATTTGTTCATTAATAATTATCACATGTAATTTGGCTTAAAAAGCGATACGAATTTTAGCCCGTTCAAATCATAAATATAGGAAAGTATTTAAGTTTGTTGTTGCTTAAGCTTGTCTAAATATATTTCGTTGCTGCTTAGACAACTGTAGACTTCAACCAAAAAATGTTTTAAAAGCATAAATGCATATAAAAAACTCCCAAAACCTGATTGACAATTGCTTAATGTATAGACATTGAAAGCTTAAAAGTTGCTACAAAAATATTAAAATCACAACAAAAACTTTATTTAGTATTTCAGTCTTGAAATGTAAATACGTCTTGTTTTTTAAATATATTCTCGTGGCATGTATTATACTAAAGCAGTGATGTAGTGATGTCAAAAATAAAAGCGATATTTGTATGTGTGAGAAAAGTTGTCTCATTTGTGTCTGAAATACATTAAAATATAAATATTTAGAACATACGCAATTCTGCTTTAATAATTAGTATATCGCTTTTTTATAAATTTAATCTACTGTTTTATGATTAGTTTCTCAGCAGAAATCACTTCATATTTCTGGGAACCACTTGCCGCTATACTTTTTTCCATGTGCGCAATATCTCGTTATATCCTTTCACCATGCTAACCTGATATGAAAAAAAACGAAAAAAAAACTAAATGCGAATGCATGAAGTTTTTCTAAGGACACAAATTCTTTTTATTTCCAATAAAATTGTGACATACATTTTCGAAACCTACAAATGCTCCTCTCTCTTTATTGACCAACTTAGATTTGAGCAATTCTTTAAAGATTTCTCATATTTGAAAGTGGGTCCCTTCTTCGATTTGATCTGACTTATAAGTGGAAATATACTTTTCGCGGGTTTGAATACCTTTCCATCACTTTTCATACCTTATTCCGAAACGTTTGTTAAGAATAATTTTATGCACAGTGTTGGCAAAATCATTTTTTTACTGTCAAATAAAGGCTCATTTGCAGTGCTTTTGATTCCCGGAATCGCATGGGATCTTAAGGTCCAATTCACAAAAAAGCAACAATATTTTGTATATGCTCTTGGTAAAGCGACTTTTTTTTAAATGGGCATACATATATATATCACAAATAGAGATCGTACTAAACTTATTTGAGCAATAGTTTCTTATTTTCGTAGGTTTCTTTCATAGTTACTGCATGAGCTAATGGTACGGACGGATATTGATTTCCATTATCTAGCCATTGGATACATAAATATATTCTTATTATTGCTATAGTTTTTAATTCCAGGAACCATAAAAAATAATTTCTTTACTTGGTATGGCCTTGCGATTGAAATACACACAGAAAAAACTAATTTTCCATTTCAAACACCAAATTCTCTGAATCAAATACTAATTTTTTCAATTTAGGTCCTACAAAGAAATTTGTAAATTCAAATGCAAAATTTTGTAATAATTTGTTTTGAAAAAAACCCCGATTTTTTCAATCAACAAATTGTCTGATTCAATAAAATTTTTAAATGAAAATAGAAAGTAAATAACATAAATATTTGTTGTGTACAGTATGCAATTTCTATATTGGAGCAGAAATGTTCTCTTAACAATTTTGTTACAAGTATTACTTTATATTAATTGTATCAACTAGAATTTTTCACTCCATATTGTTTTTGGTTTTGCTTAAAACAAAATTGGATCAAACTATTTACTGGAATAGTAAAAAATATTTACTGAATCAAAATTTTATTTCAAACCAACTTTTGTTCAAAAATTTTTTGGGAATAATTTTTTCTGTGCAAGATGAAAATGTGTTACGGATAAACGTAACACACTTTGTGATATCTGCTTTAAGTGTGAATAAAATTAAAATTTTTGTGCAGATTTTCTTTACTTCCCAGTGAAAAAAGAGACTCCAAAAAAGTCATAAAAATGTAGAGTTTGCGATCTGGAAGTAGTGAAAATTTCGATCCGATCTAATTATATTTGCATAGGGTTGTCATTGCAAGAAGCTCTCTTTTTCGATGTCTGGTCACTGAATTGGAAGCGATATTAAGAAAAATTCCCTTTTCATCTAGGAAAAATGGTAAATAGTTACCTATTTGAACAATTCGTTTCTTTTTATACGAATTTAAGTCCGAAACAGTGCTTTCATGTAAATTTAAACAAATAACTTTTAAATTTTAGACTAAAATTAGTTCATAAATTTCTTTAAAAAAATTTTTTTTTTTTAATTCTGGTGAGTATTTTTTAACACTATGGAAGAGTTACAAGGTTTTGTATGACTAAAATAAGCTTCTAAATGGATTTTTGCTCACTCTCGGCAAATTAAAAATATCGATTTTTTGGAAGCAATGAAAATGTAGTTCCATTAGAATGACTTAACTGGGTTATAGCATTTTTTATTTTCAGCATATCTAGCTTTTCGAAAAATTACGAAAATGTGTAGTAATGACTTGTTGTTAATTTAAAACTACAAAGAAATGATATATTATAATAGGCATTTAAGAAGTTTATTATTCGACATATTGTCATAATTATATTTTAATTTGAAATTTATTTGCTTGTGGTTTAGCTTGGTCTATATACGTATTTCATTGGCGCTTAAACCAAATCATCAGTAGACTTCAACCACAAATTTTGAACAGTCACAAACCTCTTACTTTATGCACAGACTTTCAAAAACTATATGAGAATTCATAGAACAATAATATTTTTGAAAATCACAAAGACAATATAAGTTTGGTAGGCTTTGAAACTCATACAAAACCCAGCAAATAATTTATATTCGATATGAATCTATTTTATTTTTCTACACCTTCATACAATTAGAAATCCATTGGATAACAATAAAAGTAATTACAAGGCAAAATGAAAAATAAAATCTAAAATTTAACATTTAAGAAGTTTATTATTCGACATATTGTCATAATTATATTTTAATTTGAAATTTATTTGCTTGTGGTTTAGCTTGGTCTATATACGTATTTCATTGGCGCTTAAACCAAATCATCAGTAGACTTCAACCACAAATTTTGAACAGTCACAAACCTCTTACTTTATGCACAGACTTTCAAAAACTATATGAGAATTCATAGAACAATAATATTTTTGAAAATCACAAAGACAAAATAAGTTTGGTAGGCTTTGAAACTCATACAAAACCCAGCAAATAATTTATATTCGATATGAATCTAGAAAAATAAAATAGATTCATATCGAATATAAATTATTTGCTGGGTTTTGTATGAGTTTCAAAGCCTACCAAACTTATTTTGTCTTTGTGATTTTCAAAAATATTATTGTTCTATGAATTCTCATATAGTTTTTGAAAGTCTGTGCATAAAGTAAGAGGTTTGTGACTGTTCAAAATTTGTGGTTGAAGTCTACTGATGATTTGGTTTAAGCGCCAATGAAATACGTATATAGACCAAGCTAAACCACAAGCAAATAAATTTCAAATTAAAATATAATAGGCATTGAAAAATTAATATAAAAATATGTAATTTGATAATAGAAATAAAGAAGATTAGTAAGAAAATAGAAAAGAAGAAGAGCGGACCACACATTCCAGATTTGAAGACACGTGATTGAAGATTTTGATTTGAAGAAAGTGGTGAACAAAAATGAATCCAAGAGAGGAATTGATTAAACAACTCACAAACATGGGTATGAATATTCCAGACAAACAGCAACATTAACACATTTAAGGAACTTGCTAGCGAGCGTAATTGGCGTAGATATCCCTGAAACCCTTGAAACAGTGCAGGAAAATCAAGGAAAACGTACACAAAACGGTAACGTTTTTAATAAAGAAAATGATCAGGACGAAAGCAATAACGATAACTTGCAATCCATATTGATGGACGATGTAAATGAACGTTTCAATTTGGAAGAACTTGAGCAACATCTATCCCGTAAGTTAAGAATTCTGAAGATGCAGAAAGAAATGGATGAGTTGCAAAGGAACCAACCATATGAGAAAAAAGTGAACGTTACCCTATCAGACATTGAAAGTACTGTGCGTAAGTTTTCAGGGGATGACAGCTACTCCATATCTAGGTGGATTGATGATTTTGAAGAAGTAACCACCATACATGTGTGCTCAGATGACGTTAAATACATATTCGCCAGACGAATGTTAATTGGTAGTGCTAACATATTTATACGCATGTGCCAATGTACGATATGGGAAAATTTAAAAACAAAATTAATGGCTGAATTTAATCAACCGTTTAAAAAGTTAGAATTAAAATAAATTCAGTGAAGTGCGACTTTGACCCGCGCACTAAGGGTTCTGTACGGGCACGAGATATGTAATTCAATTCGAACAATATAAACTATAGTTTTGGCATTTTTTTTTTCGTTTTTGGGTTTTTTCGGTTTTAAGCGTTTTTTTAGTTTGGGGGTTTTTTGAATTTATTGGCGCTTTCTGAGTTTTGGCACTTTTTTTACTTTTTGGCGATTTTTTTTTTGGTTTTTGAAGTTTTTTTAACTTTGGCAATTTTTATTATCTTGGCGTTTTTTTTTATTTTGGCGATTTTTTTTAATTTTGGCGAATTTTTTAGTTTGACACTTTTTTTTCGTTTTGAGGATTTTTTTCGGTTTTTGGCGTTAATTTTAAATTTTTGCGATTTTTTCGTTTTGGCGATTTTTTTTTAATATGGGTTTTTTTTTAATTTTGGCGATTTTTTTCATTTTGACGATTTTTTTTCACATAAACAATTATTTTGGTTTTGGCGCATTTTTCGCGTTTTGAAGATTTTTTTCGGTTTTTGGCGTTTTTTTCATATTGGCGATTTTTTTCACCTTTGGTGTACGGAACCCTAAAAATGGAATAAAAACGCAGAAAGTGTACACCATTACTTACTTTATATGCAAGAGTTATCGCATAGTATGCCAATTAATGAAGCTGAATTAGTTGAATATGTAATAGAGGGTCTTCAAGATTCGTCACCGGCAGTTTAAATTTTTTACAATGTAACATCAATCAATGCCTTGAAGAGAGCAATTCCAAAATATGAAAAAATTATTAATGATGCAAAAATTAAAAGTGTGAACATTATGCACAGAAATATAAGGAAGAGAAACGTCCCCACGGCTCATGTTTCAAGTGTGGAAGAATGGGTCATTTATACGAAAATTGTCCTTCTCGGACTGGAGGTTATATAGACAATGTTGAGGGAGTAAATAATTATTATGCTCAGGTAATAGTTGCTTTTTATGACAAGTAGGGACCTTAGATGATATTCGGAAGGAAGCAGATGCTAAGATTAAGGCTTCACAGGAGTGTAATGAGAAACGGTCTATACATTGTGCATAAAGTGTTGTCAAATGACAGATACGTAATAAAGCCGCGTTCAGACTATTATACTTTGTATTTATACTTTTCAAAAATCCAAATAATACGTGCAAGTATGATACACTGAACGCAGAATGTCATCAAAGTGGCAAATAATACGTTAAAAATTTTGACATCCCATAAGACTTTTTCGCTTTTAGAAAATTTTCTAAATGATAATACTTTTCATTAGATCAGGGATGCATTGTCACACAAACCAAATTTCCAAGTCAGCTGTTTTGTCATATGTATATCGTCTCAAAATTTTTAATAAGTGATTCGTATGGAAGTATATTTCGTTGACGTAATTTTTTAACGTTTTTGTAATATCTTTTCTTAAATTTTTTCTATTATTTGCATAGAATATTTTTAACTGCTGAATTTTTTCAAGTGTCGGCACGACCCCGCCTACATGAAACCCCTTTGTCGCCACTAGTTAATGAATAGCACAGACATTTTCATTCAACAACTGTTTTGTTTTCTGCTTGTATTATGCTAGGAACACAACTGGGACGAACGACGAAGTTTTCGGTGCGAACTTTAGTCATAAAAAATAAAACACATTTGTGCATATGAAAATGAACACAACACCGCCGTACGACGAAATTCGTCGTGCGTGACGAACTCTGAGATAGATTTATTTCTATTTTGTACGCCGACGAACGACGAAAAAACAAAATTGAGAGAAAATTCTCTCCTCCTCTCTCTCATTTTGTACACACAACAACCAACTTTTTCAAATATGAGAGATGAATTCGGTGAGTAAATTCGTCGTTGTTGTGCTTCACACGACGAATTTACGCAGCGAATGCTTATCAACGAATTCGTCGACCTGGACGAAATTCGTCGTTCGTCCCAATTGTGTTCCTAGCATTGATAAGCATTCGCTGCGTAAATTCGTCGAAATCCTCTATAACCCAGTAAAAAAAGAGACTCCAAAAAAGTCATGAAAATGTAGAGTTTGCGATGCGGAAGTTGTGAAAATTTCGATCCGATCTAATAATTTTTACATAGGGTTGTCATTGCAAGAAGTTCTCTTTTTCGATGCCTGGTCACTGAATTGGAAGCGATATTAAGAAAAATTCCCTTTTTTGTGTTCTATGATAATATTTTCATCTAGGAAAAATGGTAAATAGTTACCTATTTTAACAATTCGTTTCTTTTTATACGAATTTAAGCCCGAAACAGTGTTTTCATGTAAATTGAAGCAAATAACTTTTAAATTTTAGACTAAAATTAGTTCATAAATTTCTTTAAACATTTTTTTTTAATTCTGGGGGTCTACTGTGTAATTCTAAATGAAAGAAATTGCTTTAGAATTTGTCGAAAGCATTTTCGTTCGTTTCGAATTACAGAGTAGACCCCCTGGTGAGTATTTTCCAACACTATGGAAGAGTTACAAGGTTTTGTATGACTAAAGTAAGCATCTACATGGTTTTTTGCTCACTCTCGGCAAATTAAAAATATCGATTTTTTGGAAGCAATGAAAATGTAGTTCCACTAGAATGACTTGCATTTTTTTCACTGGGAATATTTGATAAAGTTGGTTTGTCGTTCGTCGGTGTACAAAATATAAATAAATCTATCTCAGAGTTCGTCACGCACGACAAATTTCGTTGGACGGCGGTGTTGTGTTCATTTTCATATGAACAAATGTGTTTTATTTTTTATGACGAAAGTTCGCACCGAAAAATTAGTCGTTCGTTCCAGTTGTGTTCCTAGCATTACACATTTTATTTGAAGTGTGATGGTCTGAACACAATATGTGATTTTAAGTTAGATTTTTTGACAGTTGCAACGAATGATTTCTGTATCCTAAAATATGATAAAAGTATTAATACTTGTATAATATTCTGGGGCTTAAGGGATATCGAAAATTGTCAAATTGCTCTGATTGCCTACAATGGTATAATCAAAGCAAGCAACATTAAGCCCTGGAAGTCTATGGATTTCAATGGATAACAGGCAACTCTTAGGAGCTACGTGTTATATATATTTTAATTTATATTTATTTATTTTTTGTCAATAATTTCGGAATAACTCCGAAGCCGTTGAAAATCGAAAATTACTGTATTTGTATGATTATTTTGTATTTTTAAATGTTTAATTTATTAAAATCAAACAAACCGTTATCGAGTTATATTGAAATAACTCGGCGTGACCGCCTTGTTTATGGGATAATATTAGCCACGCCCATTAAAAACATATTTACGTCACAGACTAAAATGAAAATGGATTTGAATTTACGGCACGAATGTCCATATAAAACACATTTTTTTGCAGAACAGTGTAATTATTATCTTTTTTATTTAAATACATTTTATGCCATTACAATAGGGTTTCGAACTAATAAACGAATAAAACGCACAAACTTTAAAATTTATTCCACTACTCAAATACAAATTTTTTTAAAAAACTTTATGCGAGTACTTTTTAATTCGATTAATTGATAACAGTACTAAATAAAATCAGAGGTGCCATTGAAAACGATCGAACTGATTAAATCTTTCGATATGAAGTATGTACACACATACTTAGCAGACGTAATGAATTCATAGATAAGTCAACGAAAAGATAAGATAATACAATTATTTTCCTTTTACATACAATGTATTGTTCAAAGTGATGCTTGAATAAGGAATAAGTTACATATTTACATATGTATGTACAAACATCTGTAGATATTTTTGATATACTATACATATGTACATACATATATACAGTAGGCATAAAAGCTAAGAATACATCACATTCAAGAAAAAGTACTTAAGGCGAAATAAGCTGATTTTTAGTTACTGGCACCCCTGTAATCACCATATCTGAAAGTACCCCTGAACAAAATCTCAGTTATTTGGGTCACATTTAGTACGCTCAAGATTAACACGCCTGTATAGTGTAGTCCGTCTGCTTTTCATATTTTACGAAAGCAGAGATCAGCAATGAGTAATGAAAAAGTGAGTAGAGTTGAATCATGACTTATTCAGCCTTATCGCGAATCTCAAGGGAATAAATTCATGGGAATAATTTTTTTATTCCCATGAACAACAAATTGGCATTGCCAATTGTTAGTTAATAAAATAAACATCTGTTGCGAGTCGAACATGCTATTGTGAATTGGCGCAATTGTATTTTTCTTACTTTTTACGTGTATTTTTATAATTTTCTTAATAAATTGTTATTATTCAGAAAAATGAAGAAAGAGCATTTTGCTCCGATTTATGTAATATTTATTGAAAAAAAATAAAGAGAAGAAATTTGAGAGATGCATCAATTCCACTATCGGAAGTAATGTACATACATACATATGTAAATGAAAAGCATGAAGAATTGATGGCCGTATATAATATATATGTATGTATACATACATTTATGAATACTATCCCTGCTAGCATTTTTGGAAATTTTTAATTAAATTTGATTCTTTTTTAATACTTTTAAGTGATCAAAAAACAAGAATATGCGCGTTTTCTGAGCATAAAAGATAGTTTTGTCGGGAGAAAGTGGTACCCTACATGCGACTCTTCTTGAGGAGTCTTTTATTACCCGCTTTTCTGATCAGTTTCGACTCATTTATGACTCATATATTTTAAAATAAATAAATAAATTACTTTTAAAGCATAAGCACGACTCATTTCCGAGTATTTTTTCAAGCGCGCAAGTGTTTAATCAGTTTTTAATCGTCAAAAGTACTCGAGGAAGACTTAGGTGATTTTTGATAAAACAATCTTCCAAATGCTAGCAGGGATAATATAAATAAATTCATGCATTTTTACTTATTTTAATAATAAAATCAAACAAGTTTAAAAAACAACAAGAAAACTACTTAAATTGTGCTTCTTTTTTTATTCCCAAAGAAAACGTTTGTGAAAAAATACACGTATTTTTTGGGGGAAAAATCACGGGAATGAAAATCGGCGATGCCAATTTTTTTTCGAACATGCGAGTTTTTTCACGTGGAAATAATTCACGATTGCAACTTTAGGGAAAAGGGATATATTTCAAGGGAATAAAAATTCACGATAGGGGTGATTATTTCATATATTTATGCGCTCTCATACTTATTGCAATGTTGTCAATGAATCAGATTCACGCGAAAGTTGTAAGTGCGCATCGAACTCATACTAAGCAACCTTTATGGCGTTGTTGATTTAGACTCTCCTTAACTCAATAACTATGGACGATGCAAAATAGGTACGAGTATGATTCATAGTTGAGGCCTGCGTAAACAGTCTTGAAATGTAAATGTATTCTCGTGGCATGTATTATAATAAAGCAATAATAAATGCTGTCGTGTCGTTTAATAAGCGAAGCACGATGGATGTATTGATAGTCATGCATATCAGTGTTAACAAGCGATGTCGCGAAGACTCCTTGTTCATAACCAACAATCAAAAGAAGTAGTGTTGATGGGTATATGCTTGTTATTTTGCATATTGTACGTTTGAGTGTATGTGCGTAAGATGTAGATGATAAGCTATTCTGTGTTTATGGATGGTTTTTTTAAAGCAAACGCACACAACTAATGTCAATGCATGTGTGCGTTTGTACATGCATGACGTTTGTATAGGCGCCCATGCGTATGAAGAAGCAAGCATCACAAATTTTTCAGTCACAAAGTATTTTCTCCTTTAGTCCTACACCTGCAATAACTGAAACCAATGTCTTGCCAACAGTGTTGTTTAGCGTTTGTTTTAGAACATTTCGCTGTAGTAAAGCAATTGATAAATTCCTCATATCTTAAAAGTTATTGTAAATGGTCTTGTGCAGGACTTTATTACATATTATTACAGTAGGCAGCAAAACTAAGTATACATCAGCAACAAAAAACAACAAGTAAGTGAAAATATTTGTGCAGCACAAATGACACTGTGCAAAATTACAAAAAATACACTTACTTGACAGTATAGGTTTGATTCTACTACCAAGGGGTAGCACAACATTATGCTCATCATGGCGATTGTTGTGAGCAATTTTTGTATGAGCTTCCACAAAATTTTGAGAACCAATGGTGTTATAAGTTATTGGTCAACAGCTAATTTAGAATTAGTGATAGCGTTTAACTCTAAATTGCAATAATTCAGATATGTCCTATAAAGGAAAACATTTTTTGTTTACTATTTCCGGAATAACTTACAGGGACTCTTAATTTGTTGCTAATAATATCTGGCAAAGTTGCAGCTACGGTAAAGTTCGACAACTTTTGTTAACATTTCAATATAATCTGAACGAGCCTAGGCACTCTAATACCACAATTTACGAGAATACATTTAAAAAAAAACAAGACATATTTACATTTCAAGACTGTTTACTCAGGCCTCTAATATGTACATATGTGCGTAGTATGTAGTAGAGATGTGCGAGTGTTGAATTTTCCACTACGACACGTGCCGAACGCAAATACCAAGATGTCCAATAAGTACGAAACACGCACGTAAACTTTTCCCAACACGACACAAATCATTTGTATTTTTATTTAGATTTTTTTTTTGGTTGAGAATAACCCTGTCGGCAATTAAGTTAACTTTAAACTAACTTTAAGCTACCTATTTCGCGACTAGTACTGACTGACACTTGAATTATTTTCCAATTGAAACAACTAAGGATTTTACCATTTCGATATCCTAGGCGGTAGTCTATTGTCTCACTCTGCAATACTTTTCAACTGACTTAAAGTTGATTTTATTTAAGTCACTTGGTAGTCAGTAAATTTACAAAAAAATTTAACATTACAGCAAAATGTTATGCTAAGATTGAAATTAGTTTCAAGTAGATGGGAGTTAATTTGTTGACTCTCATCAAATCCGATTACGTACTCAACTTAAGAATTAATTTTATGTCAGTTCTATATGAAATTGTACACTGAAAGAATTTTGCTTTATAAATGCAATGAAACAATTGCATTAAAAATTTTTCACAAATCTAATGATAATTTCACAAATCAAATGAAAATTTCATGAATATTGTGAAACAATTTCATTGGAATTGCTTCCTTGATATTCTGGTTTCTTTGGAATATTTTATTGGATTTGTGACAACAATATTTTCTAATTATTAAGAAACCCCTTTGTATTTAAGTTATTTCATTCTTTTCATGAAATTATTTTATTGCTTCGATGAAGTTATAGCACTGCATTAATTACACTGTTAAATAAATTTGATGAAGCTTTCAATAAAATAATTTTAACGAAATTAGTTTCATTAATCCAAAGAAGCGTGACGTTGGTTGAATTTTAATAATTTGTTCATTAGATTAATGTCGAAATTCATTGAATTTCTGCCGAAAATTCTTTCAGTGTAGCTATCTTTTAGTAAGTCTAATAAAAGTTAAGTAAAAGTTGATTATATTTGTAGTCAATCACATATTCTCCAACAGGGAAGCAACTTATCAACATTTGCTCTCAATTATATTGAGCGGTGTTTGCTTAAAATTAATCCAGAAGTTGGCAGTCGCTCCTCTGGCAGCCGTGGAACTTACAGTTACATTTAATTTGCATTAGTATGGTATCGAAAATCACAAACATTTTTTGCTTTTTTCAAGCGTTGCTTTTAAAACTGAGGCGCCAAGTGTACACTGCCAACAGCTGATACTATCGCTTTATATATAGAACTTTAATCTTAAGCACCCTATACACTATCAAAAAATTTCGCATGGTGTTTGCGTGTTTAAGGATACAAAATATTAATTTTTTTTTGCTGGAATTGAATGCATACATATTTTCTACCTAAAATCAGCGTTGCCATTTCGGTACTTTTTTGGTATATTTTGGTGCTTTTTTCCTTTCTAAGTACTTGAAACTTTATTAAATACCCGTTTGAGAAAACCGGGAATTTATAGTGCTTTTTACAATTTCTCGCAGTGTTTTTTACTGATTTTTCAGTAATCAAAATTTGTGCAACTTAAAGAAAGCAAATAAGCAAACACTTTGACTTTTCTCAATCAATTTTTTTAATTCCCTATAAGAAATTTTTTATTCGTTTGTTAAGCATAGTCAAACATGAAATAAAGACTTATTTACATTAAACATAAACAACAGAGTATATTTAGTTATAAAAATAGAAATAACAGGGAATATTTAGCTTAGTGCTTTTTTACCCGCAATTTTTTTTAGTTTTTACCCTTTTTACCCTATTTTTATATGCTCACAGTGCGTTTGATGATCCAAGAGTTGGCATCACTGCCTAAAATCGTTTCGTGTTTTTTCGTGTCAATTTTGTTCAACACGAAGCGACGCGACCACACGAAATCCAGTTTTTTTGTCACGAACAATTGGAGTTGAATCATATCACGAAAAGAAGCGCGACACTCGCCCATCTCTAGTATGTACTACATACGATAAAATAAACGTATTCTAAATTTGACAGATATGAATTTTTCTTGTCGTATAGATACATTCTTATTAAATTAAAACAAATAAAAATTCCTTGTTTAACATGCACATACACTTGTGAATACATTGTACATGCATTCATATCTCCGTTTAAATATTTAAATATTTATTTAAATTCTTTTAAATCTTTGTATACATTTGTATTTTAGAAACATGATTTTGATATAAAAGCATCATGTGGATTTATTTTCTTTTCTGTTTTTTCTTTTTTTTACTTTATAGTTTATATGAAAAGAAGAAAGAAAAACATTACCTTTAATGTTGAAGTTATTTATCATAAATCTAAAGTATTGCAACTACCACTTTTACTTGGTATGACGTAAAATGCACTCCAATATGTACTTACATATGTACTGTGTACTATGTATGCTTACACTACGGGTTGAAAGTAGGTTGAAAGGCTTAAAACCCTCACAGAAAAATATTAGTAAAAGGTTGCCATTAAAATAAGAGTTTTCCAAAGCAATTAACGTGCGAGCGAGTATATTGTACATACAATATGTCGGCACATTGGTTTACAAGTGGCTTGCAGAAAATGTAGCGCCAGGCTTTTATATCACACAATAAACTATAAAGTGGGGTGAAGGCGAAACATTAAATTTCGAATTGGCATTATAAAATCTGAATTTCAAATGTAAAAAAATTTGACATCTCGAACAATAACCGACAACAGTACAGCTAAAAAACGAATTATGTCCATAATGCATGCCTTGATGTGCTATTAGTGCTATTAATGAAGAACTTGTTGTGCGCAAAAAATTGGAGTTTCAGAAAGAAGTTCGCTGATTTCAGTAGAACACAATACATTGCAGTAGAGCAGTAAAATTCGTTCGCCTTAAGCGATTCAATTGAGTTGGCTACCCTATTTTTACTGATAACTTTATTCGTGTCCTCTTCCTCAACGCGGTCGAAAAATCAGACAATAAGTAGACGAGGGTTGCACATTTTTCTACTGCTGTACTACACAGAGTCATTTTTATTAACTATATACAACTAACAAGTTAGAATATGAACTTTTCCAACGTGTTATATAACATTTCTTTAAAAAGTGATGTTTACATTATTTTTCGTTAATGGTAACTTTTATCTGGCCACTACTGTAATAAATTTCAGAACAATATAATACATATGTATGTATATGTGCATATGTCTATTAGGGAAAAATTAATTTTCAAATCTAAGGAGATGAATTCCGTTGCAAATTTGACAGTTCAAGGGAATGTGAAATAAACTTACTTTGCAGCCAGTTTTTTTAAATTTTCATTAAAAATGGCGTTGCATCTAATTTCATGGCTTATTTAATGGTGTAACACTGTTGCCAGCTTAGGGGATTTGTCCCCAAACCGGGGGTTTTTTTTCGCGATTGGGGATGAAAATTTCGTATTGGTGATCTGGGTATTTGTTTGGGATAGTAACCAAATTTTATGGGATTTTTTGGGGTTTTTTTATAACTGATGGTAAAATTAATGATTTTTGAACTAAGAAATATGCGTCTGGCAAGTCTAAAAATGTATGTTACTATTCATAGTGAATGTTTCCTAATGAAGAAGAAGTATCAAGGCAGATCAACCATAAATGAAAACTAGCAAAACAAAAATACGTAACAAAATGCAATATTATTAAAAATAATTAAATTTTTTGTGACAAATTTAATCCATCTGCTGAAATGCTAAAGCTTTTTAATACAAGTACTATATGTACAACAAAGTTTCTCAGGCTGATGAATCAGAAGATTTCGAATCGGAAGTTTTTGAAATGGTAAACTTTGGTTAAAAATTTATTTTATACTCGTGTAAACTAAACGTTTTATAAGTACAAATTAAATTAATTTGAATGTAAATATAGATATCAATATAAATGAATTTTTATTTTTGCGTAGGCTATTTTTGGTCAGTTTTCTTAGTTATCAATATGAAAATAAAACAAATCTACTTCATCTTTTTAATTAATTAATAACAAACTGGTATGCCAAGAAAACCGCGTCTGGAAGATTAATTAATTACTACTCTACCCAGCCAATGAACACGAAAATAAACACGGCAATGAATCTCATTACCAAAATTCTCAACATAAGTGACAAACGATTTAGAAATAGCAACATCAGCAAAATAAGAAATATAATGACGAAAAACAACTTCCCAATATATATCACGAACAACTTAATAAATAAATAATTAAGTAATAAAAAACAAACTGGTAACACTCCTAATAAAGAAGTAAAAAAAGTTTTTTACAGTGTACCATATGTTCCTAAGTTGACTGAAAACAAAACATTAAAACATATGGTAAATGATGCAACATCAAGAGTCACACACAGATCCAACAAAACACTGAGGCATCTATTTACGCGGGAAAGAAAAAAATTGGACAAACTAGAAACAGACAACGTTGTATATGAGATCACTTGTCAAGGAAATGAAGTGGAAAGGTGTAACAAAGTATATGTAGGAACAACAAAACGGAAACTTGGGACTAGAATATCCGAACATGAAGCAGATATAAATAAAGGAAAGGAGAAAACAGCTCTAGCCCAACACGCGAAAGAAACGAAACATAAAATAGATTTTAAAGGCGTGAAAATACTAGACAGAGAAAAGAAAACGAACAAAAGCTACACACTAGAAATCCTACGGATACAACAACGCATAAAGAAATCTATAAACACCAAAGAAGACAAAGACAACACTAAACTACAATATGCCATTGCAATAACCTGACAAGTTAAGTTCTGTGATATTAGTTTTTAAGTTCGCCTGTGATATTTTCTTTTATTTATTATTATTTAAATTATACACTTAATTGTTCGTAATGTAACTGAAGAATCGTGAGTACAGCATAAAAACTAATATAACATATATAAAACTATAAATAACAAACATTTTGTAATTTGTTGATAGAGCTTAAAAAAAACATTCTCCTGAAGACGTCGGCAAAAAGCCGACGAAACGTTGAGAAAAAAGATGAAGTAGATTTGTTTTATTTGCATCTTGATAACTAAGAAAACTGACCAAAAAAAAGCCTACGCAAAAATAAATATATTCACTAACGAAATTGGTCACAAAATATAAACAAAATAAATGAATTTTATTTTTTTCACAAAAGAAAAATGTCAATAAAAATAACTCAATTTAAGTTTTATGTTGTGGCAGGGGTTATCTTCGGGCTAAATATAACTAAACTGCAATATTCTGCTGCAATTTAGTTTGAAGTTCTGTGATATTAGCGTTAAGATTGACGAGTAAAATTTGTGTTGTATTGTTTTTATTTATTTATTTATTTTTTATTTATAAAAATTCTGTGTCGTGAGGTACAGTTTTTCTATTTTTAATTAATAAATGATAATTTTGACAATATGTAAAGCAAATATTTGTAAGTCAAAAACTAATTGTTATGAACAAAAAAATATACCCCTGAAGAAGCTTGAAATAAACAAGCGAAACGTTGGGTGTTTGAAAATGAAATAAATTTGTTTTATTTACATTTTGAATTGACCATATTTAGCCCGAAGATAACCCCTGTCACAACAAATTTAAAAAAAGTAAATTTGTGGATTTTTGGGTATGACAAATAAAAAATAGGGAATAAGCTCTAGAAAAAAAAACTGGTAACACTGTGGTGTAAATTAAGTCATTGCTAATTTTGAAAATACTTTTTTTAAGTCTTAAATGAAACTATTTTAATATAATTCTAAAATCTTTTGTAACATTTAGCATGAAACTGCAGACAAAAGAGAAAACTAAAATGAAGTTTTGTGGTTATAACAAAAATACATCAGGGATAAATTCATCTAAAAATACTGGCAACACAGTAATTGCATTGAAATTGATTTGCACTTTTACTTCTAGTCCTTAAATGTACACATGTATTCGTTGTTAAGAAAAATATTACGTGCCATTTTCTTCGAAATCACATTTTCTTTTTATATACATATCATTATCACTGATTCACACATGTTCGTGTGTAAGAAACTTTAATAGATTCAACGTGAGTAGATGCATAACACTTATATATGCACCCACATACATACATATGTATGTATGTACGACTATTTTAATATTTATAAGAAATATTTAGTGAAGAATTATGTTTAATGTTATTCAAATGAAGGTTTTGTCTTGGTACTTGTTGTTTGAAAAATATCATATACATACATAGATACATGCATATGTACATATTTGTTTGAGTTTTATTTAAATATGATCAAGCTCCGATTTGACGCATAGACTTCTGCCCTAAACTACTTTCATTGCAATGTATTGGGATTTAGTTTTCTTCTGCAGAGGTGTGGACAGTTTTTATACCCTTCACCAAAAATTGTAAATGGCATATGTATGTATGTATCTATGTATATAGGTTTGTCATTCCGTGTATAATTTCTATAATACTCATATATACATATATATGTATATATATATATATATATATATATATATATATATATAGATGTACATATATATTAGTTCCGGTTGTTTCTATAAGGAGCATAGGGCATCGACGAATTCGTTCCAGCTCTGCTTGACGTTTTTGTAATAGATCTTCTTTAATCTATTATAGGAACGCCAAGTTTTTTTTAACTCAAACGTCTTACACAAACAGTGGGTTAAACTAATTTTTCCATTTTATCTATAAATTTAAAATATCGTACATTCTTAAAAGAACAAGATTGGTGTATTGGTGCAAGAAATCAGAAAACTTTAAAATTATGATTCCAGGGTTGGGAAACTTAAATTTTTTGTGATATATAAAATTAACTAGGTCTAATAATTTATTTTTATTTTAATTCATACATATATTTTATGTTTTGGAAAGAAAAGTTGGGTATAGAAAATTAGGGAAATAAAAACCACAACTTCGCAGCTGGAAAGCTTAAACTTTTTTGATATTAAATTAACTAAATAAAACTAGTATTTTCCTTATTTCTTTATTCACTTAACATATTTTATTTATTGGTATAAGGAACCAAAAAAATCTAAAAGGATGATTCCAGGGTTGGAAAAAGTACACTTTTTTTGATAACAATAATTAATAATATTATAATAAATAAATAAAGCTAGTTATTTCTTTGGTAATTAAATATATTCTATATTTTAGAAATAAATTAATGAGTACTCATATCAAAACCATAAAAATTTAAACTATGGTTCCAGGGTTGGAAATTTAAAAAAAAATTGGGTAACAAACTAACCAAAAAAAATTTTTTTTTAGCTAAACATATTTCATGTTGTAGGAAGATCTTTACTCAAGCAAATTCTTTATTCGAAAAAACCGAGAGGTCACTTACTAAAAATTGCACTATAACAAAAAGTTATAAATTTTATCACAAAACAAATCTGTATGTACTGGTATGTACTTATGTATGCATCTGTATACTACATCTACATACGTTGCTAAAGGATATATAAGATTCGGCACAGCCGAATATTACTTGTTACTTGTTTTTTTTTTTTTTGAATAAACTTGTTTTATTTTATTTTTTTTTAAAGAGAAGAAACATTCAGGCAATGCATACCTACTACTATTACTTGTTGTTACATTATTTCAGGAAAGGGATAGTGATAGAGAAGACAGGTGGTGTATGATGAGGTAGAGGAAACCTTCATTCTTTACAATTCTGCTTTTTTGCACGTTTTTAATAATGTTATTTTTCAGCGCCTCTGGTGTCAATGAGGAGTATTAAATTTCGAAGCTGTGCTTAGTAGCCATATTTTTGGCTATTTTATTTCGCTGATGATTCTGCTACACAATGCCAACGAAGGAGGTCGCTCTGATGTTACATTAGGATTAGTAGTTATAATAAAACACAATTTTGTTTGTAAAATATTATTAAAAATATAATTAAAAATATTGAACTAGAAGCCCTGAGTCTGAAAAATTATGGTTTGAATACAAAAAAATGCATATTATTTCAAATCTATACAATTCATAGATAATGTTAATTAATTTGATTAATATAATAATGTATTAAAATCTTACTCTTGTGTAAAGCAAAACACACATATTCTTATTTTGTGGCGCTTAAATATTATTATGATATTGTTGCCTTTAATTAATGAGTAATGAAATATTGTTTTGTGAATATTTATTTTAAATTTAAATAATAGTGAGAGATAATATTATTGCATGTGTAAAAGGAAATCTATTGTTTAGTTTAAGTTAAAATATGATACTCTTATTTGTGGTTAACGATTTCATTGATTTTGAAATACATATGCTAGTGTGGGTATTTCGCCACTATTCGAATTTACTAATGCCACGATTGTATGAGTATACAAATAAACATACACATATTAAACTTGACTTCGTACTACTTGAGATTAATTTAAAACCAAATAAGTGCGTAAAAATTAATAAGAACTCGTTACAAGCTCGTTCATATAAAAAACTCTTGAGTAAAGATCTTCCTAAAATATGAAATATATTAAAATAAAAAGAAAACACAATTTTTATTTAGTTACTTTTTTTACAAACGTTTTATTTTTCCATCCCTGGTACCATATTTTTATTTTGCTGGTTTTTAATACGAAATTCTTCCTTTCTAAAATAAAAAAATATGTTTAATTAACAAAGAAAAAAATACTTACTTTTATATAACAAAAAAGTTTGAATTTACGATCTCTGGACATGTGACAATGGTAAGACTGTTGTAAATTTAGAGATGGTAAATTTGAGCTTTCATTACAAAACAACTTTCAGCAAATTGAAATGCGATGAAAAAGAAAGAATTCACGTATTCCATTTGCAAAAAAGTTTCGTATATAAGGCAGAAATCTACATCAACTGATACCACACACAGTGGACCAAACACAGAAGAACGCTGATGATGAATGTTTAGTGGCCTTCGAAAACGGCTAGCTGTTGTTGTCAGAATATTTACAAGTAACTTTAATGTTATGTGTTCATTAATAATTATCACATGCAATTTGGCTTACAAGGCGATACGAACTTTAGCCTGTTAAATATAGAATAGAAACAAATTAAGTTCGATGAATAATAATTAAATTATATAAAATAGCTGTATTTAACAAAAAAGCAAATAGTTTCGAGTAATTACTTTTATATACTAAAAACAGTTTAAGTTTCCAGCTCTGCAGCCGTCTTTTTGATTTTTCTGATTTTCAATACTAATAAATTTTGGACTAGAGACGGCCGCGTGTTGCGTTTTTATTTCGTGACACGAAAACGCACGACTCAAGACGAAGTGTTCGTGACAAAAAATCTGACTTCGTGCGTGTTAAGCAAAATCGGCACGAAGAACACGAAACGATCTTAGATATAAAATTTGTGTGAATGAATTTCCAGTAGAGAAAAAAATTAATATTTTGTATCGTCAAACACACAACACCAGCATATTTGTTGATATTGTATGGGCAGCTGAAGTTTGAAATTCTGTATGTAAACAGATGGAATCAGTGGTGGCGAAGTTTATCAGCTGGCCGTGAAAACTCGCTGCCATATTTTAAAAAGCGACTCTTGAAAAAAATAAATTAAATTTTCTTACCTTCAATACTATACCAAAAATATTTCGTGCTGACAGAATTATTTGCGTGCGTGTTTCGTACGTGTTGAACTTCTTGCAATTCGAGTTTGTGTAGTGCCATCTCTATTTTGGACCATTTCTGCAACTGAAGTCTCTAGGAGCTTCGGAAAATCAATTTACGTCCAGACGGACGGATGGACAGTCGGACATCGCTTAACCGTATTCGCCGGTTATGAATATTGTGGAAATTACACACAGGATAACATAACATAACATTTTTGATGAAGGGTATAAAAATAAAAATTTAAAAATTACACTCGTATGTACTACAGATCTACGACATACATATCGCACTTAATCAACAAGAGGGTATAAACTCAAAATTTTAAAATTTTCAGTAGAGACGAAAAACTGTCTGTAGTTATATTTTAAGAGAATTTGAAAATTCGATTCGAATTCCTTTTGGAAATATACATACATATCAATGTTTTGAAAAGAGTCACAACCAGCGTTGCCGTTGTGTCACTAAAGTATCACTTTTGAACCTTTTTCGTGCCAATGACAATTTATATGACCCTTTTTTAAATTTATCCCTTTGTATCATTTTAACAAAATGTATGCAGTAGGGCAATCAAAATTTGGACAAAGCACAGTTTAGCATACCAGGTACATATTGGAAAAAGAGTGTCCATTTGACGATATTCGGTTTGATGGTGTCGATCATTTTACTGTTTTAGTCGATAGAAAGGCCAATAAATGTTAAAAAATATTGCAAAAAATCTGACACTCAAATCCCTGATTCCAGGTGCAATTATTTCTGGGAATTATCTCGGTAAAAAAAATTTATATTAAATTACTTGCATCTTTACTCTTAATAAAACTTTTTATAAATAAAATTTAAATGTGATTCTTCACTATTCTTTACCTGGCGTTTGTTCCTAATGTTTTTTATTATTGTTAATTAAAACTTACGGTTCTTTTGACTATATGCACTTAAAAAAATGTTATCTTCATCCGATCCTTTTTACGATCTGGCCAGTTGGAGGGTTAACATTGCTTTATAATTGAAGTGTGTTAGTTTATTTTATTTAAGTGTAATGTATTTAATTAATTGTTAAAATTCGTTTTTGTTTATTTTAATTGAATCAAACGTTATTTTTTTGTTCACAAAAAACTTGACCCTATTTTACATTAAAATGCCCTTTTTTGACCTTTTTTTCTTAAAGACTCTTTTTATGATACTTTTTTGACATTTCCATTTCAACGGCAAACCTGGTCTCAACTCAAACAAAAATTGAGAAATTTTATTATAAAAATCATTAAATTTTGAATCAAAATCATAAAGTAACACAAATTTTATCAACAAAAGAGTAAATGGAATACGCTGAAATTTTATCATTAGATATATAATTATTGTTGTTGTTAGTTGATTTCTTGCAAAAAGTGAAAATTTAAAAATTTTGAGTTAATACCCTCTTGTTGATAAGATGCGATATGTATGTATGTATGTATGTACGAGTCTCTAGAATAGTGACGCTGTTATTCACTATCGTACATAATGTAGAGTTTTACGACAGAGAAGTTGCTGTCAGCCTCTGAAATTAAGTCACCTTAGATCTGCGTAGGTAATTTTATTATAAGTACACTACTCGTAAAATGATTAAATTATGATGTCAAATTGTACGAACTGGTTAAGAAAATGTGGGTTCAGTTCGAGAATATTTTATCCCTGTAATCAATAAGCAATGTTTACACATTTGGAGTGTGAGAGATACTTCATCTATTATGCTTAAATTTTTGACCACCCCGTTTTTAGTTTATAGACAAGCTCACAGATATGGCCATTTCCCGCCAAGAGTGGTGATTTTACATTTTTTTTAAATCCGACACCCCTGTTTATAGCCATCTCATTAATCGACCTAGACCAATAAACCTCTATTTTACAATGCGTTACAATCTCTACTGATGCGTGAAATGTAACAACTCTGGTTAACCATCTTTCAAACACTTATATTACAATTTGCCAGCGTTATAACGAAACTGATATTCATTTTATATTTAATACTACGTCAAACATGTTCCCCTTCCAAAATGCATCAATAAAGCTCTGATTTGTATTGAATTTGAGACAATTGCCATTTATTTTATTAAGATTCAACTACAAATTCTTTATTACGAGTTTATAAAATCAATAAGATTAATTGTGTTTTAATAATAATTATTTTCGTATAATATTCACACATTTGGAATGTCAGGGTTTTGTTTTAGTATTTTTAGATCATGGAATAGAAATTCGTGATACGAGATTTAATAACAAAACTGACCATTGTCAATTTGTAATAGACCATTTTAGTTTATTTTATAATAATGCACAGTGGTGCAGTATTAAAATATTTTGAATGTCCGGGTGATATAAAATACTAATATTTATATGTTGGAGAGAAATGAAATAAATTCATCAAGTCACGTTTGAAAAGTTTCTATCTTAAACGCTAAAACTAAAAATGCCAAAATTATAAAATCGCCAAATCGAAAAAAAAACGACAAAAACTGAACAAAATTGTCAAAACGAAAAAAGAGCCAAACATAAAAAAAATCTCTAAAACTAAAATAAATCGCCAAAAATCGACAAAATCACCAAAATAAAAAAAAAAATCGCAGACATGAAAAAAGCGCAAAAATTAAAAAAAACGAAAATAAATCGCGAAAAACCGAGAAAATCGACATAATGAAAAAAATCGCCAAAACGAAAAAAGACTCCAAAAAATGCAAAAGCGAAAAGAAACACCAAAACTAAAAAAACACCAAAACTAAGCAATTACCAGAAACCGGAAAAATCCTAAAAACGAACCAAATTCCAAAACTATATATTATATAGTCTAAAGTTCGTCTAGTATTACATATCTAGTAGCCGTACAGAACCCATCGTTTACAAATCAAAGTCGCTCTTTACAGGAGAATTCCACTATCACGTACATACAAATTCAACTATTTCTAGGCACTTTTATTACATACAGGTCTTACATGATAACACAGTTATATAAATTTTTTTCTATTATTCAATAGACTGCATACTAGTCCTTAATCCTACATAGTAAGTTTTTTTATGTTTTAAAAATTAGTGAAGAAAAAAGTAATATACACTCTGTCACGTATGGGACAGGTCGAGACAACCAACATTTAAAATCAACATGGTTAAGTGCAAATTCCAGCGAAACACTGACACATGGAGAAAAAGTGTCTGAGAAGCAAATTATAACTAAGAAGCAAGCTTGATGTTGGCAAAAAAAATTAATTAAAATACAAATTTATAACTAAAAATTGGTTTTTATATTTTTTCACGTACAGACAAATAGCGTCACGTACGGGACATAGTTCAATTTGAATATATAAAATAAATGAACATCAGTACTTAAACACAGTTTTATCTACATGCAAGTTAATTTTTTTCCATTCCACAACTTTTTCATTTCATCATTATATTCTATCTAACTAATCTTTTTATATTTCCGCCAATTCTATCTATTATATCTATTCGCAATTTTCATTTACCGCGAGAATTCACTTTTGCTTACACATATTCTAAAAATTCAGTCGTTAAGCAGCTCTGGGTCGGGGAACATCTCTCGCGTCATCGTAATTATTTCTTAAGTGCGGTCAGGCTTGTGTTTGTTGTTTGGCCTTCGAGAGTTTTTCGTCTCGCTCGCACTGGTTGACTGATCTGCCACGGATAACCGTATAATCTTGCGGTTTTTTGTGGAATTTCTTTAACAACCACGTTGCCTACTTCCTATGTGAAGGCATAGGTCGTGTACAGTCAGTCACAAAACCTTATAAAATACTGTTAATACCATCTTGGGCATATGGTCTTCGTTACTCCGCCCATATTTGTGCAACACCATATTATGCAAATTTACTTTGCATTAATATGTTTAATAAATAAATAAATAAATTGTGCTAGTTTTATTACATAACGGTTCTTAAATTCTGATGAAGGACCATCGGTGCAAGTTACTTATTTGCCCTGATCTGAAGGACTGTATTTCATAAGTAACACCTTTTTCGGACTCTGACTACAAAACTTTGATAATCTTATCGCGACTTTCGGCTAAACCAATCTGAATTTTATGAGCTAGTTCGGTTGCCCCTCTATTTTCTTTCTTTGTGATTACAAGAAGTTTCTATGAATGAATGAATGACTTCAGTCAAACAGGAAACACAAGACACTCCGACCAAAGTAGATCTATTGTATGCCCTGCCAGGTGCTAGAGCATCTTATCTAAACCTACTTTAATGATGAATCTGAGGATTGCCAGTGGGAAACTGCGTTGGCAGTTTCGAATCCCCCAATAGGTGCTTGCCCAATTCGGTATATCTTCTGTGGCATAACGCTTCACAGTCCTTCAGAATATGCTCTAGAGTTCCACCTTCGTAATCATAGAATCTGCACAGGCTGTTATTCTCAATGCCAATTCTGTTGAGGTGAACCAGCAACCCAGCAGAGTGTGACCTTATTCATGTTGCTTAGCTTAATGCGGCATGCAGGTATGCTAACTTGCAGGTAAACTCATATGATCTCAGCTCATAAACTAAAAAATGCCAAAAGTCTAATATCTCCAAACCGAAAAAAATCGACGAAAACCGAAAAAAATCGTCAAAACGAAGAAAGAGCTAAACATAAAAATAATCTCCAAAACTAAAATAAATCGCTAAAAACCGAGCAAATCGCCAAAATGAAAAGTGAAATGAAATCGCACACATGAAAAAAAATCGATAAATTAAAAAAAACGACAGAACCCAAAAAATCACTTAAAGCGCAAAAAAAACCGCCAAAACTTAAAAAACGCCAAAGCTAAAAAACAACAAAACCCAAAAAAATCACTTAAAGCCGGAAAAAATCCTAAAAACGAAAAAAATTCAAAACTATATATTCATCATCATGTCACAGAGTATATCCATAGTATATCGCAGCATACCAGCGCTCCCAACAGTCTGCACACACCTGACGAATTCCCGTATTTTAATTTTTTTGTAGACTCCATCTCCTACAAAAATGGCATGGATTGAATCCCAAAAATGGGATTGTTTGGTATTTCTGCTGTATTTTTCTTATCTTTTGCCGGGCTCGGATAATATTTTGAGAAATATTTAAAAACATATCGTGTTGTAAGTTGGAATGACAAATTGTTTGGTTCCAGCCTTGGAATTTGAGAAAAAAAACCTTAGATATGATATTTATAATAAAAATAGGTCTATTTCGAAACGATCCGGCACCTTTAATAAGGAAAATTTTGAGCATCAAATTTCTTTGTAATGTTTCTTATAGTATTACCTTTTGACTAAATAAAAATATGGGGTTGATATTCTAGCAAAATTTTTAAATACTAGCGAAATAATTAACCCGCAAAAATCTACTTTTTTCAAATATTTTATTTAATTTGCGTATTTTATTTGACTTAGTAGTGCTTTTGATATCTAAATGTTAAAAATTTTGTTCTTAAGACATACCAAGCTTCTATTTTAAAATCGAACAAGATTTAATTTCTTCATTAACAGAACAGGGGACCAAGGTTGGTAAAAACCCGAAATTTCAATTTTTTTTCACGAATATTAACTGTAAACGAAACTGCATAAATGTAGTTTCTTGGATAGAGAAATCCACTTGCAAAAAATACAGGTAAACCCCTCAATAATTAATTTTAATGTATTTTTAATAAAAATTATTTTACCAAATAAGTAAAATAATAATTTGGTCTTATTAGTGCGTTAATAAATGTTAAACTTAAATTGTAACAATTCCCAATAAAAAACACTAATTAAAAATCTTTTTTATCAGATCTAAAACATCAGCTTGGCATTCATCGGTTTAAATTTTTTTGTGGATCCGTCCCCTTTAAGGATATATAGTCCAGACTTAAGCTCGGTAATATCTCCTCAAATGCTGTATGAAATTTCATTAAAATCGGAGGGCTCGGTTAGAAACGGCAGAATGATTTCCACTTTTTTTTTTTAAAATCCCTCACTGTGCGTTATCTTACAACCCCATTTACATGCATATACAAAAATTGATTCAAGTCGATCCAGGCGTTTAGTTGCAGTACAGATCAATAAGCTAGATACCGACTGCAGCATCATCTGCCGAGCTGATTTGTTAATATAAACTATCTAACATCTAACATCTAAATGCATACAAAAAAAAAATCATGCAAATCGGTCCAGATTTTTAGGAGAAGTTCAGTAACATACACACGTACAGTAGAATTATATATATAAAGAAGATATAAGTTGCTTATGCATCACATTGTCGTTGTCAATATAATTAAATAGGAGGGGCCTAATTTGTAGCCTGCTGCGGTCGAGGTGCTTAATGAATTACTTAATGCATTACAATTGTTTCGTTTCTACTAGTAATTGGTTCTACTGTAATTATTTTCCCTTAAGCTCAATTATTTCATGTAAAATATTACATATGAGTTACTACAAATATACGTTCTCATACATATAAATATGTGCAACTTATTCGCTTGTTTATACATACATATGTAGCGCACTGTATTTTGACCACAAACAATTTTGAGCAAAACTCAAATTTCCACCTCAAATTGCACTCATTTGGTTTATTGGTCCCTTCCTTTCAACTAAGACTACCATAGACGAGAATTGACTTAACTTGGCTTGACTTAAAAAGTCTACAACATATTTAAGTAATGCGGTACATAATGTAATCTAAAACCTTTTTTCACTAAGCTAATTGTAAATATGTATGTAAATGCTGTATCTGACTAGCAAATACACTGACTGAATGCTGAAATACTTTGTTTGTTCACTGTTCGTGGTTGCTTTGGTTGGCCCTTAAATCTATGGAGCAAGTGACTACGTCTGTTGTAATATTCTGTTGTTGTGTGTGGAAAATGAAAATAAAAACAACAATAAAAAATTTATAAAAAGCCTTAAAATATCTAGAAAAGAATAGTTATAATTTAATTGGCGTTGGAAACGGTGGTGTTTTAAATACTAATAATAAACGGACAAATTTTAAAAGCCAACAGCAGGAGAGAAAAACGGACAAAAGTCCCATGAAAATTTTATAATCGTTATTGCATTTAAAATGACACAGGATATTAAAAAATTCTTTTATACATACATATATTTAAAAGTTATTCAATATTATTTTACTGAGCTGTATGATTAAATGTGTTTTAGTGAATAAAGATACACAAATAAATAAGTATATTAACGAAACCTTACAAGTGCTTTTAGTTAAATCAAATCAATCTGTTGCAATAATTTTTTTCTAAACTCAATTGAAACTTTGTACCACAATACCCTTTGTCCTTCCTTTCCCAAAAATATACCCCTTATTCCTTCGGAACGCATTAAAAACTTTTTAATAATATGCAAAATATTGAGCCAAACAAAAATAAAGATATTTTAAACAAGTTTGAAAACTTGCAAATCACCGAACCAATATCACTGGAAAGTTTAACTTGTGAACAACATAAACTTATAGAAGACTGCTCTAAGAGTGAAACTTCTCGTACAGTGCAATCAGATCCTGAGCAGACCCAAGTTAAAACTAAAACGCGATCACGATTTACCACTGCTTTACGAAAACTGTCGCGTTCTGGTCGAAAAAAAGAGAAGTCAAGTGTGAGAAGTTATTCCTCCACAGCTACCGAATCCTCAGAACAGATCATTTCAAGTGGAGCTGAAGATTTGACCGAAACTACCCTCATATCGGATGCAGACAAGAAACCAAAGAAAAAGAAAAAATCATTGTTCGGCCTGAAGAAGTCAAAGGTAAAGCCCAAACCGGACGATATAAAAGCTAAATTTGAGGAACAGGAACAGGACCAAAAGACTGTGCAGCTATTAGAGCCCATTTTTCAGGACAATGAAAATGAAGTAATTGTGACTACCGAACGTTTAACACCACAGAGCTCTAGAAACAAAGTTCAAATAACAATAAAATCGAAAAAAATTGAAGCCGTGGCTTCACAAGAAGAAATAAACACAAACCCATCAAATTCATCGTCACCATTCCCAACCAATAAACCCGAAACCGACACCTTGACAAAATCATTCAACGAACCTTTAGATAACGAGAAAAACCTCAAAACAAAAATTACAACTCAAACGCCACAGAAATCCACTACAACAACATCTACATCCACAGCCACATCCACAACCACAGCACAATCTAAAAGCAAACAACGAGGAGAAGAAAAAGAAAAGATAACAATCACTCAAAGTTCTAAAGATACGCCACCTAAAGAGAGAGCACCTACTAAACCCTCGCGCTTAACAGCGTCAACAAACGCAACTACACTGACATCAACCAGTCAATCTAGTACAAGCAGTGGTGCAATACGCAAAACAGCTACCACAACCCGAGCAGCCATAAGACTAGTAACGGGTGCAAAATCCAAACAGAAATCTTCATCTTCGAAGATCCCAAAAGGATCCAACGCCAGCAGTACAAGCCCACCAGCTGTAACAGCAACCAAAAAGGAAACAGATTTAATGATAAATCCACAAAGAGGTCATCGATTGCCAAGACCTACCTCAACAACAACTCTAACAGATACTAATAAGGAACCCCTAATTGAAGCAGCTGTATCGACAACAGCAACAACAACAGCAGCAGCAACAGACGAAATCCAAGCATCAGACCAACAAACAATACTGCCAACGAATCTATCAAACCAAAAGCAAGCAAAAACTTCCGACTGTCTGACCACTTTGGAAAGTTTACAACAAACATCATCAGCTGAAATTCAATCTTCTCTCACTAACGCTTCATTGGAAACGCCACCGCCACCGCTGCAGCCGCCAACTCCTCCTCAAATAACAGCAATAACAGTCACTTCAACAACTTCAGACAATTTTACCACAAGCAGCACGCAGCAGCAACAACAAGAAGATATACAAACATCTTCAATTGACAATTCAATTTCAGTTCAATTGAAAACCTTTCTCCAATCAGACGATCACATCTCAATAGCGGAAAGTGCTAAAACTGGTAACTATTTGATTGACACGCATCACGATTCCCTGGAAGCGCTCAAGGAACCAGTAAGCGTTCATTTCGCTGTGGGAAGTCCTGTTACATCTCCTTTTCCACAGTCCCAGTACGACTTCTCTATTGAGGAGCCCTCCATCGCTACTGAAAAATATCTCGACGATAGTAACTCATCTCTTAGTGAAGGAAACCGTCGCAATATACACTACACATCCGAGCCAACGCTATTCGACGAGCTCAATAGTTTAGAACTAAGACGTTCCCGTTATCGTTATCAATCGGGTGTTAGTGATTTATCCTTAGACAACGACGAAAATCAAGAAACATTTGAGGATTTAAAACAGATGCCAGCTTTTGGTGATTTAACAATGGATCAAGATATAGAACCGGTAAGATTAAATTAATTATATGAGTGATTAATTTTGTGTACAACTTGAACAACAAAGTGTATGTGTGTCCTCAAAGGACATCTTTAATAGTATCCAATTCAAATTATCGGAATTTGAGAGTCTCGGTAAATGCAAATAATGCAATTACACAATGACATGAGCTTTAAATAAATAAATAAGAATTTTTTTTAATTGTTTGCTCAGCAACCACTTAAAATAAAAAATAGGGTGGCGTTGGCTGAAGTAGTTAACACGTTGACTACAAAACTGAAGATCCTGGGTTCGAGCCCGGGACCCAACAATTATTAAATAACATTAGTGAGCATTAGTGACCCTTCGTATCAGTTGTTGTAGGAAAACATATAGTGATGAAGGCATAGACACTTGTAACTGAACCACTCCGGCTTTAGGTGATAATAATCCTAATGTAACATCAAAGCGCCATCCTTCGTCGGCATTGTGTATGGCAGAATAATCGGCGAAGTAAAATCACCAATAAAAATGCTACTAAAAATTTAGTACGCCTCATTGACACTTGAGGCACTGCACCACTGCTGCATTATTAAAAAACCTGCAAAATGCTGAGTTAAAAAAATTAACCTTTCCTCTACCCCTTCCCTATCACCCTCTCTCACTATCTTCGCTTAAACTCACGCGTAATACAAAGGGATCATTGTATTGGACCCAAGTGAGCTGGACTCTAAATTTCCTCCTTCCTTACTAGCAGCCTGCTAACCTAATCTAACCTAACCACTTAAAATAATATTCGAAGATGAAACCATAAAAAAGCATCTCGTTATAAGTAACCCTTATAAAGTGAAAACCCATTAAACAACATTAAAATGAGCTCAGCAATTTTGGTTTGAAAGATTTTGTACAAAAAAAAATGTTGCCATCAATTATTCAAAAGCAAGATGAGACTTTGACATACATAAGGAAATGTTTTTTAACAATCGTTAAAATTACATTAAACTATGAAATGTGTGAACAATCAATAGGTGTAAAGCACCAATGCTTCAGATATTTAAAAAGAAAAACGGAAATACAAATTATATTTTCCTGTCGGATCGGAAATGATCTGAACTTACTTCAATATTCAAAAACTTTCAACTCAATGGTTGGCACATGGGGGTCCGCGCACACCTGCGGATCCATCGCAATTTTCTAGGGCTCCGTGAGAAGAGTCTGCAAAACGTCCTTTTGAAAATATGTTAAATAGTTTTCCTTATTATTCATAAAGGGTCTCTGAATCAAAATTTGGTAGGAATCCTTCAAATAAGATAATTGATAAATCCAAATAACTTAGTTATTTTTTAACCGACTTGAATTTTGTTTTTGTTTGGGGGTCTGTTGTCAAAATTATGGATGCAATTCATTAAATATTTACCGATTTCTGCGAATATTGCCAAAAGCGATCTTAAAAACTTAATATCTTTAACGGGTTTCTACTCAATCCTACACCCAGAGAAAAACCAGCTTAAAATCAATAAAAACCCATATTAAAGTAATAAGAAAGATTAACGAAAGTCTAGTCATGTTGAAATTTCTTATTTTTATTAATTTACAGCATTAATTTATTAATTTTACTTATTCTATACTGAAAATTATTGGATTAATGTGAAGCGTTCTTATTTTTAAGTTACAGGTTTTCCCTGAATGTAGATTCTTACGAAGCTTTATGTGCTAAAATACAAATAGTGTTTAAAAACCTTTCTTACAATTGAAAAGTTGGTGTGGTCTCTCCCATTCCAATTTAAATTTTATATTTCGTTTGCTTCTAGCAAAGTGATTTCAACAAAACCTTGCACTTCGTACTATTATAGAGACCAGATCTCTATTAAAATTTAACATTATATTTCATGTACTATCTATCCAACCGATCAAGATAAGAAAAAAACGTAAGATTTTATTGTATAAATGTCATCAGTGTTGCCAGATTTTATTTTCAGCTGTTTTAAAAAGTACAGTAAAAATTAAAATTTCTAAAACAAGTTCAGTGAAAATAAGATTTTTTTTAAATCAATCAGCCGATCTAAAAATAAAACTTTTATAAGAAACATTGAAGCCACTTTTAAAAGACGCACTAAGATCATACAAATTATTTACTTCGGTTCAATAAAAAATTATTATATGGATGTGTTAGGTTGGTAAATAAGCGCCGAAGTATTTAAATGTATCTACATACTAGTTATGCACGAGTATTCGTATTCGTATCCGAATTGTCGAATATTCGGCCATTTTCAGTCGAATAGGAATGTATATGTACGTATTCGCCAAATTCAGCCGAATACGAATACGAATATTTTTCCAACGAAATTAAATAAATAAATGCACAAATCCCAAACCAAATTTAAATAAATGACTAGAAATTTTTGTTTGTACAAATACTTTAATTTTTTATAGAAATTTCAAATATTATTTAATGGGTCATTGGGTCATTTTTATTATCTTTAAAGTACGCCAACAAGAGTGTGAAGTCCTTTTTCATAACAATTTTTTAATATTTTACATTGCAGGCGTAAATAGAAGCCCAATTTAATGTTTATAATATAATTATATAATATTCGCATTAGCGAATATAGTTTCAAATATTCGTATTCGTATTTGCGTATGAAAATTTAACATTCGTTACATCAGTACTTCATACATATGTATCAGACCTGGGAAATTTGCATTAAATAAGGTAATGCATTGAGCATTTTCCTACATTAAACCAAATCAATGCAAATGCAAATTTATTGAATTAACACTAAATCGTATGCTTTTAATGCATTATTTTTTCCATTGAATTAAAATCCCCTCAAAGTAATGCATTAATATTGCATTGGCATTAAATTTAATATTTTTAATGCACTATTTTTTGCATTGAATTAAAATCACTTCAAAGTAATGCATTAATATTGCATTGGCACTAAATCACAAGTAAACATTGTACTGATTTTGCATTGCCACTAATGAAGTAATGCAATATGATTGCATTGTCGCTAAAACCTATTGTACGTAAAAAAATTAAACAAAGGATGAACAAAGCAAATAAAAATTAAAAAATACAGTAAAGTTCACATTGAGGCCACCTACAAATGAAAAATATTCATTGAACATACACATCTCACTTAATCAACAAGAGGGTATTAAGTCGAAATTTTTGATATCTCACTTTTTGCAGGAAACCAACTAACAACACCAATAGCTATCTACTGAAACAATTTCAACGTATTTTGATCACTCTTTTGTTGATAAACTTTTTTTTACTTTATGATTTTAATGCGAAATGTAAGTGTTTTTATGTTGAAATTGCTCAAATTTTTTCTGATTTGCAACTCTTTTCAAAACATAGATATTCTTATATAATAATTGCAAGGTTTTAAAATAAAAACAATGTACATATATTTTCAAATGGAATTTGCTCACCATGATGTATTTGGATTTTTAAATTTTCCTAAAACGTAACCACAACCGGTTTTTCGTCTCTGCTGAAAATTTTAAAATTTTGACTTAACCTTGTTGATTAACCTTCCTTTTCACAACGTATGGTTAAGAGTTAACGTGAACTTTAACTGACAGTTCTTCATACAAAACTTCTCGTTAAAGTTCCTCTTCGCTTTTAATTGTACATTCTGAAAAAGGCCGTAAATGCGATATGTATGTTCATTGAATATTTTTCATATGTAGGTGGCCTCAATGTGAACTTTACTGTATTCTTTAATCTTCATTTGTTTTGTTCACCCTTTATTTAATTTTGTGTGCACAATATGTTTTAGTGACAATGGAATCATGTTGCATTACTTCATTAGTGCTAATGCTAAATTAGTGCATTTTTTACGTGTGATTTAGTGCCAATAGTGCATTAAAAATATCAAATTTAATACCAATGCAGTATTAGCGCATTACTTTGAGGAGATTTTAATTCAATGCAAAAAATAGTGCATTAAAAATATCAAATTTAATGCCAATGCAATATTAATGCATTACTTTGAGGGGATTTTAATTCAATGGAAAAAATAATGCATTAAAAGCATACGATTTAGTGTTAATTCAATAAATTTGCATTTGCATTGTTTTTTTTTTAATTTAATGCTAATGCAAAAGTAATGCATTTGCCCAGGTCTGATATGTATGTATGCCGAACAGTACTGTGCGTACCGGGGAGTTTTTTCTCTTCCCTATCATTTGTTCCCCACGAAAAATCACTCTAACCTAAATAGCCGGGGAATAAGAAAATACTGAAAAGGAGTAAAATCTGGATCAGCTGTCCATTTTATTTTGGACTAACGCAATAGCTCAATGATGGAAATTTAATAAAAAATTTTATGTTTCATTGCCAATTAGAATGTGTGGTTAATATTAATATCTGTTTTTGCTTAAATAAAAAATAAAATAAACATCGTAAATATTTTCAAGCATGCGAAATAACTTTATGCTGAGAGAGTGAAGCTAAAACTGGATCAGGTGCAGATGCGAATGGATTAAAGTCCCAATGACGTATGTACAAAGGAAATTATACATTTTATAACATTTTTCTTATCGGTATTTATATTAGAGGGAAACAACTCTTTCATTTACCTATTATTTGAACATAAAAAAGGCGTGCAAACTTTAGTGTTTTAGTTTTTTTTTTCTGAAGGCAGAAATGTTCATGTTTTGGAAGTGCATGTTAGTAGGCCTTGAATAAAAATACCTCAAACAAGTGAAAAATATAAATACTCGTTAATGTTTGTACCATTGTGTTACAACATTTAAAATTTTTTCAATTAGTTCCCTTTAAAGTGATTGGGGAGAAAACTCCCTCTCCGTCATGTTTAGAACAAGGTTGGAAACCGAAACAAATATCGGTATCGGTATTGATACCGGTACGACTATTTTTTAAATCGGATAACAATAAAAGTAATTACAAGGCAAAATGAAAAATAAAATCTAAAATTTAACATTTAAGAAGTTTATTATTCGACATATTGTCATAATTATATTTTAATTTAAAATTTATTAGTTAAATTTCCATACAAATTACAAAAATGTGCACATATTCTATAAATTTGCAGAGAACTCCTCGCGTCGGAAAGATGTGAAACAAAATATTCCATCGTTTCTCGAAAAGTTAGAAAAAAGTGTGTGTGAGTGTGTGTGATTACGTCATTTCGTTAGAAATGTCACAGTATAAAGGGTAGTTAAATTTTAAGGCTGATGTTGATCGTGAACCACACCAAAACGTCAAGTTCTTTTTTTGCATTTGATTTGACATTTCTCAATTTCAGACTAACTCAATTTGAACCATGGAAAGATACACAATGGAGCAACGCCTTAAAATTATTCAGGCTTATTATGAAAATGGGCGTTCAAATCAAAATGCATATCGTGCAGTTCATAATTTTTTCGTCAGCACAATAGACCAAATGGGCGTACAATCTGAAAAATCGTGTAAAAATTTGAGCAAACCGGGTCTGTAGGAGATGTGAAGATACCAGTACATGCTCGTACAGCTCGTACTGCTGTTCGCGATAGTGAGTAGTATGAATAAAAAAAGTATTTGCTTTTTACCAAGGTTGGAAACCGAAACAAATAACGGTATCGGTATTCATACCGGTACAACTATTTTTTAAATTTCGGTATCGGTAACGGTATCGGTATTTTTTTTTATTTCGGTATCGGTATTACCGGTACATACCGTTACCGAGTTTATAATACCGGTATACCGTTATTACTGCTAAATTTATTAGTTCAGACAGTGGACACAGCAAAAAATCGTTTTTGTTATTAATTTACTTCGAAAGGGAGTATTTTTACATTAATATAAAAAGAATTTAAACTTATATGTTTTTATATACGTTTGTATACTTTTATTAAAAACTAATTTATTAAAAAAGTAAAATAAGAAAACTGCAGTTGAAACTTTGCATATATGTATAAAGTATACATTTTGCCTAATTAAACAAAATAATAAAAATTAATACGTACAATGTAGTACATGTAGAATTGTATGCACTTATTAATGTGCGAATATTCGTATTCGAATTCTTGAATATTGGCCGATTTTACATATTTCGTACTTGCGAAATTCAGACGAAACGAATATTTCAATATTTCAATTCAAATAATAAAAATATATAAAAAGTTTAGAACATTTTTCTCCATCATCCCAATCAGCCCATGAACCCTATATTTGATTTAGACCTATTTTTGTTATAAATATCAAATTCCAAACCTGTGATCAAAAAATTTATTACGCCACCTTAAGGCAAGATATGTTTTTAAATATTTGCAAAAATCGTATCTGCGCGCGGCGAAATATAAGAAGAATACTGCAAAAATTCTGAAAAGTCCCATTTTTAGGACTTAATGTAATATTTTTTTATTTGTTATTACTTTTTGCGTATTGATTGCATCATTTTCTACCTAAGAAAGACTTTTCAGCCGAAAATATTTAGTGGCAAAATTTTTTTATAATAGCCAAATAATTAACCCAATTTTTTAATGTTAAAAATGTTGTCCCTTATTCATAACAAGTTTCATTTTCTAAATCTAACAACATTTGTCTTCTCCATTAGCAGAAAAGTGGACAAAGGTTGGTAAAAAAGCCAAAATTTTAATATTTTTTCTCGAATACTTGCTAAACTGTAAGCGAAAACCCATAAATGTAGCAGATTTTTCTCTAGCTCTTGGATAGAAAAAAATCCACTGGCAAAAATCTTTTTTATCCCATCAAAAACATAAGCTCGGCATCGATTTTAATTTTTCACAAACCCAAGTTTGCCCATTTTGGTGCTTTATGGCTCCGATCCCTTTAAAGATATATAGTCTAAATTGCAGTATTGAGCTCTGTGACACTTCTTTAAATGCTGTATAAAATTTCATAACAATCGGACAGATAGTTTAAAAACTGCAGAATTATTTCCAATTTTTTACAAATACCAAGCTGTGTATCGAGTACTTTAGGCTCCACTACAAGGCACCGTCGAATCGAGCTAAAAAATTTCACTTTCTGGTTGATTAAAAAAACAGCGCTGCATAAGAATGTGTAAAGGCGAACAAAAACGTGTTTATATAAGAAAGTTAATTGAAATATGTATGTATATTTTTTAAATTTTATTTTTGGTGAGAATCGGTATACCGGTACATACCGGTATAGACGTAAACGGTATTCTGGATACCGGTATTTTCTAACAGAAATGAATTTCGGTATCGGTATCAATACCGGTATCTAATTATAGCGGTATTTGAATCGGTATCGGTATTTTTACTATACCGTTTGCCAACCTTGGTTTAGAATAACTACTTTTTACCCGGCGAAATTTTAATGCATAATAAAAGGGAAAAACTCCCCTCGCAATTGTTATTCATAACAGGACTGAATAATGATTAACTTAACTGAAGCTAAATTACTTCAAATATTTTAATTATTTTAAATTGTATAGCTATCGCTTGATTCTCAAAAAACCAGAAAGAAAACTTAAGTTTAACATTTGTTAACACACTAATAATCCCAAGAAAACTTAGCACTTATCAAAAAAGGAACATGTGGCAATGGTAGTCTGCTTCTATTTCTCATAACACACTTTTACATACAAACATATATAGTGTATGTATGTATGTATGTAGATCATTTGTTTTATATTTAGCCAAATCACATCTTTATCGAAATTATCATATCATAGTGGGTTATTATAGGAGTTTTATGATTCCACATAAATAATTTTTTATTTATTTTGCCATTCAAATGATATTTTTTGCGCAGTCAGCTAAAGCGTTTTTATAAAATTAATTTCTTAATACGTTTTTTGCCGCCATCGAAAATTTCCTTTTATTTCAATGTATGTTTTTTTTTACTTTTACCGATTATTTGCAGTTCTTTTTATGGGAAGTCAAACTCGAGAAATATTGTTTTTAATTGAACTAACGTGTCACCTTCTTTGCGCAAGATATAGTGTAGAGGTAGAATAGATGGTAAAGTGAAGAAGGTTAAATATTTTTACAACTCTGCAACTATCGCTTTTATTAATGTTGCAGCAGCTGCACTAGTACCCCTTTTACACACGAAACGTTTACTTTGCAATGTCTTAATTCAACTGTGCGAAAGACAAAGGGAGGAATACTATCTCTTTCGGTATTGCTCCCATGTGAATTAATACTTTGCAATGTAAACTTTGCGTGTCGAAAAGGTGTATAGGTGAGCTCGGTGGTCGTCAAAAGTTATTTTTCTCTATATATTCGCAATATGTCGCACACACACACACAACCCAAAATGATCGAAGTAGTTTTGTTTTTTTTATAAACCAGTTAATAGAACAATTATATAGCGATCTCGTTTGCAATACAGTCTTCTTGAAGAATATAAAATACCATTAGGCTTTTTTTTATGTTACACACTTGGGACATTTATACAGCGTCAACAGTTGTTTGCCACTACTCAGCTTCTGAAGTTCTTTGAGCTGTGACTTTATGATTTAGTGTGCGATATGTATTTCCTGTCCTAAAATCCCCAAATTTCCAAAAGTGCCCTGAACACTATCAGGACAAAAAGAACAACTTGTGTTTGAGATTCAACGTTGCCGCTGTGTTATTTTCAGTTGTTTTATGTTGCCATAGTGATGTTCTTCGAACTTCAGAGATTTTTGGAGAATTTTTGCGCAAACAAATATATTGTGCATATCTAGAGAAAAATGTGTTTTAAAGCATATGGTTCATCAATATTATATAATAATATAAGTTCTTAAAAATATATATAAATATAAGTTCTTAAAAATATATAATATAAAACATTGTTTGTCCTATTTCATACTATGATCGCCCGATAGTCCATATTAGACCATTTGAACGTTTTTAAAAATGTGTCTACATGTCTGTACAAAGCAAAAATCAAACAAAATGTTGTTTTTTCATGCAAATTTAAAACGCCTTTTTAGCACTTTTATGCCAATAATTTAAAAAAAAAATATTACATTGTGCATATCTACACAAAAATACCTTTTAAACCATGTATATTTTACCAATGTTCCTGAACGATAAGATACTTAAAAGTGTACGACAAAAAAAATGTGTGCCTTATTTATATATAAGATAAAAGATGATTCTGATACAATATAAACGGTTGCTGCCGGTTACTCTTCAGTGATCTATGGCTTAAGGCCCAACTATAATATGAATAAGCGAACTTAAGCAACTTTTCGATTACATATAAAACGTATGTGGCAAACTATAATGTACTTATGGAACTTTTCGTCAAGTTTCGTCAAATGTCATTTGCTTAAGTTAAGTGCCAAACTGAACGCACATTCCGTACGGAAAACAGTGTTTTTGCATTTTTTTTAAACTCAAGCAAACAGCAGCAGAAAATATTCATTGATTTTAAATATTTTTTATTGTTTCTTATTTTAAACTCAGAAAAGAAAGCAAAAATTTTATTTTCATTATTTGTTTTACAATACACATACACTTGAGATTATTTATGTATGTTCATTGTTATACTTTTTAGTAGGCAAAACAAATAAAACAAATAATAAAGTGGTGGATATAATTGTACGTGAATTTTTAATGGATTAGGATATGCCAACATGTTAATTTGATTGAATTGCATTCATTTAGTAGTTATAAGAAGAAACGAAATTACTAAAAAAATTTGAACAATACCTATATGTGCAACTGTGGTAATAGAATACTTAAGTGCATGTAAGTACATTGTGGCCACCTAAAAGTCACATCTGAATTGCTTAAGTATTTGACAGACTTATCGTTCAATTCTGGCATTAGCTTAAGCCAGCATATTCATATTATAGTTGGGCCTTTAGTCAGCTAAATCATCCAACAACAATTTACGCAATGGCACATTAATTTTAAAATTGATGATGATGATCTCTTGCCTAAAACTGTGCTCGAACTCACGATCCCAGTTATGACCGGCTTTGCGCTAACTCCTTCAACTATTTTAAACTGCCCATCCTTGCGATATAAGTGATTCTTCCGAAAGTCTCCCCAAAAATATTATTTTTCCCCACCAACCTACGATTTTTGAAAAAAATTACCAAAATAAATTTTCAAATTTAAATCTAGAAATAACTATTATTTTGTGAGGAATAAACAAAAAATAAAGAAATATCTGTTATTTTGTGAGGAATAAATAAAAATCAAAAAAAAAATCATTGCATCTATAGGTAGTCCATGTAACATGGAGTACCTTGATATATTCCTTTTGCATGTAGGACTTCTCTATTAGTTTGATTTTTTTCAGTTTAAACTTGGAAAATAATCGTTATTTGCGATTCCTGCTTATATCCATGTAAAGGAGGCATAGAGAAGTCTCTCGGTTTAAATTTTCTGATTTATTTTACTTTTGTGGGAAAAAAGTAATTATTATTATTTAACAGAGGTCTGTTTTTTTAACAGAGCTCTGTTAAACAAGACGGCTTGTGTCCAGGTTTATACATTTTAAAATCTATCTTCACACACGTGTAATTTATTATATTTTCGAATACTTTTGTTATGTACGAGTGATATAACGTTAAAGTTAAAATTTTAAAGTTAATTTCTTTAGTCCTTAACACGTATGGACAATTCCACAGAATGTCACGTACAGAATGTCAGTTACGTAAGTTGACCAATCAATTAAGCTTGTATTTCAGAGAAAATTTAAATTTTTCTTTATTTTTTTACGTACTTTTGAGGAACGTAAGTAGCTATTCCTTTGGTAAAATATAAGGAAAAATCTAACCGCATTGATCTGAAATACAAGCTTGATAGATTGGTCAACTTACGAAACATCGAACGTGACATTCTGTGGAATTGCCCATATGTGAGAAAGGGATACGGCGAAACGTTGCCAAGTGAGCAGATTATGTAAAAATCAGGTGGAACCCAGATTTTCACAAGAGAAAATCTAAAGGAAATGTGCTACCAATTTCGATCTCGGTACTTTTAAAATTAAACATTTTCGGATATGAATCTTAGGAAACTTCCCTGGAAATTCTAGTTTTCAAAACCATAGCAATAATTTAATTTTTATTTTTGTTTAAAAAAACGAGAAAATGCGTTATTATTTTATCAGGCAGTGAAAAAGGTGAATTTAAACGAATTTGATGTACTCCAAGTTATCAAACTCTTTGCTTGACAGTTCGATAAATAAATACAGCTTTCCACGACGGCTTCATTACTATTTAAAACAGGGGTCTGATCGTCGCTTCGATAACGTGCTGATTCGATCACGTTTTTTTCAGTTTGATGTTATGGCATTCGATATTGTATGATTTTACATTGTTCGACAGCGAATGTTATAATCTCAAACCGAAAAAACGTGTCGAATCATCTAGTTATCGAAAGCGACGATTAGGCCCCAGAATGGATTTTAAATTTCAGTTAGAGAGTACTCGCTTGGGTTGCGCTAACTTCGAAAAGAAAACTTTACTCATCAAGCCTTCCAACCACTTGTAATCAATAAATAAATCTTAATTTCCTTATGATAGAATAGTGTACGAGTATTTACTGCTCAGTTTTTAATAATATGTACATTAAGTATTTCCTCATTGATTTTATTGTGTTGCTTAGTTTTTTGAGCAGAAATACATGAGAAACTTAAGTCTGGAAACCTTAAAAATGCAATTGTGCATTTCTCTTTATTATTTTGTTGCACTTTTGAAATTTCAATATCTATCAATGTTTGTTTAGTCAAAGATTTGGTATTAAATATTAATTTCAACATGTTTTGAATGACTTAAGATGTTCGATTGGTCATTATTTTACTGTAAATGAATCTATGTACGAGTATATCGATGGCTTAATATAAAAAGGGCCTAACTCAATTTTTTTCGAAATCGCGTTTTTAATGTTTTCTGGGCGACAACGTTTTATAATTGCATCCTCTTTGAAGACCTTAGTACGTTGCAGTTCAAAATCAAGGACTTATGGCAACTTAAAAAACTATTTCTGCGTGTAAATGTTTTATTTTTTCTTCAGTTTTTTTGCTTCTCCTGTAAAATATCGAAAATTCCAGTTAGGTCTTTTTTATATTAAGCCATACTATATACATATGTATATAGTAATATTAGTCATCGAACTAAAGTAATACATATGTATGTACATGCTAGTACATATTTGTGTGCGTATACAAAAAATCTAACGTTATACCAAGGGGTGCGTAATGCTAATTTTGATAACAACTTAAAAATTCAGCAGTGAAATTAATTCCGAAATTAATAAATAAAAAATTAATGCTTTTAAGTGAAAATTCGAAATATTTTGTAGATGCGCAAACTCGAATTTTTAACTTCATTTAAAATTTAAAACCTTAACTAGACACGAGTATAAGCGCTATTAACGTAAATAATACTTAATCACTGTGCTTGAAAAATCACTAATCACTATCCCAGCAAAAAAAATGTGATTTGGAAGCACTAACAATTCATGGAAGTAAATTGTATTGCTTACTAGATAACAAGTTTCGAAAACTTCTTCTGAAAAGTACTAGCGTAAGGCGGGCTCTCTGATAAAGTAGAAAAAAAGTGTGTGAAGCTAAATTAATTTGTCTTACAAAGCGATACGAACTTTAGCCCAATCAAATCATAATTATAGAAACAAATGAAGTACGAGCAATAATAATAAAACTAACTAAAATTAATGGCAAAAACCAAAAAAGTTTGTCTTAAGTAGAACAAAAAATAAGCAAATTAATTAACATTTGCATAATTACTAAAGAACAAACGACAATGGCAAGAATGTTGTAAATTTAGAGATAGTAAAATTGAACTTTCATTACAAAAAAGCTTACAGCAAATTGTAATACGATGAATCAAAACAATTCACATATTCCATTTGCAATAACGGTATACTCAGCCGAAATTAGAGATAGTAAAATTGAGCTTTCATTACAAAAAAGCTTTCAGCAAATTGTAATACGATGAATCAAAAAAATTCACATATTCCCTTTGCAATAACGGCTGAGTATATAAAGCAGAAATCTACATCAAGTGCCACCACACTCAGTGGACCAAAAACAAAAAACGATGATGATCAAGGTGTAGTGGCCTTCGAAAACAGCTAGTTGTTCCGTTCTACTATGTGTTTGTCAGAATATTTACTATTAACTTTGGTGTTATTTGTTTATTAATAATTATCACACGTAATTTGGTTTACAAAACGGTACAAACATTAGCACAATCAAATCATAAATATAAAGGGTGTGCCAACAAGAACGCAAGATTTAAATTTGGCGCCATTGTTTGACATTTGAACAATTGTTGTTGTTTGCTAGTAGAAGGTACGAGGGTAGTAAAAATGGAGCGCTACACGAATGAACAACGCATACTCATTGTGAAATTGTTTGGCACCTACAGTTCGCAAATTGCGATCAATTTGGGGTCACAATAATGCTCCAAGAGAGTCAACTGTAAAGAGATTAATTGATAAATTTGCCGAAACTGGGTCTGTTAGTGATGTAAAGACAATATCGCGCCTTCCAACAGGTAGATCGAAAATGTCGCAGCTATACGTGATGATGTCGCTCAAACTCCATCCACCTCAATTCGACACCGATCTCAGCAAATTGAAATGATAACCAGTTTTTTCGTGCCTAGAAATGAAGAAATGAATGTGGAGGCCAAGTGGTTTCAACAAGACGGCACCAAATGTCATACAGCCAGGAGAAACAATTCAATTACTGCATCAGTCATTTAAATCTTGCGTTCTTGTTGGAACACCCTTTAGAAACAAATGAAGTTCGAACAATAATAATAAAACTAACTTAAATTTTAAAATGTATAACTTTGTGCTTTAATAGAGCTCTATTAGCGTGTTAACAGAGCTTCTGCTAAGGATAAAAATTTTATCAATGTCTTTCCAAAGGACTTTTTCAATAAATGAGGCAACCGAGATGAGATTGTAATTTGTAGAAAATATATTCCTTTATTATTGCCCATGAATACATTTCTGAAAAACATGAATTTGAATCAATCATTGTTAAATTTTATGCTTGGCATTTTCTGAGGGATACGCACTTTTTTGGGAAGGAGTAGATGATGGAAGTTCGAGTTTTCAGGAATTTTTCGAAAAACCTTAAATTTGCCCTACTATATTTTTCAAGATGTGAAAAAATTTTTTGGGAAGGAGTTAATGCGGGCGGACTAAGGTGGTTCCCTATTATGGACCACATTGTACTCGTACTCTTAAAACATACATGCTCACAATTTCTGGAAGTTCGAGTTTTTCGAAAAATTAAATTTGCCCTACAAATTTTTCCGTGTCAGACCCTCTTTTCTGGCAATTATATCGCTCACATTTTTTCGTCGCAATTTTATAGTCGTCTGTTTCGCTACTTGCTCTTTTACGACAATAGTCATTATTTGGAAAGAGTTGTTTGCTAATTGTTTATTATTGTAAATTTTCTTATTAGTATTTCTTAAAATAACGGAACTACAAACGAAGACTGAAGAACTCAAATCTGTAAAAGGCAGGAAATCACAATACTATATAATCGTTCGAATTTTTGAACAAAATACTATTACGCTTATGAAATTTTTCAAAAGTCAAAGTTGAAAACTATTTAGGATAGTAAGTACCATCTTTCAGCCATAATCACGGTCGCCGTTTAAAAGAACAATGATTTATCAATCACATTCACTGGTAACATAGTTATTAAACAAATCACTGTATCGCTCATCTCTAGTACATACGAAGAAACATAACTTGGTTTCCTCGTGAGTACCAACTCAGTTTAATAAGCTTTTAGCAACTGGAAAAAAAATTAATTTTATTATCGTTTAATTTTTTTCAGACTGTAATGACAACACCAACCAGCGAAAAGCGCGAACATCTATACAAAATTCTAGTCATTGGTGAATTGGGCACTGGCAAAACATCATTTATCAAACGTTATGTTCATCAGTTTTTCAGTCAAAATTATCGCGCCACAATTGGTGTAGATTTTGCCCTAAAAGTTTTACACTGGGACCCCAACACAATCGTCCGTCTGCAGTTGTGGGATATTGCTGGCCAGGAGCGTTTTGGCAATATGACGAGGGTGTATTACAAGGAAGCCGTTGGTGCCTTTATCGTTTTCGATGTAACACGCAGTGGTACATTCGATTGTGTTAGTAAATGGAAGGAGGATTTAGATTCAAAAGTACAATTGCCGGATGGTAGCCCAATTCCATGTATATTGCTGGCCAATAAGGTGAATATTTTATTTTAAGTTATTGTTTCAATTTTTGTTTTTTCTTAAACATACAAAATTATTTCCCATGTTCTACATTTGTTCACAACATTTTGTATAAAACCTCATACCCTGCAGTTTACACTAGCGCTCCTTTGTCATCTGTTCTTGTGAATACTTGCGTTAAACGATATTCTTAGTAACTTCGAAAAGGGTGGGCGGAAAATAGTAGCATATGCTGATGATGTTGTGATACTGATAATGGGGAAATTTTTTCGTACTATCAATGGAATTATGCAGACATCTCTAAGCGAACTATCTTCATGGTGCAGTAGAAAGATACTGCGGGCCAACGCAGATAAAACGAAGCTAGTTAATAGCAGGTACAAAACAGTAGCTTTAACCTACCGAGGTTCGGAGGTCCTGGCGAATGAGACCAAATACCTGGGGGTTTGCTTAGATAGTAGGTTACGTTAGGTTATTTTGAAAAGAGGGGCGGGCAGTAAAAAATTTACTCAATCCGTTTCGTATTATACCTATGCGCTTATAGCATGTTGTGCGCTCTTGATTAGATAGTAAGTTATCATGTAAAATAAACCTCAGGAGGAGCTAATGAAAGGTTTTAATGTCTTCTACACTTGCAATAGAAAAGAACAGGGGTCTGCAGTCAAGAGTAGTAAATTGGATTTACACAACAGGTGCGTGCCACACTAGTTTTGTGCGTTTTGTGTTTGCAGGCATTGAGGACATAAAACCATAAGAAATCTCTTGCTAACGTATAGAGGTGTGTTTCAATGGGCCTCACTTGTGCCAAAACAGCCACTTTTCAGCGCCACTATATGTCATTCTCCGTTTTTTGCCTATTGGACGGCCAGGAATTTGCTTAGGCTTTCGAGTTTGGTGAAACCAAGACTATTGGATCACACAAAAATCCTGAAAGATGTTGGTCGGGGTGCATTTACTTTCAGAAGCCCTGGGTTCACGGACTTGAAGGTCGCTAAGATTGATTTTAGTATGACACGCATATTGGTGAACTCAATAGAAACTTGAGAACAAGTTTACGGAATTCAAGGCTGAGATTATAACAATCATGTAGGAGATGGAACTAGTGTTCGATAATGTGACTGATGAACAGGTATAGTGTAGGTAATAACAAAGTTCAGGGAAATGATACCGTTGACACATTGGCAAGATGGAGATCAATGTTAGATGAGGCAGCATGCAGAAGCTTTGGTGAAACCACAAAATTAAACACTATTTCAGGTACCTCAATAATCGAGTTTTAGAAAGAACAAATAAGTCCTAGATTAGTAGGGATGATTTTGAGAATTCGCAGGCCTGAAAATCCCAAAGTTTGAACTGAAGAAGAGGGTGCTACTTATTATGCATGCTTGGTTATACCAAGGATCGGCAGATAGAAAAGTGACAACTCGAATTCTTGGAGACTATGCGATGATAAGGGAGAGACCGAACCGGACTCTTCACTAATATCACATGGTTAAATGCCAGTCAAAGTGAACACTGGATCTCATCAAGTCAGAGAAAGGGGAAATGTCTAAAGGTTTACGGGTTGAAGGGCTTAGGCACTGCACTTCCAAACCTAACATAACCATATCTCTGTTTACTGATGCTTATTTGTTTGCCCTAATTGGTGATTTGCTGTCAGTAAATATATTGACATCTGTGGCCTTGTCAGGTAAGAGAGGTAGGAGGAAGGAAATTTTGGTCTCCGGTTGTTCTATGAAGAAACCTAGACCCGTTCTTTCCAGCAAACTCCCACGGGTGCTTGTTCTAGGGTTCGATTGACCTAGCAGTGTCTTTCCAGTATCAATGTCTAGCATTCAATTATAACCCTAGTCTCACTTATCCGGTCTGACATTTCCTAAGTCTGTTCGTATCCGTCTTGTGATGTCCATATATTCTGATGGTGTGGTATGTTGTCTTGTCCGATCCATTCCCCGATCACTTGTGAACGTTTTGTAACAAGAGATGCTTCGCACCTAATGCGAATGACATAAATAATGGTCACCAATGTCCTGGTGAATGTAGTTCTACTATTGGCACTTATATTTGGGCTACACATTTGTTGAATCTTCTTCAAAATTTTGAAGTTGCACTTTCTACCCATTGATCTGCATCATACTACCGATGCGTATTTTTGAATTTTTCTGATCACATTTGTATAGAGCCAGTGTGTCGCAATAGGTTTGAGTTCCCTTCTGGTCCCAATGGCCCTTCTGCAGACAAACCAGCATTAATTAGCCTTCGTGACTCTTTCTTCTGTGTGTTATCTCCATAACAGTTTCCGATGAAGACTTACTCCTAAATATTTAATCCTATCGGATAAGGTGATGGGTTGGTTTTACCTGAAAACTAGCATCAATATATTGCATGATCTTCGTTCTCCTGCTGAAAAGATTCATCTCCGTTTTCTCTTTGTCAATATTCAGTTCTCTTGGCCGAACCCAGTTTAGCACAACGTTGAGAGTTCTTTTTCCTCCCTGCAAAGTTAATTAAGGTCCTTGCCCCTTAGAAGTATCATGACATCGTCCGCTTAGCAGACAGGTTCATAATCTTCAGTGGTCAGGTGATTTAGCAGGCTGTGTATAGTGGTTACCTAAAGAAGGGGCTAAATTATTCCTTTCTGAGATGTCTAACGTTGCACCTTGTTCCTCGAAGTTGACCCAACTTGAAGCATAAACAACTTGTCAATGAAATGTTTTTCGACTCTGCATTAAAGCGAGTTTTGCTGAGCTTTAGCGAGACTAACAAACCGTGATTATTTTTTTTAAATATCAGCTTAAGGGTATTTTTGTCCTCTTTTTGCAAATCAACAAAAAAGGACCAAACAAAGAAGAGATACAGGGATAAAATATTTTAAAAAAAATTTTACACATAATATTTCAATATTTACTGACGTATAAAAAATAATAATAATTTGAGTTTGAAGTATACGTTAATAAAATTTTAACTAAAGCACACTTGAAGTTCAAATAATTTTTTTTTTCATACGGCCGTTAATATTTAAAATGCCATCGAGTTAAGGTTTACTACGCCAACTCAACAATGTGTGAAAGGGAGGGAACTCAGCTTTTACCCGTAAACCTTAAAAACTTTTATACACATAAATTGTTACTCCAACAAAATTAGACGTTAGAATAGTGTTAGGTTACACAGGTAATAGGGAACTCCTCTGGCTCAATCTCCCTGGATTGAGGCATGCAAAGCTAATGATTGGAACATACAACCAAAATAGTTTCATAGCTCTCATGTATCTGAGTAAAACCAATCGAAGAATGCTCACAGGCCATTGCAGACTGAGAAAATTCCTCAACAGACTTTGAAAGATTGAAAGTAACAACCTGTGCCGATTCTGTGATTACGACGATGAAACTCTAGAGCATATTCTGAAGAACTGTGAAGCGTTATGCCCCAGAAAATTTAGCCAATTGGCAAGCACCTATTGAAGGATTGGGAACTGCCAAGACTAGACCCAGTAGCTATCATGAGATTCATGAGAAGAGTAGGTCTAGATGAGGTGCTCTAGCAAGAGATACAATACAATACAAATTTACTTTGGTCGCAATGTCGTGTATTTCCCGTTTAATTTAATTAATTCATTCATTAATTCATTCATACGTTACACAGTTTAATTTTTAGTTCTTAATTGATTGTTAATTCCATTTTCAGTGCGATCAAGATAAACAAGGAGTGGTTACGAATTCTGAAAAAATGGATGAATATGTAAAAGACCATGGATTCGCCGGATGGTTCGAAACATCCGCTAAAGAAAATATTAACATAGATGAGGCAGCTAGAGCTCTAGTTAATAAAGTATAATTGATAATAAATTAAATGATTGTTAAGATTTTTAAAAACTCTGGATTAATTTCATGTGATTTTTAAATAATTTCAGATTTTACTAAATGATAAGCTAATAAGTGCTGCAGATTTGGCCGATAGTGAAAAATTCAATCTTAACAACTCAGCAGATCAAACAAATTTAGATGGGAAGAGCAAGTGTTCCTGTTGATTTAGTTTTTGTCACTATTTTATAATTATTATTTACATACATACACACATACATGAGAAAATGTGAAAAATTTAAATTTTTCAAAGGTCAAATTAAAATTTAATTGTTATTATTATTTGAACATAAAATTGTATTTATTAAGATTAAATTTTTCAACTTTATTTACAAATATCTTAAAAATGTCAGAAGTAGTAGATGAAAAACTTATACAATAAAAACTTTTTATTTTATAAATATACAATATATCTATTATATATATATATACATACTACATTAAAAATAGAAAATATTACAGTTATACATATATACACATATAAATGACAATGCATGTTGTTATATGAAAAAACAAACTCTCAATTTATACAATTGTTTTTTCCCTGCCCAGATTTTGTAATCGTAAAAGAAATATTATTACATAAAAAACGTCAATAAAAATTTTCAAACCGTAAAGAAGTGAAATTGAATTTAAAATTTGTATAGAGAAAAAAGTTAATTAATTTTAGAGGAGGAAAAAAATTAATAAAAAACATTAGTTTTTAAATATGTTTGTACATTTGTCAAACATTTGCCCAAAAAAGCGTAACCAACAAACAATAATTATAGTATTTATATGTTTATGTTATGGACCAATAAAAATTAGAAATGTTAACCAACTTCAAAAACCTAAAACGACACAAAAAGAACGCACCGTGTTAAATGAATGAAACACCGTGTAGGAACTTAGTTCCTTACATTCTATGTACCTTAGAAATTGTCCCTTGTGGGCATATTTATGATAAAATATATAGCGTGTGTGTCCTTCCATACTCATATTTATATGTTTTGAATTGCATAAAAATCAGTTAGATACATAGTTTCAAAGAGGCAGAAATAGCTCGCTACCCCTCCACGTGCTCCTATTTTTGATAAAGTATATAATCATGTGCTTTCCCAGACTAAGATCTATCTATATTTCGAATTTCATCAAAATCGGATTGATAATTTCAAAGAGAAAGAAATTTCCCCTTACCACACCACGTGCTAGTACTCTTTTTAAATGTATACCCTGTCTGCTTGTAAACTGAGATATATCTATATTTTGAATTTTATCAATATCGTATAGATACTTTCAAAGAGGAAGATATCTCCCCTTACCCCCCTCATGGTGCTATTTTTGAAAAAATATGCAGCCTATGTCTTCTTTTAGATTCAGATCTATCTATTTCCCCTTTTAATACCCGCAAAGTTTACTTTGTAAAGTCCTAATTCAGCTGTGTGAAAGACAGAGGGAGGTATACTATCACCTTCTGTCTTTCTCCCAGCTGAGTTAAGACTTTGCGAAGTAAACTTTCCGTGTTTTGAATTTCATCAAAATCGCATAGATAGTTTCAAAGAGGATCCTAGTTCTTAAAAAACATACAACCTATATATCCATCTAAACTGATATATATCTATATTCTAAATTTCATCAAAAGCAGTTCCGAGGTTTTGTTGTTAAGGCACAACAAACACACAATAAATTTACTCTCGCATTTATAATATTATATATTCAGCTAGCACTGCCACGAACTAATTAACTAAGTCACAAACCTTTTAGCAAAGACACATACAATATTGTAGATTCCAAAAACTACGCGAAAATCCTCACAATTCTATGAATTCCCCCGCACTTCCCCAGAAAATTACGGCAACATTGGGAATCGAAAACATTCGGTATTTGTAATCAGTGTTCGCCAACTTACGTTCCAATAATTTAGATTCAAGCCCTTGTTATGAGTTGAGTTGAAAATCAAATGTTAAAAATTTCGTTGGACAAAGAATTTTCTTTCGAACAGAATTTAGCTTTCGATAAAGTATTTTCATATGAAAGTTTATTAAGAGTATAAAAAAATTAAGATCTAAGATCGTAAGAACTGGGGTTTGGAAATAATCGCAGATTTCAATTATCGCGATTACGATTAAAAAATATGCGATTAATCGCGATTATGGGTTAAACGCGATTAATCCAGAAAATATCCTATTATAATTTGTTCTAAAACCAAAATAAATTGCGGCATAAGTTCGAGTCGAAATAAACTTTGAGTTTAGCGTTTTAATTTAATTTTTCAATTAAATTTTATTTTTATTTTGAGAAAATTGTAAAGCACGTAAGATGAAGTTCGTAAATCAGAGCTAATGAGTATCAAAAACAATTCACTCACTGAAAAACGTCCTACAATCAGGACTTTACGCTCGAAATCAAATCATTTCAATGCACAAATTCTTGATTCAAGAATATAAATTAACATAACTTTTTTAAAGATCGCATTTAAGATTTTAATCTTGAATAAAATCTCATTTTTTTTTAACACAAACACAACCCGCAAAGCGATTAGCTTGTCTGCGGAAAACACCCAGGGTCTATGGTGAGAATCGAACCCACGACCTCTGGACTGAGAAGCTGGCATCACTACCACTCAGCCACAGGGGCACCTAAGATCGAGTTTAAGATTTTAGTCTTAATAAAAATCTTAAATTAGGATCATATACTTGAAAATGTAAGAATATAATCTTAGAATTAAGAAAACGTTCTTGATTTTAAGAATTCATTCTATAAATTAAGAATTTATGCTTAAATTTGAGAACGTCAATCTTACTGAACAAATTTCAAAATTGAGATTCAATTCAAGATTTTTTTCCTAAAATTAGATCGTTATGTTTCTATTATTGTACGAATTGTGATAAATCAATTTTTTGATAAGAAGCTTTTTCTAGGACGAAGTATATGTATTTCTACTTTCTTAATTTATTTTTTATTGAATTTTGTATCCACATCTTATGAATTTATATCATAATGAACGAACAAGTTCACATAAAAAATTTTGAGATATTACGACGTTTTTGCAAAATCTACTTTGTATAAATATGTACATACAGTTTACAGGATAATTTCAGTGGCGGGATGCTTTTTTAGTGAAATTAAATATGTTGTTTATTTATTATTGTGAAAAACTTACCTTTAATACAACGTTGTTTTCTCCACTATGTAATTAGTATGAAATCTGCTCCAAAAACAATTGATTTTTTTAATTGAACTCACTTTCATTAAAGCAAATGCTCTAAATAAATTTTAATTTATTTAATTTTATTTTAACATTATTTTTCACATTTATTTAAAACAGGCCATATTTGTGGTTAATACCATCTTCATTAACTTTTTATTTACGCTCTTTTTTTAATACACAAATAGATATTATTTACTTTTTAAATAAATTTTAATTTATTTAATTTTATTTTAACATTATTTTTCACATTTATTTAAAACAGGCCATATTTGTGGTTAATACCATCTTCATTAACTTTTTATTTACGCTCTTTTTTTAATACACAAATAGATATTATTTACTTTTTACATAAATTTTAATTTATTTAATTTTATTTTAACATTATTTTTCACATTTATTTAAAACAGGCCATATTTGTGGTTAATACCATCTTCATTAACTTTTTATTTTCGCTCTTTTTTTAATACACAAATAGATATTATTTACTTTTTAACACTTGTTGTATTTATCACTAATTGTGTTTTCTTTTCTAAAAAAATGCTACATTTAAATCTAAACACTGATTTTGCTTTCTAAAGGACAGTATGTTTTATTCTAAAAAAATCAACCTCACTAATGGTAGAGGGCATTGCACTTTACACTCCATATACATACATATGTAAATTAACAGCAATCTTATTGTAATCAAATGGCGAGTATACACGTTACTATAAATCGTAGAAGTATGAAATTAGTAACGTGTATAATGCTGTCGTGCTTATGAAGTATACTTTGTAGTATGAAAATAAAAAATTTTTGATTTATGTGCATGGAGCTTCGATAAGTACGATAATAATAAGTGTATCATGCTGTTGTACAGCAAAATTTATTTTATGATGAGGAGCTGATTTAGAATGAGGTTTATGTAGCGAACATTTTAATTTGAAAAAAGAACATAATACATTAATTTAATAATTGTCTGCAACATGCCCATTTTCTTTTTGCATTTTTTTTATTCTTTTAAACTGCAGTTCACTTATTATCAATAAATCCATCACATTATTCATTTATCCGCGTGTGTATTGCCTTAAAAATCAAGTGAACTAGCATGATTTGTAGTAAGTAGGGATGCCAAATGGGAGTGGTTTTTACGATTCCGGGATTCAGGATTTCAAAAAATGAAACATCGGGATTTCGGGACTTTTCGGGATGCCGAAATTTTGTGAGATTCAGGAAATTTACGGGACTCTGGGTTTTTTGAGTAAGTGCAAGATTATCAGCGTAAATTTTGCAAAGTTGTGCAACTTTTAATAGCATTGCCAAGACCAAAAAATGAACGAAAAGTACTTATAAAAACAGCTATACACAAAATTATAATGCAGAAATACCTGTTTTAGTTATATGTTTCTCATTTAAATGAAAAAAAGAAGTGGTTAATTATTAAAAATTATAAAATTCATTTAAGAAATTGATTATTCGCCATATTGACATAATTATATTTTAATTTGAAATTTATTTGCTGTTGGTTCAGCTTTGTCTATATGCATTTCATTGTTCGTCAGTAGACTTCAACCACACATTTTGAATAGTCACAAACCTCTTATCTCATGCACAGACTTTCAAGAACTATTTGAGAATTCACAAATAATAATAGTTTTGAAACTCAAAAAAGAAGAGTAAGCGTATTAGGCTTAGAAACTTGTACAAAACCTAGCAAAAATTAAATACATATAGACAAAGCTGAACTACCAGCAAATAGATTTCAAATTAAAATTATAAAATTCATAAATTTTAAAAATTCTTTACTAGTGAAAGCACATGAAGTAACTTTCAAATTCAATTTTAGGATAACAAACACGCAATTTTGTTATTTTCAAAAAACTTATGCCTCAAATATGTTATTAGAATTTTGTTAAATAATACGAATGTAATTGATATTTATCCTTTAATTACAGAATTCAGTGAAGTTCGGATACTTTGTTTCAGCATTTTAACAAAATCGTTTAATAATAAAGAAACACACGAGCATAGTATATGTGTGTACAAATTTACATATTGTGTTTGACTTTATCGACAACTAACCAAAATGAGTTGATCTCGACAGAAAGTGGAATTATGTTTTTTACATACATAGTTGCCAGAGTTGACGTGAATATCTTTGTTATTTAATATATTATTATTAAAGCTATTAAAAAGATTGCTTATTATCCTCAATAGATAGCAATTAATGAAGAAACTGAGAAAAATCATGATTTGGAAACACATTTTTATTGACACTACTCTTATAACAGGATAAAACAAACAGATATAAAATATCATTATGGTGTTGATATCTATCTATCAATGGGGGAAGTCATGATGAATTTATTTTTATAAGACAAACAAAACTTAATAAGTAATTTTGGGATTGACTGAAATCCCTTGATTCGGGATTACCTGAATCCCGAAAATCCCAGGATTTTCGAGGACGGAATTTCGGGATTGGCATCCCTAGTAGTAACGTGTATCTTAAAACCGTACTACAACTCATACTACGCTAAAATCGAATCAAGATAGCAAAGAGTAAGTTTTGAATTTATATTTATATTTGGGGGACTTAAACTGTATTCTTAAGAGTCATACGTCCCTTTTCACAATGTATGGTTAAGAGTTAACGTGAACTTTAACTGACAGTTCTCCATACAAAACTTGCCGTTAAAGTCCCTGTTAGTTTTTAACCATACATTGTGGAAAGGTACGATAGTGTCATAATGTTTTGACATTTTTGTTTGAAATAAAAACAACAGCAAAACTACCTACACACATATGTATATTAAAATAATTTAAAACATTATGACACTTAGGACTACCGTTTGAATACCCCAATTTTGTAAAAAAATTTCTATTGTTTTAAAAAACAAACATGTAAGAAAACATAAAACATAAAAAAATTTTAGAAATAAACAGATGGATAGGCAATATGGCAGCTGCGCTGTTATACTTTCTTAAACTTTTTGAAATATGTATGTATGTGGTTAAAAATATGGATATTGCCGCATCCGTATAATAGGATGCAGAAGTGCAAATAATTAAATTACTGTATTCCTCCTCACCATTGTTATATTTCGAGCCAAGATATTTTATTAATGCACCTTTTAACTATGTAGGTGGTATATTTTTAGTAGAAAAGAAAACACCATTAAATTCAAAAAACAATGATTTTTTTTTCTTTTCACACAAAACACATTTCTTTCTCTTCACGCAAATCTAGTAATGACAAGAACCAACAAAAACTGGCACTGCACGGTAGGCAGCACTTCTTATTTATATATACAGGCAAATCCTGGTATAACGAACGATATAATGTCAGGCCCATTCGTTATACCGAAAAATTCCTTAAATCGCAAAGATTTTTTTTGAAGTATTATTTTAATTATTATTATTGTGTTCATGATAAAATACAATAAAAAGAATGAAGGTAATTTATTTTCAAATAAGCTACCAAATACAAACTAACGGAAGCACACACTTTTTTCAATATACATTGCTGCTGTAGATTTTTTATATATTTTTTGCCGTCCGTTATACAGAGCACAGATTTATCAAAATATTGGATATACAAAGTAGAACAAAATCTTAGAAATATGTTCCTAGCAAATTTTTGTTTTTTATTTTGCGATTTTTTCTTCAGCATTCGTTATATCCAGTATAAAATTAGGCTAGTATTCGCTAAATAAGATTGTTAATGTAAAAAATTTGGACGTTCGTTATATCGTATTTTCATTTAAACGAGATTCGATATACCGAGATTTGCCTGTATAATGAAATTTAACAAAACACTTTTCACTAAGAACAAATTATTTTTTTGAATTATTGAAGAAAAATTATTAAATTATATTTACATATATTATTTACGTGTTGTTGAGACTTTCCACGCACTATAGAAATTCACAGAAACTGAAAAGATATAAAAATAAATGGAAATTTTAAGAGGAGAATTAAACAAGCTTTTGTAGTTGTATGTACATATCGTTACCTAAAATGCAAAATAATGTACATATAATCAAAAAATTCAAAATTAATTTTTTATTGATTACATTAAATTGATTGATTAAATTTTGCAGGTCTTATATAAATATACTAAAGTTATAAAGCAAAATTCAAAATAACGTCTCCCCAAGTACATGATTTTCTTAAGCATCAACGTAAGCATTAACGTATCATCATCCATCACTAATACGAATTTAAAAAACTACAGAGCAAAAAAAGTTTTTAATTTGTTCAAATGTAATCAATCTACTAAATATCTCGACCAAAGAAATATATGACTTAGAGCACTTTCATAATTAAGGGCACATATGTTTGTATACACACACATATATACATACATATTTATCTATACACATACATATATACATACATATGTATGTATGTAAATATCAGGGATCATAACGGTTATAAGTTTTATTTTAAAACTTACTTTTTAATCATTATTTCTTGATTTTTATTTATTTTTCAGAAAATAAAAGTTATTTTGGATCTACAAAACTTGTACTGATATAGAGGTATCCTGTTATAGGAGGTGTTTGTTATGAGACATTTATCTGAATAACAGAAATAAGTCTTCTAACATCGACCAAAATTGAAAACGACATACATACATACAAACCCAAATCAATATAAAACTATGTGCATACCTATGAATTAATATTAAATGCCATGAAGATTTTCAATATATTCTACAGTTTTGTGCGACAATCGAAGATCATTTCAGTTTGAAAACTTGAAAAAATATGATTATTCTTTGCAATAAATATTTTTTCAAATACATAACTAATTATGTAGTTGAACTCAGGATTTGCTTTTGTAGACCTTTTATATCTTGTAGCTTTTTTACATCTTGATAAATTTAAAATACAACAAAAAAATGCATACATTTTTATTTAATTTACTAAAAAGTTTGTTTTATTAGAACAAAAATAAGCAAATTAACAGACATGTGCATAACTAGTAAAGAAAAAATAACAATGGTAATACTGTTGTAAATTAGAGATGGTAAAATTGAGCTTTCATTGCTAAAAAGCTTTCAGCAAATTGATTTTTATATATATTTTGTGTAGGTTAAAATTTAAAAAAATAAATAAATAAATATAACCTAAAGTAAAATTACACATAGATTTACACATATTTAAATCTAATTACATTGCGTACAATTGTGTAAAAAATCAAATTGGAGAGATGATGTTATTTCAATATGCGATGATAAGAAAATACTTTTAAAACTACGCAATATACACAAATTTCTTAAAAGCACTACTTAGTGCTTTTGGTTGGTTTGTCACTAGGAGTGAGATTTAACTTGTTTGATCAAATGGCATGGAATCCATGCCATGGATTAATTATACAGGTTTGACTAGTTTGCCATGATAGCAAGATATGTAAGTAAATACAAAAATATGAATAAAAATTATGAAAAAAAAACCAATAGAAACTGTTGCCCTATTAACCGGGAAAATTGATTATTTAAAATGCTCCCGATCCACACTCGTTACGGATAATTGAGGCCTGAAGGCTTAGTTAGCCGACTGTAATGGAATGTAGCTGCAACGGTAGGAAACAGCTGTTCGATATTTTTATCGATCAATGTAAAATTTGAGCAAAACTGTCACTCATTTTGTTCGATAATATGTACCCCACATAAAGCGGCCTTATCTATCCATTATACAATATTATTCCATATGTTGTTGTACATATTATTGTCATTTTGACCTATACTATGCAATAAATGTCACAATATTTTCAATGAAATATTGCCCAATTTTTCCTATTACGACTCTAGTATTATCCACAACAATGGAAGCTCGCCAAACTCAAAATGATTCCAAAGCCGGGTAAAGATCTTACCAATAATGAATCAAACAGGCCAATTAGTCTACTACATATCAACAACGTCAAAGCTATTCGAAAAACTGCTCATGACAAAATTGCCTCCAATTCTAACAGATAATGAGTGCATACCGAACCATCAATTAGTTTTAGAAGTCAGCAAGCACCATTGAACAAACGCCCTTTTAATGATGTTTCTCCAGAATTTGATAAAGCGTGGCATGAAGGCTTAGTTTTAAAATTGAAAACATATCTACCAATAAGCATTCTAAATCGTTTTGCAAGTTTTATTCTGATGTTCACTTTTGTGGAAGGAGAAATCATGAGTATGACCGAATCAATCTCATCCGGTGTGCCACAGGGGAGTATACTGGGGCTAGTTTTGTATTTGATTTAAGTATACTTGTGATATGCCTGGCAGCAGTAATATACACACTTCTACATTCCTCGATGATACAGCCTTCCTTAGTATGCACGAAAGCCCTCACGAAGCATGCCGATGTACTTAGGAACATATTACACAGCTAGAACTATGGTTAAACTTATGGAGAATAAAAGTAAACGAACAGAAGTGTGCTGAGGTAACATTTGCCAGACGAAAAGATACTTGTTCCCCTATTAGGCCGGGTTTACATATGTATGTGTGCCAAATGCAATACAAGCGTAAAAAAAGCGTAACCAACTAATTACTACTGAAAAACTATTTGATTCAGACATGTATTTATTAAGTTAAACAGTTTCATACATAATTAATAGACAATTTTATAGAATCCAAAATGATTGCAAACTGTTTAAATCAATAAATATATGTCTGAATCAAACAGTTTTTCGTTAGTAATTAGTTGGTTAGGTTTTTTTGGACAAATGACACACAAGAAATGCCAGATGTAATCTCAGCCTAAGAAACAGAGTAAGAATTCAAAAATTTTTTTTACCTCAAAACGCTTTATCCTATAAAAATCGGTTGGGCCTAATAATTATATTTACATAGATTAAAGATTTTAATACTTATTGTTAGTTCATTTTTTAAGATACAATAAATAAATATATGTACATATGTATTAAAAAATTAAAAAAAGTGAAAAAGTAAACAACATTGAACAATTAGCCACCACATTACACAACTATATTGATTGTACAATAAAAATCAAAAGTCCTTTAATATCTGCCAATATATTGTGCCACCTTCGAGTATGACATACACATTGGTAATATTATTGTACAATTTTTGACTTGGTAATCTAATTTTAATTATTTTTAAGTTATATTTAAATATAAAATTGAGTGAAATCTATTTGCTTGTGGTTAAGCATTGTCTATATGCATTTAATTGATGCCTTAACAAATCGTCAGTACACTCCAAATACACATTTGGAACAGTTACAAACCTCTTTTCTTATGCACAGACTTTCAAAAACTATTTGAGAATTCACAAATAATAATATTTTCGAAAATCACAAAAAATAAGCGTAAGTTCAAGTTTGGTTTTTATTGTTTTTGTGGAAAATTAATTGACTACATATTTTTATGTTAAGCAGATGTTGTTTGGAAAGCTTTCCATATTTGAAAAAAATTTGTGTTGCCGTTCTTTCAACGTGATTTTATAAGAACTTTAATTAATCACTGCACATATAAAACAGTTTTTTTCAGTAATCAGTAAAAAGTACTGATTACTGAAAAAAAATCAGTATTCAGTAAATTTTACTGGTTACTGAAAAGAGAAATCAGTATTCAGTAAATTTTACTTGTTATTGAAAAAAAATGTCAAATTTGATATAGAGCGAATGATAACAACAAAACAGAATTGCCAGTACGGGCAAGTCTGTACGGCAATTCTGCTGGTTTTTACACTCTTCACTTCTTCCTATCCTCGTTGTTCACAAATTCATGACTTGCGCAAGTAAAATTGCCTCGTGTAAATTGGGACTTATATGACTTTTTACTCTTTTTAAATATTTTAAAACCTAATTTAATAGCAGTTAATTAATTTTTTAGACATAAATAACATTGAAACAATGCGAATAAAGTTCAATACCATCTGGTTCCCTTAAAATTAAAATTTTTTAAGTTATGGACAACTCTGCACTAAAAGGTTAACATGCAAGTTGCAAGACAGTCTGGCATATGTGTGAAATTTTCGTTGATAATACTTACACAGAACTTGCATGCAAGGTACTTGCATATGTAAACGCTGGGTAAGTGTGAGTGTGGTATGAATATGAATGTCAACGTCGCATTCATATTTATTTCAACTTGTTTATAAATTAATGTCATTGAGAATGTGCGTATAGCAGAGTAGTTGAGTTTGAACCATGTCTACGAATTAAGGCGGAACTATAATATGAATAAGCGAACTTAAGCAACTGTGCGGTCACATATAAAACGTATGTGGCAAACTATAATGTACTTATTGAACTTTTCGTCAAGTTTCGTCAAATGTCATTTGCTTAAATTAAGTGCCAAACTGAACGCACATTCCGTAAGGAAAACATTGTTTGGCATTTTTTAAACTCAGGCAAACAGCATCAGAAAATATTCATTGATTCTAAATATTTTTTTATTGTTTCTTATTTTAAACTCAGAAAAGAAAGAAAAACATTTATTTTCATTATTTGTTTTACAATATACATATATACATACATACACGCATACACATGAGTTTATTTATGTATGTTCATTGTTGTACTTTTTAGTAGGCAAAACAAATAATAAAGTGGTGGATATAATTGTACGTGAATTTTTAATGGATTAGGATATGCCAACATGTTAATTTGATTGAATTGCATTCATTTATAAGTTATAAGAAGAAACAAAATGAATAAAAAATTGTGAACAATACCTATATGTGCAGCTGTGGCTAAAGAATACTTAAGTGCATGTAAGTACATTGTGGCCACCTAAAAGTCACATCTGATTTGCTTAAGTACTTGATAGACTTATCGTTCACTTCGGGCATTAGCTTATTCATATTATAGTTGGGCCTTTATCGTTCAATTCTGGCATTAGCTTAAGCCAGCTTATTCATATTATAGTTAAGCCTTTATATATAAAATTTCATGAGTCAGTATAAATAGCAAAAATACGATTCATTGCTGATCTCTGATACGTATGCATTTTATAAAATGAACAAAAATTGTACGGCTTAAAAATAGTTCTCGTCTAAACTACCACAATAATATTCAATGTGTCTTGTGCAAGAAGGTAATCTCGTTACAGCCAGGTTTCGTCAGCTGCTTTTTGTTTACCTATCAATCTCCATATGAAAAATACTACTCATAAAATTACATACATACATATGTATGTACATATGTATGTATGTATAATGTAGTTTGATAGCAGATTATGATGGTTTTTATTAAGTCATCTCTTTTGTATTATATGTGCATTTATAAATATTCAGTCGACGAATTAGTCACATATTTAAAAATTTCACAATATCGTTTAACATGAGCACCTGGATATTAAAATAAGTACATAAATATAGTGCATAGAAAAAGTTATATACCATTCAGTACAATATTAAAAAATTTAACTTAAACATGTCACTAAATATACTGTGCCCTATTTGCAGTGAATATTTTAAAAATACGCATATTATATACAGCACCCGTTGTGGACACGTATTCCATAAATTGTGTCTTTTTGAGTGGTTAAAATATTCAAGTACCTGTCCGCAATGCCGGAAGCATTGCTTGCGCCATTATTGTCATGAATTGTACGTTAATTTCGTAGAACCAACAGTTGGCGATGGAGAAGAAATGGGAGTAATGGAATTTCCGAAAATATATGAATGGATTTATGTAGACCAGGGTATGGACTTCAGCGAAGATATGTCATTTGCTTTTACTTTTGGAGTCGATGAAGAAGGAAATGATATTTATGCTGCACGAGGACAGTATAAAGGTGACCTCATACCGGCATACTATGTGCCTACGAAAAAAGCAGTAATTGCACCTTGGGGATTTGAATCTCACCGCCTTAACGAAGATATCGAGCTATTAGATATTTCCAATGATGATGCAGAGTACAAGTGGGTTGCAGCTTCCAATGGTTCTACTCCTGACAACGCGTTTGAAACTGGAAAAACGGTATATGGTGATATATTGTATACTGCTCGGGCAGAACACGAAGGTATGATGTTATACGGCAAATTGCATCGTCGATACTCTCAAGCATACATGCCTTATCAAGACAAAGAAGTTTCGAATACCAAGTATGAGGTCTTAGTTAGGATACCCAGGGAAGTGGCAGCAGCAGAATCACCAGAGGATAACGAAGCTAATGAAAATTTCGAAGAAATTATAGCTTGAATTATTATTGAAAGCTAAAATCTTTTGAGATGGATAAGATGCATGGTACGTGTATTTTTGTATGTGTGCGTATATGAGCATATGCATTTAAATGAAACCAAGATAAAAGGATGTGAAAGATTTTACAAAGTAACAAGAATTTATGTCGGCTGCTGTAGTTATCATATGCACATGTACATTTATCGGATGTTTCATTCTTAGTGGAATATTGTATAGCCAGGACGATGCTGAAGAAATATAAACGCAACTTTCTTATGTATAAGCGAAGAAAAATCAAGAAACACTTATTTTAAAATGAAACGTTTATGAAATAGAAATAAGTTTGTTACATTTAAGATAAAAGCGCAAATTTTTATTTTACAACTTTTTCGTTATAAAAATACATAGCAATATTAAAAGTGATTTTAAAAATGCAGTATTTTTCAAACGGAAACCAAAAATTCTTGTTCAAAACTAATTTTTTGTATATATCGAGCCCTTATTTCGAAAGTTGACTTTTTGATTGAAATTAAAATTTTATGGGCCTATCCATAGTTTAGAATTATCAAAAGGCAAAAATTTTTGATAAATTTTAAGATACAGGCCGTACAATTTTATCGTAATTTACGTACAAAAACTAATCTGAATGTTTTAAAAAAACTTCTGAAAAATTTAATTTTTGTCGCTTACGATAAAATCGAAAATAAGGTTCGATATTTTTATGTATGTATGTGTTAGAGATGGGCAAATATTAAAAAAAATTTTGATATATGTATCGACATTTTTTCAAGGTGTCTATATATATTTTTAAAACAACGATATTTCCATATTTTTGCCCACAAACAGCGTTGTCAACTTTTAAATTTCAAAAAGCACTGAAACCAGGCGGTCTACTTTGTAATTCGAAACGAACGGAAATGCTTTGGAATTTGCATGTAATTAACATACAAATTCGAAAGTAATTTCTTTCGTTTCGAATTACAGAGTAGACCCCCAGGAAAATAGCGCGTAATTTAAGAAAAAAAGCACTAAATAAAAAAAAAATAATTATATTAATAAAATTGTTATTCATAAATATGTATGTATGTATGTATATAAAAAAATATACGAAACTGTTGATCTTGCATTCCATTCCTAAAATTTTTAATTTGAGGCATGCGATACACATTTTAATTATGTATACATATAAGAATCAGTTTTGGTTTCAAATAACCAAAAAACGGCAGCTAGGTATATTCACAACACAATTTTCTGGAAAAGTTTTTATGTAAAGCAAAACGCGATCAACTTTTGCGTTTAAATGTTCAAATTTGAGGGTTGTATGTCGCGTATTTTTTCAACCAAGCCTTGTACAATCTTAGTAGAATTTTTTGAAATGCTCCATTTAACTTCAGCGCTTATGCTTTTTAAATGATAGGTTAGGAAATTTCTCTTTAAACTTTTGGTTTAGTGCCACCGCCTCGAAACAAAAAGCACCGAAAATGAATTTAAAAAAGCACTAAGCACTAACTAAAAAATTTTCCGCGTCGAAAATTTCAAAAAGCACTAAAAACGGTGCGAAAATCACCGAGTTGACAACGCTGCCCACAAATGTTTCAAAAATATTCCAATTTATCATTGTTTAATGAATGCCCAGTGTTTAGCACTTCAAAGTTCATAGTTGCGGAATACGACAAATATCCACATGGCATCCATTCATTAAACGATGATTTAATATTTAAAGAAATTGCGAACAACTAACTTAAATCTCTTAGTCTGTTTGTGTAAGACGTTGAGGATGAAATCTTCACGTAATAGATTAAGGAAAATTTGTACAAGCTTCCTTTAATCTATTACAAAAACGCCAAGATTTCTAACGTCAACGTGTTATACAAACAGTGGGTTAATGAACTCCATGACTGGAGAAAACCCGAATTGATGATATCGAAAAAGGAAATAACCCCCTGCTTGTGTAAGACGTTTGATTAAGATTTTGTGACTTGAAAAAAAAATGAACACTAAAATTATTTGTAATTAAATTAATTTAATTATTTTCAAAGCTTCATTTAACAAGATCTTAAAAATAATAAATAAATTTATTTACTCTTTTAGTACTTCAGATATTATTAAAAACTTCAGCTAAAAAAACTGCTAAAATTTTTAGAGCTCTTAAAAGTATCAAAACCCGATGCTCATAAATTAGAATCGATGTATCGATATACATCGGTTTTTGAATTATCGGCGATATACATATGTATATCGATATTTATTTTCTCAAATTTCGATATTTCGATATATCGATATTTTTTGCCCATCTCTAGTACGTATAAATAAAAAAGGTTTGGAATAAATTAGTGAATTCAGCTTGAGAATGCACAATAAATATATAATAGAAAATGTATTATTTTTGCTTTGTACTGTGTGTAAATACGTTCAAAAATATTTTGTAAAGCTTTGCAAAGTAAACTCTACGTGTCTAAAAGGGGTGTTTTCGTGTATTTTCCTATAACTAAGACCCCTTTTAGACACGAAAAGCGCACTTTCCAAAGTCTGGGGGCAAATTACGGCACTCGTTATCGAACGAAATTACGAAATATTTCAATAGAGTTTATATGAAATATTTTAAAATTTCGAATCGTTTCGAATGCCGTAATTTGCCCCGTGAATTCATCTGGTAGAAAATGAGATGGAGGAATGCTCTTCTTTCTGTTTCTCTCAGCTGAAGTATGCCTTCGCAAAGTAAACTTTCCGTGTGTAAAAGGGTTGTTTGCAAAGTCTTCGATAAAACGGATTATTTAAAAATACTTTAAAAAAATTAGCACAATGAGTGAAAATTATTGATTAGTTCAGGATACCAAACCGAAGCATTCATCGTTAATAGCAAGAAAATGGATTATATATAATTAAACAAAATTGCTCCCATACACTCTTCATAGCTCTGGCCTTAATTCTATAAGAGCTTTAGGGCCTAACACGCTTGGTTTTTGTTTTAGCTTTAATTAACAAAGCACTGAATATTATTGTTAGTCTATGCTCCAAAGAGCTACATACATAGATACTTTGATTAAAAGATCTTGCTGTTCACTATGACGTAAACATTTCTATGAAATATTCTAGTTCCCATATGAGTACTACCATGCATGTCTGATCATGCTTTTAACAAAACACAATCTACAATACAGTCATTTGGTTATTATCTGGGTGAATTCGTACAACCACATGATGTTAAAACAATACGTAATTCAGACGAATACTTGTCGCAAGAAACTGTCAAACCCCATATTTAAAATATTGTGTATTTTGAAACACACAGATAATTGACATTTTGTTTTAACAATCATTTACGCAGATAATACCACCTTGTTAATTGATGCTACGAAGAAAAACAAATAATTATATTTTTGTTATGAACGTCATCTTAGTTTGGTATAAGTAACTTGACCAGACATCCCGCTTTTTATAGGTCCATCCCGCCTCGAGCAAAATCATAATCGTGCTTGCAGTTCAACTTTCACTAATTTGTAGAATACAATTCTAAGAGTTTCAAAATTCTCACTGCATTAATTTCTAAGATATTTTTTTAACTAAACATTTTCTCTATTTGTGAGGAGCCATGATCACTTGTCCAATACCGATTAAATATTTAATTTACTTGAAAGGCGGCACACGTTTTGCTACAATGTTGTTCCCTTTGTATAATACTATTTTCGTTATTGCCGTTTCTGCTTATGAAAAATAATTAAAATTTTGATTGTCCTTGGTCCTGGCTTTCCCGATATATTTAAGAAAATGTTGCTGCTATAAGGGAAGTACAATGCCTACTTTAGCTTTTAAAAAGTTAACAGCCTATGTTTTTTCTAGACCCTCAGAAATAACCTGTACGCAAGTCAACAAGATACGTTGGTATTATTTTTGGAGACAAACAAAAATTTGCACTATATAAGAGGCCCCACGCCACGTCCACTTTTTCAATTCTGAAATTGTTTAAAGAGACAATGTACAGTATCAACAGAGTTATCGGTACAAAACTTCAACGTTCTCCCTATATTACTTTTCAAGATATCTCAAAGCAAATGTTTTCTGTTTATGGGAAAAGCCACACCAACAAAAAATAGTCACTTGCACAAAATTTCTTGTTTTTCTCTGCATTAGATGCAGAGATATTCCAAAATAAAACAAAATGTTTACTTATTTTATTCATACGCCAAAAAGTTGGAATAGAGAAAACCGAAAAAGAAGGTTTGTAATGTAAACTATACCCCAGAATACGAAAATCGAAAAAAATACAAACAAAAAAATTGGAAAAAAGCGCCAAACTAAAAATTTTTTGCACAACTAAAATAAAATCGCTAAAAACCGAAAAATCGCCAAAATAAAATAAATGCCAAAACTCAAAAAAAAAAGAACGTCAAAAACCAAAAAAAAATCCCCAAAGCGAAAAAGGCGCCAAAAATGCGGAAAGCCGCCAGAACTAGAAAAATCGGCAAAAACCGAAAAAGTTTACCGGGTACTTAGTTTTGGATAAAAAATTCTACATAGCTTATGAACAGGTAAACCGCAAATATACAATTGCATGTTTATTCTTGTGTGATATATAACTACAGCCATCAGATATCTATCTGTTTCAGAACTTTCTATGAATTTTGGCATTTATTTGTTAGTGCGTATTTTTGCATATTTGCCCTTTTTGTATATTGCACTCTTGCGCGCATACTATTAGCATTTTTAAATTTTTTCAGATCATACATATTACGACGTTTTTAGGGCAAACTTTGAAGCCCCAGTAAAAAAAGAGACTCCAAAAAAGTCATGAAAAGTTTTCGATCTGGAAGTAGTGAAAATTTCGATCGGATCTAATGATTTTTACATAGGGTTGTCATTGCAAGAAGTTCTCTTTTTCGATGCCTGGTCACTGAACTGGAAGCGATATTAAGAAAAATTCCCTTTTTTGTGTTCTGTGATAATATTTTCATCTAGGAAAAATTGTAAATAGTTACCTATGTTATCAATTCGTTTCTTTTTATAAGAATTTAAACCCGAAACAGTGTTTTCATGTAAAGTTAAGCAAATAACTTTTAAATTTTAGACTAAATTAGTTCATAAATTTCTTTAAAAAAAATTATATTTTTTTAATTCTGGTGAGTATTTTCTAACACTATGGAGGAGTTACAAGGTTTTGTATGACTAAAATAAGCTTCTATATGGTTTTTAGCTCACTCTCGGCAAATTAAAAATATCGATTTTTTGGAAGCAATGAAAATGTAGTTCCACTAGAATGACTTTCATTTTTTTCACTGGGGCTTTATAGACTTTTCACCATGGAATATCTATTCAAAATCAAATCTTTTTTTTAGTAGTCTATGGTAGGGTTAATATTCTGTGGTGCATACGTATTACACTTCCGGCTTTCTAAAAGATATAAAATGTCCTTTATATATAATAATATAAAGGAATACAAAAATAAAATAAATTCATATCGAATATAAATTATTTGCTTGGTTTTGAAGTTCCTACTATGCTTATTTTTCTTTTGTGATTTTCAAAAATATTATTTGTGAATTCTCAAATATTTCTTGAAAGTCTGTGCATAAGATAAGAGGTTTGTGACTATTCAAAATGTGTGGTTGAAGTTAATGATCTGCACAAGTATGATTGAAACGCTGTTCAACACATTCTCAAATTTTCAAACAGTCTTCCTATTCTCATTTGTAAAAGCGAAACGAGCAATGCAACTGAAAAAATGGGTGTTGCTGTTAGAGAATGGAAACATGAGAGAATGGAAACATGAGAGAATAGAGACATGAGAGTAACGTAGCATGAGAGTTCGAATAGAATAGTACATCAATCTAGTTGTCGTTTGTTTCGTTCAAAAAAAGCGAAGCAAACGAAAAATGGATGTCTTTGCCAGAATGACAAACGAAACACACATTTACTCTCATCTTTCCAAATTATTATGGAAACATTCGAATGTTTCGTTTTAAAAAGCGAATCAAAGGAAACATGCACATCTGTTTGGAAGTAAATGCGGTAGTTTGTTGTCATCGTTTCTGAAAGAAGGATACTCAAAAAATGGATTGCCAGGACGTAAGTGAAGCTTGTAAATACATATGTAGGCGTTATACTATTTTAAAATGTTTTTAACTGAAAATATAGGTTTTATAATCAAATTAAATGAAAATTTTTGATTTGATTCATATGTGCATTGGCTATTTTCCAATTTTACTGAAACAACAATTTTCTATGTCTGTCAAAAAAATTAATGTAATTAAACTTGTTTAACGCTGAACTATAATAACAAAGTATGAAAGCAGCAAAAATCTGAAAAAACAACTTCTAAAAAAGTCAGGTACTGCAATACAAACAAAGTGAACGCAGGTGTTTTACTCACTTGTTGTGACACTTTTATCCCGTTATCTCAACAATGAAAAGGAATTTGAATTTTTTTTTTGGTTTTTTGTAACAAAGGAAGTAAGCAATAAATGCATGAAAAAAATTTTATTTCAATTGCATACTTATGTTGCATTTTTGTACCTGTAAATGAAATAAATAAGCCAACCCTTTCTATTGCTCCTTTCATGATGAAATTTTTGCTCGAACTTCAGCGTACTGAAACGCTTACAGACACACATACAATACACTTGTTTATACACACACATAGCCCATAAAGTCTGCGTTCATAAAGTAAATTTTTATTACAGGTACAAAAATGCAACATACTTCAACTTACTTCCTTTGTTACAAAAAACCAAAAAAAAAAAATTCAAATTCCTTTTCATTGTTGAGATAACGGGATAAAAGTGTCACAACAAGTGAGTAAAACACCTGCGTTCACTTTGTTATTGCAGTACCTGACTTTTTTAGAAGTTGTTTTTTCAGATTTTTGCTGCTTTCATACTTTGTTATTATAGTTCAGCGTTAAACAAGTTTAATTACATTAATTTTTTAGACAGACATAGAAAATTGTTGTTTCAGTAAAATTGGAAACTAGCCAATGCACATATGAATCAAATCAAAAATTTTCATTTAATTTGATTATAAAACCTATATTTTCAGTTAAAAACATTTTAAAATAGTATAACGCCTACATATGTATTTACAAGCTTCACTTACGTCCTGGCAATCCATTTTTTGAGTATCCTTCTTTCAGAAACGATGACAACAAACTACCGCATTTACTTCCAAACAGATGTGCATGTTTCCTTTGATTCGCTTTTTAAAACGAAACATTCTAAAGCGGCCCATACACTACAACAGCATGCACGCTCAATCAAGCGATTGAGCATTCATGCTCGAAGCTCACATTATACCAACAAGCTGGTACAATATTCATTTTTTACAAAATTGCGGTAAGGGTGGTTATGAATAGTGACACAGATTTTGCTACAATTTATTTATTTTTTTCAGTCTATGGACAAAAAATTCTTACAATTACTATTGGTATGTTGTTAAAATTAGCAGCTATGTATAACTAAAGAGCTAAAATTCTCTTTTCCATTGAAAAAACTTATATTTTAATAAATCATATTTTTTAAATGCATGTTTACTCCATGAAAACTTTGCTCATCTGAGCTAATTTCACCATATACTACACCAGCAAGCTTGTACCATCAGCAAAATATCAAACTCTATTTGACATCACTACAGCAATACGTACAATCATACAAAATGCCCATACACGACCCAACCGCTGGCACAAACACTTGATTGCGCATGCATGCTGTTGTAGTGTATGGGCCGCTTAATGTTTCCATAATAATTTGGAAAGATGAGAGTAAATGTGTGTTTCGTTTGTCATTCTGGCAAAGACATCCATGTTTCGTTTGCTTCGCTTTTTTGAACGAAAAAAACGACAACTAGATTGATGTACTATTCTATTCGAACTCTCATGCTTCATTACTCTCATGTCTCTATTCTCTCATGTTTCCATGTGTGTTTCGTTTCGTTTCTATTGATTGCCTCCTAGCGAATAGAGTAAATATTCGTTTCGTTCGTTAGATGTATTCTCAATTAAGCGGCCCATACACTACAACAGCATGCATGCGCAATCAAGTGTTTGTGCCAGCGGTTGGGTCGTGTATGGGCATTTTGTGTGATTGTACGTGTTGCTGTAGTGATGTCAAATAGAGTTTGATATTTTGCTGATGGTACAAGCTTGCTGGTGTAGTATATGGTGAAATTAGCTCAGTTGAGCAAAGTTTTCATGGAGTAAACATGCATTTAAAAAATATAATTTATTGAAATATAATTTTTTTCAATGGAAAAGAGAATTTTAGCTCTTTAGTTATACATAGCTGCTAATTTTAACAACATACCAATAATAATTGTAAGAATTTTTTGTCCATAGACTGAAAAAAATAAATAAATTGTAGCAAAAACTGTGTCACTATTCATAACCACCCTTACCGCAATTTTGTAAAAAATTAATATTGTACCAGCTTGTTGGTATAATGTGTGCTTCGAGCATGAATGCTCAATCGCTTGATTGTGCGTGCAAGCTGTTGTAGTGTATGGGCCGCTTTAGAGTTCTGTTTTCGCTTCATTCTCAATAGACAGAAAATCAAAACATTCATGCAGATGTTTAGTTGAAGTCTACTGATGATTTGTTACAGCAACAATGAAATGCATACAGACCAAGCTGAACCACCAGCAAATAAATTTCAATTTATAAAAATATATAATATATTCAGGGCAATTATGTAAAAAATTCAGCGAGAAATTTCTCCATTTTCCAATTAGAATTTTTTGTTTTCCCTATCATTTGCTATTACTTGGAATTGTTCCCTGGGAAAAATTTCTCGCGGAATTTTTTACATAATTGCCCCGATTATGTATATTTATAAATCCCGCTTTTTGATGGATCATGTCCCGCTTTTTGCAAAAATCATCTGGTCACGTTATTTATAAGTATCTGTGCACAGAAGTTTGCTCGCAAAAGCAAAAAACAAACATGCGTTTAGTTTTTAGTATTTGTTTACATCAACTCAAAGTGAAATTAAAAAACACCACACAATTATATAGAAATAAAACACATCAAAAAATATATAAATATGGATAAACAAAATTCAAACTCTATCACTATTGATAGCAATGTCATCTTTGAATATTCTGTGCGGCATTTGTAGGCAATATTTTAAAAATACTGATGTTATATATGCCACTCGTTGTGGACATGTATTCCATAAATCCTGCCTATTTAAATGGCTTCGACTTTCAAGAAGTTGTCCGCAATGCCGAAGGCATTGCATGCATCATTTGTGTCATCAGCTATACGCTAATTTCTCGGATGCAGCAGCTGACGACAATGAAATGGACATAGAGGTTCCGAAAACTTATGAGTGGATTTGTGCTGACCAAGATGTGGATTTTAGTGATGATACATCCTTTGCATTTATGTTTGGCTGGAATGAAGACGGCTGTGATATTTATGCAGGTCGCGGTAGATTCAATGGGGATCTAATACCAGGATATTACATCGCCAGCACAAGAGAATTAATTGTTTCTTGGGGAGGTCAATCGCACTGCCTTACCGAAGACATAGAACTGTTGGATATTTCGAATGATGATGCAGATTATAAATGGGTTGCTGCTTCTAATGGCACTGTACCTGAATATGCCTTTGCCACTGGCAGCACAACAATCGGAGATATTCTATACACGGCCCGGGCTCAACATGAAGGCAAAGTAATGTACGGTAAATTACATCAACGTTACCTTCAAACATTTATGCCCTATGAAGATAAAGAAGTTGCCAATGGTAGCTATGAAGTGCTAGTTAGAATACCTAGAGAAATAACCAAAACGCCCAAAGAAGCAGAGACCGAAGCAGAAAAAATTGTTAAAGATTTACCAAATTAATAGTAAACTGTTATATTTTAAATAGAAAGCTACAAATGTAGTACATATTTACGCATTTACATAAGTATGTGGATATGCACATAATTTGTATATAGTAAATAGGAAAATATTTTAATGTTAATTTTAACAACTGGAAGGAAGAATGAATAAATAATGTGATACATGTACCTATAAAGGCCCTAACTCGTATTTTTTACGAAAGTTAATTTTTCAGTGATTCCAATACATTTCATACAAATACACATCCCAACAACACAAAAGCGAAGAAATCTCGAAACAAAATTGTTCGTTATTTGTTCGCAAACCTAAGGAATCGCATGTTCGCTAAAGCGAATTTCTCCATAGTTTCTCGAATGTGTGACGGTAGCCGAGTGGATGTGTGCTAGTCTGTTAGTATAGACTTGGGCTTCAAAACAAAAGCCAAAAACAACATTTAGGGCTAGTTTCTTCTTGGCTATTTTAGTAGTCAAATATTATTTCCCCGACAGGTACATATTTATGTACATACATATGTACATAAATATGTATGTAAGAACTTTAGTGAAATTACTCATAATAGCACTACTATAATAAACAAAAACAAAAGACATGCTTGATCTTGCTTTATCAAAGAGACAATAAAAAAACTACAACACCAGACAATAACAAAACACATTTTTGATTTTGCTTTATTAATAAAAAAACAGGAAAATCCCACACGCGACTGGTAAATAAAAAGCTTGTGCATGCTTGATTTTGTTTTAAGCGAACCAGTCAATACAGAGAGACGTTTACATACATGCGAATATATTTTGAAATAACAACAAATACATATGTATGTATGTACCTACTAAACTAACGGTAAAAAATCTTTAGGAACTAGACTAAAATTAGACAGAAAGTTAGTCGCTCATAATTTCTTTTGGCCTAAATAGATACATATATGATTATATACTGATTATGGCCATGAGGCTAGGTTTTCCTGTTATGAATGAATAAATTAAATTAAAAATAATACAAACAAATTTCATAGCGATAAGTTGTGTTTTAGGAGGGGCGTCCGCCCCTCAAAGTTGGCCTTCAAGCCCATTTTTCAATGTAATTTTTTGCATGTGACTATCTTTTAAAAAAAAATTACAAGAATATGATATATGGCAATATTTTAGCTCTTCTGGAACATTAGCCGCAAAGAAAGTTTTTTGCTGAAATTATTATTTTAGAAAATAATGAAAAAATAACCAACAAAATACCCATGAAATTTCATGAATTTTGTTGCACACAACTTTATCTATTTGCTAATTGTAGCGATATAAAATATAATGTTACATAAAAAAGAACGTAGAATGAATCTCTGATGCATTTTTGGCAATGCTTTTGATATAAATTTCTCTTTCAGGCGTCCTATTGAAAAATAAAAAATTTTCGTGCAGATAATTTCATGAAAAAAAAAATGTAAATCAGGTATTATAATATAATGATGCTTTTTTTTAAAACGGGGGGTAGTTTTTCAATTTCAATTTTAATAAAATTCAATAAAGTTTAATAAAACAATTTTTTTAGTTTTAAAACTAGGTTTTTTCGTTCATTATTAGTAAAATTTACATAATCGCCATGACAAAGGGTATTATTCCTTTCTATACATCAAAAATCCAGTAATTTTCGGCAAAAGCAAGCATACTCCTATTGATGTACATACATATGTATGTACATACACTACATATGTACTTATATTAATATTCAAGAAAATCACCAATCGTAATGCCGACAATGGCAGGTCGCTCAAAAAAATTAAATTAACGTTACTAAAGCCGATTCCAGAAAAATATGATTTCCTACACGATCGTTAATTCTACAGCCATCAAAAATCTGTTCCAAAGGGGAAGTTACAGATGCAAATAATTATTCTCATCCCCGCTATGTACTCCCAAATTAATACAAACTTAATAATATGTATGTGTCTATATAAGCAACAAACATAAAAAACGAAATTATAATATACTCCCGATACGAATGGGACACACCATTACATCATATCAACATATGCACATGCATCTGTACATGCATACATATTCAGGGCTTTCATGAATAAAATTCCGCGTAAATTTTTATCCGGGGAACAATTCCAACTAATAGCAAGTAATAGGGAAAATAAAAAATTCTAATTGGAAAAGGGAGAAATTTCACGCGGAATTTTATTCATGATAGCCCTGATTATGCACGAATACGTATGTATGCTTCTAGATTCTAGAATCTACATAATATGTACATAGATATTATGTATGTTTATAATTATCTAGTTCAAATGACAAATTTAACTATGTCCAATAAAAACAGAGTCAAAGGTTTTAAGAGCACTAGCAAAGGACATTGTGTATGATATTAATTGGCAGCAGTATAGGGGACAAAGTGAATATCTAATGAATCAGTACAGTACATAATTATTTCGAAAACTCAAGCTATATAAAATTTTCTGTTGGGCAGCATTTGCAGCTGTGAAACCATTATGGAATCCTTTCATTACATTTTTTAAATTATTAATTTGATGGACGGATATGTATTATAGTTATGTATGTATGCATATACATACATATATACATATACATATGTATATACATAGATATATCTATTGATGTCGCATATTGGCTGCCTGTTCTGATGGCCTCCAGCCGGAGCTGCAGGAGGTTTTCCTCTACATATGTCGAACAGTGGTTTCGACAAGTAAACATTTTCAAACTCGATCTTAGACTTTAATAGGAATACCTTTACTCAGCCACTACTATTAGACATGTTTGGAAGACAAAATTCCTGCCGAGACACTACTAGACATACATATGTACATATAGGAGGAAACGACGACGTATAGATACATACATATATAATTACAAAATTAATTCAAAGAATTTACTTACATATTAAATTTTAAGCAATAATTAAACTCACTTTACTAAAAACACAGAAATAAACTTTTAACCGCGGTTAACGTCGAACTAATGAAAAGGAAGCTTCCGCCTTTTTGGAGAACTTGCCACACTTAAGCAAAAGTGCCCATTCTGGCTGCGATGTTATTTTAACATTTCATTAAAAATATGGCATCACTTCAGGACTACAAAAACAATGAAAAAGCACAAATATGAAAAAACAACATGGCTTTTATTTTATCAAAAATGTCAAAAATAGAATTTGTTGCAACATAATTATAATAAAACTTATTCACATAAATTTAAAAAAAAATATCCAAGGCAGCTACCAGTAACAAAACTAGCAAGGTTTAGCACTTTTCACAACTTTTTTTAATAGATTTTCCATATTGAAATTTATTTGCGTGTGGTTTAGCTTGGTCTATATACGTATTTCATTGGCGCTTAAACCAAATCATCAGTAGACTTCAACCACAAATTTTGAACAGTCACAAACCTCTTACTTTTTCCATATTTTTAAATTTGTTTTCTTTGGGCGCTGCTACACGCTCAATATATATTGAACGCGATCCATTATCGCGATATTTAATGAACGTGTAGCATGCAGTATTGATTGATCGCGATCCATATCGCAGATAGGCTTAAATTATGGAATCCAGATCGCTGATCACGGATCGCGTGATAAATATTGAACGTGTAGCATTTTCATGATATTAGATCGCGATACGTTAATAAAAAGTGAAATAAAACAAATAAAATAAAAGACGCAGTGAAAAATTTAACAATTAAAAAGTAAAAAAGTTTATTACATTTGTGTAAAGTTTGTTTTAATAAAGGCTAATGGCAGAAGATAGTTAAAGCGAGTGGGTTCTGCAGGTAGAATCGGAATTAACGAGAGAAAAAATTATTTTGAGACTATTTTTAATTTGGAGGCATTGTCGGACTTGTGGAACTCGTCGGCTAAAGATTTTTTTGGTTTTCTCGCGACATTTTTTTTAATAAATGATCCGCACAGCACACAAATAACGAAAATACTGACGCGATAAATATTGAAAGTGTAGCATACGCTTGTAATCCATCAATCCATTAAAATGGATCGAGATCCAAAAATCACAATATATATGGAACGTGTAGCAGTGCCCTTTCACAGAACTTTTTAATAACATATTGGGGGCTATTCTAAAAAACGCGTCGAAGAAGTGAAACTTTACATTAAAACAAAAACAAATTTTCGAAAATTGTTGCATTTCTTAAATGAAATAAACGCGAGAATTTCAACGCGTTTCTCTTTCTTTTAAAAACGGTTAATTTTGTATGAGAATCAAAAAATTTCACCAAGTCGACGCGTATTTCAGAATAGACACCATTATTTTTATATTGATTTTTTTTTAATTACTCTTTCGTAGCAATTTTTGAAGTTTTATATGAACTTTAATTTGAGGCAACAAGAACGTCGTCAAGTTCAATTCATATTTAAATATACATATCTTTCATTACGTTGTATATAAAGCTTAGTTTAAGCAGCTCTAGCTCTTTCACAGACCCAACCTCTTTAATTGTTCTTAATGCTTCAACCACACGTTCCATAAATCGCTTTCAAGTTCATTCTTGTAAATTGACATCTGTGGCACAAATTGATAGTTAATTTTTTCAAATGTTTCCGACGGAGCTGTTAAAATTTAACATAAAACTACCTGATAAATGGTAACGGGAAATTGAAAGCAATCTAGAGGTCAATTTAAAAAAAATGTGGGTGCGTTAGTTAAAAAAAGTGTGACCCTATGGCAAATTGAACACGTACATTCAAATATATTTTTTGTTTTTTATACATATACATACCTAAATTATCATTAATTAGATTTTTTCCTAATTGCAAATTCAACTTCTATTTAGTTTATGTAATTGAATAATTTTTTTCTTACTTTTTCGTTGAAAAAATTAATATTATTTCAATTTGACAGCATGGCGTCGGTTGGTTATTGGTTTGCGGCACGGTATATGCAAAATACATTATGTCTGCAGCAAACCAATAACCAACCAACGATGTGTTAAGAGATTATTGCTCAGCAATGTGTTTTTGTATTTCAACATTTGTTGCTGAATTTATATTTGTCATGGCTCAGTAGCCCACACCATTTGTCGGTGTATGTTTGTAAATTTATTTACAAAATACTTTTAAATAAATAAATAAAATATATTTGAACACATATTCATATGGTCCACACGTTAATATCTTGTGTCGGCAATCGAATTTGATCATTTCTACGGCAATAATTGCTAAGATTATTGCTCTTGTGGACGGCTATTAATGTTATGTTAGAAATATACTATGAGAAATACCTGAATAATGATGTTTCTGATGTATTGAATTGCAATAAATATATTTTCGTGTTATACATTCATATTATTTATTCTGTCAAGTTTTTATTCTACTGTTAATATATTTATTTTTGCGCTTTTACATTTGAGAAATTGAAAGACTTACAGGCGAAGTTTGTCGAAGAAGGGGCGAACAAGGCGAAGATGTAGAGTGTATAGTACACGACCCTCTGTACCGGACATTTTTTGTTTCTCTTTTCTACTTTTCGCAATTTATTCTTGTTGCTTTATATAATTTCTCTCATTTCAACGGCTGTATACTTGATGTGTATTTTCAATGCATCAGGTATGTATGTACGTGTATGTGTATAAGTAGCAAACGCGTTTACGTAAATAAACTACACAATTTCTGTCTGTATTAATTTCCAATATGAAAAGCTTCGGGGCAACAGCAAAATATTCGGGAAGAAATGTTGCAAATGTAAACTGGGACTTGGTGATATAGACAGTGGGTAATAGTGGCCTGCGTAAGCAGTCCTGAAATGTAAATACGTCATGTTTTTTAAATGTACTCTCGTGGCATGCATTATACTAAGCCAATAATAAATGCTGTCGTTCTATAAACGAAGCACGATGGTTGAATTGGTGTACGTGTATATGACTGTTAACAAGCGATGTCGCCAAGACGTCTTGTTTAAACAAGCAATGTGTAAGATTTAGATGGTAAGCTATTATGTTTGTGTTTAAGGGAGGCTTTTTAAACCAAGCGCACACAACTCATGTAAATGCATGTGTGCGTTTGTATGTGCGCAGAAAAATAAGAGAGCATACAAAAATTATGTATGTATGTACATGCATGACGTTAGTATACGCGTCAATGAGAGAAAAAAGCACTAGCACCACAAATTCTTCAGTCACGAACTATTTTCTTCTTTACTCTTATACCTGTCATAAGTTAAACAAATGTATTGCCGAACACGTTGTTTAGCGTTTGTTTCAGAAGATTTCACTGTAGTAAAGCATTTGAAATTGCCCTCATGTCTTAAAAGTTCTCATAAGACGTCTTTTGCAGGTCTTTAGTGGGTAAGCACAAACTTTATATCTATAACGGCAGCATTCTGAATTCCAATTTCGATGTTATTCTAATATAACATTCCAAAGTATGGCATCACGCTCTTCAAAAATTGGCGCCAATTTTTGACGTTTAAAAGAAAAATTTGTTCGTACATTCGGCAAGAAATTGGTAGAATTAACAAAATTAAATATCTATTTCAACGACGAGGATGCACTCCAAGTATGTATGTAAATGCACAATATTATTCGAATACAAAATATCTATAAAATAAAAGAAACATGATAAATGCCTAACAATCAGCAGGCATTATACATATGTAGGTTAGGTTAGCAGGCCGCTGGTAAGGAAAGAAAGTTAGAGTCCAGCTCACTTGGGTCCAATACTATGATCCATTTGTGCTGCCTGTAAGTTGAGAGAAGATAGAGAGAGAAGACAGGGGAAGAATGAGAATGAGGGAGAGGGTAAAAAAATTTGGCTAGGGGGGGGGAGGGTCAGTGATTATACCAACCACTATTCCTAATAAAGAGGCTAATATTTTTGAGCCCAATTTCCGATAACGCGGATAAGTTTCCAAGGGATAATCTGCCAAAGAGGTACATACGGAGATCCTCCATGGCGGTACAAAGACATAGGAGATGCTGGATGCTTTCTTCCTCTTCCTCGTCATTGCAACTATGGCAGTAGTCATTATGCGGGAGAGCCATACGTTTAGCATGGGTTCCGAAGTTACAGTGACCAGTCAAAGTGGCCACTATGTCTCTCAAATGCTTCCTATTGAAGTTCATGAGATTTTTCGTTCTACGAGAGTCCAGGCGAGGCCAGAGGGTTCTCGCTATTGCACAAGTGGGCTCATTTCGCCATCTAATTTGAGCTACTTCAAGAAAGGTACAATCAAAGCGTCTCCAGCAGGATGAGAGCGGGAGTCCACAAAGATTGTCGATATCGACCTCTCTTAGTAGGGTTCCTCTCTTTGCTAGTTCAACAGTAACAACATTTAAAAATGTTTCTGAGTTTACATGGAAATCTTGATGCAAATATTACTGTATCATGATAAAAATGTTTCGAAATCATCGTTCGATAACGAAATATCGCAACTTGCCAACAGTTGATGAAGGGAAGCTTTTAAAAATATCATGTAAACCTAAAAAACATTATTTGAAATCGGGCCATTTAAAATATATATCTGGATTCGAGTTTGATATTTTGGTGATGGCACCAGCTTGCTGGAGTAGCATATGGTGAAATTAGCTCAGTTGAGTAAAGTTGTCATGGAGTGAACATGCATTTAAGATATTTTTGTTGAAACAAAATGTGTTTCAATGGAAAACAGAATTTTAGCACTTTAACTATAAATAGCTGCCAATTTTATCAACATACCAATAATAATTGCAATAAAAACTGTGTCACTATTTGTAACCACCCTTCGCGAAATTTTGTAAGAAATTAATATTGTACCAGCTTGCTGGCATGTTGTGTGGTTCGAGCATGAATGCTTGGGCAACAAAATTCTTAAACATTAGACAAAAAGGCTTTACCAACCGAGACACTACTTGACGTAAATATATGTAGAGGCAGGCAAGGCAAAAAATCTTTACACGACAATAAAACTTTTATCTTCTACACATAATATACATATGCACGTATGTACATATGTATATGCTTGCACCATATTTGAGATTGATGGTCTTTTGAAGAATATTTAAAGAATTGTTCTTACATATTAAATTTTCAGCAACAATTAAACTCACCCTACCATAAACACAGAAATGATCTTTTAACAGCGAACACAAGACAAAGTCGAACTAATCAAAAGGAATCTTCCGCCAATTTGGAATACTTGCCATTTTTAAACAAAAATTTATATTTTTGCTGCGATGTTATTGTAACATCGCATCAAAAATATGGCAGCACTTAATTTCTTAAAATGACGGATGTAGTTTACGGGAAACATAATATCCAAGGCACAATCCAAGGCCTTAATTCAACACAAGGCAAGTTCAATTTAAATTTATATCTTACATACTTAATTATTTAAGTATATCTATTTATTATACCTACATCGTGCAGTATATTAGTTTTTTAATATTATTAGATTACCGTAGTAATGAAAGTTCCATTTATCAAACATTTCGACTTGGTCCTTACCAAAATGCATATTTTTGGAAACTTTTTTCAAAACAGTTATCTCAATTGGTGAGAGCAAGTTTATTTCATGGAAGCTCCCTGCACGAATATAAAACCTTATTATTTGAAATTTTAGTATTACCCCCTGTTTGTGTAAGCCGTTTGAATTAGAAATCTTGGCGTTTCTGTAATAGATTAAGGAAAAGTTGTACAACAAAAACGTTGTTGTTGTTTTGTACAACAAAAACGTTGTTGTTGTTTTGTACAACAAAAACGCCAAGATTTCTAACTCAAATGTCTTACACAAACAGGGGGTTAGTATTTTTTTCTAATCTAGCATGGGCAACACAAATAACGACAAAAAAACCAGAATATTTTTTTATGTCCCAAAAAAATCCTCGGACCCCAAACGAAATTGTTTAAGATTTATTGACAGATGTCCATTGGAGCTTTTTGAATAACATAACCATAAATGATATAGTGAATCTGTAATTCTGAAGTAGACCTCCAGAGTAGTATATCATATACATAGGTAGTCTGTAATATTCTTATTTTGGCCTAAGGTGGCTTTTTAAAATTACTTCGATTGAAATAAATAAAAAATAAAATAAATAAATAAATCGGTAAAATGTATCAATAATTATTAAGTTTTGAAAAATCAATCAAGTGGAAACTACAGTATATGTACTAAATTAAGAAAAATAAAAAACAAATACCTACATTTTTATTTTTTGTTTATTGATAAATTCGTTATGTAATAATAAAGCCAATAAGGCCGAACAATTTATAACATAATAATAATAATTAAAATAATAGCCGTTATTGCTACCCATAGATATCCATTAGTGTACAGATTCTGTTGTGTAACTTAAATTATGTCAAGCAAACTTGTTGGTAAAAACCTTAGGTAAATTATCTGTATGTAGAAATTACATACATTTTATAAATAAAATTATAACACAAAATAAGCTTATTTGTATTTACATACTTTCTATACAAAATAAGAGATCTTTAAAAACGAAATGAGTCATTCTTTGTCTTGAGGTACTCTAACAAGCACTTCATAGTTTCTATTATTAACTTCTTTATTCTTGTATGGTACGTAAGCGCAACCATGTGAAGGATGCAGCTTTCCATAACGAATCCTCTCATTGTATGTTGTACGAGCAGTGTACAATTTTTCTCCAGTTTCGCAATATCCGGATTCTAAAGCATTGGGTGGTACTTCACCATTAGACGCTGATATCCACTTATACTCAGCTTTATCATTATTTATATGCAACAATTCGATACCTTCACTAAGAAAATGGGATTCACAATTCCAAGCTGCATAAACACCTTTTAACTTGGGCACATAATATGCTGGCAGTAGATCATCCTCCAAATAAACACGGGCTGCAAATACCGGTTCTCCTTCTTTCTCGACACCCATAATAAAACCAATCTCGGCTAGCTCTTCTGCTGTGAGACTGTTGTCCGCAAATATCCACTCAAAACTCTCAACATGTTTCTCATCCTCCTCATCTATTGGTGTGGGTTCGGCAAAATTCAAAAACAGACGATGTATATTATATCTATGTACATTGGCACGGCATTGTGGACAAGTGTTGTGACGTGATATCCATCTTAAAAGACACTGATGGTGAAATACATGACCGCATTTTGATGTACTATAGACAACATCACTACTCTTGAAAAATTCACTACAAATTGCACATAAAACATTTAAAGTGGACAATAATTTACCGGCGGTACTATCTTCTCTATTTTCCTCCATTAATACAAGATTTAATTTGTGCTTCAAATTAAAAGAATTTCCATCTACTGTAGCAATAAAGAAAACACTAAGTTGAGTAATACTATTTCAAAATTTGTTATATGTACTTTTTGGATTTCTTGTCATCAAGCAGTGTTGTCCATATCGCACTATTTAAAAAGCTTTTTTAGTTTATTTCCATAAAAGTTTTTTTTAATTGTTGGAGCTCATATCAGTTATTAATTACAAATGAAATAAACGACTCAACGTGAGTTGAGAATTGAGCAATTGAGTTTTCGAACGAATCACTAATTTTATTTAAAAAAACTGCTTTTAACTTAACTTTAACTAGTGCTAATAACAACGATTCAAATTTATTTATCTTACTTCATTTTTACTGCAACAATGCTTATTCCGTTTTAAATAATGCGTTTGTATTAAAAGAAATACCACCGGAAATTAAATCGTTCGGAATTTGCGATAGCATTGCTGTTATAAGTACATATTTCCATCTGCAATTTTATAGCAATTTCTCACGTTTTAATTTCACGTGGAATACAGAACATACCCGAGTAACTTTATTAACACATTTATTACCATGCTAATAGGTATCATTATTTGTACAAATTTTAATCTCACTGGACTGTCGACTATATTAACTAAATTCTTGGTGACATTGCCAACGAAACGTATAAAGTTTTCTTTATGAACACATCCAATTTCTTGCCAAATACTATAGTGAAGAGTACAAAAAATATTCTAGTGAATATGAAGAAAAATTAGTGGATTGAACTATGAAAAATTTGACATCAAACACTGGAAAAAGTCGACTACTTAAACACTTGCATATTCCTTATTTAATAATCCTAGACCTTTTAATATTATTGACTTATACGCATTTTTTGGTAAAAATTTCTTTCCAGATATTAAAATTTATACATAAAATATGACAACACTGTGCATATAGACAAATCGATAATTGCACACAAAACTTGTGCATGTACAACTTGTGTTTATGTACAATACCAAAACACAAAGCATTGTTATATTCAGATTTTCTACCTAACTCCTCAATACATATTCACTTTCCTCATTGTGCTAAAACGATTTTTAAACTTAATGTTGGTTTAACAAACAAGTTATCTAGGAAGTAAAACAGATCTAGCGTTATCGTAATGATTTCTTGAAAACGGTCTGGGCAGTATTCGTTGTTCGGACTACAATGACGCACTGGGTACATGGTTAACCGCAACTAAGTTTAGATTACTTTTATTTTGTTTTGTGCAATTTTCCAGACCATAAAAACTCTAGGAGTGGATACAGCAGTATCCATCGTACACTGGATACATTAGCTCTTTAATCTATGTGCCGATCCATGTATCTTATATCAAGCTTTGTATTTATTCAAAATAATTTACCGCTAATTAACTGTAAATAATGTTCGAATTGGGACAGGGTGTTTTGTAAATGAGACATCTTCTAACTCTGAAGTTGCACATCGCACATTAATCAGAAACAATCTTAAAGGAATATACACGGGCCTGTTCTGTAAATCACGGTGATTTCAAACCATGCGATTTCAAAAATAAACTGCTAATAGCTGACTTGATAGTGGGTTTTTATTGTATTTTAAGGTTTTGTAATTTATAATAGAATATTTTCTTCCAACTTCCAACGCTATAAATCGTGCAATTTACAAAAGCAATGATTTAATTTTTTGAAATCACCGTGATTTGACACGTCGTGATTTGCATAACAGGCCCGACATTCTGCTTTCTGACAATGAATTTGTATATGCATACATATGTATGTACATATGTACGTCTATGTTCTGACTTCAACATCGTTTTCACATGTTTTCTTGTGGGATCGAATGTTAAAACACATGCTACACATGTCCAAGTTGAAATTTAGAAAATAAAAACTGGTAGTAAGTGTTCTAGCATCAAAATTTAGATTAAAACAATTTTTAAATGGACGATTTCAAACTTTTAGATTTTTTTTTGCCAAAACTGAAATTGTCAATTTCCAAATTGTTTCTTCTAAATTTAAACTTAATGTAGCATGGGTTTTAACATCCAATCCCACAAGAAAACATGAAAACAATGTGGAAGTCGTGGCTCTCATGAGTAGTAAACTATAATTTTGACAAACTACTTCATTGCTACTAATGTATAAAAATTTTTATTGATTCATAACAACATCTTTCGTATTTTGCACCAAAAATGTAACCATGTCTAGATCAACATTTGGTTCGAAAATTTCCGTCGCAATTTTCTCAATTGACCAAGTTAAAGTGCATATGGGAATACATCCAACATCTCTTCTCCCAAAAAACATGAAATTTTACAATGAAGTCTTTCAAATATTTTAGGTTTTGTTTGAAAACACGCGTTACAAGATCGTAACGATGTATTGATGATGTTTGCCCAGGAAAGAACTTAGACGTAATTTTCACTTGCTCTGGATTACACGCAAACGAAATAGAATAATGCGGTCGTCCAAATAACACTTTCTGTGGATGGCCCAACTGTAAATATTGTTGGAGAAATAATGGCTTGACATGATGCACCTTTTTCGAAATCTTGTTTGTTTTCCTGTTTTATCAAAGCATTTTTCAATCGCAGCTGCTTTCTTCTAATACCGTTGGTAATACTCACCCTTATTCCAGTTGTCGACATCGACGTCACTTTAACACAATACCAAAAAATTTGGGCTGTTTACTAATGACAATATATTTCCGTTTGCTAAGGTCTAGAAAATAGCATAAACCTATCAACAGGAGTTAGTCGTTTGCGAAAACGAGTACACAAGCCCCAATTTTTTGGTATTGTGTTAAAGTGACGTTGATGGCAATAATTGGAATAAGGGAGACTATGTACTAGATGTGCTTCAAATTCAGCACATATTTATGTATCCAAAATTAACTGATGAAATAATTCCCACGGAATTAATTTTTTTCTAAAAATAAAATCCACCTATCGTAAACAACAATTTTGTTTACATTTGTTTTATATTAACTGAAAGTTTGCAAATAAATTGAGGAACAATGAAAAGGGAACAAGCTCCCAGTTAGATGTTATTCAGAATAAGGCTGAACATTTTGACGAATCATTATACGACGTACAAGTTTATCGAACTACATACATAAATTGCTTTGTTCGTTGGTTGGCCTGTAAAATGACAGAAAACACAAGTTAGATTATTCTTATTAGGTAAAGTCAATTATTATTAGTAACTTACGTGAAGTTGGATTAAAGTGAACAACATATTTGTAAATGATATCCATTAGAGAACAGTATAAATTCATTCGCGTTTTTTGCTCATTAATATATTCATTGCTTTTGCATTGCCTTTAATCGAAAAACAATCACCGTTATTCCAGTTGTTAACATCGATGTCACGTCAATACAATACAAACACAAATAATTGGGGCTTGTCTACCGGTTCTCAGAAACAATTGACTTTTATTGACAGCCTCATGCTATTTTCTAAACATTAGGGAATAGTAATATAGTCAATTACACAACTTTTCTCGCAAGCGAGTAGACAAGCTCCAATTGTTTGGTAGTGTATTGACGTGACATCGATGTTGACAACTGTGATAAGGTTGAATAAAAATATGGATTGATATTGTTCAGCATATTTCTTCTTATGCCCTGTACACACTATGTCATTTTGTGATATCGCAATAGTGTATAGTAGTGGCAACGTTTATCACTTCCGGTATTTTCCGTTTCATTCCAATATTTTTGTATGTTTTTTTTTAAATCTTGATTTAGTAATGCGACGTGTGGGAAATTAGAAAAAATATTTTACGTTAATCGAATCAAAAATAAAACAGCTAGTTTTTGTTTCATAATAAGTTTTTGTTCTAATATATCTATAAATTTATTTATTATTCTTTTTTTTTAGTTTTCTTTAAAATTTTTGTATTTTTATATTTTTTTTAAACTAGTAATATATATCCTAAATTAATGTACTTGTTATAGCAATGTGTTGTTGTTTAATACATTTTTTTAAGTATTTTGCTTATTTCTTAAAAAAAATATATGTATGTATGTATGTATGTAAAAAAATTTATTTAAAAATAAAAAAATAGAATTAATACAATTTTTTTTAAATAATTTTTTATATTTGATCAATGCAACATAAATGATGAACGAATATTTTTTATTTTTATCTTATTTGCTACTAAATATTAAGAAAAATTAAATTAAAAAAACAAATTAAAGTATAATAAATGGGGCAAACATAGAAATAAAAGCTTATATACAATTGTGTGTAAATCGCTAAGTGTAAAAGGAGATGGGGCATACGCAAAATAAGAAAAATAATTATTATATATACATAAATAATAATTATGTTTTTTTTAATACAATGCAAAAAACAAAATGGCAACTGAGTTAAGTATTTATTTTGAAGGTGGTTTCATCTTTTTGTAACAAATTTAATTTTTTTATTTGAGCTAAAAGGCAGTTTATTATTTATTGTAGAGGTTTTCTATAAACATTTTCATGTATTTATGTACATACATATGTATATGTACAAATATTTTTTGATAATTTTTCGAATTATATTTTTAAGTTATGTGTATACATACATATGTATTTATGTACATATGTAGTTTCTGTTAAATACTTTGACTTTTTTCAAGAGATTATTTTCAATATCGAATAATTTTATTAAAAGTAGTATCTATCTGGTATGTGATGGAAACCGATTTTATAAACGAAACGATTGTACGAACGAGATTACTCATTATTTAAATTATTTTTAAAGAACAAACACAAGTCTGGGGGAAACACCCAGGGTCTATGGTGGGTTTCGAACCCACGACATCTGGACTGAGGGGCTAGCATCGCTACCACTTAAAAACATAAGTTAGTGTGTATTTCAATTTTCGTTTTTATATAGTTTTTTTGTCAATAACATCATATTAGCTTGGAAATTGCTCGAAACGAACGGTTTCCATCACATACGTGGGGGTCAACTTTCTACATCTTTTTATTTATTTAAATAATCTATATAATCTAAATAGTTTTATGTATAACGAAAAACTGGCATGAAGTTAGCATACAATTTAACATTAAAAATCACGCTTGGACTTAATTCTGAATTAAACTACATTATTCGGCAATTTTTAATGTGAAATCGTAAGGATGAACTCTTTAAGACCATGTTAAATTTTGAAACTTATGCTACCATCATGTTAGTTTTTCGTTATGCATAAGGCTGTAAGTATGTAAGTGTTAATCAAGAAGTAATAAAAAATAAATTTATTAAAAATTAGTGTAAATTTATTTATTTTAATTTTTTTTATCATAAATATTTCAATTAATTAAACATACTTTTTTTACAAGTAGCTCTTTTAAACTAATATCGAATTCTAGATTTTTATTTATTATTTTTTTTACCGCAGAACATTATTTTTAAGCTTATCACCATAGCACACATTGAAAGGAATACATTATTTAACTAACTTCGCTTAATTATTCCTTAAAAAATTCACTACAGCAAGAATCGAAATATTTTGCTTAAATTTTGTAAAGGAATTTTAACTTATGAAGTCACATTCATTTCAAACAAGATAGGACATATGACTACAGCTTCATTCTACCTCAACCTTGTTAAACAAACACACATACTCGAAATTTGTATTCTCTTTTTAAGAAATAATAAATCTTTTCTAAAACTTCATCACTTTCGGGAAAAGCTGTTAAACCATCTTTATATGTACGAGTATGTATGTATGTATGTACTTGCAAATTTAAGAAAAAAAATTAAACTCACGAAAAAGAAAAAATATGAAAAATTTGACAACAGTTTCTGAAATATTCGAGAAAACACACATGCACACTAAATCATAAACAATAACAACTCAAAAAATTCCATATGTTGAGGAGTTGCAAAAAAGATTGTACAAATGACTCAAGTTGTAACATAAGAACAGGCATAAAGGTATTATATTCACCCTAATTCAATTTTATACTCTCTCTCTCTCTCTCTCTCTCTCTCGAGAACAGTTTTGTGTAATTGACAGTCTATTTCTGTTCCTTAAGTTCTAGAAAATAACTTTCAATAGCTGTTTTGTGCAAATTTGCATTGGATTTTACTAAAATACGTCCGTTTACACATAAAATTGCAAAAGAGAGTGCCAATTGAGAGAGCAAATTGACAGTTGTTGACTGAGAGTCTGCAAATTTATACTGGACGAATTTTTGCCAGTAAAATCCAGTAGATGAGAAAAACATATGGTTCAATAAAATAAACAAAAGTAAGCAAATAAGGTTTAAAGGTAAAGTAAGGTTTATGTGAATATTTATTTCTGCATACTATTATAGGTGTGTTCAGAAAGATTTCCTACAAGTTCGGACAAATGAGAGAAAAAAGAAAATTACTATCTGAATATGCAAAAGTTATCCAAAATTGCTGGAACGCAAAAAACCATAATGAAATACTAGTGCTTCTTCCCTTTTAAATAAAATTATATTATAATATAAAAAAAATTGTATCATTGGCAACAGCTGTAAAAAGTAAATGAAAAAAATTTCCAAAAAAAGTAGAAGCTACGTAAATTATTTAAAAAGTCATAAAAAAACATTCATTTTATATTTTCGAAATGGAGAAATATGCACAAATGTAGCTGCAACTTTAACTTTGTTCAAAAACCCTTCCATTTTGCTTTTTCATAAATTTGTATGTAAAAACTTCTTTCCTATATTTGCAAATTTTCTGATTCATTTTTCAGTTTCATATGTGAACGAAAAACAGCTGATTATTCAATTCTTGTCCGAACTTACCCAGAAGAAAAAGTTCGTACTAGAAAAAATTACTCTCTCATTCGCTCTTAAAATTGCACAAAAATTGCTATCAGGAACGCTTTTTGATAAATTTATGCATCTGGAACAGACCTCATATTATACAGCACTATGATCAGCTGTTCAGATTAATCTGCAAATTTGTGCAATTTTTCCGTTCGCGTACTTTTTTGTACAAGAGACACTCGAGAGTAAAATTTTAAAATTACCCAAAATTTACCCAACTACTGGTATTACTGGAAAAGTAAACAAACGGACCTAATAACAGTCAGTTGTTTTTGACAACGGGTAGATAACCCCAATTATTTCGTAATGTATTGATTTCGACAACTGGAATGAGGGTGATAGTTCAAGAAGACCATATTGGATATTCGGTAAACCGTGTCGAATAAGTGAAACTTTTCATTTCAGGAAAAACAAAGTTTCAAAAATTGTTTTTGGTTGCCATACAACTCTAAAATGAAATAAACGTGAGAATTTCAACGCTTGTCTCTCTTTTTTAAAAATGGAGAATTTTGAATGATAAAAAAAACCAGTTTTTTACATTTACGAAGTTTTGCTTTTTTTTACATGTAACTTTCACCGAGTCAAACAAAAATTCCTTATGCACTATGTGTTTGATTGTTCAACAATCTTTGGACTTCTGATGTAAAATTTACAAGATATTAAGCTGGACGGTTTGCATTTTCTATAACGATATGTACAAATAAATGTACATCTTTAAATATTTTTTTATTGATGCTTAAATATGTATATCGTTACCTTAATATAGAAAGACCCAAGTCATTATTGTTTTGAAATAGAACTTTTTGCATTTATCGATTAGATTTGATGTTCTTCTATCGAGATATACAAAAAAATCGATTAAAAATGAGTTATGGTCTTTCTATATTAAGTTAACGATATATTCATATATACTTAAGTTACAATTCGATATATGGTGGTATAGGCATGTATGTATCTTTTTGCATTATACACTTTCTATTGCAAGTTATTTAGAATACAAGGTTAAATGTATTTAATTCAAATCTTCTGGAGTCAGGTTTTGAAATATGTATGTATAGGTATGTATATTGTCATAAAAAAACTAAATTGTTGCAAGATATAGGTTAAGAGTTTTTTTAAATACATACATATATGTATGTATGTATGTAAGATACATAGATATGTAGGTATACATATGTAAGTGCATTTCTTGATAAAATAATATATAATTAAAATTTTAGAATAAATGGTATTATTCAGGTAAAATACTAAATCACAAAATTTTAAAACAAAATCTACTCACAATAGTTTATATTCTCAATTACTTCTTTTAAGACAATCTTTTAAAATTGAAATATAAACTGCATTTCAAATGTTTGGATGTATGTACGTCAATTTTGTTTGTTTTTATAAACCATTGAAAACGAAATTTCTCTTAGTGGACTGGTTGGACATCTCTTACAAAGGTAAATATTTTGCGTTAAAACCTATAAATAGCAAATGTTTGTTTAAATAAAAAAAATAAATACAAATAAATGTTCTACATTTTTTAAGAAAAGAAAACAATCAGCATTACGCAGAAAACAATATAAATATGTATCTAAATACTTACATATGTACATGATAACATAAGAGTATTACATATAAGAAAATATTAAAGTTATTCACGTCAAAAATGTTGGTCTTGCGAAATTGCGTATCTGCAAAGTTCTGTTGCAGGCATAATAACTACATTTTTAAAGAAGTTGTTTAGAGAAGTAAGGTCCAGACGCATAAAGTGCAAAGTGGAATATCTCCCAAAGCTCTCCATCAGTCAGAATGGGGTATTTTAATGTAATGTCCACTGAATAGAATAATGGTGAACAAAGATTAGATTTTTTCGATGTTAACTCTGATAAACAAAATACCTATTACCTTTTACTCACCGTCGTCAACAAGGAAAATTCATATGTATGTATATGTAAGGTACTAGCTGATCCTCAATTATAACTTTTTTTTTTTAACTACAAATTACTCCACACAATGATCAGTATTTGGGTCAAAAACAAAATAAAAACCTAAAGTATTGCCCCCAACCTGTGTTGAAAATTTGAACTTCACAGCTCTTGTAGTTCCAGATATCAGGCGTTACGAACAAACACACACTACAATTTTATATGTAATAGTGGGTACACACTTTGCAACGTGTTTACGCAACACGTTTGTATTACATTTTGCATATTTTGACACAGATACTGCAACCTACAATGCAACCTATAAACATCAAAACATTTTGATACTTGTATTTTTGAAACTTCGAATGAAACTTCGAAAGCAAAAATAAACAAGACTACATACTATATGACCGACAATTCAACCTGCCTGATTGCATAAACACGTTGCTAAATCTGTATCTACCATAAAGAAGAAGATATTCAGCTCAATTCGTTTTGAAAAATGTATGCCGCCTTTGATGTCAAAAAATGTACTGAAAAATGTGTGTTGACATCTAACGGATACTCAAATTACAAGCGGCGAAAATAGTTACCTGAGCAGTTAATACCACCTGATATGGATTCGTGTTGGTCAACAACATCACCCTCAAATAACGTAAACACCGTGTTTTCTCTATAACAGCTACTGTTCAATGTGCCTAAATAAAGTCGTGGAGGGAACAAAATGGAAAATATGAGAAAATGTACAAGACAGTTGGAAAAAGTTATCACCAACGCTAACGCTAACCTTGTCTTCACGTTATCTTCTCTGTACTGTAATATCTAACCGTTTAGACCTAATTTTCACTCTCTTGCTTCAATTCATCATCCTTTGGCATTTACAATAATCTTGTTCCCTTTTTGCTGTCTTTCTGTCTATTTTCTCAGGTAAGACAAAGGGATAATTCTCTTCAGTAACTATTCAACTTAAAATGTAGTACATAGTAGTTAGTACAAGTGACACCGATTATGGCCTTGAGGCTGGGTTTTTCTATCTTGGATGCATAAATGCAAAAACTAACCTTTTGCCTTAGTAAAAAATTATGCAATTTCATGACTTCGACCAAGACTACAATTTGTGACGTGAGTACCTCTTTTTAACACCACCCACACACACTTTAGTCATAGATACACATACAATGTATGTCATACATACATATGTACATATGTATGTATGTAAGTTACTTAAATAAATATTTAATCAAATCTGTACAAGTCTTAATAAAATAACTTTCATTTATGTCTTCAAAAAACAATTAAAGCAAAATCTACTTTTTTTTACAAATATGTAAGAGGAAAATTTACAAGACAAAAATAATATATAGTTCCCGCTAATAAGTATACATATGTACGTTAAGTTTAGATTTATTTCACACACTCATTTTTTGGATGATAAATAATTCATATAGTCTGTTGTTTGACGAGCATTACGTACCAATTCGCTGTTTGTGTCCTTTTCATTCCAATTTTCAATATCATTGGAGCGGTCTTGTTGTTGTTGCGAAGAAGAGCGCTTCGAAAATGAGCGATTTTTTTGATGGTGACGACGATCCAAAGTGCTAGATGCATCACTAGCCAAACTACTCTGACTGCTGTAACGACTACCGAATTTAGGTGGTCTATTTTTGTTTTGATGCGGATTATTGTGGTGACTATTACCATCTCCACCTCCTCCTCCTCCACCTCCTCGTTGGTAACTATTTGGACTTTTACTGGGTCTGTAACTATTATTTTGATTGTTACCGTCGATTCTAGACTTGGCCGGCCTGGGCAATGTACGTGCTCTTGACGAGCTACGACTGTTTGATTCTGGACCGTTTGTACTATACGATGAATTTTCATCCAAGTAATTTAAGTTACTACTTGAACTTCTCCAGGTATCATAATTTCTATCTTGTTTATTACTATTCCCATCATTTTTGTTCTTCTGAAAACGCGGTGGTTTATCGTAATTCGACCGATTATTATAGTGTCTGCTACCACCCCAGCGATGGCTGCTCCCACGCTCATAATTGCTCATGTAGGAACGTTCGCTACGATCGTCTCTTTGAGATTGTCGATCCCAATTCGAGTTTGCTATACCAGTGTACGTTGACTGGTTGCCAGAACGTTCGATTTTCTCTTGGGCATGCTTCAGACGGTCATTTATGCTGTACAGGCGTATACCGCCGCCATCACTGCGCACACTTTGATGATCATCATCGAAACTGCCACTGAAACGACGCTGGGCATTGCGATATCTAGTGTTTTGTTGATCATCGCGGTTAAATCTAGGAGCACGCCAACGCGGCAAAGGTTTTGATTCGTCACGTTCCTCATTACCACTATTTTGACCATTCAGTAACTGTTCATTGCTAATGTATAAAGAAAATAAAAATAAAATAAAAAATAAATTCTGAGTGTCGGCAAAGTTCTGCAAACCTAAAGTATAATGTCAAATATTTGTACATATGTAATCGTATGTAAGTATGTATGTAGTAATGATGCACGAATATTCGTATTCGAATTGTCGAATATTCGGCAATTTTTAGATACTCGTAGCCGTATCCGTATTCGCAAATTCAGGCGAATACGAATACCAATATTTGTCCAAACAAATTAAATAAATAAATGCGAAATTTAAATAAATGGCTAAAAATATTAGTTTGTTGTACAAATCCATTAATTTTTTATAGAAATTTGTGCTTTGTATCGTAAATAGAACCCCAATTTAATGTCTATAAATTTCACATATGATATTCGTATTCGCGAATATCGTTTCAAATATTCGTATTTATATTCGCGAATGCTAAAAATAAGTTCTTTGTTTTTAATAAAAAATAGCGTTAGGTCTGAAAATCACTTTTTTAGGTCTACAAAAGACATTCTTCGGCTTGAAATTGTAGAATTAGCATGAAATTATTTTTATATTTTTATCTAAAGACCGCGTGCATTTAAAACCACCAGAAAATCTTCTGGTGAAATTCTTACTTGTGGGATTAAAATAAAATTACATCTCGCTTTTCAAACAAAGTACGAAATCATCTCAAAATAAATGATTCGTATAAAAAAATACAAAAATTATTTGCTTTTTATGAGTGCACGGCACGAGCTTATAATAATGTCCTGCTGAATCACTTGAGAATGTTTAATTTTTCTGCTGAAACTTATAGGTGTTAATTTTACATTTTCCAAAAAAAAAAATTTGGCGTTGAAAAATTGTGAAGGACGAAAATTATTGAGATAAAAAGTGGTTTGTATAAGCTATTAGGATCCTTAGACTATTTCAGGTTATATTGATATGTCCACAAAAATTTTTCAGTTTTATAGTTGCTACAACTTTGCCAAATATGGTTAGCAAAAAATAAAGGAGTCGCTATAAGTTATGAAAAAAATTAAAAAAGTTCCTTTGCTTTTGCAAAAAAGTGCACGAAAAACTTATTTTTTAGGCGTAAAATGTTCATAAGATTTGTTTTGTGGATTCTTAGCTACATTATTGCCATATATATCTAGCTATAATTAAGCGCTATCACCAAGTCTGAATTATCTGTTGGGCAAAAACTGATGACACCATCTTTTGAGTGCGCTTTTGAATGCGTCTCTTTTTTACTTATAAATAAATAACTTTTAAATTCCTATCTTTATATATTTATCTTGTTGTGAACAATGATAGGAGTTATTTGGCGGTAGGAACTAAGTCCCCAAAACATAAATGAACTAAGTCCCTAAAGTTTTATATGGATGGCAACAAAAACGATTTTTGGGGAATTAGTTCTCTTTTTGTTAAATTTTTGGGGGCCAAGTTCATTTTTATTTTTGGGGACTTAATGCATAGCGAACTAACTCCCCAAAATTTGGGGACTTAGTTCAAATTTGATTTCGGCCAAAGTTCATTAGGGACTTAGTTCCTACCGTCTGAAGGCCATAGGAAGTAAGTCCTCCATGAATTAAGTCCCAAAAAAAAACGAACTAATTTCCAACCACCGGAAAGAGTTATAGATATCATCGAAGCATTTAATATTGAAAGCGTGTGGAACGGCTTTGGTTTGTCGAAGGACAGCGCAAAAACCCAAGCATTTCTTCACCGCGGCAATTAAGGAGGAACATTTTTCATTCTGCTTGTTTTCATCATTGAAAGCAATATAATTAATAAAACCAAATATATCTCCAACTAAGAGAACAGATCTCATTGATGCTACGTTTAAAATACCACATGGCTGCTTTAAGCAGCTTCTTTTTATTTACATACAATATTGTGAAGAGGTAAGTAAGTAAAATTTATTCTAGCGACAGAAATAACTATTTCTTTTCTAGATTTTTCCCATATTCTTTGTTCTGATGGACAAAAAACAAATGAAATTTACAAAGCACTCTTTGAATATATTACGGAAAATATATTTAATTTGGATCCAAATATATTTATAACCGACTACGAACAAGCGCTAAGAAATTCGTTAAGTGCAGTTTTTACACGAGCAAGACTTGTAGGATGCTGATAAGTAATTTTTTGACAATTTAAAACTTATGAAGATATGTAGTGAAATTATAATTATTTTTGGTCAAAACTTTTTAGTGATTAATTTTTAATCCACTTACATTAAAAAGTGCTTAACACTAAAACCGGAAAGTTTTAAAACGCATTTTTTCACATACTATATAAAAAGATAATTTATATAATTGCAATAATGTTATCTATGTTGATAAAACTTCAATCATTATAGTGTTTGTAAAAAAAAACTGGTTGAGTGCAAATGGGTTGTAAATTAAAAATTCGCGCGAATGGGTTGTAAATTAAAAATTCGCGCGAAATATGCAATCGTTTGTAAAGAAATACGGAGTGAAACTGCGAACATTCCTTAAATGTACTAAATTAGTCATTGGTGTACTATTGTACTTTCCGAATATAAATAGTACCAAAAAGGTACAATTGTACAAACTCTGCCATCCCTGATGCCTACTACTACTTATAGGTGTTAATGATTAAACAGAATTCCGGCCTAAACACATTTCCCATACAATTTGACACAAAAAACCAGCCGCAGAAAGCAGTCGTGAGATAATGATTAAACAGAATTCCGGCCTAAACACATTTCCCATACAATTTGACACAAAAAACCAGCCGCAGAAAGCAGTCGTGAGATAGAATCTATTTTATTTTGAGAACGTTTTTTCTTATTCTCTCACATATCAATACTGATTCTCACAAAAATGTTACCATACTTTCAATAAATTTCATATATTTTGTAAACAAAACTACAAAGAAAATTAAGCACAAAAGAAAATAAAACAAAAATCAGAGAGCATTTGAAGTTACTGCCGTCGATTTTATTATGGGCTTTATTAATTTGTCAGCGATTTTCCTGAAGTTGCAGACTTTATTCTGTTTCATCATATAGAATCTATTTTATTTTGAGAACGTTTTTTCTTATTCTCTCACATATCAATACTGATTCTCACAAAAATGTTACCATACTTTCAATAAATTTCATATATTTTGTAAACAAAACTACAAAGAAAATTAAGCACAAAAGAAAATAAAACAAAAATCAGAGAGCATTTGAAGTTACTGCCGTCGATTTTATTATGGGCTTTATTAATTTGTCAGCGATTTGCCTGAAGTTGCAGACTTAATTCTGTTTCATCATTTACCTTCTTTAGGAAAGGGATAGTGATAGAGAAGACAGGTGGTGAAGGAAGAGATAGAGGAAAGCTTCTTTCTTTTACAACTCCTCGTTTTGCACGTTATAATGAAAAGTTTCAGCGCCTCTGGTTTTAAAGCATTATGTTTTCGAAGCTGTGTTTATTTAGTAACCATTTTTATTCGTTATTTTACTTCGCCGATGATTCTGCTACACAATACCGACGAAGGAGGGCGCTCTGATGTTACATTAGTATTAGTATCGACTTCAGAAGCTCATACAAAGGGACAATAATGCACATCAGACAAATGTGAACATGAACTATAGTATATGGTGCAAACAAATTTTGACAGCTTAAACACGAAAACACAGAAAATCATCAGGACGATTGCATTGACCTGATAAATAGGCCTTGAACCGTACGATTCATAACCAGCAAAACTCCTTTAATTTCATAACCAGGTACCCGGGTACCCGAAGTAGGTTGTTTTGCGTTTATTGAAATAAAATAATATTTTTATGTAAATATTTTTGTTGTTTTTGATTTGATATTTGGAAAAAAAACTGGTTTCTGTTCGTATATACTTACATAAGTACCTAAAGCGACACAAGTAGGCAGAAACTGGTTTTATGTAAGGGTTGTTTATTTGCTTATTTTGCTTATTTTCGGTACCTACTTGCTTAATTGCTTTTGAATTAGATAGCAGATGTTCATTTGAGTCGTAAAATTGAAATATTTCATTTGCTTCGCCAGTCTGTGTTGAATATTTGAACAGTGAAGTTGGTGAAAAATGAGCCGCAACGACCGATATTTGTCTACAAGGGAATACTGGAATTTGAGTGATGAAGCAAGAAGCACATATATTCAACGTTTATTTGAGGAAGCGACTCAAGATGAGGACCTTGAAGTGGACCCTGTGGAAGACCAAAATGAAGGAAATGTGTCCTATACTGGCGAAGTTTCGGAATCAGAGAATGAAGATTTGAATGTTGACAACGCAAACGAAATTGCAGCTGCTATTGACGCACCAGAGGAAATTTTCTTTGATGATGAAAGTGAAGATGATGATATGCAAGAAGATGCACTAACAACAAACCCAGCAGACTACATGACTGCACGTGACGGCACACAATGGCAGCGAACACCACGTAGTTGCCAACAAGTGAGAAGCCACAATATATACAGACACCGCTGTGGTCCAGCGCGGATTACTGAAAATATGACGCCTTTGCAGTATTTCAAATCATACCTCACAGTGGAAATGGTGGATATAATAGTGCGCCACATATAATGCGTACAATGAAGCGAATCCCAATAGACGTCAGTTGAAGTGGAAAGACACGACAATCAACGAAATTTATGCGTTCATTGGAATGATTTTGATGGCTGGCACAAATCATTCTAATGACGAAAACGCAAGAGATTTGTGGACGTCACAGGCTCACCCAATATTCCGCGCCACCATGGGAATAAACAGGTTTTTCGATTTGCTGCGTTTTATGCGGTTTGACGACCCCAGAACACGGGTAGAGCGGCAGCGTCAATACAAAGCGGCGCCAATTCGCGATATTTGCATAATGCTCAATGCAAATCTTGCCAGATATTATGTGCCATCAGAATATTTGACCATTGATGAACAATTATATCCATACCGTGGTAGAACCAAATTGACCCAATATATACCCTCGAAGCCAGCAAAATATGGCATAAAAGTATGGTGGATTTGCGATGCCAAAAACTCATATCCACTTCATGGCCAAATATATATTGGCAAACAAGAAACTGGTCGTGAAGTTGGTGTTGGCGAAAGAGTGGTGAGAGATTTAGTTGGGCCATACTACGGTAGCGGACGAAATATAACAATGGATAATTTTTTTACGACGCTGCCGTTGGCTAGGCAACTAAAAGTAGAAAAGCTCAGCATTGTGGGTACACTCCGCCGCAACAAAGCTTACATCCCTGCGGAGATGAAAGAAGACAAAAAAAGACGTTGGTTCAAGTTTATTTGGCTTCTGCGACAACGTAACACTGCTCTCATATAAGCAGCGGAAGTCCAACTCGGTCATCCTTCTTTCTAGTATGCATGATGATGCACAAATTGACGAGAATGGGAAACCAGAAATTATAAATTTTTATAACCAAACAAAAGGTGGGGTGGACGTAATGGACCAAACGCTCCAAGAATACACGACCCAGCGACAAACAAGAAGATGGCCGATGGCATTTTTCTATAACTATAACAACTGCACGATACACCACGACGCGCAGGAAGAATTTCCTGCGTCAACTGGCAGAAAACCTGTGCATTCCTGTTATAGAAAATAGAATTTCAAATGTGCAAAGCGTGCGCCAACAAAAAATGCAATCGAAAGCATCATCGGAAGGCCGTTGGAGAGTGTGCTTTGTGCTGCAGTTCCGTCAGCACGACAAAGGGGCAGAAAAGTACATACGGGCGTGTGCTACATGTGCAACCTTCTTCCAAATAAGCGCAGAAGAAAAACTAGAAAAAATTGCAGCATATGTAGCACGCCGATATGCGATGAGCATGCCATAAAAATTACTAAATGCTACAATTGCCACAATACCAACCATAGTGATTCGGATGAATTATAATATAATGTATATAAAATATGATAAAATAAATAAAAAAGACATTTATTTCCAATAAAAACAACACAAAAAAAAGGTTTTTTCATTTACATGTCAGGCATTTACATAGGAATTGCATTAGGGTACCCGGGGACCCGGTTGTGTGTTTATGGGGGTAAAACATTTAAAATCATTTTTTAAAGAAAATATTGAAAATATTTTGAATTTTTTCGTATTTAAATCTTAGTTTAGCCAAAATCTCTCATGATTCGGAGTTTTATGTCCATATCTCAAAAATTATAGGCAGAGCAGCACTTTAAAGTCAAAAATGGGTACACGGGTACCCGGTTATGAATCGTAGGGTTAATTACATCCAAATCATTTAAACATATTTTGCAGGTTTGCAAAAGCTTATTTTAACATGGTTGCGGAAATAAGCATTGCAAATTACTTCATTGAAAATAAAGCTTTTAATAAGAACTTTAAAGTAGGATTTAATGACAGCAACTTTCCAGCTTTCACACACCTTATTATAAAGGGTCTTCCAATATTTTTGAAGTAACATCTATCTAATTAGGTGTCAGTTATTCCCTCTGTTTTGCAAAATCACCATAGGCGGACATCGGTCCATTGGCGTTATCAGTCCATATTTTTTTGCGAACAACATTGGCCAGGCCATAATCGTCATCGGGAAGCGGCAGTGATTACCAACTTCTTTTGGCTTACATTGGGTGATATGGACACTAGTGTCCTGCACAAGACCATTTATAAGACCTTTCAAGACATGAGATATTTTTCAAATGCTTTACTACAGCGAAATATTATAAACAACACTGTTGGCAAGACATTTGTTTCAGTTGTTTGTCTTGCCAACAGTGTTGTTTAGCGTTTGTTTTAGAATATTTCGTAAAAATATTTCGTAGTAAAGCATTTGAAAAATCTCTCATGTCTTGAAATGTCTTATAAATGGTCTTATGCAGGACTTTAATAGACACCAACAACAAAATGTGGTTTCCGCATGAGTCATTTGAGCGAGTTACAGAATACGCGGCTGGTCACCGAGATCTTGTGATATGACCATGTTAAAATTTTTCTTGTGGGATTCTCTTAAGACGCAGGCCTATGAGATTAAGCCACAAATTTCACACAAATCACACGATTCAATTGTACCTGATTTATGAGCGCAAATATTATATTCCATGCACAATGGCATCGATAGTTCTTTCAAACGACTAAAAAATGTCGATGATATCTCACGCAAATTTTGTTTTATTTAAAGGCAGGAAGCGCTTAATGAAAGACCCTTTATAATTTATAAAACACAAATTTGATGAATGCTTCCAACAACATGTCAATGTCAAATTTATTTGTTTTTCGTCCAAAATTTAACCACTTCATATATACTAGTTGTGTTTCAATTACATACATATCGTCACCTTAAATGCAAACGGACGTAACTACACAAAAATTGGAAATCGAGTTTTTCATTGATTATGGTTCATTTTATGAAACTACATGTGCAAACAAATATTTAGACCTCTACGATTACAAATTACGACTTTATTAAAGAAATTGAAACGGTCGTAATTACGAATGCATCAATGAACGTAACTAACATAAAAGCTTAAATATATATAAAAAGCAAATAAATGGTTAAAAACATATAAGTATCCATACTACAAGTAAATTTTGTAGACAATTTTCAAGAATACTTTATTATTATTGATTTTGTAAAGTTTTTGGTTCCTCCTGTAAAAAATATAAAAGTGTAGTTACGTTCGTTTGCATTTAAGGTGACGATATGTATGTACATACTCGTAGATATCGATGGTCAAAAGTAGGGATGTAACGAATACCGATACCGATTCTGATATATCTTCGATATTTCTGATTTGCCGATATATTGATATCGGCGATATTTTACTGTCGATACGGCGATACTTCTTAATTTTTTTAGAGCTGTTTTGAACAAACAATTCAATTTTCAACGATTTTTTGCATAAAAACTAAGAGAAATAACATATTAAAAGCAGAACATAGAGTCTAAACAGAAAAATTAAACGTTTCTTTTGTTTTGCATTGCACCATAGTAGTGAAATGTTCTCTCAATGCTAAATCATGTATGTATTTAAAAATAATAATTTCTTTTTTGTTAACCTCAGAATGAATTCAAATATAAATTTTAAATATTTATTTATTTATTATTATATTAGCTTATAATTAAAATTATAAGCTAATAAATCAAAAGAGGTTTAGCAACATAGGCCTTTAGCTCAACATGTTTAAATATTAATAATCTCTTACACTATAATTTTGTATATTAAAAGGTTTTTTTTAATTTTAACTTGAGTTCAGTTTCAATATGCGTATCGGTATCGCAATCGGAATCGGTATCGGCGATATTTCTTTTTGAGTATCGGATCGGCAAAACGGCGTATCCATACATCCCTAGTCAAAAGTAGAAAGGCCTTAACTCGTATTTTCACGAAATTGAGTTTTTCTTCACACAAATACACTTCGTCACAAGAATTTATTGGTTGCATTCATAAGACGTAACAGTTGCGCAACCGTTGAGTGTTTGTCTTAGAAACGCATAGTTGAGTACCTCCGCTCCACTCAACAGTTGAGTAATTTTCCATCATAAAATTTGTTCGCTACCTATAGTCAACACGTTGTGCTCAGCCTGAACAGCTGGTCAAATAGAGCTATTTCTTTTATATGCTTTGTTAGGTGACAGCAACAAATATTTGTTGAGTTTTACATTACAAATTCGATGAAGTAACGAAATAAAGATATACAATTACATTATATACATCAAGCCGTGTCTAAGAAGTAGCTGTTGGGGCCAACAGTTGCCAGCAGTTTCACAACTTTTGAGCTCAACAGCTACGTCTTATGAATGCGCCCATTGCAATAGAATAAAAAATACGCTTTCACAAGCAGTTGTTCAAAGCAGTTGTTTTCTGTTCCGTTCAACTATGTGTTGTCAGAATATTTACAACTAACTTTGATGTTGTTTGTTCATTAATAATTATCAGATGTAATTTGGCTTAAAAAGCGATACGAACTTTAGCGCGTTCAAAACATAAATATAGAAACAAATTCAATTCTTAAAATAATAATTAAGGGCGACTTTTTGGGTTCGAGATTAAGATAAGTTTATTTCTCTAATTAGCTAATCCGAAAATTAACTTAATCTCACATAATTGAGTTTGATGTTTTTGAGTGGTAGTTTAAACTTCTTGTTATGTGCAGTATTACCATACTGAGAAACAAAATAGTGGCAACAATTTCTATGCAAAACTTATACATTTTATCAACACACTTTGATTTTTTTTTGTTGGAAGAAGAAGAAACTGTCATATTTTATTATATAACATATAATTTTTACAAAAATTTATATGTTTCACAAGTGTTTGTAAAGTAAGACCATCACGATTCGTCGCTTAAACTAGCAAGTAAACCAATATAATCGACTACCCAAAAATTGCAAATGAAGATTAAGGTTAATTTAATCTCTAATCTTCAACTCAAAAAGTCGCCCTAAAAGTAACTGAAATACTTTATTTCCAATTAATTCTAAAGTCATCATGCGCAGGCCTCTTTGTTAAACGAAATCTTTGCAAGAACTCCAATTCATTATACACATAAAGGATTTGGCCGTATTTTTATCGCTCTTATTTTTCTCATAATTGTCCTATCCAAGTTATTCTGGTGTGATAATCACTAAAATCTTCGTCATAACAAGCATCAATTTTATTTATGTATTCATTAAACTTTTTAGTAAAATTGCGTAATATTTATTTTATATATTTATCATTTGACAGTTCTAACTATAGTTTAGCTGAGCAATGTTGCTCGGTTAAACCTAGATTATTAACTAGATAATCTTTATATGAAAAAAGATTTTAAGTTTATCTTAAGTATAATATTATTGCATAAAAAATTCTATTTCCAAAGTTTAATGTACGAGTATATGCCACTTCTGAGTAACATTACATCAAAATATTTAAAAACTAGAGCAACTTGATTGCCTGTGGTTAATAGGAATCTAGAAAAAATTTAATTCAGTACAGATAATCAAAATGTAACACTAAGCTAACGAAAGCCTTTCAGATTAATATTTAAAAATTAAATGCAAGCTAGAGACATACAAACATACATACATAGACAATAAATACTTATTGATATCAACCAGAGATAAGCAAAACCCGCGCAGGCTTTGTATCGTTGTTTATTACCACATTTTTTCTATACAATGTAAGTACATACTACGTACATATCGCTCATTTATTGCAAGATATTTTTACAGAAAATTAGATTAAATGTTAAATTAATGGAGATATTAATTTTCTTTTCTCAAGAGGAAGAATTATATACAAAAAAAAGCATTTTTCTTTTAGATATACATACATACATAAACATTTATTGCAAATAAAGAAGCGCTATGTTTTTAACTAATTCCGTTGTAATTTAATAATAAAAAATGGAAAATATTTATGTATAAGATAGAACTAAAGCCAAAACCATTATCCCAAAATTAAATTCCAAATTAGTTTTGATCATAATCATGACACATATATTTTCGTTCAAGTTACAACGATTTAATAAATAATTTTGTATGCAAGTGTATTAATTGAAGATTACACGCATATTGTAAAACTTACCTATTTAAATTTTGTTTTAGAGGTCTTGGGGATTGTTTGGGTTGAAAGGATCGCCTGAAGTTACGGCTCTGTCTATCGCTATCATTATCATAACTTTTACTAGAAGAATGTATTTTTTCACGTGCAGGATCATAACTCTTGTTTGTGTTGTCCTTACTACAGCCTCTTACGTTGAACTCACTTTCAACGCCATTAAACTCTTCAAACGAATCTTCACAAACTTGTTCGCTCCACTTTTTGTATCTCTCGGGATTATCTTTACTGTTGTCAATAATATTAACCGAATCTCCATTTTCAACGCTTGCGCTACTAGAAGACGGCTTGATTGATACTTCTTCATAACTTTTTATCTGCTGTTGATGAGTTGAGGGGCAGGTATATTTTTGTGGTTGAGAGCTTTTGTTTGATTGATTTTGAGGCTGTTGTTTCGGATGTTGAGCTTCCGAAGATGAGGGTTGCTGCTGAACCGATTGATTAGAGCTTTGATTGTTGTTGCCTTCATCGTCGTCCTCCATAATAAAATATTTTGTATACATTACTTCTAATTGTGACCCTAAACTGGCAAAATTACTATAAAATAAGTCTAAGGTCATTAACATAATGGCTTTAACGGTTGGCTTCAAATTGGGCTGCTCTATTAGATTCTTTCGGATGTGATATAGTAATTGTGATATTTCTGTTTTATGCAGATTTCGCATCAAATCCCCGTTGAGTGTAATTTGTGACAATATCAATTTCGCCAATTTAACATCATTTACGTTCTTATCTTCTTTGATTTCTCGAATCAGTAGACCCAAAAGTGATTCACCCAATATATTAATGGGCGAATTATCCGCCAAACGGACACGGTGATAGTATTCACCCAAAAGTGTTATTGAATTATAAAGACGTTCGCGATCATGCACTCTATAGTTGTCGGCATTTACGAAATTCTTTTGCAAAAGCGTTAACATAGCCGTACGCACTTTGGTCTCCTTCATCGCAAGTGCATCAAAGTTGTGTGAAGCAAATAGCAAAGCAAATTTTAAAGCTGTTTCGCCATCTTCCAATGCTTTGTCATTTATGTATTCCATCGATTCACTAAAAATAGAAAATTAATATTAAATAAAAATTTAGATTGCCATATTGTTCATAATTTACTGTTATGATGTGTACATAATTAATTGAGAAATTTTACTCTATGAATAATTTATAATCGTTTGTAGAGAAAACAGGTTGTGAAGGAAGATATAGAGGAAAGTTTCTGAATATCGGCATGACGTCGACGGAAAATTATAGATCGATTACTTATGCATGTACATTAATTATAGTGGCACTGAAAATCCGACTGAATTTTCATAAAAGCCCACGCGAATTCAAATATTCCAGATTTACCAGCAGTTAATTACAGAATTCGTAAATTTTAGTAAAAAGTGCTGTTATAAATGCTCTAGATTACATAATTAGATTTTTTTAGAAAATTAACTATTGTGAGTCATGTGGATCACTATTACACTTATGTTTTCACAAATATTTGAGTTATTTTTCCAGAAATTTGCTGGAAAGCTTTTAGCTGTTTTCCAAGAGCAAGGGAATATTGAGGAAGTTAAAATAGAATTAACCAAAGCGAGTAGGTATTCAGAAAGAAATGGATAAATCAGTTTTAAAAATTTAATAGAAATACCGTCAAAACCAACAAACAGACTTTGATTTAACCCTACACAGCGAATAAAATAAATCCTGTTCAGTAATACACCGAAAAGAAAACGAATCGATCGCACTACTAATATTTTCAAAATCAACAGAGCCTTGCCTAGTGGGAGTACTTGAAGCAAATAAATTATTCAACTGGCCAACATTACCACAGAAAGATTATCATTACTAACACAACCAGAATCCTTCAGAACACACTCCACATTCTTGCAGTATCCGCACCCTGAAACACGGTAGATACATATTTCATTTTAGCCTTACGAATAGCACCCTAAGCCTTATTACGAAATCTAAAAAAATAAGCCAATAGGATGTTAAGTAATTAAATTAGTCGTACTCCAAATTATAAATACTTGTTGTGTTAGTTTGTTTGTATGTTCGCTAAACGCATATTTTGTTTACTTGCTGGGAAAAGATAATGCTTCTTAAATGGAAGTAGAAGGTGTCTTACAATTCCGGATAAACAGCTTAAAAAAACAACTGCTTTTTTCTAATCAAAAACCTTAAGAATCGAATTATTGAACGACGCACAGAGGAGTATTTGAATCAAAAAGCTGCCCAATACTGTTTTTTAATTTTAGATTGGTTGTGAAAAGTTATTTTTCTTTAGCAAATGCAACTTTGAACGTACACGAAAGTTCAAAATCTTAAACTTGCACTTAGGAGACCGTAAGATGCCATTTTCATCCCCGCTTCCTTTTATGGGCGGTGACAAAAATATTATTTGCAAAAAAAATGTAAATATTAAAAAAAATTTACTACTTATAAGGCATAATATCATAAAAACTAAACTTCCGAGCAGGGGGAAATATCCCTTTCCACAACACAAAACATTTTATGACTGATAAAAAGACTCGTAGAAACAGGTCATACATCAATCTTAAATGAGATCAGTTTTGGTGATCAGGAATCCGTAACACCTGGGTTTAAGGGCTATAAGGTAGCTGAATTCAATTTTAGTAGAACACCCTTAATGGTAATTCCGTATAGGGACTATTGGGTCATATCCGATAGGCGATATGGGGGTAGTGCAGTCTCTACAGGCGGATAAAAAATGGGGGAAGGTACAGGGGCTGGTGTATATTTCTTGGGAACGAACATTCTTAAATCTTTCAGACTGCCGAATGAATGCAGTGTTTTCCAGGCTGAGATCTTAGCGATCCTCAGGGCCACGTAGATGGTGGTCAGGAATGTAGCTGAAGGTGAGAAGGTAACCTTCTACGTCGACAGCATTGCAGCGCTAAAAGCTTTGAAGGGAACTCAGTAATTGGGTAGAAAGCAGGACCAACAGTTCATGGCGAAGTAGGGAGGATTGTAGTCTCGAGGGTTTTTTTTGCCAAAACTCGACTCAGGAAGATCCAAACTGATACTGGGCATGATAATTTCAGTGATGAAGACACTATTTTTGCTATTTTTTTTTAAATACCACTAAATGGTTAGTGGTAGTGCAATTTGATGATGATGATGATGAAATATTAATAGCACTACCACTAAGTGAATACTGTTAGTGCACTAATAATATAGTGCATTATGCCCATCTCTGATTAGGAATAGTGGTCGGTATAATCACGGACCCCCCCTTGCCAAAATTTTTGACCCACTCTCAACTCTACTCACTCCTCTCCTGAACAATCTTCTATCTCTTTTCTAATTCTACCCTTCTCACCCACCCCTTGTCTTCTCACTCTCTCTCTCTCTTCTCTCAACTTACAGGCAGCACAAAGGGATCATCGTATTGGACCCAAGTGAGCTAAACTCTAAGTTTCTTTCCTCACCAGCAGCCTGCTAACCTAATGATAGGCGTGTTTGCAGGTCACTGCTCGGCCAGAGCAAGAACCAGCATTTGGGAGACTGGCACCCCAGATTTTTGTAGGATATGCAAGGATGACGAGGAACCAGAAACCGTTGAACATATTATCTGTCACTGCCCGAAGCTGCAACGTCATAGGCTTAGATGGCAGAGCAGACGTTTCCATGAAAGCATTACTGATATCGGTATGTGTAAACTAGAGGATATCAGGGGCTTCATCATGGGAATTCGGTGCCTTAATGATGGATAATAGGGTCTCTTCTGGCTATAAATGGGAGGGTAAATATTACCTTTTTGTTTGGGCAACAGAAGAAAATCACATTAGACCCAATTGGGTCTCCACCACCACCACTCTTCCTAACCTAACCTAGTCTTCAAAAATTTACAACATGATATAAAATTTGGTTTTGTATCGAACTCCGTGCTTAGTTCTCAAGATTTCTTTAAATTAATTTTTTAATTTTTGACCAGCTTTTTGCCTCAAATACTTCTTTTTGGGACGTAAAAGAGTATTAAATGCCTTAATATTATTGCTCTGCTTTTCTATACAATACTAACTTAAAAAAAGTATTAGATAAAGTGCGATGATTATTAGATAACATTTCTGAAGTAATTGATAATATTTTATTAACTGATCTAAAAAATTTTATGAATAAAGTAAGAAATTGATTTAAATTATTTGTAAACATCAAAGAAAGCATTACACAAACTGTATATACTTTTTAATGTTATTTTATTTGTATCACCAACATTAAGAATTTGCGAAAGAAACTTTTACTTGTTTACTTGTTCTTTTATTAAAAGTAAAAAAAATAATCGTCTGCAAGGTACGAGTAAAAATTGGGATTATCGGTGATTTTAAATGATTTTTTAAAAGAAATCAACAACATATTAAAAAATGTGTCTTATAAGTTTGTAGTGTGTGTTTGTGTATCTGTTTGTATGTACGAGTCCACGTACAGACTAGTGATGCACGAATATTCGAATTCGTATTCGAATTGTCGAATATTCGGCCATTTTCAGTCGAATACGAATGTATTCGTACTCGCTAAATTCAGGCGGATGCGAATACGAATATTTTTCCAAAAAAATTAAATAAATAAATGCATAAATCCTAAACGAAATTTATATAAATGACTAAAAATTTTATTTCGTACAAATACATTAATTTTTTTTATAGAAATTTGTGCTTTGTATCATTAAAATTTTGGGTACTTTTTACTAAATTTAAAGTACGCCAACAAGAGTGTGAAGTTCGTTTTCATAACAATTTTTTAATATTTCATATTGCATATAATATTCGTATTCGTATTCGCGAATATCGTTTAAAATATTCGTATTCGTATTCGCGAATATCAAAAATTGACATTCGTTACATCACTAGTACAGACCAAACGGTTTGACCGATTTTGCTTTAGTTTTTCTGTTTGAAAGGTGACTTAATCGAGAGCATTCTTAGCTATGTTTGAAGGAAATCGGTCCAGTCGTTTGGAAGATAACTCATCATTTTTAGATACATATATTCTGTCGAATCTGGGTGGCTTTGACGCAAAAATCTACCAAACGGCTTGACCGATTTTAATTTGTTTTTTTTTCGTTTTAAAGGTGACGTGATCGTATATCTTCTAGTCCATAATTCAAGAAAATGGGTGTGGTCAATTGGAAGTTATCATAAATTATCTTTATATTAATTTACTCTTTTCTTTTTTGCGATTCTGCTACTTCAATAATATTAGGGGAAGCCGAGGTTTTTAACACTTTTAATTTTTATTACATATGGGAATTTCCTGTGGTCACGAAATGCAAGCATTTTTTTTTGCGATTTGATAGCATTTTGGAAGCGCTATGTTTAGTGATAAAGATGAATTTCATGGAGTTTAAGTTTTCATATTAATAGTTAAACATGTTTATACGAACGTACGCAAAATAGAAGTCAACTTTGGCTGACTGTAGTGAAATATAAAAATCTGCAAAATGGAACAGAATAATGAAAAGTGATTAATTTATTTTAAAAGTGTATTAATGTAGGTCTCTATCAAGTATTTACAATAAAATATCTCTACTGGTTTTTGTTTAATTGGCTTAATTGCCGGATGAGAACGTACAGGTCGCAAACGTACGATTTTTCCACATGTTTTTATTATTATCACCATGCCTCCTTCCCATTTTCGAACTTTTTTTTTTGTTCTCCTTACACTTTTCTCTTCTTGCTTGGTAATAGAGAGATTTTGAAGAAAGAGTGCAAACATAAGATATCTTTTGCATGTAAAATAATTATACATATGTTTATAAAAATGTCTTTACAAGTATGTAGTTTAAAAAGAAAATATAAAATTTTCCAGCTTCCAACCCAATTTCCTCAACTAAAACAGCGACTTTTTTATAATTATAAGCAATAAAACACGAAGATAATCAACATTTAATTTGTCCATTCTGGTAGACCATTCGGGGAAAATGCCCATATCAGCATTTCTATACAGGCATGAAAATTGTAGACAAGGTGTATTGTGACTTATAAAGTCTAGTAGTAGTAGACTTATTTCATTTTTCAAAAAAATTTCAGTTAGGTCGGTTAGTTAAAACAGCGACGATATGTGCAACATAATTTTGCAAAAAGAAATACAGAAAAGAGAATCAAGTTGTTACTATTTACTATACAATAGCACGCTATGTGAAACATTCACCAACCACTGGAAACATGCTGCAACAATCATACACAGAGGTCCAAGTCGTGCGGCTCGCAGCTGGCGGCGTCAAGCCGCCGACCTTATTTTTGACCTCGAGCCGCCGCCGAATTGGACGGCTCACATCGGCTAATAATTGCAGTCGATTAACAAGTGAAAGTCCACTAATATTTCCAGCCAACTAATATTTTCCATGCATTTTTAAAACTCGCTGATATTTTACAGAAAGAAAATAATTTTTTTCGGTGATGTGTTAGTGTTTCTTGTATGCATTTGATATTTGCTGTTTTTTTGAGTTGTGTGTGTATTGGTTTTGTGCTGCTGATGCGGGGTTGTGCTTGGTTGAAAAGTTATGCCAACCACAAAATCATTCTCTTTGCCTCTCTCACCTACAATCTGGCATGTTATGCCAGCACAATTGTTCTCGTGTATGACAGGCCATTAGTCCGAACTTTAACAAAATCTTGTAGAACACACCTTTAGAAAAGAGTTGTATAGAAAAAATTAAGTAGCATAAGCCTCGCAAGCATTTTTCCAAATTTTTTAATCCGATTTGCTTTTCATGTTGCGCACGATAAAATCGAAAAAAGGCTGGATATTATATAATTTTTTACTTCCGATATAAAACTGCAATCTATCGACCATGTCAGAGTTCAATTCCGTTCGGAAACACAAGATGTCGAGCACTAGCCGCAGTATAACTCAGCATTTGTTATTCTGCCCTCGTGGTCTGCAGTGGAACCCATTAGATCTTCCGTCATATTCTAGCCGTCCTGCTCTATTCAAATTTTTAAATTTAACTAATTAAGGGCGACTTTTTGAGTTGAAGATTAGAGATTAAATTAACCTTAATCTTCATTTGCAATTTTTGGGTAGTCGATTATATTGGTTTACTTGCTAGTTTAAGCGACCAATCGTGGTGGTTTAATCTTACTTTAGTATTGACAACAAACACTTGTGAAACATATAAATTTCTGTAAAAGTTATATGATAAAATAATTTAAAACACATAAATATACATATGTATTTTATATTATTTATATATTTCCTTTAACACGCGAAATATTTACTTGTAAATAATGAAATATGACAGTTTCTTCTTCTTCCAACAAAAAAATCAAAGTGTGTTGATAACACGTATGACTTTTGCATAGAAATTGTTGCCACTATTTTGTTTCTCAGTATGGTAATACTGCACATAACAAGAAGTTTAAACTACCACTCAAAAATATCAAACTCAATTATGTGAGATTAAGTTAATTTTCGGATTAGCTAATTAGAGAAATAAACTAATCTTAATCTCGAACCCAAAAAGTCGCCCTAAATGTTAATTAAATGTTCCTAATCGTCCATCTCGACACTTTGCATTGCTATCAATTAAATATAACAGATCTAATTACGCAAATGCTGATACATTTAGAAAGATGTATTTTTCTTTAAATGTAAATGTCATTAAATTTAAAATTATCGTCTGGTTAAACACTCAATAATTTTGTATTTTATTTGTATTTATTATATTGTTTAAGATGTTATTATATTGTTTAACTGTCTGTAAGGATTTGATATCCATAGACAAAAATTGTAAATAAATAAATAAATACCAGCACCCCCAACAGTCTGTACACATCTTACATTGAATTCCGTCTCCGTACGGAATTGAACTCTGTGACATGGTCGTATATATGTATATGGATTTAATAAAAATTGTATGGTAAAACTCTTTAAGACCATGTTGAAATTGTTTTGGTTTTTTGCACTGTTGGGAAGACATTTGTTTCAGTTGTTTGACTTGCCAACAGTGTTGTTTAGCGTTTGGTTTAGAATATTTCGCTGTAGTAAAGCATTTGAAAAATCTCTCATGTCTTGAAAGGTCTTATAAATGGTCTTTTGAAGGACATTAGTATGTATATATACATATCCTACAATCATTTTATTTATTTTATTTATTAAACATATTAATGCAAAGTAAATTTGCATATTATGGTGTTGCACAAATATGGGCGGAGTAACGTAGACCATCTGCCTTATCGTGATTGGCGTATTTCAAATACGACTACGACATTTTGGTAATAGATTAAAGAAACACTGTTGCAGTCTTCCTTAATCTATTTCGAAATCGTCGTAGTCGAAGTCGAAATACGCCAATCACGATAAGGGGGCATATGCCCAAGATGGTATTAACAGTATTTTATAAGGTTTTGTGACTGACTGTACAAGACCTATGCCTTCACATAGGAAGTAGGCAACGTGGTTGTTAAAGAAATTCCACAAAAAACCGCAAGATTATACGGTTATCCGTGGCAGATCAGTCAACCAGTGCGAGCGAGACGAAAAACTCTCGAAGGCCAAACAACACACACAAGCCTGACCGCACTTAAGAAATAATTACGATGACGCGAGGGATGTTCCCCGACCCAGAGCTCCTTAACGACTGTGATCCTACAATCATAATTGAAAAAATTATGTTTTTCTACGAAATTGTCGTCTGCAGCCGACTTTGCGCCGCCGGTCTTTTTTAGCCTAGCCGCCGCCGCCGAAAATTTTAGAACGACTTAGAGCTCTGATCATACAAAATTAATCTGTACATACTTATGCATGCAAATATTTAGATACATATGGATGTACATATACATATGTACTCGTACACACATATGTAATAAAAACTTTCAGAATGTTTTTAAAATGATTTTTCTATATCCCATACATGTTATTATAATCGTATACCTAAATCAATTTACTGGCTAAACAAACAACGTTGTGTGCGTACATTCATATGTATGTATATACATACATATATATGTACATACATACCTACATGATTTGTTGATCCAAAAGTATAACCTCAATTGATTTTTTCGCACAAACTTTTCATTCTGACAACAGCAGCTACTGTTAATATTTAGTGTGACAGGTACATAAATATGTACATATGTATGTACATATATACAATATACCTAAATATTTACATACTTAAATATTCATTTAATGGCCTATTTCCCACCTGCGAAAGAAAACGTTCGACTTACAATTTATATTGAAAACAAAAACAAATTTTCATATTTTATTGTTGTTTTCAATATAAATTTTAAGTCGAACGTTTTCTTTCGCAGGTGGGAAATAGGCCATAAATAAGCAGGTACTACCCCTGCTAGCATTTGGAAGATTGTTTTATCAAAAATCACCTAACTAAGTCTTTCTCGAGTACTTTTGACAATTAAAAACTGATTAAGCACTTGCGCGCTTGAAAAAATACTTTAAAAATAATTTAAAAGTAATTTATTTATTTATTTTAAAATATATTTAATTGCCTATTTCCCACCTGCGAAAGAAAACGTTCGACTTACAATTTATATTGAAAACAAAAACAAATTTTCATATTTTATTGTTGTTTTCAATATAAATTTTAAGTCGAACGTTTTCTTTCGCAGGTGGGAAATAGGCCATAAATAAGCAGGTACTACCCCTGCTAGCATTTGGAAGATTGTTTTATCAAAAATCACCTAACTAAGTCTTTCTCGAGTACTTTTGACGATTAAAAACTGATTAAACACTTGCGCGCTTGAAAAAATACTTTAAAAATAATTTAAAAGTAATTTATTTATTTATTTTAAAATATATTTAATTGCCTATTTCCCACCTGCGAAAGAAAACGTTCGACTTACAATTTATATTGAAAACAAAAACAAATTTTCATATTTTATTGTTGTTTTCAATATAAATTTTAAGTCGAACGTTTTCTTTCGCATCTGGGAAATAGGCCATAAATAAGCAGGTACTACCCCTGCTAGCATTTGGAAGATTGTTTTATCAAAAATCACCTAACTAAGTCTTTCTCGAGTACTTTTGACGATTAAAAACTGATTAAGCACTTGCGCGCTTGAAAAAATACTTTAAAAATAATTTAAAAGTAATTTATTTATTTATTTTAAAATATATTTAATTGCCTATTTCCCACCTGCGAAAGAAAACGTTCGACTTACAATTTATATTGAAAACAAAAACAAATTTTCATATTTTATTGTTGTTTTCAATATAAATTTTAAGTCGAACGTTTTCTTTCGCATCTGGGAAATAGGCCATAAATAAGCAGGTACTACCCCTGCTAGCATTTGGAAGATTGTTTTATCAAAAATCACCTAACTAAGTCTTTCTCGAGTACTTTTGACGATTAAAAACTGATTAAGCACTTGCGCGCTTGAAAAAATACTTTAAAAATAATTTAAAAGTAATTTATTTATTTATTTTAAAATATATTTAATTGCCTATTTCCCACCTGCGAAAGAAAACGTTCGACTTACAATTTATATTGAAAACAAAAACAAATTTTCATATTTTATTGTTGTTTTCAATATAAATTTTAAGTCGAACGTTTTCTTTCGCAGGTGGGAAATAGGCCATAAATAAGCAGGTACTACCCCTGCTAGCATTTGGAAGATTGTTTTATCAAAAATCACCTAACTAAGTCTTTCTCGAGTACTTTTGACAATTAAAAACTGATTAAGCACTTGCGCGCTTGAAAAAATACTTTAAAAATAATTTAAAAGTAATTTATTTATTTATTTTAAAATATATTTAATTGCCTATTTCTCACCTGCGAAAGAAAACGTTCGACTTACAATTTATATTGAAAACAAAAACAAATTTTCATATTTTATTGTTGTTTTCAATATAAATTTTAAGTCGAACGTTTTCTTTCGCAGGTGGGAAATAGGCCATAAATAAGCAGGTACTACCCCTGCTAGCATTTGGAAGATTGTTTTATCAAAAATCACCTAACTAAGTCTTTCTCGAGTACTTTTGACGATTAAAAACTGATTAAGCACTTGCGCGCTTGAAAAAATACTTTAAAAATAATTTAAAAGTAATTTATTTATTTATTTTAAAATATATTTAATTGCCTATTTCCCACCTGCGAAAGAAAACGTTCGACTTACAATTTATATTGAAAACAAAAACAAATTTTCATATTTTATTGTTGTTTTCAATATAAATTTTAAGTCGAACGTTTTCTTTCGCAGGTGGGAAATAGGCCATAAATAAGCAGGTACTACCCCTGCTAGCATTTGGAAGATTGTTTTATCAAAAATCACCTAACTAAGTCTTTCTCGAGTACTTTTGACGATTAAAAACTGATTAAACACTTGCGCGCTTGAAAAAATACTCGAAAATGAGTCGTGCTTATGCTTTAAAAGTAATTTATTTTATTTTTAGCGGGTAATAAAAGACTCCTCAAGAAGAGTCGCATGTATGGTACCATTTTCTCCCGACAAAACTATCTTTTATGCTCAGAAAACGAGCGCATATTCTTGTTTTTTGATCACTTGAAAGTATTAAAAAAGAATCAAATTTAATTAAAAATTTCCAAAAATGCTAGCAGGGTACGTACGATGGTAGCCGATAGATAATAATTGAATGCGATTTGTACTTACCACAACATATTTTCATCACGTACAACATTACAAAAGTCTGTTTCAATAGATTTGATCTTGTGATTCATTGTTATGCCATCGTCTTGAAGGTCCAGACCACGTATCATTTCGATTATGTGATCATAAGGACAAACGCCAGATGACAGGGCCGTTATACTATTGATAGGTTGCAAGTAGCTGCGTATATCGCTGAGGCTTGTAACATTCTCGTTAACAGGAAGGACCGGTATTACACCAATGCCGCTGCTACTATTGTTACTAACAATATTTGGAACAGTTGCATTTACTTGACCAGCTGGGTTGGCAGCTCCGGTCGTAGACATATTCAAAGCTGAAGAAGATCTAGACATTATTCGTCCTCTAGACATTCCACCATTATTAGGTTTTGAGTTGTTACTAATCATATTAGCCAAATGATTATATACAAAGCAACGTTTTGTTGTTTTTATCTGTCCGCGTCAATAATTGTTGATGTTCGCTAATTGCGCCTTTCCTTGTGTGCGAGTAGAAATGTATGAATGATTAACTTGAAATTTGTAATTTCTTCTCTAATTTTTTGTTGTTTGCTTACTTTCCTCGGTGGTAATCTTTTTTTTCGCTGAAGTTTTATATTTTAAATGACGGAACTCTGAATGTATCTATGGATTATTTTAAAGATAGAGAACAGAAATGCGTCTTAAAAACACATTTTTTATGGTGAAACTTTTATTAATTTATGACTTTCTGAAGCAGCCGATTTTGCAGAAGGTGTTTGTTTCTTTTTATATACTAATATTTACAATTTAAAAACACTATACATATAATAGCTCTTAAAGTTTACTTTAAACTTGAATAGATATGTTACAATTTTGCAAAGAAAATTCCTTTTCCGTGGTATAAATGTTTTGCTCGAGAACTGTTGGAAGAATGAAAATTATAAAGAGGATAAAACAAGAAAGAAGGAGAACATGATACAATTATACTAGGTACATGCAAGGCACATTTAATACAGGTACATGCATGATACAATTATACTAGGTACATGCACAAGCCCAGCCTGTCACTGTATACATTGCACCTAGTTGTCAAACTTTGTTTACAAGCTGCAAAAATGTTAATGTATGTGTGTGAATAAAATGATTACAGTGTTGCCAATGAATTTACACGTGGATGTGTCTCCAATTACACATTGAAGGAAATTACACTACACATCTTTTGTTTAGGTTAAAATTAAAACAATAATAAATAAAAATAGAACCCAAAGTAGAATTACACACATATTATACAAGAATTTAATTACATCGCCTACGCATGTGAGTAGAAATTACACACTGTCTAACTACACCCATATTGGCAACACTGAATAACTATAATCATGCAGGAATGCCGCGTCTGCAATTGTACTTTAGTTACCCTGTAATTGTTATTTTTATAAACAAAAGACAGTTGTTTCCGACAATTTGGGGTTTGTTTATACCAACAAAATACATGTGTTTTTTGGTGTTGTAATTTTGTTGTAGTTCTGCATGTACCTAGTGTAATTGGATCATGGGTACATGCATTAGGCAAAACTCTCTGGCAACTATCTGCTAACTCTCTGGCAACTCTCTGCTTCTCACATAGCTTTACATGGTAATTGTCAAAAATTTGTATGCATCAAACAAGGCAAATATTGATATTGTCAAATGAATTCTTCGTTATAAACTTGTAAACAAAAAATCAGCGGATGAGCAATATGCCTGATACGTGTACCTGTTTGATATGCCTTGGGTACATGCACAAGCCCAGCCTGTCACTGTATACATTGCACCTAGTTGTCAAACTTTGTTTACAAGCTGCAAAAATGTTAATGTATGTGTGTAAACAAAATGAATACAGTGTTGCCAATGAATTCACACATGGCTGTGTCTCCAATTACACATTGAAGAAAATTACACTACACATCTTTTGTGTGGGTTAAAATTAAAACAATAATAAATAAAAATAGAACCCAAAGTAGAATTACACACATATTATACAAGAATTCAATTACATCGCCTACACATGTGAGTAGAAATTACACACTGTCTAACTACACCCATATTGGCAACACTGAATAACTTTAATCATGCAGGAATGCCGCTTCTGCAATTGTACTTTAGTTACCCTGTAATTGTTATTTTTATAAACAAAAGACAGTTGTTTCCGACAATTTGGGGTTTGTTTATACCAACAAAATACATGTGTTTTTTGGTGTTGTAATTTTGTTGTAGTTCTGCATGTACCTAGTATAATTGTATCATGAAGGAGAAGAGACAAGCGGCGATAACAATATGTTCGTTTGAGTAATCGATAACACACAACTTGAAGTGTTGTCAACTATTGAAAAGAGACGAATACTTTTTACGACAATTAATGTACAATGCTAGGTACAGACTTTGCTTACGCAACACGTTTTCGAATACTTTTATGCAGACAATGCAACCTACAATGCAACCATCAATGCAACCCATAAACATCAAAACATTTTGATATTTTCGAAACTTCGATTCAACTTCAAACGCAACCATGAACAAGACTACAGACTATGCAACCGACCATGCAATCTGCTGGTTGCATTAACACTTTGCTAAGTCTGTACCTACCATAACATAGCATCTATACCTGATAAAAATTTATCATAACAACGTTTATGCGTTTACACATGCAAATACCTTGCATGCAAGCAACGTACTATCAACGAAAATTTCGCACAAATGCCCGACTGTCATGCAACTTGCATGCCTAAACTTGATTTAGGTGTTGTTTTCGATAGTTCTATGTCTTTTTTAGCTCATGTCGAGTATATATATATATAAACTGCTTGGGTTTTTGAAGCGAAACTGCTCTGAGTTCGTTAATCCGCATACACATAAATACCTTTACACTTCTTTTGTTATATCTAAGTTGGAATATGCTGCCGTTATGAGGAATGTCTCAAATCTTATCTCTCGCATTCAGAGACTTCAACGAATTTTTGTTAAATTTGTTACACGCTCTTTATCGTACTTAGCTACTGTTTCATATGAATCAAAGTGTCTATTTATTGGCCTACGTACTCTTGAAGGTTGTAGAAAAGTTCAATCTGCCCTCTTGGTTTATGATATTATTAATGGATACATTTTTTATACCTCCTAGAAACTTGAGGTTAGTTAAATTATTTGATATTCCCTTTCATCGAAACGTGAAACGTTTATTCTTATCGATTTTTAAGCCAGCCAAAAAGAAAATGTTGACAGCACTCTTGCAGAAATCATGGTTGGTCAAAAAAAGCAGTAGATATTCCTCCAAAGACAGTGCTTACGCATCCTCATTACAAAAAAAAGAAGAAAAATTCAATATACATAATAAATCTAATGTAAAAATTTGCTAATTTTAAAAAACTAAAAGGAAGATATTGTATAATATATACGGAGAAATGTCTTCCAACCTAGATGTATGTGGAAGCGGGAGCCGTGATGGGGTTGGTGGCAGTGGTAGTGGAATCGTTGGTGTTAGTAGTGGTGATTGGATTTGTGGCGATGTAACGTGAGTGTAAAGCATCGTGTGCTTTGGGCGCTAATCAATCCACAACCAATAAATCATATACATATTCTTAAAAATCCAAGAAAAATCACTAATATGTATTTTTTACTTAATCCCGTTTCTTTCCGGTGAATGCCTTGCGCTTACTTCATTAACCCTTAAACGTGGTTGTGGGGCATTGTCGGACATGGCCAATGTGTTTATTTTTGTATATCTTTTTACAAATATAGCTGCAGTCACTCGAATTTCGCACGCCGTCAGCGGTGTAAGAAATGTGAACGGGATCGAAGTTTGGAACGTAGTAGCAGTGTAGGAAGCAGTGGTTCAAACAAAAAGAAATTGGGAACCGAAATAGGAAAAGCTGCAGCTGAAAAATCTCGAGGTCTTTTCAGTGCAGAAGATTGGCAATGTAGTAAATGTGCCAACGTAAATTGGGCCCGTCGCATGACTTGTAATATGTGTAACGCTCCAAAGTTTTCTGATGTTGAAGAGAGAACGGGTAAGATAAATTACATATGTATGTATGTATAAATATGCAATTTTAGACGTCTTACATTGTTTCCCTTTTTTTTGTTAATTTCAAATATTATTTTTAGGATTTGGTGGTGGTTATAATGATCGAGGTGTTGTGGAGTATAAGGAACGTGAGGAATCTGATAGCGAATATGATGAGTTTGGACGTTTAAAAAAACGAAGAAAGGATTCTTATAATAATGAAGACGGTAAAAAGAGAATTTCAAAAATGGAGCAAAATGTTCAGGAAGAGGAAGAAGACGATGAGGAAGAGGATGGTGATGATGATGACTTGGCCAAGTACAACCTGTTTAGTGATGATGAGGAAATTGTGCCACCGGAGAAATCTCGAAACAATAAGTTGCAGGACAATGACATTACAAAATCATCAAATGATAAACAAAATTTCAGTAATAGACGTTCAAGGTCTAGAACTCGGTCAGATCATCGACGTCGACAATCAAAGTCGTCCTCAAAAAGTTCATCTTCCAGCTCTACCTCATCTTCACCGTCATCATCATCTTCGACTTCCTCATCTACTGAAACGTCGCAACATTCGCTTGCTAAAAAACGTTCTGATTCATGTTCTCGAAGTCGCAGTCGACAAACATCTCCACCTAAACGACCTAGATCATCCTCCCATGAAGGATACAAAAGAAAACGATCTCATGATAAATCGAAGTTGACTGCTTCTTTACGCCATAGTGGATATTCTTCAAAATCCCGATCAAAGTCGCGCAGTTCTCATCACAGCTCCCGATCACCATCTACTAAGCGTAATCGTAGTCGTAACTCAAGTACGTCAAGAAAACACTCGCGTTCACCGCGCTCACATCGAAAACGGTCGACACGCTCTCGTTCTGTGACACCAAAACGCAAACGTTAATCTATAAGTGATACATAAAATCTTGATAAGTATAGTTAAAATATAAATTAAATCAATGCGCTTGGGCATTTTTAATTATATAAAAACTTCACAATTAAGATGACAAAAGAAAAAAAAATAAATAAAACCCCAACTATTAACAAAGATAAAAACTAGGCTTTTATATATTTTATTTGAAGCGCAAAACAAAATGAAATAATTCCATTTTTTTGTTGATTATGCACTGATTTTAATTATATTTATTATAGTCTATATAACCATTACCGTTATTCAATACAAAATGTCTCAGAATGAAATCCAGTACGTATTTACATATCTAATCATAAACTACTATTCAAAATTATTCAATCTGCCCTATCGTGGTAGGCGTATTTCGACTTGGACTGCATTTTGGTCCCAAAGAGGAAAAAATAATTGTAAAACGGTTACGTGGTCCAATATTTCTGGATTAAACTATACGGTACAATTTTTTAAGCAGCAAGGACATTTATATGTATTTAGTGCTAACAAAGTAGTTAATGGGCTTAATTACGAGTGTCGTATTGCGACTAAAAAAATGGATGTTATAAGTTTGTAGTGAGTGTCTGTGTATTTTTGCGTGTGCGTGTCCACGTACAGGAAAACGGCTAAACCGATTTTGATTTATTTTTTTGTTTGAAAGGTAACTTGATCGAGAGGGTTCTTAGCTATATTTGAAGAAAATCCGTCCAACCGTTTAGAAGATATCACATCTTCTCTAGATACATATGTATACTCGGTGGGTTTTTAATTTTTGTTATTTTATTTTTTAATTTTTTTTAAGGAATTATTGCGTTTTGTTATTAATTTAATTTTTTTTAATATAATTGCGTCTCTGCAGTAAGAAATATATGCATTCGTAGATACCTCCGTTTGAATTTATTTAAAAAATTGGTAATATTTGATTGCAGAGGTCTTAATATTTGCGTGAACATGCAGTTTGGTAAAAGGAATCATACATCTGAAGGATTTGGTATAAATTGTAAAGTAACAAATGCATTTTTACATTAATAGGATTTTCTTATACTTTTATTGTGCAACAACTAGTATAAATAAGTCATTTTTCGCTGCACATACTCTCAACAAGTTTTAATTCTTCCAATTGCTTTTTGTGATCTCCTATGTCTTGTTCAGTTATTGTTACTGGAATATCCAAATCTATTTGTTCCATTCGGATAAATTCCATTTTTCGAATTACATCCTCCAAAAAGGGAATTTGCTGTTCTTTTAAAATTTTACGATATTCCTCCAATCTTTTTTGTTTTAGTTGTTCGCAATGTATATCTGTTAATTTTTGTAAAGAATCTTTTCTCGTAATCCAGTGAAACTTAGGTGGAGGTGGTTTGTACACCAAATCTAATTTCTCCAAGATCCACTCGAAACGTCTGTAGTCCCAACGCCTGAGGTACTTAAGAAATTTTTTTCGCTTTTCTATCATTTCTTTGAGAAGTACTTTGCGTCTTTTATCGCGGGGATGCTGCTGCATGTGCTCTTGGTAACGTCGTATGGTTGCAGTCATACCTGCCACTGCAGAAAAAAGTTATTTTAATTTCAGGTAAATAATATTTAAATAAACTTACATTTTGCTTCCATAGAGCCATAATCCAAAGGATGTCGTTGAACTTCTTTTATCATTTGCTCACGAAAGTAATCGGTAGTGTGGTAATTAGAATTATTGGACAACTCAAACATGGAATGCACGATGGCATCAGCACTAACATGCAATTATTTAATATACATACATTTCTTTTTTGTAAAAGGGACTTACGTTTGCAATTCTTTTGACTTGTCAAATCCTTTTATTAACGTTTCACCTTTCACGGGTGGTAGTTTGCTACAATCGCCGCTTTTAGCTGGATCTATAGATTGAATTTTTTCCGGTCTCACCCATTTTATTTTTAAATCAGACTTAAAAGCGTATTGACGCACCAATTGCCGATTAAAACACAACGTTCCTGTTCGAATCATGGACATTGTAATCATATTTCTAATTTAAAGAAATGAAACCACCATCCCAGAAAACAATTGCGGCTCGTAAAAGGTTATGTCACGAACAGCTGATGTGCTATAATAGTGATGCCACACCGCTACGTTATTTCAATACCAAGGCATATCAAACAGGTATTAATTGTGCCTTGCACAGAATATGAATTGTTATTCTATGTTATTATGATGATTATGTTATTCTATGAATATTGTTAGTCTATGGTGCCTTGCACAAAAGTAAACAACATTATCTAATATAACTAATAATGAGTTCCACAAGGATCGATTCTGGATGCCCTTTTATATATTATATATATACATAAATGATATGCCAAACATATTGAAGAAATGCGAAGTAATATTATACGCTTATGACACGATTATTTTCATGGAAGGAGAATCTAACACCGAATGCTATCACAATCTTACACATGATATCGAAAATGTCAGCGTTTGTCTAAACATGAATAAGCTTAACAAATTGTCAATATTTGTAAAAAATTCGAGAAAAAATTATTTTTTTTAAAAGAATCAGAAAACAAGTTTCACTTATAACAGCAATAAAGATATATAATACTATACTTAAACCACATTTCGAATACGGCTCTACAATATTATTTACATGCTGTACAAACTACAAAATAAGGCAATGAGAACTATATTAAAGTGCAACAGATACACATCCGTTCGTCTCATGCTGGAATCCTTAAAATGGCTCAACATTGAGCAAAGACTAAAACTTAACACTATCAGTTTCATTCATAAAATCTGAAGCGGAGAAACACCAGAATACTTAACTGAACAAATAAAATATGTGAGAGAAGTTTAACCGTACCAGCTAAGGAATATTAATCACTTTAGAATTGAAAGAGTAGTAACAACATCGATAGCTTTTTTACAAAGGTCTTACAAAGTTTTACAACTCCCTGCCAAATAACGTAAAATTTGAAAATAATTTTAACACATTTAGAAAACACATTGGTAATTTTGTAAAATTTAAGACATAATTGAATAGAGAAAATGTTATAAACTAATTTATTTATTTATTGATTGTCTTATATCTGTGTTGATTGTAATGGATATGAAAAGTATTGATAATACTAATGAGATAATTTAATTTTTTTTTGTGGCTTCCTGAAAAGGAACATCAGCTTAAGGCGAATGCCATAAGCTGGCAGGTATATAAAATTATATACCTAAAAGCTCTATTGAAAATTTGTTTACAATTACTTTTCTTTAAACCACGACTAAAAAAGGGGTATTATAAGTTTGTAGTGTGTGTGTATATCTGTCCGTGTCCACGTACAGACCAAACGGCTGGACCAATTTTGATTTAGCTTTTTCTGTTTGAAAGGTGACTTGATCGAGAGGGTTCTTAGCCATGTTTTAAGAAAATCGGTCCAGCCGTTTAGAAGAGATCGCATCTCCTCTATATATATTCGGGGGTTTTTAAATTTTTTAATTTTTGTTATTTATTCATACATATGTATGTAAGTATATTTCCGTGCATACATATTTTACAATGTAATGATGGAATTTATCAGTTGTAACTTATAAAAACTTGTTCATTTTTTGGGCTCCAACATATATTTTCCCTTGGGCTTCAACTTTGCTTGCATAACCATACGTTTCTTGTTTTCTTTCTCTTCTTGTAGCTGTTTATATCGTTTTTTGGCCATATCCAATTCTTTATTCATGACTACAATTTTAGCTGCAATTTCTTGCTGTTTAACTAGACGCTTCCTTTGATTTGACTTTTGAGAACAAAAATACATCAATATTTAAATATTAAAATGTACGCTCTCTCATAAACGATAGTTAAAATCCGGTTTTTAAGCAGCCATTCATTAAATAAACAAATTAATAATCGTTTATGATGAACAGTAATATTTCTTTAAAATTTCAAGCACATTTTTACTAAAAATACTTACACCCATAGGTGTGGGACGTCCATCTAAAAATGTGTAATCAGGCAAGTTTGTAAGTGGTCCAAATTCATTCGGATTGACCGTTAAGCCTTGTTCCTCTCGCCAAGTTTGATCCAGTGACAATTTGGATGTGGTTGATACATTTCGACCTACATATTTTATTTAGAATACATTGTGCATAACAATTTTGTTCATTATTAGACTTACACAATGTTGTTTTTATGAAATGATTAGAAGCCTTTGTTATTTTAAACATCGTTAAATTGTGCAGATAAAATTGTACTTGGCTAAAAATAAATAATTTACTTTAAAAATATTAATAACCTCTACTTTTAATTTCGATTTTATAGCAAGTTGTCAAAAATGAGTCTTAAGTAGTTGCCAGAAATCTCAAAAGCGTTTAAATGGAATTGCCATCAAGCACAGTGTCAACTCAACTTTGCCTAGACATGTGCATCATAGAATTGAAATGTGCACATGGGGCATTGGTGTGATAAGACGCTGTTCCGTTGTGATAATTTAAATCTACGATTGGTTTTTTCTCGCTCCGCATTAGTTTAATTTGTCTGCCTCGAATAATTGAACAGAATGGTGTTTCGTTATTTTGTAATAAGCTTATATTGCATAATAAAATATAGCAGCATACTAAATGCTCCAGTACCAGGTGTATACCGTATGTGCATATATAGTCCAGATGCAGCGATGCTAGCGATTTTAACCACACAACTTAAGAAAAGTGAGACCTAAATTTTGGGAATAAATGATAAATAAAGCTTATTTTTAAGATGCTTTAAATATCCATATCTACATATTAAAGTTAAGGCGAAACAATGTTCATATTGCAATCACTAATTATATAATGGACACACTAAACCAATTAATAACATTTATTAGCACTCACATTTTTATTTAAGAAGATTTGTCTTATACCTATGTATGTAATATGTATGTAATTTTGCTCTGGTAAATATTTAAAATTGCGGGATCTGCTGCACGCTTTACAGCATTTTGCAAAATGTCTATTTTGTATTTGTCTCATGTCTCTAATTTATATTAAAAATAAAATATTACATTATCTATTCCTCAATTTGATCCGGAATTTCCGAGTCCTCTATGGTCTTAGTAGATGGTATGTAAACTTTGAAAGCAAATTTAGATTTAAGAAACGATCCCGTATTCAATACCGTGCAATTGTGTTGTGTCGTGGAAAAACTTTGACATGAATCACCTACGACTATTAAATCGGGCAATGGATAAAGCCATAATGCGGAATCATAATCCCAGTGCACAGGCATGGCAATGGGGTGAATAGGTGTTAAATGGCCTTGGCATATTAAAGTTCTGGAAAAGTGTTGTTCAATCTTTGATGTATCGGGTGGAAAATGCAGTGTATTACGGCAAAACTTTGCCATCAAATCAAGCCGACACACAACAATTTGTTGAGTGCAATACTGAAGACGACAGGGGTTAGTAGCTAAACGAGTACGTGGCCATAACTTAAGCAAGCCTGCTGCTATATTTTTTGGAATCGGAGAACGCGGGAATATGTTGGGAGAAGTAGGATCTTCACATGATGGTATCAATATAAGTTCGGTTTGCTTTTTAAGTTGTTCGCAGCCATTAGCCAAGGCACCCAAAGCACTCAGATGATGTTTTAAGGCATGATGTTGCCTTTCGCTGGCCGCAAAGGGACCCATTAGTACAATAGCTACAGGAGGACACGAATCATATCCCACAAATAACAATCGTAACTTTTCCATTACTACTGGTATGTCTAATCTAACGTCTGATAGAAAGACAATAGTTGCTTCCGTGTTTGATATTTCCAGCTCTTGTAACCTAGTAGAATATTTTAAAAGTTTTGCTGACTCTCCTCCCCAACTATTTTGAGTGCCAAAGAAAGCACGACTACTAGAAGCCGGTTCAGCAGGTGGAAATCCCAAGCCATCAACTAAAATTAAAACCAATAAATTAGTATCTGGCACATGAATGCGAATTCTGTTAGTACTCGTACCTTTGAGAATACCTCCATTGTAATTCCCTTCTGCCAAAACGAAACTACCTTCACAAAAGAAGCCAGCATGAAATCTTGCTGCGCTTAGATCTAACTCCACACATCCAGTGGGATCTTCTACGTAGAATTTGCCTTCTGTAAGTTGAGTTAACAAGCCAAGCACAACGGCCTCTTCTACTGAAGAATTTGACAAAAGATTTTCACAATATAACAATTTGAATTTTTTAATCCTCGATTCTGCAGATACACCGTTTTCGATGACAGCCGGAGCAAAAAGTTCGTGTCTTAAGGTTTTCTGCAGCAACATTTCATAGCGATGTCTCAGCTGGCCCGACTTCATAGATGGTTTGGCCAATATACCTTTTTGGCTCTGATCCAGTTCGAACTTTTTACTCATTTTATTGTAAACGTAGCGCGGAACTTCAAAGGCATCTATGACCGAAAAAATCGTCTCACCTTCATCGAGACCAACACGATTTATTTCATTGATGGCTTTTTCCAAAGCTGCTCTCTCTACATGTGCCGATTTAAGACGTTGACTTTGCAGATTTTCTATTATAACTGTTAGCCATTTATCACGCTCATCCTCTTCGAAAGGTAATAATTGTTCCGCCAAGAATACACTATTTTCAGATCTAATCAAAAAACCACTTATTTTAAATGAATTAGATATTTTCTTTTTTAATTTAGTCAATTCGTCCATTGTTTTTAATTTCAAGTATGTTTGCAAAAACAAAAAGGTAAACAAATGCATTTGTCTCTTAAATGTCAAAAATTTCCCGCCAACTTAAGACAAAGTAGTACCATACTTTTAAAAAATTTGTTAGAATAACATCGCAAACATAATTTAATTGACAACTTTTCCCAAAAAAGGCGGAAGCTTCCTTTTCATTCGGTCAACGTTAACAACTAGCATTCGCTGTTAAAAGTTCATTTCAGTTTTTATATTAATTATATTTATTAACAGTGCTCCAACCAAAGTCAGAGCACTGCTCCAAAAAATTCCGCCTGACGTCTCCTTTAATTGTTGCTTCAAATGTAATATGTAAGTACAATCCTCACAAAATCATAAATGTGAAAAAAGGCCATGTTTCTTTCCAAAATTTCGGCCATTAAAAGTAGTGAGATAAAATTTTTTACCAAGTTCTTGTTTGGCACAATACTGATCACTGTAATATGCTATGCATTATATAAATTTGGGACTGTAAACTTTAAATTTCTAGTATGTTTTAGTTCTATTCATAATAATTGTGTCAGTTTAAAAAGGCAGACCTACATACAATAATGGGTTAGAGTGTGATATGTGCACCATTGTGTCATTACAAGGACCGACTGTTGCACTTATGGCCTGTCCCACGATGCCACCAACGTTCGACTTGTCGCACAGTTATATTGTAAACAACAACAAAATTTAAAAATTTGTTTTTGTTTTGAATGTAAGTGTGCGACAAGTCGAACGTAAATGACATCGTGGGACAGGCCCTTAATTTTTTAAGAATCATCAGAGTAGAAATATATAAAATATAGTATTCATTTTAGTGGAAGTGACCCCTCCTATTTTTCTAAAGTCTGCTTAGACGTAGTACTTTTGAAAATTCGAAACTAAAGGCTAGCATAAGTGAAATGTGCTTGTGTTTTAAATATTTTCTAGTTGATAAGTCAATTTTTTTTCAAAATTTCATTTCTCTGCCGTATAATCCCTAGTGTAACAATCCCTAATGTAACAACCAGTGCTTTCGGATTTTTCGTGCACGCAACTCACCCCTTAACTTAAGGAGTATCGAATTTAAACTCTCTAGTTCAAATTCTACCTTTAAATATTATGGCTGTTACCCCCACTCTCCGTAATTCTTTAACTCAAGATTTTGTTACGAGCAGCGCTCAATTATCATCGTCCTCTTTTTAAGATGATAGTTTTAAGTTAAAGTTTCAGTACAATATTAGCGTGGCCCCTGCCACTCCTGGTTTAAATATTTGGCTTTTTAGATTTTTCTAGTTGGTTTCTCATCTTGAGCTACTGTCGTATTAAATTTCAGCTCTCTAGCGCAAATTTAATTATTTAATTTTTATGGCATATTACTGCCCACTTTTTTAAAAGAAAAATTTTTTAGTCAGTGTTAATCATACGTGTCAAGTTTCGATGGAAACGGACAATAATATCTACATAAGTAGTATAAATCTGCTGATCCAAAGTACATGAAAGAAGAGGCTTAAATTTTATTTTACGCCCACTTTATTAAAGGAAAATATATAGCCTTTCATTATTAAAACATGTATGCCAAATTTCAATAAAAGTGCTTACGCCAACGATTTAAATTTCATGTTTTAGTTCTAAACTTAATGGCCGTAGCCCCGCCCCTATGGCCATATCTTCGTGGCTTTAAGATTTTTATACCCTTTACCAAAAAATGGTAAAAGGGTATATATAGGTTTGTCATTCCGTTTGTAATATATACAATATTAATAAGTGACACATAAAATATATATATTCTGGATCCTTATGCATGGGGAAGACGAACAAGCGATGTCCTTCTGTCTGTACGTGAAATCGGTTTTCCCAAGTTCCCAGAACAGCTAGAGACTTCGTTCTTGGACTGGTGTGTCAGAAATTTTCCGAAAAATTTTGCTATTGAAAATCAGCAAAATCGGGCAGACGTCTTCAGAGCTGGAAAACTCAAAATCTATTTTCCCATAGAAAATAACTACCGAAAACAAGTTTTTATTACTTTTTTTTATTAAATTAACTTATTTTATACTTCGGTATGAATAAAATTGGTATTTATAATTAAAAAAAATTTTTAAATTTAACAAATTAATTTTGCTGACTCTCCTCCCCAACTATTTTGAGTGCCAAAGAAAGCACGACTACTAGTAGTCGGTTCAGCAGGTGGAAATCCCAAGCCATCAACTAAAATTAAAACCAATAAATTAGTAACTGGCACATGAATGCGAATTCTGTTAGTACTCGTACCTTTGAGAATACCTCCATTGTAATTCCCTTCTGCCAACACGAAACTACCTTCACAAAAGAAGCCTGCATGAAATTTTGCTGTGCTTAGATCTAACTCCACGCATCCAGTGGGATCTTCTACGTAGAATTTGCCTTCTGTAAGTTGAGTTAACAAGCCAAGCACAACGGCCTCTTCTACTGAAGAATTTGACAAAAGATTTTCACAATATAACAATTTGAATTTTTTAATCCTCGATTCTACAGATACACCGTTTTCGATTAAGGTTTTCTGCAGCAACATTTCATAGCGATGTCTCAGCTGGCCCGACTTCATAGATGGTTTGGCCAATATACCTTTTTGGCTCTGATCCAGTTCGAACTTTTTACTCATTTTATTGTAAACGTAGCGCGGAACTTCAAAGGCATCTATGACCGAAAAAATCGTCTCACCTTCATCGAGACCAACACGATTTATTTCATTGATGGCTTTTTCCAAAGCTACTCTCTCTACATGTGCCGATTTAAGACGTTGACTGCAGATTTTCGATTATAACTGTTAGCCATTTATCACGCTCATCCTCTTCGAAAGGTAATAATTGTTCCGCCAAGAATACGCTACTTTCACATCTAATCACAAAACCACTTATTTTAAATGAATTAGATATTTTCTTTTTTAATTTAGTCAATTCGTCCATTGTTTTTAATTTCTAGGATGTTTGCAAAAACAAAAAGGTAAACAAATGCATTTGTCTCTTAAATGTCAAAAATTTCCCGCCAACTTAAGACAAAGTAGTACCATACTTTTAAAAGATTTGATAGAATAACATCGCAAACATAATTTAATTGACAACTTTTCCAAAGAAAGGCGGAAGCTTCCTTTTCATTCGGTCAACGTTAACAACTAGCATTCGCTGTTAAAAGTTCATTTCAGTTTTTATATTAATTATATTTATTAACAGTGCTCCAACCAAAGTCAGAGCACTGCTCCAAGAAATTCCGACTGACTTCTCCTTTAATTGTTGCTTCAAATGTAATATGTAAGTACAATCCTCACAAAATCATAAATGTGAAAAAAGACCAAGTTCCTTTCCAAAATTTCGGCCATTAAAAGTAGTGAGATAACAACTTTGACCAAGTTCTTGTTTGGCACAATACTGATCACTGTAATATGCTATGCATTATATAAATTTTTAAGTGTAAACTTTAAATTTCTAGTATGATATAGTTCTATTCATAATGATTGCGTCAGTTTAAAAGGGCAGACCCACATACAATAATGGGTTAGAGTGTGATATGTCTTTATGTTCCACAGAACTATAAAATTTGAAAAGTGATAAGTTGAAAGTGATAAGTGTAATTTGCAAAGTCTTTGCAATTTTTCTCGTTTCTTTGCAATTTCTGTTCCACGTACGTTCTCTTCTGCAAAGTGCAAAGTTAATTTTGAAAAGTGTAATTTGCAAAGACTTTGCAAATATTTATACTGTTTCGTTCCACAAAATCTGTAAATTCTAGTTTTGCAAACCAAATTTTGATAAGTTTGTCAAAAATTTGCAGGGTAAGCGATCGCGTTGCAAATCAATATTGTTATAACTAGTGAAGCGTTCAAAATGTTAAGACGTGAATTTTTGTTTGACGATTGTGAAGACGCGGATAAAAAAAGAAATTATAGAGACCGAATTAATTTTTCGGGTCTAAAAAATTTCAATTTTAAAGAGTGCTTTCGCTTAAACCAAATCCAAGTTGATTACGTTTTAAATAAAATTGGACAAAATTTAAAGCATGATACTCAGCGCAGTCATGCTTTGTCGGCTGAAAATCAACTGTTACTGTGCTTGCATTGGCTCGGAAATGGGTGCCAGTACCATGGGGTTGCAGCTATGCATAACGTTGCAAAATCAACAGTTTGTAGAACCATCCATAGAGTTGTCGACGTTATAATAGACGTTTTATTGCACAACACAATTCGGTGGCCCGATGACGTTAATGGTATTGCTGAAAAGTTTTTTAATATGGGTGGATTCCCTTGTGTGTGTGGTTGCGTGGATGGCACACTCATTAAAATTGATGCGCCTACATTACACGAGGAAGGATACGTAGATCGGCATGGAAAGCACTTATTAAATGTGATGATGATATGCGGGCCAGACTACACATTTTACAGTGTAAATGCAAGTTGGCCGGGCAGCGTTCATGACTCAAGGGTGTTACGGAATTCGGCTGTAAGTCAACGATTCGACAGTGGATGGAGACCATTTCCGGATGCTGTTGTCTTGGGTGATAGTGGTTATGGACTGAAAAACTGGTTGATACCACCAGTACGACGAAATCCCGATAACCCTGCTGAAGAGGCTTTCAATCGTTGCCACAGGAAAACACGACGTATAATTGAAAATAGCTTTGGAATTCTTAAAGAAAGATTCCCGTGTTTAAATCATCTGCGACTGAGACCTGAATTTGCAGGAAATTTAGTTATTGTTTGTGCCATCTTACACAATATTGCCTGTAGCATCGGAAGGAGTAGTGAAAACATACAACCCACTGAAGACACTGACAATGACATCGAAGAATTAGATCTGGAAAATACTGATGAAGAAAATTATGTCATTAATAATATGGATCATGCGAGTGGAATGGAAAGGCTTACTTCTCTGCTGCAATACTTTTCGTAATGCCAACTATTACAGTATTGTTTTGAAATAAAATTTGTTTTTCGGCTATGGCATTTTATCACTGCAAAAGAGTTGTTTAATTTGGGGGAAATTTTGAGGTTTGAGAATAAGATCTCAGAAAATAAATAATAGAAGTCAAATAAAATTAAATTCACTTATTGTTTATTTAGGAACAAAATAAATTAAAAAAAAACACACAAATAATAAAAATGCATACATAAAACTAATAAAACATAAAAAACTTAAGACTCATCAAACGATATTTTGGAAATATTTGCAGTTTCTGCCGCTGCAATTCCTCTAGTTATGGCAGAGGCTGGAAGTTGGAGCTCCCTCTCCAGTTTAAGGCATCGAAGTTTCCGGTAGTAAACTTCAACTTGGATTAGCTCAAGCCGACATTTCTTCTCTATATCCAAAGTTTCACTTGGAGAATTGGTAGAGCTTTTCCGCTTCCTTGCGTTTAGAGGTGGGTGGGCAGGTGATTCCTCTGTCATTGATATTCTGGAATCGCACTCACCTGGTGGTAGATTTTCTGGATTTCCATAGCTTTCTGGCAAATTCAGTCCATCTACCAAGGCTGAATCTGACTTCAGAATATCGAGGATGACCAAGTCAGCTTCATCCATAACGCTGTTTTTCCCACCTGCTGAACCAGTTCTTCTGGCGTTATCTCTTTTACTCTGCAAGTTAATAATATTAAATTCTGGGGTTAATAAAATTATATTCAAGGATCTCAAAAATAACAATAATTTGTATGTGTGCCCAAAAAATTTACGGTGCAAAAATTTTATATTTTTGCGCAGGTAACAAGGAAAATGACCTTTTATGTACAGTTTATGAAAATGCACACACACACACACGGTTGCATCATTATTAATTGATTTTTAATTGTCTCACAGCAACAATGTGTGTAATGATCATTTGTATTGTTATTGTATACAATATACCTGTTAGTTATTGGGACTGCACAATATTACAATTGATAGAAATTTTAACAAGGACAAATAAATGATTTACATATTTAAATCCCTAATTATTTGCTAAACTTAGACGTAAAATTATTTTACTTACCAATGTACGACTTTTCCAGAGCCCAAACAAACCATCCCTCGCATAGGTCCATGTTTTTTGGGCAGACGCCAGTTGCAGGAATTGGGCTTTTTTCAAAACTTCCTCCCAAGCAGCCTGTTTATCTAATTTGTTAACCTTTAAATGAAATGCAAATTTTAATATGTTCTTAATATTAACAATAGTTGTAAAAAATAAATACTTACTTTATTGTCTTGAAAACTGGCAAATAAAATATCTTTTTGTTCTTTTATAACATGCAACACTGCAAGTTTTTTTCCATTTGAATTTTTCGGCTCATTTCAACAAGTTATATTGTCAAGTGCAAAGTGAAAACTGATAACACAAAAATGCAAAGATGCTTCAATGCTTTGTGGAACACTTTGCATACTCTCTTTGCAGGAGAGCGCAAAGACTTTGCAGTGAGTGCAAAGACTTTGCAGTGAGCGCAAACTCTATTCAAAAATTAGCTAAGTGCAAAGTGAGATTTGCAAAGAATAATGTGGAACTGAAACACTTATCACTTTGCCAAAAAATACAATTTGATAAGTGCAAAGTGAAAAGTTGATAAGTTGTTTTGTGGAATAGGGCCCTGGTTTAAATATTTGGCTTTTTAGATTTTTCTAGTTGGTTTCTCATCTTGACCTACTGTCGTATCAAATTTCAGCTCTCTAGCGCAAATTTAATTATTTAATTTTTATGGCATATTACTGCCCACTTTTTTAAAAGAAAAATTTTTTTAAGTCAATGCCAATCATACGTGTCAAGTTTCGATGGAAACGGCAAATAATATCTACATATGTAAGTAGTATAAATCTGCTGATGCGAAGTACATGAAATTAGAGGCTTAAATTTTATTGTCATGTTACGCCTACTTTATTAAAGAAAAATTTATAGCCTTTCATTATTAAAACATGTATGCCAAATTTCAATAAAAGTACTTACGCCAACAATTTAAATTTCATGTTTTAGTTCTAAACTTAATGGCCGTAGCCCCGCCCCTATGGCTATATCTTCGTGGCTTTAAGATTTTTCTAGTTAGTTTCTAGCTTAGACCTACTCGTCTGTCAAATTTCACCTCATTAGGGAAAATTTAAATTTTTTTATTCTTATTTGCGTGATCAAAACCACTTTTTCAAACTCAAGATTTTCTTTGGCGAGTATTTAGTACTCCTGTTGAGTTTCGCTGGAAACGTTTAAGAATAAATACATAAATAGTATATTTAAATGTGCTGATCCAATCCATTTTGTTCAAAAGCATTTATAACATTGTATTATTGCAACATGTAGCCCAAATTACAACAGAATCGCTTGAGTTAAACGCATTGGATTTTTTTTAGCCCCTTGGCTATAATTTTCCGGTTTTCAAATTTTTTAACCAGTTCCTAATCTGTACGTACTTCTTTATAAAATTTCAGCTTACTAGCGGAAATTTCAATTCCTTCTTCTTATGGGCGTGGTACCGCCCATTTTTTCAATCTCCAGATTTTCTTTGGACAGTAGTTATCTTTTTTGTCGAGTTTCGTTGGAAACTCTGTATATTCAAAACTGTAGTATGTATATTCAAATGCCTATGAAATAGTAGGCTTAAAATGTATGGGCGTGTTAACGCCCACTTTTCTCAACGAAAATTTATAGCCTTGCATAATTGCAACATGTGTGTATGCCAAATTTCAATAAAATCGCTTCAGTTAAAGGCCTTAGATTTGTATTTTAGATTCTGAGCCTTATGGGCGCACCCCCGCCCACCTTGGTAAGATTTTTGAGTTTTCAGACTTTTCTACACAATGATTTTTCAATGGTTTCCCGTAATCATAAGGCAAATAATCAAAAGACGTTAAATAGAACGATCTTTAAGGATGTTTTAAATATTTTGAAAAAAAAATCGTTGGTAAAATGTTACACCTTATGAGCTGTTTACATATGTATCTATGGGAAAAAGGAAAAAGTGTTTAAGTCGAGATAAGCTGCTTTTGAGTTAATGGTACCTCCGTAATCTGCATATTCGAAAGTACCCCTGGTCAAAATCTTAATTAATTTGTATGGTTTTTCAGGAAGTTATAGCACTATGACTTGACTATGATCTTTTCTAGGCTTCTAATCTCATTTGGAATAATAGCTTCATTTAGGTTATACTTTGGTATATTCCAACTTAAATGTATTACTTATAGTGTGTAGAACGATGTTTGCTTAAAAAAATAGACGTTAACAGAGAACTTCGCAATTTAACTGTAAAAGAAATAAATTTCTGAAAATCGACTTCAAGGCTTAAAAGTGCTCTCCTGCAAAACGGTCAAATTTGACTTGAGCAATTTTTCTTTATTGCCCCAAATATTACACAATTTTTAAAAGGTGTGGTAGGGGGTGCTGTTGGGAGACGTTAAAAATCGGGCAAAAAATGCCTTACGTAATATGTGTGTTCGAGGCACTTTGAAAACTTGAAAAGTGTATCTGAAGGGTGACGTGTTTAAACAAAGAACTTCCCGGCTAAAGTCGCACTGACTTATAGCTAATAAATCACTGAATGTTTAAACATAGTTTAAGTTAATTTTCACAAAAAATTAAAATTGATTTAAATACACTTTCATTTTTTCAGTGGCTAATTAAAGTTAATATCAAATTACGTTGAAAGTATGGTAGCACTACAATATTTCCAAATATTAAAAGCTTTCCAAAGAACAGCTGTTTAATATAAATAAGAAAGTTGATTTATCAAATTGCAGAAAAATTAAATAGCAAAAAACACATTTTATGGTACAAAAAGAGCATCGGAATGCATTTTTCTATTTATATATTTCATGAAATGAAAATATGTGTTACATTTGTTGTATATTTCCGAAAATTAAACGAAATTATTTTTAATATGACCTCATGATGCTTATGTACATGCATTCAAAAAACACACACATGCACAAAACATATGGTATGTTTGTAAAACTTAAACAATGCTTAAATGCACAATGTTGGCTATTTAAGATTCATTTAATTTTGTGGTGAAAAACAAAATTTTGTGTTTAAATCAGATTTAAAAATAAAATACATATAATCATTGACTGATTTATTTGCCCTTAGAGTCTAAACACAATGTTTGCGGTGCGGTGCGATTTCTCGTTGCGGGAGAGAAAAATAAACATAATACAACGGAAGACGGTGACGGCAGTACTTGTCATTGATTGTTTAAATTTTTATTAATTTTTTTGTGCATACATTTTTATACCCTTTACCAAAAAATGGTAAAAGGGTATATATAGGTTTGTCATTCTGTTTGTAATTTCTACAATATTAATAAGCGACACATAAAGTATATATATTCTGGATCCTTATGCATAGGGAAGACAAACAAGCGATGTCCGTCCGTCCGTCAGTCCGTCTGTCTGTACGGTTTTCCCTAGCTCCCAGAACAGCTAGAGACTTCGTTCTTGGACTGGTGTGCTAGAAATTTTCCGAAAAATTTTGCTATTTGCTATCAGCAAAATCGAGCAGACGGTTTCAGAGCTGGAAAACTCAAACTCTATTTTCCCATAGAAAATAACTACCGAAAACTAGTTTTTATTACTTTTTTATTAAATTAACTTATTTTATACTTCGGTATGAATAAAATTGGTATTTATAATTAAAAAATTTTTTTTTTAAATTTAACAAAATAAAAAAACGTTTCCAGGGTTGGAAAACTTTAACTTTTTCCTAATAATTAAACATATTTCATGTTTTAGGAAGAAGGCTATTTTCTCAGGAACGGTAAAAGCTACGGGTCTGAAATTTGGACAGTGTATGTAGAACTTTGGTCGCTACAACAAAAATATATAAAAGCTAAAAATTAAAGGGTGTTCCAAAATGAGTGACGAAAACTTTTAAAATCCCATGTAATATACATACAATTGTATGTACATATGTATATTGACACTTGAAATTTGTAAAATTAGTGTATTTTTATATAGGCTACAACAATTAACACTAAAATTAAAAAAAATTTAAATTAAAGCGTGGTCGATCAGTTTATGAAATTTTGACTATGTAATTTTGAAAAATTGCTATATCTTGGAAACTGTAAGAGTGAAACTCTTGAAACTTTCAAAAACTGTCAAACTAAAAAATCCGAAAATTATAAAATCGCCAAAAATTTAAAAAAATCGCCAAAACGAAAAAAATCGCCAAAATGAAAAAAAACGCTAAAATTAAAAAAAACGCCAAAAACCGAAAAAAATCGCCGAAACGAGAAAAACGTGTCAAAACTAAAAATAAATTTCCACAATGACAAAATAACGCCAAAAACCGCAAAAATCGCCATAACAAAAAAAATGCTTATATGAACCAAAATCGTCAAAAATTAAAAAAAAATCACCTAAACGAAAAAAAATCGCCACAATAAAAGAAATCGCCAAAACGAAAATAAATCGCCAATATTAAAAAAAAAACGCCAAACACCGAAAAAAATCCCCAAAACAAACAAAAAATTGCCTATATGAAAAAAATCGCCAAAAATTAAAAAATCGCTTGAATGAAAAAAATCGTCAAAATCAAAAAAATCTCCAGAACGAAAAAATTGCCAAAATTAAAAAAAAACGCCAAAAACCGAAAAAAGTCGCCAAAACAAAAAAAAAATTGCCTATATGAAAAAAAATCGCCAAAACTAAAAAATCAGCAAAATAAAATAAATCGCCAAAATTTAAAAAGCACCAAATTAAACATAATGCCAAAAACCTAAAAATTGCATTAGAGAAAAAAGTATGAATTTTTTCACAAAATTAATTTGTACCTACATCTCTCTGTGCTTATGTATGTATCTCTATACTACATAAACGCACTTTGGTAAAGGGTATATAAGATTCGGCACAGCCGAATATAGCACTCTTAGTTGTTTACAATAATGTTGTGAACACAGCCAATTATTCAAAAAGTACGGCAACGTCAGCAATAGAAATAAGTGTCAAAATTGAGAGAATAAGAAAGTCCGCAATGAAAATAAAATAGATTTTAATTTTATTCTGATCCGCACTGCGGATTTTTACTTCAAAATCGTATATAAAACCGCACCGCAATAAATAATCGTTACATTGTGTTCAGACTCTTATGCGACTTTTTACTCTTTTTTTGTAAGGTTTCTCACAAAAACATTTAATTTGCAGTAAATTAAAAATTTTCTTCTATTTTTTCTTATTATTTTTACTACTTATGAAGACGTTAGCTGCAATGATCTCATTTTAGAATTCAACTTTGTTATGCGAATACATAGTAATCCTAATGGTTTCATAAGTGAGTAGAAATTATTAGAAAGTAAAGCAAAATAATAAACATTATGACCAATTTTTTATAAAATTAAAAATGTTGAACAGTTTTTGGCATAAAATTGCACGATGCAATGTTGCCTAATTTGTAATTTGATGATTAAGCACTGTCAATATGAATTTCGTTCTTTCGGAAAATAAAGCAAATACTTACGGCAATATGTGTGGGCTAATACGTACTGTATTTAATATTTTTTTTTGTATTAGCATTAGTGCAGAAAGGCCATTCTGGGAGGTGCATTCCACCCCCCAACAATTATATAAAATGGCATATAATTATTTATTTTATTATTACTCATAAAAATTACCAGTCATAATACCCCCTAAAAAAATTTATAGATGTTTATCTATTTATCAATGTGTATTAGTAGATATGTATGTTTATTCGTACATGAGAATACTTTGATTTCCTAAAAAACTTTTGTCTAGAAAGGGATAATTAAAATTGCTATGCAAAACTTTTATGCAAAATCATTATCCCCCAAAGATTGTTTTTTGAAATAGTGGCTCAAAGTTTTAATTTCATTTTCTTTATCAATATAAGACAAAGACTAAAACGAAAAAAAATTAAAAGATGTGTTATAAAACAAATTCAAGTTCTTCATTGCTCATTTGTTTTGCGCTTTCTTTTCAAAGAATTTGTATAAAACTAGCGCACCGCTGGTTGGTTTATAATTAAAGTGGTTTTTATATAAACAAGAAGCATTGTTGATTAGCTGCCTTATTCATAAAAAATATTTCTGTTTAATAATAGGTTTATGAAACAAATTTTCTATGGAAATTTGATTTATAAACCTTTTATAAAACCAAAATATTTTTTATGAATTAGGCCCTATATATTTTATGTTTTCGTTTATGTGCAATTGATTTTGTCGAAAAATAAAATTTTAGTACACAATCGGCCCTGTTCTGTAAACCGAATCCGAGTAAATTTCTCGTTTTCAAAAAATTAATAATGGTCCTGCAGACGTGTTTAAAATCATACACGATAATTTTCTTTCAGATATGATATTTGGGAGTCTATACAATAAAAAAATTTAAAAAAATATTTATATTGTCGGAGTGAGTTTTCTAAAATCGTGCGGTTTGAAATATATCGCTTTACAGAACAAGGCCGAATGTTAAAAAGCATACTGAAAACATCGTACAATATTATTTTTTTGTGAGCTGATGTGTAAATTTGTACTTTTTAGAAGAGCACAAACATCCGTCAATTGTGAATTTAAAGTTGTCGTATTCCTAAAATTGTCAAGCCTAAAATATCTCTTATGGAATGTGTCTAACGTGTATGAGAATTTCAGCAATTTGAAGCGAGGCATATCGTATATGTAAATTAGGTTGCCAAGATAACGAATCTAAAAAACAAATTTTTTATATTGCATAGTTTTACGTAGGAACGATAGTAAGAAATTTTAGTGGTTGGGTTTTATTGCTTCTTCAATGGCAAGGTAAATTGGAAAGTATTGAATATCGCCTTTGGTGCTTTAAATGCAGGAATGATCTTGAACTTAATCACCCTTAGCGAGAATAGAAGTTCACATGAAATGTGTTCCCTTTAGGTTGGAAAAAGGGGCAATCAATATTGACCCAATCCGTTTCAGATTACACTTATGCTTTTATAGCATGTTTTACGCTCTTAATAAGAAAACCTGTCAAACTTATATTAGGAAACTTTAAGACATTCCATATCTGGGGGCAAATTACGGCATTCGATTCGTTTCGAAATTTTAAAATATTTCCATATAAACTCTATTGAAATATTTCGTAATTTCGTCAGTAAATAGTGCCGTAATTGATATATTTTCCAGATGGACCAATTGCCTTCTAATTTGACTGAATGCTGCTGGACAGTGAAACAAGCAGTGTTCGAGAGTTTCAGCATCTTCCCAGCATTCTGTTCGAGCCAGGTAATTTTTTAAATCTCTATATTATGTTAAACAAATTCCCAAGTATTGACATTTGTAAACTTACAATCTCTTTTGTCTTTTTTTTTACCATTAGTGTTTTCCCATTGAATTTTGGTTATTCATCCAACAGTAGAGTTCTGCCAATATGAAATGTCAGCGTTGTCAACTCGGTGCTTTTCGCACCGTTTTTAGTGCTTTTTGAAATTTTGGACGCGAAGAATTTTGAAGTTAGTGCTCAGTGCTTTTTTAAATTCATTTCGGTGTTTTTTGTTTCGAGTCGGTGGCACTAAACCAAAAATTCGAAGGAAAATTTCCTCACCTATTTTTTCTTTCGAGGAAATGTACATATATATAAAAAAAAGCTCTGAGCTTAAATGGAGCATTTAAAAAAATTCTACCAAGTTTTTACAAGGCTTGGTGGAAAAAATAAGCGCCATGTTTCCCTTAAACTTTAACATTTAAATCATAATTAATATAAAAAATGTTTTGCCACGCAACAAAGAAGACATAATAGAAGTATTTACCCAAGTATAGTTTAATACCGAAATTTTGTCTAGTCTAGGGAAAATATAACTAGGCCACTATCGAGTTTTCAGTTGAGAATTATCGGATATTTATAATTTGATTGAATTCGAAAAAAACGTTTGTTTCCTGACGAAAAATGATTAAACGTAAAATTTTTTTATAATAACTACAAAAGGCTTCGTCAAACTGATTTGAGAATTCACTGATTCTTATACAATTAAAATGTGTATCGGATGCCTCAAATTTTTGGCTTTAAAAATGTATTGCAAAGTCAACCGATTATTATATTTTTTATATGCATATTTGTGTATAACAATTTTTTTTTAAATTATGATAATAATTAAAAATTTAGTGCTTTTTTACTTAAATTACGCGATTTTTTTGTGGTTTCAGTGCTTTTTGAAATTTAAAAGTTGACAACGCTGGTTACTGTATGTACGCGAATGGCACAACCTTTTTTTAGTTACGAGTACAACCGTTTGTGTAATACACTTTTAATTGAACATTTACAAGTTGCATTCTTACAAAGTTAGGCCGGGTTTATATCTGTGTTTGGCACACAAGCGTAAAAAAAGCGTAACCAACTATTTACTAATGAAAAACTGTTTGATTCAGACATGTATGTATTTATTAAGTTAAACAGTTTCATACATAATTAATAGACAACTTTATAGAATCCAAAATGATTGCAAACTCTTTAAATCAATAAATACATATCTGAATCAAACAGTTTTTCATTAGTAATTAGTTGGTTACGCTTTTTTGGACAAATGACACACAAGAAATGCCAGATGTAAACTCAGCCTTACAAATATCCACCCACTCGCTTACTTTTTATTATTAGTGTTTGAAAACAGCAATATAATTGCTTACCTTAAAAAGAAAAGCACGGTACAGGCAATTTATTTGGTTTTAACCAGCTCCACCCAGTTACTCGTATTATGACTAGATTTAAATTTTTTGTTTACTTTTAAGCCCAATGTGTGTCAGTTTAAGTGAATAAAAATAAAGTTGTAAACTTTTTCCCTCTACAAATAAAAAATTCAAATGCATATTGTCGGTATTTTGTACACATTACCATCAAAGGATTCAAAATGATTTTCCCACACATAGATATGGGCAATTCCATACTGTCGTACGGGACAGTCGTACGCATTTAAAGTGGAAAAGAGATCAATATTAAAAAGATTTTTGTTCTGATTATTAGCCTAAGTTATGGCCCCTGATTAGCTCTATTGATGGTACTAAATCCAATTATAACCAATTTTAAGTTTTAAAGATAATTGCAAAACTACTAAGAATGTCGTAAGAGACAAAAAAAGGAATTAGGTTTTGTAGCAAAGAATTAAAATGCTTATTTCAGCGAAACCTGAAACAATAAAATAATGTGACTAATTTTAGAGTGAATGGAGTGAGTCAATGTTTCTTAAAATGGGTTAGATTTTGCTAAAAAAATATTAATAGCTTTTTTCTTATTTAAATTTAATTATATTCGTACGGGACATGGCTTACGGGATATTTTGTTCCATCATGATGTTCAAATATTTTCTGGTGCTTTTTTGGGAACTTATGAGTAAAAAATTAAAAAAAAAATTAAATTAAATTAAATAGAGGTATTCAATGAGTTTATTTTAATATAACGACGAACTTAAAGGGAAATGCAGAATAAGATGAAAAAGTAAATATATTTCACAAAATAAGCAAAATTAAATAGTATTGTGTACATTAATTATAGTTTTTTCTTGGAGTATGCAGATTTAGCTGCTTTCACTTCCTGATCTTTGCAACGGAAGAAGTGCAATTAAGATATGAGTGGTATAATATTTACGTTTTTCTACTTTTCGTCAAAGTTTTCCAACGAAGAGTATTTCTCAATATCATCGGATGGCGTAAAATACATTTGAATCCCTTGATAAAAAGAAAACGCATCGGGTATAATAAGATTTTTTGATTTTGCCTTTTAAGTATACGTTCATACCGTTGCTAAGGTAAGCTAAGGCTTTTGGTTTTTCCTAGCGTTGCACGATCTTTCTCGGCTTTTTAATTTATAGTCTTGGAATTTAATTTTCTTTTAATTTTTCTCTCTAAGGTTTGCAATTCTCGCTGTTTTCATTCATCTTGATTTAAATAATTGAATTATAGAATGTTTTTCCAAAAATAATTAGTTATTAAAGAAAATCTTTTTTTAATACTTTCAAATTTCACACAAGCGCTGTCGTACGGGACATATTTTGCATAGGCGCTTAGTTCGCAATTGTTTTTATTTTCAAAATATTTTTTTTATTTTAATTGCAATACAAATGTCTGTTTGTAATCATTACTTGATGAACTTTCTTCAAGCAGTTTCGATGTATTGATACAAAAGGGTGGTTTTCAATGTCGTACGGGACATTAAATTAACGGAAATGCAAAGCTAAATTTTAAAACAGTTTTTCATCGAATTGAATCTTATGCATTACTTTCTAACTGCTGATATCCTTACGGAGATCTAAGAGAGAAAAAATCAATCTATAACGATTAGCGCTAAGAATATTTTTCAAAATAAAAGTTGCTCTTCAAATTAAAAAAAAATTTAAAAAAAGTTTCAGTTGCTTGAGTATGGACATGAATATCCTGAAATGAGTAATGAATATATGCAAAACTTTTACAGATTTATTAAATTTGATTGTTTTTCTTTGAAAATTTCCAAAAAAAATAAATCAAGAACTTTTAATTTTTTCGTCTCGGTAGACCTTCTGAGAGAAATTCCCGTATGTACATAGGGAAGAATTTCAGAAAGAATTTGCGTACATGTATTTGTATATATATATGTATGTGTGTATGTGTGTGCAATTTGTTCACATAGCTATGAACTTTGGTTAACCACAAAAGAATTTCAAAACATTTTTGTGAACTAAAAAAGGCAACAGCAGCATTAACACGAAAACCTTTTTTAAAAATTCATCGCTGTTCGCTTAGAAAATAAAATTAAATAAAACCAAAACGACTAAAACCTGTGAAATTTTATTTAAAATGACACTGCATATTCATTTAGAAATATTTATTCGATGGTCTATTGTGCAGTGAATCAAGTATATGTACTTGACAAGGTATGTATGATTTAATTCAAATAAAAAAATAAAGGCAAAGAGAATAGAGTAAACATTAGCCCAAATCAAAATCTTGTGCAAATGGTCTTGCATCGTAGCATGTGCAAAAGACCATTTGCACAAGATTGTGAATTGGGCTCTTATAATTTGCTTGTTTTTTAAGAGAAGGAACACTCAGGCAATTAATTTCTACTATTAGCAATACCTGTATTCTGTAACTTTTTGCGAACCGAAAATCGTAAGGTTTATCGACATATTTATTCGCTTGTGGTAACGATTATGTGATTCCGTAATTTCTTTTTACGATAGTTTCCAGCTTTATCTTACTCACCATTTAATTGCTGTATATAAAATGTGAAAATAAGCGAAAAGCACAAAGAATAATTAAAGAAAAACTCAATGAATTTGATCTTGTGATTTATTTATTTTTTTTTCTCGAAAGGCGATAAATTTTGGTTATATTTATTATAGCAATACGATTACAGTGATAAAAGTTACTGAATCCAGCTACAGGTGTTTAATCTTCGTCTTCGATAACAAGCTGATTCGATCATGTCTTTTAGTTTGAGATTATGGCATTAAATACCGAACCATACTATTACATTGTTCGACAGCGAATGCCATAATCTCAAACTGAGAAAACGTAATCGAATCAGCTCGTTATCGAAAGCGACGATTGGACCCCAGTACTTGGATTCAGTAACTTTTATTACGATAATCCTATCGCTATAATTAATATAATGAAAATTTATCGACTTTGATCTTGTGATCTTACTGAATACCAAATTCATTGTGTTTTTCTTAATCATTCTTTGTGCTTTTCGCTTATTTTAACATTTGTACAGAGATACCACATAATATTGAATTAAATTTTTAGTAAGATAAAGCTGGAGACTATAGTAAAAAATAAATTACGCAATCACATTATCGTTACCGCAAGCGAATAAATATGTCGATAAGTATTAAGATTTTCGGTTCGCAAAAAGTTACAGAATCCAGTACCAGCACTGCGATTCAGTAACTTTTAACGATCCGACAATCGTAATTTTTGTCCATACATTTGCTCGCTTAAAATAAAGATTGTGTGATTCTGAAACTTATTTTTAACGATAGGATCGTATTATACCCTAGATCCCTGATCTAGTCCAGATCGTTCAAGAACCTCTTACCACTGTGAATGTACACATACCTAAGATTGTGTTGATGTATAACCTTTTCCAGGTCAGGTATTTGAGGTACTAATTGTCCGTATGCAAGCACAGATAATTGGACTGGATTGGTTGGTTGATTTATTTAACTACCCGCTTCACACACGCATTCAAGTAGAATCTTGATGAATTATTTTTGAAAGACCACTAAACACGTCGGTGCCAACCTATATAGCTCTGTGTCCAAGTGCTCGGATACAGTGATTGCCACTAGATCCGACCCTTCGTATTGAGATATATGATAAGGTCACTCCAAGAGATACAAAGCTGGACGGCTGTCTCTAATGAGCTTTTTAACTACAACTACGGTATAACGCGTTGTAGGACAGGCCTATCCTACTAGCATGTCTGCCGATCGTCCAGTGGCCTGTTACGACTGCGACGAGTCTCGAGATGTTTCTACGGTGTCTACGTCCTCGTCCATACAGTGAAACATTTGCTGCGAAACATTTTTGATTTCTATTTTGAAACTGCATTCGTGTCCACACTGTGAAGTTTTTGTTTTGCAGGTTAATACATTTTCTCATATATTTTACTCAACAAGAACTTCGTGTACATGAAATAAAGTACCCTTTGCCATTCCTCTTTCCCCTCTCGTCAACAAACTCAAATGTTTTGCAGCAAATGTTTCACTGTATGTACGAGAACTACTTGTTAATTGTGTTAAGTGCCTATTACTGTTGCAAGGCCACATTTCCTTAGCAACCTGGCACGTTTCTATATTTTGCTATCTGTATTCAGTCTTATAGAGACAATGTTTGTCTAACGATTAGGCGTTGGAGGCTTTCATAGCAAAGATAGCTCTAGCTGAGAAGTTGCTGCTTGCTGGAACCCATATGAGGATGAGGTCAGCCTGATTACTCAGTCTACTTAGCAAATTCTTATACAACGTAACTACAATAAAGGTAGTGGTATATTATCTTAGGGATAATAGTGCTGCTTTGCTCTGTACCTTCCGGTCGATCTGCACTCTAGCCGCTTCCGAAATTTCAGCCTGATTTCGTTAGGGACGCTGAAGGAGAGTTCTATCCCAATATCGTCTGAGGAGACTCCAGAACCGGCACCGCCGAACATAATTGGTCCATCAGTGTATACTCTGGCGTCATATTTTTTTTAATATTTTGCCTCCATTCCATTCGCATCATGACGTAATTAGGACACTTTATCAAAGTTTAGATGAAGCACCCGGTAATCAGAAGATTTCCTCAGTGTAGGGGGTAATTCATACAGGATTCTGGCATAGCCATGAGACCTTGATCTCCACCACCCAGATGTCGCTTATAATTCTGCCACACTACTGGAAGATATCGCCATTGCATAAAGGTTGTTCGGAATAAAATTAAGTATAGCGTTCAGAGCCTCTGAAGGATTACTAGTACGTAAGCATCCCGTACTCACTGTACGACGCAAGTCGATCTCTGTATTCTGTAAAGTTGATCTACTGAACTGGACTATTTACTATAAGTTCAGATACACGCACGATAGTTTTCCAAAAAACAACTCATCATTGATGCAGTTGCTAACTGAAGATCATCTAAGAGACAAATCTGAAATTAGACCAGCGAATAATGTAACAAGACTTGAGGTCAGCTAACGGTTAGGCTTTATAAAGTTTAATCTTTTTTGAGTTCTTCGTAGCAGGATCACCACCCTTATTTTTTAGAAATCTATAAAGTCGATTTATCGGTTTTCGGCAATGAATGCAATTTTCAAACGTTTATTGCTAAATCAGACAATGGCTGAAAAAATTTGATCCCCAAAAATTTTCGTATTTTATGTCATCGTTAAAAAATTTTTAATTTTGTATTTGTTCACCATTTTAAAGATCTAACTAGCGAATTGCGGAATAAGAAGGCAAATATTAATGAAGACCTCAACCTACATTCATAGAAATGATAAGTGTCATTTCACACTATACCTTTTTTAGCTTGTTTTAATAATTTCCTTTTAAGCCCACTATTACCTCGATTATACACAAATCTTATTTGCAAATAATTGGCAAAATTTTACACCTTATTTGCAAATAGTGCGTTATTTGCAAATAGTTTTCGTGAGTTATTAGGTAAGGTTAGGTTAGGAAGGGTGGAGCTATATCGCACGTCCACTACGGGACCCAATTGGGTCCATTGTAATTCCCTTCTATTGCTTATTACTAGTAATATTTACCCCTCCCATTTATAGCCAGATGAGACCCTATTGTCCATTATTAAGCCATCCCCATGATGAAGCCCCTGATGTCCTCTAGATTACACTTCCCGACATCAGTAATGCTTTCATGGAAATGTCTGCTCAGCCATCTTAGCCTATGACGTTACAGCTTCAGGCATTGACAGACAATATGTTCAATGGTTTCTGGTTCCTCTTCATCCCCGCACATCCTATAAAAATCTGGTGTGCCAATTTCCCAAATGCTGGTTCTTGCTCTTACCGAGCAGAGTGACCTGTCAACGCGCCTATCATGATTCGCATCGCCTTCCTATTCATGTCTAGTAGTAGTTTAGATCTTCCTGAGTATAGTTTCGGCCAAAAACCCCTCGAGACCCTACAATCCTCCCTACTTGTCCATGAACTGTTCGTGAGTTATTAACTTACAATAAACAAGTTATACGGCAACGGTTACCACTTTTATTTGCAAATAAGAAGTGCGTATAAACTGGATATATGAAAAGTAACGCAGATTTATATTAAGACTTTTTCTTAAGGACTTTTTGACATTTATGGATATACACGCTTAATGCTGAGAGTACGAAAACCGTGTGTTTGTCAATAATAAGAAAAAATTAAGAAAATCTAAAAAAACGGCAAAGAAACAACACCAAAGGATTCTATTATACTCTGCATTCCAGTTTACAGAAACAGGACTTAAGTGGGTTTAAAAATTTCGTCTGCACGAATACCTTACTCCACCGAAATGTGTGCCCTTTTTGCCCTTCTATTCTTGTTAATTCTACATATACATATGTTACCATACAGCCTCAGGAACCTCCACAATCTGAATTAGCTGTGTCGTAATGTCATGCGTCCAGGGCGCTCTTCTGTGCTTTTCTACTTTCTTTTTCGTTTTCCATACTTTTAAACTTTTATACCCACACACATTTAAAATTCTTTCGGTATTTTCTCAATGTCAAAATGTTAACACGCTAACAATTTCTTTCTGTGTTTGCAATGCAGCCAACTTATTTTCACAGCTGTTTACATCAGATGCATAAACAGTTTGAGTGGTAATGCCACACAACGAAAAATATCGGAAATGGCAAACGATGCCACTAGTTATCACTGTTATTTTTGACATATTTATTACAAAATTCCACAGTGTATTTGAAAATCTTACGTACCTTTTCACAATGTATGGTTAAAAGATAACAGGGACTTTAACGGCAAGTTTTGTATGAAGAACTGTCAGTTAAAGTTCACGTTAACTCTTAACCATACATTGTGAAAAGGTACGTTAAAGTTATTAATACTATAACGAATAAATTAGTTGCAAATGTGTAATTATCGATACTTGGGAAGCAATGAAATGTCATTACTTAAAAACCACCGGCAGTTTGCTTTTTAATAACTAACATTTATACATACCCTTTTTTAACACCAAATATGGACATTTATTTTATTTAATAGTTGAAATTAAAGAAATTAATATTGTACATAAATCAAGCATTCTATTGATTGTTAAAACTCTACCCTATTTCATAATTATAAGTATGTATGTACATATGTAAGTACGAGTGTGTACATGAAAAATATTGCAGTAATTTTTACTTTCAGTATTCGTTTAGCTCACGTCTTCTGCAATAATAATCCCTTTTAATGCGACAAATTGCCAAGGGTTTGCTGCAGAGATTGCAAAATACCAACAGGAATCTAAAGAAATAAAAAAAAAATATATATTGTGTTAATTTTCTATATGCACGTTTTCGATATAAATTTTTATAAAAATTAACCTGTAAAGCATTTTGTACTATGTCGGAGCGCACTTCTCGGTTGTGACTCTTGCATTCTACGTTAGCGGAATCGCAAGGAAGTGCTGGTGGTGCTGGTGGCGATGCTATCAATTGACGTCTAACAGGCTGTTGCTGCAAGAGAAAACAAATATGTAACACACATACATACATAATCGTATAATGTCATGATTAACAAATTCTAAATTAAATTTTGTTTAGAAAATTATTTTTTTTTTCACATTAAATGCATATGAATATATATTTTTATATGTTAACATGCCAAAAACAAAACATTTTCATTTGGCTTTAACCACAATCATGGTTTTTTCTATAACTTGTTTCATACAATTCTAAAAGATACAGATGCTTTGTATTTGTTAACATACTATGTGTCCAAACCATAAAATACTACCCGAATCCACAGTGTTACATACATATGATTTGGATGCTTAAATGTATTTCAGTGAATAAAATGTTCATCTTAAAAATAAAAAAGTATGTACCTACATATGTGTCTTGAAATAAAATAAATAAAATGATTTATCGCTGAAAAAATAATTTTTTAGGTTTCAAAAAAAAACTTTTTCCGACAAGTCATAGAAAAATTTTCTACTCATAAAAATATCTGTAGCACAAGTGTGACGTGGTAAATAGTTCTATAGTTCTATAAACATATTTAACTACCTTTAAAAATAGACATAAAAAAGTACTTTTTGGATTAAGAAAATACTTTTTCAAAAAATTCAAAAAACAAAAAGAAATTTATAAAAGATTACACTTAAAAAAACTTTTTAAGCAATTAAACAAGTATAGTTTAAAAAAAAACACTTTCTGAAAAACTTACTTTTTAAGAAAAATTCCATTAAAAAGGCAATTTAAAAAAGAATCTTTTCAAAAAAGTACCCTATTAAAAAAAGCTTCTAAAAAGTAAGGTTAGATTAGAAAGAGTGACGCCAAAAACTCAACTCCACTCGGAGACCCAATCATTAAAAGGAATATTTACCCCCTATTTGTACCCATAAGTGACCCCTATAATATGTCATTAAGCCACAAAATTGCCATCATGAGGCCCATGAAGCTTACACTTCCTGATATCAGTAATGTTCTCATGGAAACGACTGCTCAGCCTATGACGTTGCAGCTTTGGCCAGTGGCAAATAATATGTTCAATGGTTTTTGGTTCCTCTTCATCACCGCATATCCTACAGAAATCTGGAGTGCCAGTTTCCCAAATGCTGGCTCTTTCTCTGACCGACCAGTGACCAGTCAATGCGCCTATCACGCCTTCCTATTCATGTCCAACTGCAGTTTGGATCTTTCTGAGTAAAGTTTTGGCCAGACAGTACTCAAGAGTACACAATCCACCCTACGTCGCCATGAACTGTTTGTCCTGCTTTCTACCCAATTAATGAGTTCCCTATAGCAATGACCTCTCGGTAATTTCACCCATCTGTCACACATTCCCTCATCTAACGCCGACCCTATTCTTGCCAGCTCATCGGAAAATTCATTTCCCTCAACATTGCTGTGGCCAAGAACCCAACATAGTCTGACAATATATTTATCCATAAGAAAGTTGAGGGCTCCCCTACAGTTACCAACAAGTGTCGATTTGACATTCAGGGCAATTATGAATAACATTTCTTGAAAAATTTCTCCCTTTTCCAATTAGATTTTTTTTGCTTTCCTTATTGCTTGCTAGTATTTGAAATTGTTAACCGTGAAAAATTTCTCGCGAAATTTTATTCAGAATTGCCTCAATTGTGTCCCTTCAAAGCTTTTAGCTCTGCCTGACTGTCGACGTAGGAGGTTACCTTCTCACCTTCAGCTATATTCCTGGCCGCCAGTTCCCTGGCTGTGAGGATCGCCGAGATCTCAGCTTGGAAAACGCTGCATTCATTCACAGTCTGAAAGAACTACGAATGTTCGTTCATAGAATACAGACACCAGCCCCTGTGCTTTCTCCCATTTTGGATCCATTTGTAAAGTCTGCATTACCCACATATAGCTAATCGGATTTGACCCAATAGTCCCTATCTATCCCAGTGAGGGTGTTATACTAAAATCAGTTTCAGCGACCTTATAGTCCGTGAATGCAGCGGTTACGGATCCCTGATCACTAAAATTTATCTCATTTAAGATTGATGTGTGCCCTTTTAATCCTGTCCTCACCAAACCTCTTTCTACGTGTCTAAGGAGACTTCTAGTCGCATTTTTCTCTACAAAGTCCTCTATAGGAAGAAGTATCTTTCAAAAAGACCTTTTAAAAAAAAACAGTTTGAGAACGTATATTTTAAACAGTGTTACCAGCTTAGGTAATTTGTCCCCAAATTACGGATTTTTTCGCAATTAGGGATGAAAATTTTCGTATTGGGGATCTGGGGATTTTTTGGGGATGATGACCAAATTTTAGGGTATTTTTGGGGATTTTTTTATTGCTGATGGTAACAAGAATGATTTTTGAACTAAGAAGTATGCGTCTGGTAAGTCTAAAAATGTGTATTACTATTCATAGCGAATGGTTTCTAATAAAGAAGAAGCATCAAGGCAGATTAACAAATAATAAACGCTATCAAAATAAAAATTCGTAACAAAATGCAATGTGACTTCTTGGAAGCAATACTTATAATAAACACAAAATTGTGAAAAATTTAATACTTATGCTCAAATGCTAAATAAAATTAAAAAACTTTATATTTTTCACGAAAGAAAAACTTTAATAAAATGACAAATCAAAAATTGGGGATAAGCTCTAGAAAAAAACTGGCAAGACTCAAAAACATATGAATTTGATTAAATTACCTGAATAAAAAAATATGATTTTATGATAAAACATACAATATTTAAATTAAAAACAAAAGAACTTTATTCGTTCATTTAATGAGCAACAATGTTTCAAAAAGAAAACAAAAACCTAGCTGTTAAGTAATGACTAGTAATCGTAATGATTACTAATTTGATTTTTTTTTTTAAAGGTGAAGTAATGATTAACATTAGTAATGGTTTAACATTACTAATAATGGAGAGTAATCTAAATTACTTGAAATTACTACGTAATAATCAAAAAAAAAAAAAATAAATTAAAAGTATTAAAAAAATAATTACAATACTTCTAGGGAGGACTTTTAATTCTTTTTGATTATTTATTAAGGCCTGGTTTATATCTGTGCGCCAAATGCCACACAATCATGAAAAAAGCGTAACCAACTAATTACTAATGAAAAACTATTTGATTCAGACATGTATTTATTAAGTTAAACAGTTTAATACATAATTAATAGACAATTTTATAGTATCCAAAATGTGTGAAAACTATTTAAATCAATAAATACATGTCTGAATCAAACAGTTTTTCATTAGATGTAAACTCAGCCTAAGTTTGTTTAATAATTTGACAAGTGAGCAAAATTCTGATCATTGAAAATATTTATACTCTTTCAAAAAATTGGCGTGTACATGTTTTTTTCTTTTGTATTTTCAAAAATATTTTTTGTGAATTCTCAAATCATTCTTAAAAGTCTGTGAATAAGATAAGAAGTTTGTGGCTGTTCAAACCAGCAAAAAATTTCACTTTATGTTTTTCTTTATATTTTTTTCTTATTAATGGTGTTATATAAACAAATATGTTAAGAATTTCTTAAACAAAAAACATCTAATTATATATGTAAGTTTCTTTAGAACTTTTTCAAAATAAAGTAATCTTAATTCAGAATGTTTGAAAATAATCAAAAACAATAAAAAAAGTAATCTTTGAAAGTATTCGGATTACTTTTTGATTCATTTTGATCCTTTTAGATTATTTTCTAGTAATTTCAAGTAATTCAAATTACTTTTCGATTTTAGTAATCGTAATTAATTATTTATCAGCAATTCTTTTAGAGGCAATTATATAATCATTACAATTCTTTTTAAAATGTAATCTAATTGATTACTAATCGTAATCGTAATTTAACAGCTCTGACAAAAACAAATGAATTCATATGCTTTGAGATGGATAGAAATTCCATCTACATCTGTCAATCTAGACACTATAAAGACGTTTTATGTTTAAAATATTTCGTAGCGCTTGAAGTTGTTGGAGTCACCTCGAAATCCTCTTTACCTCTGCTCCATGCTTATATTATGCACCTTTACAGAGTTGTACTTTTAAGTAACAAAACAACGAACAGCAAAGTAAAAAAGCAAATTCAAAAAACGTATGTATTAAATTCCCGAAAATCACCCTTGAAAATTTCCCGGGATCTCTAAAAAATCATTCCCAGGATTTTTTTCCTTCGTAGAAACTCTACATCAGGGGCTTCATCATGGGAATTCAATGGCTCAATGACGGATAATAGGGTCAGTTCTGGCCACGGGGGGGGGGGGGGGGAATAGAAGGGAATCACAATGGACCCATTGGGTCTCCGAGATGTGGTCCAGTATAGCACAACCCTTCCTAATCTAACCTTTATCCCTTATGTCTCTCTTGATCTCATACTCGATATAAACGAATGCTTACCAAAGCGAAAAAATTTTGAAACAAAACTGTTCGATATTTGATGGCGAATCTATAAAAATCTGCTGTTCGTTAAAGCGATCTTCTCTCGAATGTGTAACCATAGCCTGGTGGATGTGTGCTTGTCTGTTAGAATGGACCCTGTCGGAGAATGTGTGGTTGACTACAAAAATAGTCAACTTATAGTTAACTTTTCTTAGACTGACTAAAAGCAAACTGCAATGTCATCGAGAACAAACAAAAAATTAATTCTTAAATTGATTACGTAATCGAATTTGAAGAGAGCCAAAAAATTTATTCTCAGCTACTTTGAAACTCATTTGAGTTTTATGTTAACATTTTGCTGTTGTTATTTTAGATGGCAGCTTAGCTGAGTGGTAGCGCGTTGAGTACACAAATTGTGAATACACATGTTCGAACCCCAGAAATTTTTTTGAACTTACTGACTACAAGGTCGTTTAAAAAAAATCAACTTTAAGTTAGCTGAAAGTAATACAAAGTTAGTCAATTGACTACCGCAAAGGACATCGCAATGTTAAAGTAGTCAGTTGATTACATTGCGAAGTAATCCAAGTGCCAGTTAGTACTAGTTGCGAAATAGTTAGATTAAAGTTAGCCAAATTTCCGACAGGGAAGGTACCGTACTGTGTTCAATTCCCCTTGAGTTTAAAAATTAAAAAATAAAATTCATTTTTTTACTTTTTCTACTGCCCTTTTGCGATATCGTAATTAGTTTGATATTGCTGGCGAAACTTTGAAATCGTATGTTTTTTTAGAAGACAACTGAGCGACAGGTAAACTTTCTTCGATTCTCGATGGTTTTACACGACAAATGTTCGTGATATATTCGAAATCGATATCATTACCGAAAGTCTTGGTCAACTGGGACGTACTGTATTGTTTAAGTACCCACTTGACTTGAGATTCGATAAAAACGAATGCCCACTAAAGCAAAGGGATTTCGAAACAAAATTCTTCGATATTTGTTCACTAATCTATGAAAATTCGAATGTTTGCTAAAACTTCGAGCTTTGAACTTCTCTCGATAGTTTTTCGAAAGTGTGATGGTGACGGTGAAGGTGTGTCAGCCTGTTAGTCTAGAGGTACCAAGTTCAATGCATGACAGCACTGTAAGTTAAAAAATAAAATAAGAACACATACCTACATGTATGTATTCGAAATTGATATCATTAACGAAAGTCTCACGAAAGTAAGAACACTTTTGATATTGCTAGCGAAACTTTGAAATCGAATGTTTTTTGGAACACAACTGAGCGACAGATAAACTTTCCTCAATTAATTTTTGAGTATTATTCTCGATGGTTTAACACGATAAATGTTCGAGATATATTCGAAATCGATATCAATAACGAAAGTCTTGGTCAACTGGGTAACTGTTTGCATTTATGGATGTGTGCATATGTAAGTAGATGTGAAAATTATTTTACATGTGTTAAAAAGTGTTACGAGTATAAGCGCTTATTGTGTGAGCGAGCATAACAACCATTATACCACTTTCATTATAATAAGTTAATTTGTTTATTTTTTCCTTGCTCCCTCAACCATCCGGTTTTTAATATTTTTACATAAAATTAATTTGCTACCTGTTGAAGGTAAGTTTGTGGCATAATTTGTTGTTGTTGCTGTGCATCTGCATCTGCATGAACATTTTGTTTTAGTTCCACAACTTTCACAATAGTCTTAGAACTGTGACGTTGTCGGTTTGCATTAAAGTGCTTTTGCCAATTGCGACGATGATTATGAGCATGAGTACGAAATTTAGTTCTTTCCTTTGTTATAGTAATTATGCCAGTTGGATTATTATCAATAACACCTTCAGCAGCAGCGTTTGCATTTGAATTGTACTTATTTAAAGAATGGCTTAACGAAACGGATGAAGGTGTATCTGATGGCGTTGCTGATAATGGGGATATTGGAGTGTATTCATGTTTATGAAATTTGCCAATATTTATGTTTGCATCAATTTTTAATGATTGTTCTACTGGTGCTTTTGGTATTGCTACATTAATGTCTTTTTCATCATTGTGGAGTGCTGTTGCAAGTGCAGCCTTGTTAGTGTTTTTTGTTAAATCAATTGATGCAGTAGCGGTAGCGGCAGCAGCAGCAGCAGCAGCAACAGCTGGTTTGTCTTGCTGAATGTCATAAGTACTTTTTGTTTTAGTGGTACTGAGTGCATCATTGTTATTTAAACTATAATTTTGTTCTTCTACAACATCAAACTAAAATAATTTAATAGATTATTTATTAAATATCAAACAATTTTATGCAATTTCCTATCCATGTTAATTTTTTAACTTTGTTTTAATAAAACATTGAAATATAAAGTTTCAGGTGCTTAAGACAGACATATTGTTAAAAAATTATAAAAATATATTTTCGCTTTCTTACCGCCTGTGATGCACGATATTTTTTGGGTGGGCGTATCTTTTGTATAGCATTGGCATTTTCTGTCACAGGCTGTGGTTGATATTGTGGGTTGGTGTTTTCATAAATTGCTTTTGTATTTGTAGCCGTAATTGTCCCTGTGCGGCTGCTAACTTTACCGTTGGCATATGCATCAGCACCACTAAAGCCACCTTGAGATGTATCACCACCCAATATTGAGCTGGCACCAACATCTGGTGTTGCCTGGGCTCCAGCATATAAAATACCAGCAGCACGTCCTGTAAAAATATATGGTTTTATTATTAATTACAATTAGGTACTGGTATGTAGATTAGAGGCCTGCGTAAAAAGTTTTGAAATGTAAATACGTCTTGTTTTTTAAATGCATGTATTATACTAAATCAATAATAAATGCTGTCGTATAATAAGCGAAGCACAATTGTATGTATTGGTGTTCGAGCAGCGATGCCAACTTAGCTATTTTAGAGCTAAATTTAGCTCTTTTTGATTGCTTCTAACTCGAAATTTTTCGCTTTAGCTCTTTTTTAATAAAAAGAGCTAACAAAGCTCTTTTCAATTGTGGAAAGAGTGCTTGGCACTTTTTGGAGCTTATAGTAAATTTTCCCGCTTTAACCCTATTGTTGCTGCTTTGGGCATTTACATTTTTGGCAACTATGTTTTTGCAAATGCAGATACTTTTTTTTCGCAATTATGTAAGATACATATATTTATGTATTTAGGTATTTCTAATTGTAAAACCCTGTGTTTATTATAAAGTGTTCGTTTCTGAGTAATTAGAAAATTTTCCACAAATTATTGAAATGGATTCTTACTGCCAAAAATATAGGAAAGCTTGGAAATCAAATCCCGGTTTTGAAAAATGGATTAAACCAACAAAAGATCCTTGTAAAGCTAACTCTTTTTGAAAATGATTGTTCTTATTTTGTAACTTAACGTATATACAAGTATATATAAATGTGTATGGTTATATTGTTAATGCAGATAAATATTTGCATCAATTGCTGTGAAATGATTTTATTTTAAATTATTATTTTTTATTTTTTCTTACTATTATTTTTATTAATGTAAAAAAATCTTAAAGTGCAAATTGAATAATAAATATGTAAATTCATAGATTTAAAACGGAAAAATCTTGAGTTATTAAATTTAGTTCTTTTTGGGTACTCAGTTGGCTCGTTTTGCCTTTGAATTATTGTCATCACTGTGTTCGAGTGTTTACAAACGATGTCTCGAAGACTTCTTGTTCGTAACAAACAATTAAAAGAAGTAGTGTTGATGGGTGTATGCTTGTTATTTTGCATATTGTACGTTTGAGTGTGGGGGAAGGTGTAGATCAGTGATGTCAAAAATAAAACTATAGTTGTATGTGTGAGAAAAGTTGTCTCATTCGCCTCTGAAATACATAGAAAATAAATAATATTTTGCAGTTTATCAAAACAGCCAAAAATAAATAAAAAGGGGCCTATATGATAGAAAATTAAAAAATAAAATAAAATTATTAAATAAAAAAAGTTGGTCGCGACCCATATTTACCTAGTTATGGGACTCTGAACATTTCATATGACTCTGAGCATTTCATATGAAAAATTATCCACAATTTTCAAAAATTAATTTTAAATAGCTTATCTGACAGAAATTTAAAAAATAAGGAAACAAGATTAAACAAAAAAATTGCCAGCGAACCATATTCCCCGAGTTGTTGGTCTTTTAAGTTTTGATATTAAATGCAGTTTAGTGAAGCTGCTCCAAATAAAATCAAAATGTATTTTTAATACATATTAATTTCTTTCCTAAAAAGGTTTGTAACATGAAACACATTAAATGTCGCGAAAATCATTAGTGATCATAAAATATTTTTTGCACTTCACTTTTTTTCTTTCACTGTACCTATAAAGAACTTGATACACCCGCTGCGCATGTGTTATCATCGCTGTCTCATTCACGACATTTGTATATGCGCCCATGCGTCTGAAGGAGCAAGCATCACAAATTTTTCGTCACAAAGTATTTTCTTCTTTACCCCTATACCTGCAATAACTGAAACAAATGTCTTTCCAACAGTGTTGCTTAAGGTACGGTCACACTTGTCAAACATTTTCCCAAAAAAGCGTAACCACTAAATGCTTATGAAAATTCTTTCAATTCACACAAAAGTTTGTCAAGTTAAAGAGTAGCCAATAATGTTGGATTCTATGACATTATGTATTAGTTGTGTTCGAAACTGTATAATTTGATAAACTATTGTCTGGATCAAAACTTTTTTCATTCGTGTTAGTTACGCTTTTTTGGGTAAATATTTGAAAAGTTTGACTGTAGCTTTAGAGTTTGTTTTAAAAGATTTCACTGTAGTAAAGCATTTGAAAAATCCCTCATATCTTAAAAGATCTTGTAAATGGTCTTTTGCAGATTTATAATGTAAATTGTACATACATATCGTTACATTAATATAGAAAAGCCCTAACTCACTATTTTTTTTTATATTTCGATAGAAGAACATCTCATACATAATAAAAACCAAAACACCAGACTAAAAAAATTATGAGTTAGGGCCTTTCATATCAAGGTAAAGATATATAAGTATGTATAATATTTATTTCTACAGAGACTTTTAAGATTGTTTACGAGATCTGCTTGAAATTAATTTTCTAGTTATTGATGTTCGAGTAGTAAATGATTTTGTTCAGTAACACTTTTTCCAGAAAATAAATAAAAAAGTGGTGAAATTCAATTGGATTAGAAATACCGGACCATGATACAATTATACTAGGTACATGCACAAGCCCAGCCTGTCACTGTATACATTGCACCTAGTTGTCAAACTTTGTTTACAAGCTGCAAAAATGTTAATGTATGTGTGTAAACAAAATGATTACAGTGTTGCCAATGAATTTACACATGGCTGTGTCTCCAATTACACATTGAAGAAAATTACACTACACATCTTTTGTGTAGGTTAAAATTAAAACAATAATAAATAAAAATAGAACCCAAAGTAGAATTACACACATATTATACAAGAATTCAATTACATCGCCTAGACATGTGAGTAGAAATTACACATTGTCTAACTACACCCATACTGGCAACACTGAATAACTATAATCATGCAGGAATGCCGCGTCTGCAATTGTACTTTAGTTACCCTGTAATTGTTATTTTTATAAACAAAAGACAGTTGTTTCCGACAATTTGGGGTTTGTTTATACCAACAAAATAGTGTTTGTGTTTGTCTTAGAAACGCATAGTTGAGTAGTTTCGCTCCACTCAACAGTTGAGTCATTTTTCATCATAAAATTTTTTCGATACCTATAGTCAACATGTTGTGCTCAGCCTGAACAGCTGGTCAAATAGAGCTATTTCTTTCATATGCTTGGTTAGGTGGCAGCACTAAATATTTATTAAGTTTTACATTACAAATGCGATGAAGTAACGAAATAAAGATATACAATTACATTATATACATCAAGCCGTTTCTAAGAAGTAACTGTTGGGGCCAACAGTTGACAACAGTTTCACAACAGTTGAGCTCAACTGCTACGTCTTATGAATGCGCCCAATGTTCTCAGCACAATTGTGCAAAGAAACGCCCGACAATGGTTTAAAACTTGCAGCCTAATAGCACGTTGTGTACTCATGAGAGGTTTTTAGATCGACGTACAATCTCACATGCATGGAGGATAAACTCTTACCGAACATTATCCACCTTATAGGTATTGACTAAACATTTTTGATGGACTACTTAAATGATACTGAGTGGGGTTTGTTTTTTAATTGACATCAGAGCGCACTACAGGCGCTGGCGTATGTGTATTACTTCTGACATGAGCGTAATAGTTGCTTTTTTCAACCTAACCTGACGTAACCCTACGTAACCTAATTTTTTTTATCATTGCTGAAGAATTGAAATTTTGTTTTGACAACTCAAGTAGCTTAAGTAAATTTGCTTAATCGGAATCGTTTAGTAAAAATACATATAACGAAAATTCACTTTAATTATTTTACCTTTTTTTACACCAGCTTAAATTACTAAGACTTTCAATTTATTAGGATGAGCTTAGCATCTTATATCTTATTGCTCTTAAATTATGGGTCGTGCACAGCGTTGTCAACTCGGTGCTTTTCGCACCGTTTTTAGTGCTTTTTGAAATTTTGGACGCGAAGAATTTTGAAGTTAGTGCTCAGTGCTTTTTTAAATTCATTTCGGTGCTTTTTGTTTCGAGTCGGTGGCACTAAACCAAAAATTCGAAGGAAAATTTCCTCACCTATTTTTTCTTTCGAGGAAATGTACATATATATAAAAAAAAGCTCTGAGCTTAAATGGAGCATTTAAAAAAATTCTACCAAGTTTTTACAAGGCTTGGTGGAAAAAATAAGCGCCATGTTTCCCTTAAACTTTAACATTTAAATCATAATTAATATAAAAAATGTTTTGCCACGCAACAAAGAAGACATAATAGAACTATTGACCCAAGTATAGTTTAATACCGAAATTTTGTCTAGTCTAGGGAAAATATAACTAGTCCACTATCGAGATTTCAGTTGAGAATTATCGGATATTTATAATTTGATTGAATTCGAAAAAACGATTGTTTCCTAACGAAAAATGATTAAACGTAAAATTTTTTTATAATAACTACAAAAGGCTTCGTCAAACTGATTTGAGAATTCACTGATTCTTATACAATTAAAATGTGTATCGGATGCCTCAAATTTTTGGCTTTAAAAATGTATTGCAAAGTCAACCGATTATTATATTTTTTATATGCATATTTGTGTATAACAATTTTTTTTTAATATATGATAATAATTAAAAATTTAGTGATTTTTTACTTAAATTTCGTGCTTTTTAGTGGTTTCAGTGCTTTTTGAAATTTAAAAGTTGACAACGCTGGTCGTGCAAACATGGCATTCTCTGTGTTTCAAAAAGAATTTAAAATATTATAAATTTTAGTCAAAAAAAGTAAAAAGTTATATAAATAAATAATGAAAACCTCTTCACATTTCAAATTCAACATTTAAACTCTTCTACTTTATTGCTTTACATTTCTTGCACCATATTGTTTTGGTTAATCTTTTGCTGTGTAAATGAATAACAAGGGCCACATTGATCAATGTCTTGCTAAAATTTATTATACAACTTTGTGTTAACAATTTCCCTTTAAGACTATTGTTGGTCTAATTGAAAACAAAGTAAAACTAACCGCGTAAAAGAGAGAAACTAACAAAAAAAATGTAAAGTTGATAAAAAGCACAACGTGAAAGTGAAAATTGCAAAGCAACAAACAACATGAAAAAATTAAAGACTTTATTGTTTCTTTTCTTTTTCTAATTTGTTTTTTTTTTTTTTAAAACTCGTAGTACAAAAACTTTGGTAGTATCTGTTTTTAAATAAATTAAAGAAAATTAGCCCAACACACACTAATAGAAAAACTGAGAACATGTTATAAAGAGAGCAAATAGAATGAAATGAGAATATATTCATTACAAAAGAATCACAATATTTGGGGTATCAATACGATCTTAGCACGTTAGAGATATAAGGAATTTACAGTAGCGCAATTTGCAAATAGCTTAAATGACTGAATTCTCTACTGGGAATAAATTGTATTAAACTGGCAGCTCGCTGTTGGGCGTGCTGTGATTCCCTCCCGTCTATCTTAAAGCTTAAAAAAAATTATAAACAGAGATGTCACTAATTTATCTCTAGATATGGATAGGTTAGGTTAATCTGGGTTAGAGAAGAGCAATGAGTAGTGAAAAAGTGAGTAGAGTTAAATCATGACTTAAAATGTCTTGTATTTATGTGCACTCCTACTTATGCAATGTTCTCTATGATTCAGATTCAATCGAAAGTTTGAAGTGCCCATTGAACTCATATATAAAAAAATTTATTGCGCTGTTGATTTTTACTCTCCTTAACTCAATGCCTATTGACCATGCAAAATAAATAAGTATGGTTCACAATGAGAACTTCGCATAAGAACATTAAAGTTCTCATTATGAGGTTGTGTGTTTGTTTCTCTGTTGTTTTTTTTTTGCAGGAATTAAAAAACAATCCTATTTACTACTTTTGTATAATACTTGAAAACTGTTTAATGATTTAACTTTTAAATACTACTACAATGCTTATTTTTCTTGTATGATTTTCAAAAATATTATTATTTGTGAATTCTCAAATAGGTATTGAAAGTCTTTGCATAAGATAAGGGGTTTGTGACTATTCTAAATGTGTGGTTGAAGTCTACTGATAATTTGTTACAGCAACAATGAAATGCATATAGACCAAGCTGAACCACCAGCAAATAAATTTCAAATTAAAATACATAATATATTTAGAGCATTCCTACACATGATCACAACCGGGGTGTAGTTGGTTGCAGTTTTCTGAAATTGTCTTAATTGCTGCTTGACTGTCTATAACATATTCACACGCGGATTTGTGGTTAGATTCCTCTATTCTGAGCTCCAGACAGTAACCCGCAGGTCCCACCCTTCCATCCATTTTTGAACCATCAGTAAAAAAGTTGAAGCTAGAACCACTATATTTAAGACCTTCAAGATAGCCTTCTTCCCTCATAGCGATCTGTGATTTGGAAGGGAAGTTCATTACTGGAATGATGTAATCCGAGCTACAGTCGCATGACTCCCAGCAATTTTCCGTGACAAAATAATCTGTTCGAAATGTGTCCTGTTGTCCTGAATCGAAAAACAAATTTGCATGCAGCGTTCACTGCAGTTATTTTTATTGGTTTAAGTTCTAATATAACGTCTAAAGCTGCAGTAGATGTGCTTTTTAGAGCTCCAGTGATGCAGAGTTCTGCTAGTCTCTGGATATTTTCTATTTTTTCCAGGTATGCCTTCGTCTCAGTCACCCTCCACTAGATATGGAAGTATAGATGTCTGGCTTATAACAAAGCCGAGCAATTTTACTGAGGAGCTGAACGATTCTTCCTATTAAAAGTCCTAATACGCAATTGCATTATAAGTATGACCGATTGCAAAATCCAAAGACCTCTTTATCGTATTATATAAAACAGACTTAGATCATTCATCTAGGAAACAGCGATTCATAACAATTCAGGTTTCTGGCTTTATATGAGAGTGCATGCCCCAATACATTAGTAGATAGCAAACAAGGCTATTATTGCGTAGATTTGGTTGTTGTACTAGTACAAGGGCTTGTAAAAAAAATTTAATTGGGTGAATTTTATGCACACATATTGAAGGAAGATATAAATGAAAGCTTCATTCTTTTACAACTCTGCTTTTTGCACGTTTTTAATAATGCAGAGGTGGCAGCGCCTCTGGTGTCAATGAGCCGTATTAAACTTTTAAAACTATGTTTAGTAGCCATTTTATTGGTTTATTTTATTGGTTATTTTACTTCGCCTATGATTCTGCTACACAATACCGATGAAGGAGGGGGCTCTGATGTTACATTAGGATTAGTATCCGCTGCAGTCAGTACAGTTTAGTGACCAGTGACTATGCCTTCATCACTTCAAGTTTCCTACAACAACTGATACAAAGGGATACTAATGAACATCAGAAAAATGCGTGGTGTTGTAATTTTTAATGACTTTCCCAGACCGGTCTCGAACCCAAAACGTTCGGTTTTTTAATAAACGTGCTAACTACTTCAGCCAACACAAACTCTCCTTATATTTTCATTCTTTGTTAGCATTTCTTACTCTTAAAAAAAGAGCGCGAATTTGAATTTCAAATACTAATTTCCAAACGGCCAACTACCTATCTACCACTTTTGTGGTAGATCTACCTCTTTTGGGTATCTCACTCAACTCTACCACTTTTCCAGAAAAATCTACCACTTTTTTAGTTTCTCAATAATAATGCTAATGTATAGTTACCCGATTTTTTTAATCTAATCCAAGCTATAACAAAGCAAAACTGTGTTGACTTCACTTTTTAAAACCTGCTATAAGCCCAAATATTTTTTTAATGGGTCATTTCGTGAGAAAATTGCATACATAGGGTGAATATTGAAAGTTAATTTGTTAAAAAGTATTTGTAGAAACAATCTTTACTGATACTCTGCAAGGAAAGCTACACGATATATCAAGGCTAGCGCTGGGAAATCTACAAATACACAGGAGCATTAGATATTATTTAATGAAAATATTCATTCCTTTAAATATGAGAATAATAAAGATTTAAAAATTAATTAAATAATGATGACATAATTGTTTAAAATAGCCTAAAACACAAGTGTATCTACCTCTTTTTAAAGTAAGATTAATTGGAAACTACCTTTTTTCACAAGGAATCTAACTCTAAGAAATTTGGGTTGGCATCACTGCTCGTCGGTAGTGTATACCAGAATCATTTGTGTTGTAGAATAAAATGTAATGCATCTGCTTGACACCAGAGGCGCTGCAGTATTGCTATAAACTAAAAACATCCCAAAGCAAAGTTGTAAAGATAATGAAGCTTTCCTTTGTCTATGCTTTTACCACTTATCTTCCCTATCACTATCCTTATCCTAGCACTAATAGTAAACCATCGTTGCCTGAGCGTTACTTCTTTAAAAAAATTATAATTTCTGAGAATTCTAATTCATGAAAGTCTACTGTATTATAAAGATATCTGTGTAAATAATAAATACAGATAAAATTAATTAGCTTCTTTAATATGTAAAGTTAATGAATTACTTAAAAAGGGAAACAGTTTAATATTCTAAGAAGACGGTAGATATAGCAGATGTTATAAAAAGTACATACAGACAAATCTAAACAAGAGCGACAAGCTGAAAATATCTACTATAAGCAGAGCAAAGTTAGCATCACCACACGTTTTCATCATACCAAAGAACTTAAATGTGTGTCAATTATTTTTTCGAAGTTTTCTATGTTATAACAATACCATGGCCCTTCAAGATTTAGTGTTGGAGGGTAATTAGGTCACAGAAGAGGAAAGATGACATGAAAACCTTGCAGGTTTAACTTTTGTAGGTTATTATAACAATACGATGGCCCGTTAAGACGTAGTGTTAGGAAGTGTAGTTGGCTACAGAAGACGAAAGATCATATGAAAACCATTCATGGTTAATTTGCAAATTGTACCACACAGAGCGCTGCCCTCTTATTTTGGCATGGCACTGGAAAGTTAACGTTAAGTCCCTGCTTAGATGATGAAAACTTTCTTTTTTAAATTAATGATTTTATTTTGTAAACTTGCGCTTGCGTCAGCACTAAAGCGGCCCACCCACTTGCAATATAATTGAGCAATTTTTCATATTGTACAATAATATCGCCAATGTGTACGTCATATTCTAAGGTGGCACAATATATTGACAAGTATCAAAAAGTATTTCACAATCAAGACAGTTGTATAATGTGGTGGCAACATTGTTCAATGTTGTTTACTTTTTCACCGTCAGGAAAAATGGGCAATATTTTTTTTTAAATATTGTACAATTTATTGTATAGCATAGGTCAAAATGACAATAATATACACAACAACATATGTTATAATATTGTATAATCGGTGGGCCACTTAAGAAGTTTTCCTTTTTTTTATGTATAGATGTGCATGTAAGTGAGTAATACATGCTTCTTTTCCAAAATAACTTTTCGACTATATCAATGTGTTAATTTCTGCCGCAAAGTAAGACTTTCTACACGAATAATTTTATAACTTAAAACACAACGATTTGCTCTTGCTTAAATTTGTCTGTTAATATTTGCTCAAGGTTTAAAAATTCTTTTCCTATAGCTAAAGTAATTTAGAGATGCTAAACAATAGCACACACAAGTGTTTCAATAAATTAAACAAATAGCATTTGTAATTTATAACAGCATATTTTATGTAATAGGTATCATTAAAATAGCATAAATTAAAAAGTTACCATTAACATTGCCACCCAAACCAGCAGCAGCATTTTGTCCCCAAGGTGTACCAGCCGAAGCATGCAGGCCACCTAACAAGCCACCATTAGAGCCATCTTGGCCACCACCTAGACCGGCCTCAGCATGATAGCCAAAAAAATTTACACCCACCTTGCCATCCTTGAAGCTAATGAGCTGAAAGGTAATAAAAGAAATAAGAAACAAAATCAACAAATTATATAAGTACATACATACATATTACAAAAAATAGAAAATTGCAAACATTAGGTAATGAAGTCGGGCAAAAAAACAAAACCATCGAATGTGTCTTATCTTAATGATTTTTATTTTTACGTATATTTGTGGTTTCCTCCAGAACTGACATAATAATAAAAGAATGTACCATTAAAATGGCCATAAAATTTGTGTTAAAACGCTTAAGTTTTGATGTGTGTGAAGATAAATTTGAAATTAACTAGCAGAGACAGAAACCAAAATTTCCAACATGGCATGTTTTACACATAACAGAGGAGCACTGTTAGTTATTTAACAGTAGTTGCTAAATGGATTACAATAAGTCATTGGTCCTTATTACGTGTGCCGTATTACGACTTCAACCTTCAACTACGACTATTTTGCACTAGACAAAGAACATTGCAATATTTTTTCTTTAATCTAGTACAAAATCATCTTAGTCGTAGTCGAAATACGACACTCACAATAAGGATCAATATAACACCCTACGTTGTCACTTTTTTAACAACACTAGGTGTCGACTTGTACATGGACTTATGTATGTACGAACTAGAGTTTTTTTTGCCGGGAAAGCGGAAATGATTTTTAAATTTACCGGAAATTTCCCGCGCAGTAGATAAAGAAAAAAATATTTATTTAATTTATTAAAAACAACAAATAATAATTCATGAGATCTATTAAATAATACCGGTTTATAAGCGCGTAAGACAACCAAACCCAGGTTTGGAATTAAGCATTTTTGGTGGAAGTCCTTCCCTACTGGATTGCCAACTTAACGATTTTAACAAGACGTGAGACTAAAATAATCGATTCTTCAGAAGTACTTACTTTTTTTTATTTGGCAACTTGTTCACGTAATCTATTTAATCTAAAAAAATCATACTCCTCATTTAGCAACTTGTACATAATTTGTTTAAATTTTAGTTAATGTGATTTGTAAGCGGGTAATGAAATTTGGTAATCAGAAAATTAAGTCATTATATGGCAAATAGTTCTGATGGTAATGTGTAATTTTTTGCTGGGAAGTTATATAATTTTAATTCTTTATATAATAATTATTAATTTTTTTATATATTTTTATTTAAAAGAGAAGTAAGACTCAGGCAATAAATGCCTATTACTATTACTAGGTGTTATCTTCTTTAGGACGGGGATAGTGATAGAGAAGACAAGTGGTGAAGGAAGAAATAGATTAAAGCTTCATTCTTTTACAACACTGCTTTTTGCACGTTTGTTTCTTAATAATGCAGTGTTGCAGCGCCCCTGTTGTCAATGAGACGTATTAAATCTTAGAAGCATCTATGCTTAGTAGCCATTTTATTAGTTTTTTTTCTTCGCATATGCTTCTGCTACACAATACCAACGAAGGAGGGCGCTCTGATGTAACATTAGGATTAGTATCCGCTGAAGTCGGTGTAGTTCAGTGATCAGTGTCTATGCCTTCATCACTTGAACTTTCCCACAACAACTGAGACCGGGCTCAAACCCTGGACTTTCGGCTTTGTATCCAACTTTTTATCACCATTTCTTTCAGAGAATTTTAATTTCTTTTTAATAAAAAATTATTTTCTTTAAATCAAAACACCGTTTTCTTTACCAATTGTTGCATTCAAAATTTCCTCAAATGTTAGTTTTTCATCATCTTTCATTTCACCTTTTGTCATTATGTCTTACATCAATAATATTTACTGCATCTTCAGAATCTAATCAAAAAGCAACTCTTGTGCATATGAAATCATCAACTTTTTAGAAGGAAGTCGGAAGAAATGTTTTTTGTTTTTAACTGCTGTTAACTGTTAACTGCTCTGTTGACACTTATAAGAGGAAAATATTTCAGGAGATACAACTGAGTAGGTCGTCCTTGTAGTGTTTCAGGTCTCAATTTTATTAAACTTAAAGTTATTTAATATTCTGTTCAATTTTAATTTTTTTTTATTTTTTATTATTTATTTTATTCGATACCAGATATTTTTTTTTGTTTAATTATTATTATTTATTTTTATACACATATATAAGTGAAACCGATTATGGCCATATTTGACTTCATTTGACTTGGGTATTACATCAGCATTTAAGTTTTTAGCAGGGCAGTCACCATTTTTAAGTGTAAATGTGACATGGGTGGATTTTTCTATATTTTTCTGTATTCGTTGGCTGCTAGCGTAGCGGTTTCATCAGCATATGTTGCAAATACTACATCGTTGTTTGTCGGCATATCGGAAGTAAATAATGTGTAAAGAGTTGGTGGGGGGTATTAGGAGAGAGTGGCGTTGGCTGAAGTAGTTAGCACGTTGACTACAAGACCGAAGGTCCTGGGTTCGATCCCGGTCTCCGACAGTCATGAAAAATAAGAACACCACGCATTTTTCTGAAGTGCATTAGCGTCCTTTGTATCATTTGTTGTGGGAAAAGTTCTAGTGATGTAGGCATAAGGCACTGGTCACTAAAAACTATACCGACTTCATCAGATACTAATCCTAATGTAATATCAGAGCGCCCTCCTTCGTTGTGTAGCAGAATAATCGTCGAAGTAAAATAACCTATAAAAGGCTTCTTAACAAAGCTTCAAAATTTAATTCGCCTCATTTGACAAAAGAAGGCACTGCAACACTGCATTATCAAAAAAGCGTGCAAAGAGCAGAGTTGTAAAAAGAATGAAGCTTTCCTCTATCCCTTCCTTCAAAAACCTGTCTTCTCTATCACTATCCCTTCCCTATCACACTCTCTCACTATCTTCTCTTCAACTACCAGGTAGCACAAAGCGACCATTGTATTGGACCCAAGTGAGCTGGACTCTAAATTTCATCCTTCCTTAGCAGCAGCCTGCTAACCTAACCTAACCTAACCTAATGCCAAAATCTCAAACTGAAGAACGTGATTGAATCAGCTCGCTATCGAATGCAAAAATTAGTTCGCAGGACCTAAGACACCTAAAACTTTTTATTAGAATATTTTTCCAATGCTGCCCGTCTGAAAATTAAAAATTAAAATTTTGCATGATAGTTTTAATCAAAATATAATAAATATTCTCGTTCATATGTATATCCTTTTGCAATTGCAATTCCTTAAACTGATAATTATTATTAATTATATTCTTTCAGGACAAATAAAACAACATGTGATGAAAATCCCCACATGGGTTTGCTACGCTTGAAAGTCATGTCTACAAAATAAAAAATTTAAAGCTTCAATTATAAAAATTTTGGCGCACAGAAATCACTAAAATTTTTAATAAAAATATCGAAAATAATTCTGAACTATCCATGTTCATTAAAGAGTGTCTCAGTTGTCGCCGGTAATCGAAAAGTTCCGAGATTCGCGTTATATAAATAATCAAACTATTGAAAATATTTAGTGCATAGGATCGTGATCGCAAAAAAAATTCGGCAATCTGAAATGTTTAACATACTACTAAAAGAAATATATATATATATATATATATATATATATATATATATATATATATATATATATATATATATGTATATATATATATATATTATATACAATTATTAAAAAAGAAAGAAATAAGTAAAGGGTTAATGTTTAATCGGTGATTTAAATACTGCAGCTATTAAAAATATTTCTAACATATAGCGTGAAATTGAAAACTTTCTATATTCTTATGCTAGAAAATCATTAAAATTTTTGTGAATAACGCTGCCAATGCTTAATGTGGGCTTTAAATAATGAAACAATAGATATTGTTGATCTTTATGTGTGACTTAAATAATGAAACTATCGAAAATAATTTTGACTATTGTGTGAGCGAAAAAGTATTTGTGTTTATTATCGGTAATCGAAAGATTTTGACATTCGTGTTTGACATTCGTCTGCTAATACTTAACTTATAATTTAATTAATGAATGTTTCAAAAATGATTTTGGCAGCTGCTAGCAAAAAACCATTAAATAAATAATGAAACTATCGAAAATGATTCGAACTGATCGTTCGTAAACTGCATGTATAACTACTTTTACAAAAAAAAAATATTTGCTGCAGTGTAAGAAAAACTTAATGCTAATGGTAAGTTTTCAAAATTATTTATCCTATTTAAAATTAAGAGATTAAGGCCCAAATTTACAGTTATTAGTTAACCAATAATATTTGATTCACAGCTCTTTGTTTACCATTAGTTAAAGCGCCAAATGTCATGGGTTAACAAATAATTAGACAACAGCTGATTCGTTTTAAACTTTATTAGTATGGTTATTTTGCGAAACATTTTATGCACATTTCACACATCTTCTTCGTATTTATGTGTAATACATTCTTTTTATTTTAATTTCTATTATATTTAAGTTTTTCCGAACCAATTTCAACACTAATTCAATATCTTAAAAGTAAAGTAGAGATAGAGATAGCTGTAATGCAAACAAAAACCATATGCTATAGCAGATCCGCCAATAGTGACATTTAAAAGTTTGATAGGGTTACCATTATTTGCTCATATTAAGAATTTTAATTAAACAATGTACTGTGAATGTTAATTATTAGTTAAACAATAGTTATCATTTTAGATTACTAATAATTAACTGGTGACTGTAAATTTGGCCCTAAAAGATATATAATATAAATTCTATATTAAACAATAATAATAAAAGAAAATTTTAAGAATTATTCAGATGATCTTTAAATTTGACATACACAACTCTGCCATAGCCATAACTATTACCGTAACATTAAATATATTTGCTTTACCTATTGGTGCTGCCATAACCATAAACAGCTGTTTGTGTTTTAATTTGGTTATTCATTTCAAAAATGCAACAACAAATATGTCTAAGCAGCAAACAGCTGTTTATGGTTAATGCGTAAAACAAAAGTTCAATTTATTTCTATTGTTATAGTTGTATATATAGCGTTCTGGCAAGTCACCTGTAATCAAATGTAGCGCTGCACATAAGTTTCGTTCGAACAGCTGTTTTGTATGGTTACGGTTGTGGCAGGTTTAATTAAACCTTAGAGGAGCACGCACATATAATCTGTCATACGCTAACTTCGTCTTTTTCACCTGACAGCTAAGTTGAAATACATGGTTTCTTATGAGGTCTGTTACATTCAGTACGCGTCCTTCAATGCAAAGTAAAAAATTTGGCCAACCTTAACTTTTTGCGTATGTTGAGTAGATTGACAGATATTGGTTGGTTTTTTTTTTGGTATTTTGTGTTTTGTGGTAGCCAAAATAAAATAAAATAAAAGAAATAAACGAAATACAGTTGAACCTCGATTATACGTAATGGTCGGGACCGGTAGCATTCTGGATAATCGATTTTTCCTGCTTTTATTGTTTTTTTAATATTTTTCTATTCATATTTTTGTACAAGTATGGCATATAATAAAAAAATATGAATGCAAAAAAAGATTAAACGGATGGACAAACAGAAAATAATTACAATATTTTTTTTCCGGATAATCTACGTTGCCGGTTAATTGAATCACAAATAATCGAGGTCTTACTGTAAATAAAAAAAGTTGTGTTTAATAAATAAAATGGAGAACCAACCTATTGGAGCTGTTCAAATGCTTCCCTCAATAAAGTACTCTTTGTGCCAACCTGCTTCGTCGTTGGGTTAATGTTAGTTAAAAAAGACAAAGTTTAACGTAAACGGACTCCATTTGCCCCGGCCTTGAGTATGGGGGTTTTTTTATCTCTCTCCTATATCTTTCCTGAAGGTTTGCCATATTAAATACATTTGTAATGGTTACACAATCTCCTCCAATACTCGATATTCTTAGGCAGATTAATAAGGAAAATCTAGTTCACAATAGAGTACAACACTAAACACATGTACTTTGTTGGTAAAAAGGACTATCATATTTTCAATGTTGATTACTATTGTCAGAGTGCTTGTCTCCTAAAAGGATTGCCAAAAAATCCATAGAGAAGTTAATATTTGTATGATTCTTGGTATTGATCAAAAATTTGACAATTGACTTAATCAGAAAGCGAAAATCACTTGATCTTAAAGGGCCATCTTATAGATGCGCCTTGACATACTCTTGCAATAGAAATGGGGTTTTGAGTAAAATTTTTCTCACGAAATTTAGTAAGAGAGTTAGTTACTCTTGGAACAAACCTTTGATTTTTTGACATTATGACCTTTAATATTTTCCATTATGATAAGCGAATATGTTAGCGGCCAATGTAGAACTTCTACAGCTTGCTCATCAATTCTCTAATTTATAGCTTTATTGGTTGGAACTAACTTTCTAATATTATGCCGTAAAATATTTCCCATAATGTAGAATTGTTTTTATTTTTTCAAACAACCACTAATCTTTTTATAATAACCAATAGACGGTGGGCGTTGGCTGAAGTAGTTAGCACGTTGACTACAAAACCGAAGATCCTGGGTTCGAGCCTGGTACCTGACAGTCATTAAATCTGTGGCAAAAAGGAAAAAGTGCTTAGGTCAAGATAAGCTGTTTTGAGTTAATAGTACCTCTGTAATCTGAATCGTGGTTAAAATCTTAATTAATTTGTGCGATTTTTCAAGAAGTTATAGCAAAATTACTTGCAGCTTTATCTTTTTTAGACTTCTAATCTAATTTGGAATAATAGCTTAATTGAGGTTATACTTTGGGATATTTCAACTTAAATGTATTACTTGTAGTGTTAAGAACGATGTTTGCTTAAAAAACTAGCGGTGAATAGAGAATTTCCCAATTTAACTCTAAAAGAAATTCATTTCTGCAAATCGACTTGAACGCTTAAAAGTGCTCTCCTGAAAAACAGTAAAATATGACTAAAATAAGCACTTTTTCCTTATTGCCACAGAAATAACAACACCACGAATTTTTCTGGTGTGCATTAGAATCACTTTATATCAGTTGTTGTAGGAAAGTTCAAGTGATGAAGGCATTGCCACTGATCACTGAACTATACCGACTTCAGCAGATACTAATCCTAATGTAACATCAGAGCGCCCGCCTTCCTCAGTATTGTATGAAGTTAAATAACCAATAAAATGGCTACTAATCACAGATTTAAAAACTTAATACGCCTCATTGACACCAGAGGCGCTGTAGCTCTGCATTATAAAAAAACTTGCAGAGAGTTGTAAAATGAATGAAGCTTCCCTGTATCTCTTTCTTCATCACCCGCCTTCTCCACCACTATCCCTTTCCTAAAGAAGATAACATTTACTGGTAGTAGTAGGTATTAATTGCCTGCGTTAAAAAAAATGATTTTCTATCGGTTTTAAGTCGGGTCTCTGTGTCACCGAACTCAAAAACGTGGTTTTAATTATTAACGCCATTATAAATCAAAAAGTCTTTTGCGCCATCAACTCGATTATAAAACATCACATTTAAAATTGTAAAAGGTAAAAAAACTTCAATAAACAAGTACATAATTCAAAAGTGTTTTGCTCTAATTCCTGGCAAAATATACTAAAAAATTAAATTATTTCTTATTATAAAACATTATTTTTTCCTTCTCTCATTGCTGTCAACAAGTACTCCAATAACAAAAAAGAGGAAAAGTTAATAGTAACATGTCCTATAAATGTTAAAGAAAAGTAAAAAACACAGTTCGAATTGAATTATAAAAGTTTTTGGCCACTTACCACTTTTGTTGACATTGTGGGATAAAGAAGTAACTTTTTGTCTTAGTTATCATTTGCGAAACAGTATGTCCGGCCACTATTTTTCACTGACTAAGGATATATTTACTATTTATGTATGTGTGTTGACCGTGTACTCACAACTATAAGTGAAAGTGAAGTAGAAAAAAATCTCAAAAGAAGTAAGTAAACATTAAAACAAACTTCCTGAACAACAAATAACCTACATCTTCTAAAATTGTGTTTACGCACAAATAATATTTACTTTAATTCTATTAAGGTTAGAGAAGGCAATTTCTGAATTCCGAATTACTTAATTTGTGAGATTTTTTTCAAATAACTGAGGGATTTCGGGATTATCAGACACAAATCCAAGAATTTCAGTAGCGGTGAAAAAAATTTTAAATCTCTCTTAAGATATCGAGCAAAATTTTCAATTTGGCATCATTGCATTCGATATCATTTGAAAAGCATTGTAATTTGAAATCATAGCATTCGATATCTATCGAGTTATTCATCGATAGACAAGAGCCTATTGTATACACAATAAGATTGGCCGATATGTACATAAACATTGAAGCCTATAAATATATTTAAGGCTAAAAATAGTAAAATAAAACTAAAATTTTATTGTATTACTAATATTAGTAAAATGTTGTGTTGAGAACCTCTACCGGCCATAAAATAAAATAAGTCGAGTAAATTATGATTCTCGTTTATTATGCTATTTCTCCAAAAAAAAAACATGTAAACCTTGTAACGGCTATCGAATCGAATTAGGTTGTTATACTAGCTTTTTAAATAAATAAAATCTTTAATTAGATTTGTTTTTTCTTAGTTGTTCCTCCTCACCTTCCTTTAGCAAATAAAAAAGTTACATGCAACTAATTTCATGAACAATTTCATAATGTAAGTTCGATTCTCTGAATTTTTTTAAATTCAATGTGCGAAACCATTTATATTTTTTAATAGCATCACTACAGAAGGAAAAGGAATTAGAAAAAATTGCAAATCACTTTGTTTGCAAATAAAAACAATAAAATAAAATAAAAATAGTTTCATGCAACTAAATTTCTGAAAAATTTCAGAATATAAATACTATTCCTTGAAGCGCCCGTAAACAATTGGTAAACATAGATGTTGAAGGAAACACTCCCACCGGGCTTATTTTTACCCGACTGCGCAACGCAGTCTATGTATGTATGTATGTATGTGTGTTCCTTTGAGGCACTATATAAACCGAACGCTTGGACTGATTTTTATGTTTCTTACACCAATCGACTTGTCTCAATCCCAGGAGTGATATGTCATATAACGGCCATGTTGTAAATACGAAAAAAATTATATGTCGGCGATCTATATTAAAATGGGTTTCATTTGACAGATATTTTAAAATCATCTCTTATGATTTTTCATTTCGAATGACCATTAAGGATATTTAACGGTTCAAAGTCGGTCACGGTCGGTTTTTTTTTTTAAATTTTTTTTGTATAAATACTTGTTAAAGGTTTTTGGAGCAATAATGCTTTTGCGACAGTTTTCTTTATAAAAAATCCATACTAACCGAAAATTATTCTGCACGGAATATAATACCACTTATCTTGGTTGGCGTTTTTTGACTTCAACTTCGACTATTTATAGTTGATTAAAGAAAACAAGCTACATTCTTCTTTCATCTGGTAAATATTGCCTGACTTTCGCCGCAAGAACGCAAATCACAATAAGGGGGAATATTTTGATTTCACAGGATATCCAGATATCCTGATAAAGGATATTTTTTAAAACAATTGTAAAGCTCGAGCTGGAATTTTCTTGAAGCTTCCAAATAAATGGTACAACCCCTAATATTTTTAATATAAATTTACAGTCAGAAATAATTCATAGTCAGGCTCAAGTTCAGTAATTTCAATTCTTATTGAATGAAATATTTTTATTAATTAATGTGAGTTTCTAAAGAAGAGAAGAAAAATTAAACTTAGACTTTAAGCTGGGGTAGATAGATTCTTATTAACATCAGCTATTTAACTTAAATTTACAATGAAACGGAATACGAGAAACGATTGTTGTGTATACAATTGATTTACCTATGGTAAACACATTTATAAGTATCACTATTAATTTTCTGTTTTTTCCATTTTTTCAATCAAAGAATCTAAAACTTTCTCACATAAATTTACAGTAAAATATTGCCATAACAATTACTGTCGAGAACTTTATCAGTTTAAAATGGGATGATCTTTTGTTTTCTTGATAAATTTTATGCTAAACCGCACTAAATGATATATTGGATTTGATATCAGTTGCTGAAGAGATCAACCTTACTGGTATGATTGATGTCACAAAAATTCGAAGTTTTCTTCTTAAAGATTCACTTAAACCATCTGTGTACTGTTGAAACATCAAAGAGGTAACATAATAATAAGCCAAAATTCTTGTTGTGTAATCAGCCAAACTTTTGTAAGGACAACTCAACAGAACTTTCAAATTTCGAAGTTGATTTCCCATGCTGGATTTTATAATCACCCTTATCGGGAAAAAAGGCGAACGTTTTGTTCACGCGAATAAAAAATTGTGAACAAAAATATTACAATGACACAACAACACATTTCACCTGAAGTTTTATTCCCGATAAGGACGACTAAGTAATATTTTTCAAGTCTTTTACGACTTTTCGATTCAATTAGAATATGTTGATCGGATAGACTGCAAATTGTGGAATTGTGTAGCAGAATCATCGGCAAAGTAAAATAAACAATACAGTACAGCTTCAAAAATTTAATACGTCTCATTGACACCAGAGGCTCTGCAAATGTGAAAAAGCAGAGTTCTAAAATAATGAAGCTTTTCTCTATCTATATCTTCCTTCACCAACTGTATTCTCTAGCACTATACTTTTCCTAAAGAAGCTAGCACCAAGTGGTAGGCATTCATTGCCTGAGTGTTACTTCTCTTCAAAAAAAAAAATTGACCAAGTAAAATGATGGAAAACGTTTCTCTGACGTTAATCTATTTTTGATAAAACAGTTGGGGAATGGAATTGAGTAAAAATATAAGGGATGTGTCAAATCTTTTAACCACATGATAGTTTAATCCCTCAAAACATAACCTTAAAAACACTCCTTATTACCTGTATTATCTAAATGTCAGTTGGCAGCGTGACAGCGTGGTCTAGAATAACGAGAATGAATACCTGCCATACTGAAAAAACCTTTCACAGGCTTTCACAGCGCATAAACACATAACACCACCGCCATTTCCACAGGTAACTGTAACTTCTAACGAACACTACTTGTATCTTTTTCCAGAAAAAAGTGTGGTACTAACTATAATACCCCATTTTCTGATTTCAAAAACCCATTACCGATGAGCATTCCTAATAAAGAAATATTTTGTTACGTGCTATGAGTATTTACTTCATGTTAGTGTTGCACCAAATCCCTTATATCTGCCGAGCTGCCATGTTAAAATGAATTAAAAAGTAAAAGAAAATATTTTTATTTTTGTTGTAACCAAGAACATGTTTTTCTTTTCTTTTCTTGTTGGTTTTACTTAAGCAACTTTTCTTTTGCAGTACAAAACGTACAAATTGATTTAAAGTACAAAAACTGTAAATAAAAGTAATTTTGAAAGTGATTTGAAAATAAAATGTTGTTTCATGGTATGAAGAGAAAAAAACAAAACCTGGCCAAATTGTTTTGGTTTATCTAAGAAACAAATTGTTAAAGAGCATGCAAACGTTTGTTTTAAAGACAAACGAAACGAAAGTATATATAAGTGTAAAGCAATTTGTGCATAAGTATATATATATTTTCATACTTATATATTACACAAGACTCAGATACACTCATTTCATAAACGATAATGGTCACAACCATAATTAAACTGTACAACATTATGATAATATTTCTTAAATAACAAAATTCTGATGACTGATTCTGATTATGCTAGAGGAAACAAAAAAGCCTACATGCATCATTTGCTTCAACGCACATTATTAGGGTAAAAGTAAATTGAAGGAAAAAAAAAACTGAACTGACAATATTTCAAATCATAAACTCTTGTAATTACAGTGAAATATTTTACATAAAATGTTGCTCCTTTTTTTTTGCGTAGCTTAATATCGCCACTTTCAGTTTCTGAAATAATATTTTTTTGGTATAAATAAAAATGCAGACTATGAAAACTAATTGAGCTTTTAGAGAAAATTGCAATTTAATTTTTCTTAATTGTTCAATGGTCGATTTATTCTGCTCAATTGTTGTTGAAATTTGACATTAGAATGTAAATTAAAAATAAGCAGCGAAATTATAAAATAAGAGGATTATGACATAATTTATATACGCTTCTCTTACACTGAAGGAAAAAAGGTCATGTGGTCAATGTAAAACTCTATGTTGTCACTTCTTTTACAGGGGTGGCGTTGCAACGCGTTGGCCGAAGTAGTTAGCACATTGACCACAAAACCGAAGGTCCTGGGTTCCGGAAAAAACATTAATGCGTGATCACGCATTTTTGTGATCTGCATTAGTGTCCCTTTTCTGCCAGCTGTTGTAGAAAAGTTCAAGTGATGAAGGTTTATACACTGCTCATTTAACTATACGGACTTCAGCGAATACTAATCCTAATGTAACATCAGAGCGCCCTCCTTCATCGGCATTGTGTAGCAGAATCATCGGCAAAGTAAAATAACCAATAAAACATGTAATAAACACAGCTTCGAAACTTAATACGCCTCATTGACACCAGAGGCGCTGCAAGGCAAAACCGCATTATTAAAAACGCGCAAGAAAGCTGAGTTGTAAAAGAATGAAGCATTTCTCTATATCTTCCTTCGCCATCTGTATTTTATATATCACTATTTCTTTTTTAAAGAAGTAGTAGTAGTAGTAGGCATTCATTGTTTAAATGTTACTTGCTCCTATTAAAAAATACACTAGTTGTCAACTTAAACTGAAAACAACACGTTGTCAACTTTTTGATAACTCTCGTTGTAAACTTAATAACATTCGCTGCTTATGTGTATAATTTTAACATAAACGTTGTTGATACACTTCTCACAGGGAATGTCATCAGCTTGAGCAAATAATGGTGTAAGTTTTTCTCTGTATTTAAAATAATCAATATACATACATACTTTCGTTGGGGTACATCAAAGCAGAGATGAGCGCGTGTCGTGTTTTTTTTTCGTGACATGAATATGTGCAACTTAACACGAAGTGTTCGTGCGAGAAAATCCGATATCGTGCGTAGTCGGTGGTGTCGTGTTGAGCAAAATTGACACCAAACATGACAAGATTTGATATATGTATGTATGATTTTCCAGTAAATAAAAAAGAAGAAGAGAGTTGTCTTAGGACCAGCGATGGCAACTTGGTGCTTTTGCCACTACTTTTAGTACTTTTTGAAGACTAAAAACGCCAAATGTTAAGTAATAGTGCCAAACTAAGAAAAAAATACTTTAATAAAAACTTGGTGTATTCATTTTTTCAGTGTAAAGCATACCTGTTTCGTCTGATATATTTCTGTGTCAAAAAGGAAAAAGTGCTTAATTCGAGATAAGCTAATTTTTAGTTAATAGAAGCTGCGTAATCTGCATATTTAAAAGTACCCATGGGCAAAATCTCAATAAATTTGAGCTAATTTTCAAAAAGTTATAACAAACTTAACTGCGGCTTTTTGGAATTCTAATCTCATTTGGAATAATGGCTTAATCAAAGTTATACTTCGGTATATTTTAACTCGAATGTATTATTTACAGTGTGTAGAACAGTGATGTCAAAAACGAAACTATAGTTGTATGTGTGAGAAAAGTTTTCTCATTCGTCTCTGAAGTATATAGAAAAAAATAAATATTTGGAAAAAATGCAGTTTAGTAAAGCTGCTCAAAACAAATTAAAAGGAGCTTATGTGATAGAAAATTAAAAAGTAAGGGATTAAAATTAAATAAAAAATTTGGGGCGATCCATTTTGTACGAGTTACGGGGCTGCGAATTTTTCATAGGAAACTGTGAAAAATTTCCAAGAATTAATTTTAAAATAACTTATCGGATAAATCTTAAAAAATAAGAAGAAAAATTTAACAAAAAAAAAATTGGCTACGACCCATATTTACCGAATTATTGGTCTTTTAAATTTGGAAATTAAATGCAATTTAGAGAAGCTGCTTTCGAAAAAATCAAAATGTCTTTTTTATACATATTCAGTTCTTTCCTTAAAAGTTTTGTAAGATAAAACACATTGAATGTCGCGAAAAGCATTAGTGATCATAGAATATTTTTCGCATGCCACTTTTTTGCCTTCATTCCCAGTGAAAAAAATGGAAGTCATTCTAGCGGAAGTACATTTTCATTGCTTCCAAAAAATCGATATTTTTAATTTGCCGAGAGTGAGCAAAAAACCATGTAGAAGCTTATTTTAGTCACACAAAACCTTGTAACTCCTCCATAGTGTTAGAAAATACTCACCAGAATTTAAAAAAAATTTATTTTTTTTAAAGAAATTTATGAACTATTTTTAGTCTAAAATTTAAAAGTTATTTGCTTAAATTTACATGAAAACACTGTTTCGCGCTTAAATTCGTATAAAAAGAAAGGAATTGTTAAATAAGGCAACTTTTTACCAATTTTCATAGATGAAAATATTATCATAGAACACAAAAAAGGGAATTTTTCCTAATATCGCTTCCAAATCAGTGACCAGGCATCGAAAGAGAGAACTTCTTGCAATGACAACCCTATGTAAAAATCATTAGATCGGATCGAAATTTGCACTACTTCCGCATCGTAAACTCTACATTTTCATGACTTTTTTGGAGTCTCTTTTTTTACTGGGTTGTAACTATAAAGAATTCAATACACCCGCTGCGCAAGTGTTATCGTCACTGTCTCATTGACGACTAATTGAAAGAAAATAAGAATGTGTGTGATTTTATTTTGCACAATTGTCCCAAGAAATTGACATCATTGGTGTAGAACGATATTTGCTTAAAAAACTAAAGGTTAACGGAGAATTTCCCAATTTAGTTTTAAAAGAAATAAATTTCCAATAATCGGCTTGAACGCTTAAAAGTGCTCTCCTGCAAAACAGTAAAATATGACTTAAGCACTTTTTCCTTATTGCCACAGATTTCATTAAGGATGTCGATACTATTGCCGAAATAGAGAATAGCTTAGAAAATATTAAAAGTTATAAATTTTCTTCACTCGTTTTTCACGTTAGTGCTTTTTACGCTTTTTAGATCTCAAAATTACGCTTTTTAATGCTTTTTTTAAATTTTGCTAAGCTGATAAGTTTGTTAAGAGAGAGAGACGAGGGGAAACGATACGGTTCTGTTCCCCTCGTCTCTTTTCTCTCAAACTAATCAGCTTAGCAATAAGACTTGCACAGTGTAAATTAGGACGGACACCTGTTTAGAGTAGGGCTGCCATAAGTGTGAGCTCGGCAACCAGGACAGTCATACAAACCACAAACGAACGTACAACAGAACCTTTATATAAGAAAATCTAATCTTTAATTTATATTATGAGTATCGAAAATTTCGTGACTAATCGAACAGAATTTAGCTTTCGATGAAAAAAATTATGAAATTTGTAAGCGACAGTTTTTTATTTTTTAGGTATAATTGTTGAAAATTTTCAAAAATACTTTGAGTGATATTGATAATAAGTACATTCAAATGAAAATACGTTCGATCAGTACTTTCGACTACAGCCGAAGATCGAAAGTTGTTCATAATAAGGGCCTTAGTTGAAACCAAAATTTAATTAGAGTGGCTCTCTTTTAAATTTATTATAGTTGCTGGTAAATTTTCCTGTACACAAAAAGCCAGGACCAGTTAAGAGTGGACTAGGACACCAGGACAATTTGTCTAAATCCAGGACAAATCCTGGAAAACCAAGACGTATGGCAGCCCTAGTCTGGAGCTATGCTGCTTAGCTATGTATATATAAAATAAATTTCATGTGTGAAATAACACTGCAATAAAATAATATGAAGATGTCAAATTTGCCGCATATATTTCTAAACGTTTCCATTTAGTTCCCAGTATTTTGTTTTCCAGTTACGTACGATTAAATTAATTACGGAGTTCACAATAGCGTTTTGAAATATGTCTTAATATTGTAAAAATTAAATTTTAATACTTTATTATGGGTTGATAAGTTGGTTATTTTTGTGTTTGTGTGTTAATCAAATTTATTAGCAGGTGCAAATTTAAAAACATAAAAATTATGTAATTTTAAGCGCAGCCTTAGTTGATGAAAAAATATTTGTATTATTAGTCGTCTTTGGGCATTTTGCAGAACAAAAGTTATTTTGATAAATTTATCCAACAAAAATTTCTAATTTAAAAAAATTTAGTTGCCTGCTCACAATGAAAATCTTAAGATGGCACAATGTTGTCAAATTAAAATTTTAAGATACTCATTGTGAATTCCCTAAATGTACTATTTGTGCTCATATGCAAAAACAATATAAAAACAAATTGAGCAATCGTTCTCATTGTTTTTGATTTGTTTTTGTTTTACTCACTTTAAAGAACGAAACAAAACAAATTCAAACAATTTATTTCGTTTATTTTTGTACTCTAAGGCAGTCGATATCGAACGAAACTACAAAATATTTCAATAGAGTTTATATGGCAATATGTTGAAATTTCGTATCGTATCGAATACCGTAATTTGCCCCCCGGTTTTAAGTACAAAGAAATCAAAACAAAAATCAATTTATAACTGCAATAATGTCGACTATTTCGTCGTAGCTCCTGAGTCTGGCATTAAGAGAATAACTCTAAAAATTTACTATTTTGTCTCGTCAAGCAGGAAATTTGTTAATAGTATATGTATCTCTTAAGCTTAAAGTTTTGAAATTAAACAAAAGTATGGATTTATTTGAATATAAAAAATAATTTTTTGCTACTCAATTTGATTTCGTGTGTGTATTGTTGTGTCGTGTTGGAAAAACTTCTCGCGTGCTTGTTTCCTACATGTTGTACATCTTGGTATTCGTGTTAGGGTCGTGTTGTGTTGCAAAAATTCGACACGCGCCCATCTCCACCTCAAAACAAGATTTTTCAGTATTGTCGAAACAATAAACGGATCGGCAAACTTGTACACTTTCCACCTCTGGTCAGAAATAGAAATCAGAAAGAAAAACCTTAAAACAAAGAGGAAGACATCTGGGGAAGATTTATTTGTTTTCTCCACTACATTTAGCAAAATGTTACAGATGGTTATTTTGATTTGAAATAAAATACTTTTGCTTTGTTTCGCTCAAATTGAATTAGTTAGTTTTTACTTGTTCTTTAGTTTTGTAAAATAATATTCATTAAAAAACAAATGCAGCATCTGTTTGTTGCCAGATGAGTATGAAAACTATATTATGTTTAGCATGCACATCAATGTTAAAAATGTAGAAAGTGTGAAAATGCAAGAAAATTTAAAAAAATGCTGTCTTAATTGCTTCGAAAATTTAAAATATCAAGCTAAAAAAGTTTCACAAATATCCACTTAAATAATTTAATCAAGTAAGGGTGGTGTTAATCACAATGGACCCAATTGATCTAACCTAAGAGTTGTGCTATATTCGGCTATCATGAATCTTATACACCCTTCGCAAGTCGCAAAAGTATAGACATACTTGCAAATACCACAGACTTAACGATATTATCACAAGGGCTCATTTTGATTTAAATAATTAAATATGTAGTTGTATTAGATTTATGATTAAACTACTCGACGAAGTTCGTAATTAATACAATGAAAAATTTTTCATTGATTCAATGCTCCATTTGAGTTAAAAATTTTATTGATCTTATATAAAAATTCCGCGTTTCTCTTGGCACGAAGGTGATACAACTTTGTTACTGGAGATTTATTTATTTATTTAACAGATTATACTTATAATAAATTATTAGTATAACAATTAGGGGAAAAAAAGAAGCTATGACACCGGGGGTCTTAAGCTATACATAATTTTAAAGTTAAATTGAGTTATATAGGTTGCTATGTTTTAAGAATTTTATGATTGTTTGACAATTTTCAGTGGATATTGGAGGTTCAAGTAGTTGGAAAAAATTCTTACTTTTGAGTATTTTGTTTTTTGATGTTAATATATGTGGGCATTCATAAAAAATGTGTTTAATGCTGATGGGATTAAAACCACAAAACTTGCATGCTTTTGCGGTAGTATTTTCAATTATATGGGAGTGAGTAATGTTTGTGTGTCCAATCCTTAAGCGAATAATTTTTACTTGATCTTTTCTGGAAATTATATTATGTTCTTGTACCAATCGTTAGTAAGGTTCCAGTTATTTTTCTTTTTTGTTAAAAATATGTTTTTTATAAATTTTGTTATGTCATTGGCTGATAGATTAGCTGTGGTTGTATGAGGGGCATTTAATGCATTTTTTGCACATAAGTCGGTATTAATGTTCCCTTTTATTCCTGAATGTCCAGGGAGCCATAAGAGCTTTATGTTAGGTTGTCTTTCTATGATGTGTTGTCGTATGATGCTGGGGTATAGTTGGGTATTGTTTGGATTCAGAATTGATTTTAGTGTAGATATGGAGTCAGAACATATCACAAATTTTCCCTCTTTGAGTTTCAATGATTTTACTGTTTCGTGGATGGCTATTATCTCTGCGGAGTAAATTGTACTGTATTCTGGAAGAATTGCGTTTGCTATGGTTTCTCCTTCATTGTTAACTACTGCAAAACTAGTTCCAGTATCAGTTTTGGAGCCATCGTTAAATAAGAAAGTATGATCATTTAAATTATGGTAAATTTCTAAATATAGTTGTTGGTAAACTTCTGCGTCTGTAGATGATTTCTTAAGATTGTTTAGAGAGATGTTAACAATGGAGGAATCGAACTCCCATGTGGGTGTGGTCGGAAATTTAATCTGTTTTTGGTTTATTGGAATGTTATGTTCGATGGAGAAATGTACAATGCGGGTTAGGATTGATGGAGTTTCAAGAAATTTAGTTTTTGAATATGATTTATTTAAAATAATTGAAAGCGGATACCCATCGTTTAATAGTATTGATTTAAATAATTTCGCCGTAGAGTAGTCACGGATTTGTTCAATTGTTAAAGTATTGGCTTCAAAGATTAGGTTGCTAATTGGGGAGGTTCTAAAGGCTCCCAAGGTAAAGCGTAACGCAGAGTTGAACGTAGTTTTAATTTTGCTGAGCGTACTGGAGATAATCTAGAGAGATTTATGTACACTGCTGTGAACATGTCCCTGAACGAAGGCCATGGTTCGTAACTACCTTTAAACACCTCTGCATCGCAAGGCGGAAGTTTTATGCAATTATTTGACTTATCATGTTCTGTGTTTTGCGAGTACGCGAGGCCTGGGACTGAATAACGAACAGTTGAATGATGCCCCGGTACGTTTGGAGTTTCTAGCCGAGCTGCTTTTAGTAGTTAAAAGACAATTAAAAAAGATTAACAACAATACCTTACTACTTTTCCAATGATTAAACTGTATAAGTCTTATATATGTGGAATGTTTCACAAAAATTAGGCTATCTAAAAATATTTTTTTAGGTATAGCCGTGGCACTGTCCACTTTTCTAAACCCTATATTTATATTAATGCAGACTATACGCTTTTTTGTCTGCTAAATTTTTTTCTATTAAGTTTTCTTGTTTGTGATTGACAAACATTTAAATATACTAGTATAAACTGTCACATTTATAACATCAATAAGATTTATGAGTTCTTTTTTTTTACATCGCATATAGAATAGTATAATTACGATGGTAAAGAGTAACATTTGACGAGCTGCACGCCGAGTCAATATGCATTTCAAAGTGTTTGTGCCAGAATGTAAGTTTGTACTGATAATAAATTTAAATTACTTATGAATAATAATCAGGGTAACCAGAAATATTCAAATGAATATGTTTTCTGTGTGATATATGGAACTTTTTAAAGCCAAAAGGCATCATGGGTGTTTTTTTAAGAGAATTAACACTCAGACAATGAATGGCTACTACCAGTGTGACCCTTTTAGCATTTTCACTGCTAAATTTAGCATTATGTATTTTGATTCAGCAGTGAATTTTTTGTTTTGCATTTAGCATTTTTTTCAGCATTTTTATATTAATTTTTTAGCATTATTTAGCATTTTTAATTTTATAAATTTCATATATTCTTTTCCATTTATATAAGTAAAAACCTCTGTCAATTAATGTATTTCATTTTATGTTGTCATTTTTATACAAATGTATGATGATGGAAATCATGTAAACAGCAAAAGACGTTTTAGAGTCTGAACACAATGTAACGATTATTTATTGCGGTGCGGGTTTCCATACAATTTTGAAGTAAAAAACCGCAGTGCGGGACGGAATAAAATAAAAATTTATTTTATTTTCATTGCGGAGTTTCTTATTCTCTCAATTTTTGATACTCTTTCTCTTGCTGACGTTGCCGTAGTTTTTGAATAATTGGCTGTGTTCACAACATTTTTGTAAAAAAAACATGATTTTGAAGTTCAAATATTTTTGTCATAGATTATAAAAGTTTAAAAAAATATATCAAATACGAATGTATATAATGTTAATAATATTTTGTTTTTAGTTATAAAAATGTATGCATAAAAAAATTAACGAAAATTTAAACAAACAATGACAAGTATTGCCGGCGCCGTCTTCCGTTGTATTGTGTTGTCTTAAGCTGTTATTAGGCTGTAGTAAATATTTGGTATTTGAGAATAGTGTGATATTGCAAAATTCGTGTTTTTCAGATTGGTTTGGATTTCAAAAATTTTTAATTTGTTTGTTTGTCATCATTCATCAACTCGTTAAATAGATCTTCTGTCAAACTCAGTGCACATTTCATTTGGTTTTTCGTAACATAATGTCCACAACTGATGATTTTGTATCATGATGAATGTCAAATTGATATCATGATGAAAATTCATCACGTATAGACTTAATTTATTAATATTAGAGCTCACGACCTGATAAATTCATCTTGATATCAAATTTTGTTTTATGTGTTACGGTATATTTAACATTTATTTATTAAAAAATCACTCGAAAACAATTATTTGTGACCAAAAAATTAAACAACATGCAAATTGGATATATCTGGCAATCATTTTACAAATATTTGTTTGATTCATCATGATATAAAATCATCTGTATACCCCCTTGTGTTGATATTAATAAAAAAAATTAAAGTCGCTCTGCCGGTGTCATATTAGTTAGGAGTTATGTATGTAAAGAAAGGTTAAAAATGATTTGGTTAGAGCGTGCATTTTTAAAAGTATTTATAGAAATGTACAAAAGTCTGTCGTGCTCATATACAGAGTATGACCGTCTAATAGTCACTTTGCGTCCCTTTTCGAAATGTATGATTAAAGGTTAACGTGAACTATAACTGGCAGTTCTTCAAACTAAACTCAAAGTCCCTTTTAGCTTTAATTTTGAAAAGGGCCGTTAATGTATTTTAAACGTCAAACACCTAACAATAAGAAGAAAAGAAGTATTCATAATTATGTTTTACGGGGTTGAAAACTTCAAAATTCATTTTGGCGGATTCCAGCTACTGGACATACATACAATGAAAATTACCAGCAACAAATTTTACACTATTATATATAATACGATCATACAACGACACAAGAGGTTTCATGAATTCATCAATTGCGTTTTGTATGTTCCTGAGTTGTTGTTTTTACTTTTTTGTTTTATTAATATTAAATAAAATATTTGTTCATAATTACAACGATATATGTAATTATCAAAAACTCATTACAAAATTTTAGCATTATATTTTAGCATTTTCAAATATTTTTTTTTAGCATTTTTAGCATTATTTTAAGCCCCATTTAGCATTCAAATTTGTTTTAGTTGTGGCCACACTGCCTACTACTATTACTAGGTATTAATTTATGTAGGAAAGGGATATTATAGAGCAGACGTGTGGTGAAGGTAGATATAGAGAAATCTTCATTCTATTCTATTAATGAGGCATTTTAAATTTTAAAAGCTGTGTGTAGTAGCCATTTTATTGATTATTTTACTTCGCTGATGATTTTGCTTCACAATTCTGATGAAGAGGGGCGCTCTGATGTTACATGAGGATTAGTATTAGCTGAAGCCCTGTAGTTCCGTGACTGGTATCTATGCCTTTATCACTTGATTCTTCCTACAACAAGTGATACCGATGTACACTAATGCACAACAGAAAAATGCGTGTTATGTAATGACTGTCGGAGACCGGGCTCTAACACGGAAAGTTAAAAGGAAATAAGTTTCCGAGAAAAACAAATTTTTTCGGGGTCGCTGATTTCTTTTTTTTTTATTATTTTTTGTAATATTATTGGATTTACCTGCAACTTGTCACTCAGGTGTTACGAATCTAGTACATACTACATTTCGAAAGTTTAAAATGGCGGACTATTTTTTGTAATATTACTCAGGGTTATTCGGGGTCACTGATTATGAATGTATAGCTTTCAAAATTTAAAATGTCGGAATTTTTATTGAGAATTGAGCGGATTTGCTTAGAGCTAATTACTCTGGTGTTTCTAGGTTACTGGATTGGATTTTTCTTGTTTTAGTTCTATTCTATCAGTTCTGTTGTGATTTCGAAGTGTTATAAAAGTGAAATAAATTCAGTGAAGTTCGACTTTGACGCGCGCACGAAGGGTTCCGTACGGGCACGAGATATGTAATTCAATACGAACAATATAAACTATAGTTTTGTCATTTTTTTCGTTTTTGGGTTTTTCGGTTTTAAGCGTTTTTTTAGTTTGGGGGTTTGTTGAATTTATTGGCGCTTTCTGAGTCTTGGCACTTTTATTTCACGTTTTGGCGATTTTTTTTTGGTTTTAGAAGTTTTTTTAATTTTGGCAATTTTTATTATTTTAACGTTTTTTTTATTTTGGCGATTTTTTTTAGTTTTGGCATTTTTTTCATATAGGTGATTTTTTTTTTTGGTTTTGGCGATTTTTTTAGTTTTGGCACTTTTTTTCGTTTTAAGGTTTTTTCGGTTCTTGGCGTTTATTTAAATTTTTTTTCGATTCTTTTCGGTTTGGCGATTTTATAATTTTTGGATTTTTTAGTTTTACCGTTTTTGAAAATTTCAAGAGTTTACCTCTTACGGTCTCCAAGATATAGCAATTTGTCAAAATTACATATTCAAAATTGCATTAACTGATGGACCACCCTTTAATTTAATTTTTTTAATATTTTAATGTTTATTGTTGTAGTCTATATAAAAATACACTAATTTTACAAATTTCAAGTGTCAATATACATATGTACATACATATGTATGTATATTACATGGGATTTTAACATTTTTCGTCGCTCGTTTTGGAGCACCGTTTAATTTCTAATTCTCATGTATTTGGTGTTGTAGTGCCCAAGGTTCTACATACTCTGTCCAAATTTCAGATCCGTAGCTCTTATGGTTCCTGAGAAAATACCGTGTGACGGACAGACGGACAGCGTAGCGAAAACAATAGGGTTGCTTTTTTCACCTTTGGTGTACGGAACCCTAAAAAGGAGAATTATTTTTTTTTATTTTACTTTTTTAACAAAAGTTTATGTTGAAGCTAATTTATGACAAGACTAATGCAGTGAGAAAGATGCGGTTTGTTGCATTAGAAAGAGTTGTCCACTATAAGAATCACCAAAAAGTAAAAATCGATTTTTTCGACCATGTCCCTTTCAACTTTCCCTGTGTCATATGTTTTTATTTTAAGAGTTTATTTTTTTTGGATATTTAGTGCTTAGAAATAAAATTTTTGATAGCATGTTTTTGGTTTGCCTGATAGTAAATCATTTTCTCTTTACAAACATGTCTATTATTTATACATACTGAATATTTTTATAAATTCATTTAATATTCTAAAAATGATAATAGTCGTAAAGAAAGAACGCCTGAACATACAGCAAAAGTGTAATAAACACGATAAGATATTTTAACACAATGTTTGAAATTCTACCATCGACTTTAAAATTCATGAATCATTGATTTGTCGATTATTTGGTTACATTATTTGTATGAAGTACTAAAGAATTATAGTTAAAAAAGTAAATTCAAATATGCTCAATAAAATCGAAATATACTTAAGTAGAGTAAGAGCAGGTCATTTCCTGTGCTAGTTACAAAGACTTGTTCTTACAGGAAGCTCTCTAGTAGAATGTTTTTTCAGTATTAATTAGTAAAGTAATTATAAGTAAAGTATTATATTGCGTTTTTATAGAACTTTAAATTGGCGACTTAACGAATAAAGAAAAAAGTTATTTTCAGTTGGTTACTTTTATATACCAACAAAAATTTTAGTTTTCCAATTCTGCAACCATATTTTCGATTTTTCTGATTTATATAAAATATGTTTAGTTAATAACGAAAGAAAGAAAAAATAGTTTTAATTGGCTATTTACTTTTATATACCAAAAAAGTAAAATTTTTTACCAGTTGTTGGTACAATTTTAAAATTCTCAATCCCATCCCTGTAGTGCATACAGCTGCGATATTTCCTCTGTCCGCACTCACTCACTCTACCTATGCGTGTTGGTAGCTTAATGTTCAATACTGTAATTACGTAGCGAAATTTAGTAACAAGATTCCGAATACCCACCCGCCTCAGAAGGTCGCCTAAAATGACCATAAAATGGAAGAACTGCACCGAGCATGATGCATTAAACTAGAGTTGGGCATAGTTGTTCCTTTTGCGGATTGTTCCATTTTGTTCCCAACAACAAAAAGAACTAGTTCGTTCTTTTCGTTCAGTTGTTCTTTTCGGTCAGTTGTTCAGGGAACAAAAGATCAGAAATTACACATACATACATACATTGAATCCTCGCCAATGTTTTATTCGTTTGTTAATATTCTAAAGTAATTTAATTTCATTCTTAACGACCTTATTTAATTAAAAATTTTTGATTGAAAATGCTTAAAATGAAGTTTGATCATTTGAAAACATATTTTAATCACTTTTTTAATACTGATTTATATTCAACACAACAAATTATTTCTTTTAATTGAGTAAAAATTTTCCTTGCTTAGACGTATTTTCATTTGTGCTTTGTAGTCTTATTTGTTGTATGCTTTTAGTAATAAAAGGTAAAAATTAATATTCTTGCAATTTTTAAAATGAAATCCGTTTTCAGTTTAAAACAAATTATAATCACTTTTTTAATTCTAATATTCTTTTTCACAATCTGTTTTTTAGTTCAATCCAACAAATTATTTCTATTAATTTTGTAAAACTCACTTGTATATTTCACTAAGTATACATTTTCTTTTGTTTGTTTTGATTATTGTGCTAAAAATTTAATAGGCACACTACATTTGTGTATTTTTAACAGTATGCAAACGAGAAACTATAATATTTTACTTGAAATCTTTTCCATGTGCATTGGTCAGGAACAGAGAATAAGATAAACAAAACAAAATAAAGACCAAAAATTAACGAACGAACAAAAAACGAACAAGACCAAGATATCAAAAAGTACCAAGAGAATAAGAAAGACCAAAAGAACAAGAAAGACTAAAATAACAACAAAGACCAAAAAGGAACAACTAGTCTGAACTAGTTCACATCGTTCACTTATGGGAATAGTTCAATTGAACTAGTTCGTTCTTTTTGAGCCCAACCCTACATTAAACACATTTACCATAGAAAGATGCCGACTACCAAATGTCCAGAATAGAATACACATGATTCTTTTGAAGACTGCAAGGCAACATGGCGGCAGGTTGTTGTCCATGCTAATTTTGTCGTGGTAGTAGGGATGAAACGATACCACTAAGGTATCGATACTTTTACTTGATAAGGCATCGGTTCAGAAGTATCGATACATACTCAGTATCGAATAAAAAGCATCGATACTTACTTGTATCGGTCAAGCTTTTCACATGATTTAAAGTAGTGAAAACAAAACTAAATACCCACCAAATCAAATGCTCCTAGTTCGTAAAGAATTTTTAATGACTAGTCGACAAAATCATCCGATTTCGGAAGCGATTAATATAAGAATAAACTAATTGTTTAAATTTCTTGCAGACGAGTTTTGGTAGAATTTATTTATGAAAATACTCCTTCAACAAATTAAATTCTGAATAGGAAAAATTTTGAAGTTAAATTTTGTTAAAAAAAATATACCATAAAAATCGCCAATAAATTTATTTATCGCCAGCAAAATCGACATGTCGTCAAGTCAAAAACTTGGATGCCAAACAAAGTGGAAAAATCGCTACGTTTGGGCTGGACTGGAGCAAAAGATATAGTCGAGATGACATTTTAAATTTTTGTGCAAATTCGTTTTGTTCCCGCAATAACTGACGATTTAAAAAAAAATTTGCAGATCGCAATTTTATCGTCTTTTTTTATAAAATATTTGATTTGGCCGGTCCCATTTTCACGAACTTACTCTAATATACATACATACATATATTCTAAATATAAATTTACATTTAACAAGAACAAATAAAATTGTGTTCAACTGGTTAAACTGTGCTAAACTGGTTAAACATGTTCAACTTTGTTGTAGCAAATAAGAAATGAGTATATTTGACCGATACGAGTACTTTTTACCGATACCTACTTGGTACTCGGTAGTAGAGTATCGATACCAAAAGTACTTGGTTTCTAAAAAAAAGTATCGAGTATTTACTTGTATTTACTCGTATCGTTTCATCCCTACGTGGTAGTCCAATTAAACTAATTTCTATTTCTTTGGCTACAATGAGAAAATTCAGTGTCACCAGTATAATACAAAATGTTGAATGAGTGATATCGCACAATTATTTCATATTACTTAAGAGAAACAATATCCAAAAATTTATGTAAAGCATAAATTGGTTAATTTTTATACTTTTACGTCATATAAGTGCATTTTGAAAGAGTATTTTAATTTTTATAAATGCGAAATATTTGAAGGTGGTAATACTGAACTGTGTATTTATACCTAAATATGAGGTGCAGATGGTGCTGCCGCCACCTCCAAAATAATTAAGTAGGTGGCTACGAGGCGACAAATGCTGCTAGCAGCATTTGAAGTCGTGTGTTCGTGTAGCCTGGTGTGGTGAATGTGTTTAATGCATGAGTTTTGATAACAAAATTTAATAATCTGAGAGTGTTGTTCACATGATACAATTACACTAGGTACATGCAGAACTACAACAAAATTGCAACACCAAAAAACACATGTATTTTGTTGGTATAAACAAACCCCAAATTGTCGGAAACAACTGTCTTTTGTTTATAAAAATAACAATTACAGGGTAACTAAAGTACTATTGCAGACGCGGCATTCCTGCATGATTATAGTTATTCAGTGTTGCCAATATGGGTGTAGTTAGACAGTGTGTAATTTCTACTCACATGTGTAGGCGATGTAATTGAATTCTTGTATAATATGTGTGTAATTCTACTTTGGGTTCTATTTTTATTTATTATTGTTTTAATTTTAACCTACACAAAAGATGTGTAGTGTAATTTTCTTCAATGTGTAATTGGAGACACAGCCATATATAAATTCATTGGCAACACTGTAATCATTTTATTTACACACATACATTAACATTTTTGCAGCTTGTAAACAAAGTTTGACAACTAGGTGCAATGTATACAGTGACAGGCTGGGCTTGTGCATGTACCTAGTATAATTGTATCATGGTTGTTCATGATAAAAGAAAACAGCTGAGTTGCCAAAAATAGTGTTGCCAAAAAAAGTAGCTAAAAAATCCCCCTTTATTATAATTTATAAATGTTAAAATGAGTTTATTTGTTTACTACGCTTTCACACCCAAACCGCTAATCCGATTTTGAAAATTCTTGCACCAATGGAAATATACATTACCAGCGTCAAACATAGGATATTTTTTATCCGGTTCGAAACCAGTACGAGTTTTTTTCCGAAAAACTCTCTTTTTCATCGTATTTTGTCGTTTTTTCGTTTTTAAGGTGAAAAGCAATGATGCCAGAATACCTTCACCAAAAATGGCTAAATGTAGACAAACAAATGGCTAAAAACTAGCTAAAAAATGGCTATGGGCAATTGAAAGCAAAAATCATGAACTTTAGCAAAAACAAGAAAGTATTTCAAATATTATTTTTTTAAAGAAAATAAAAACAATAAATTGAAGTAATAAAACAAAAATTTTGCTTCAATTTATCAAGAAACTGCACATATAGTGCAAACGTGTAATACTTGCAGTACGCCTTCTATTCATTTGTACATTCTGCTATTCAATCTTTAAATTTTTGTGTTACTAGTGCATGCATTGCGAAATTTTTGTTTATACTTTTAATGCATTTTCTATTTTTTAAACTGTAATTTATTTTTTGTTTGATTGATATCATAAACCACCAATTACACCCAACAACATTATAACAACATTTCAACGATTATAAGAAAGGAGTAGCAAATCTTATTGTTACCAATTTAATCATCTCTTTCATATAAGCGCTTTTAGACTATTTTCTGAGGAACCGTAAGGAATTTGGACAGAGTATTTAGAAGCTTGCCCGCTACAACAACAAAAACATGAGAGTTAAGAATTAAAACGAGGTTCCAAAACGAGCAACGAAAAATGTCAAAATCGATCAAAATAGATTAGTGTAAAATTAGTGTATTTTTATACAGACTACAATAATAATCACTAAAATTAAAAAAACCGAAATTAAAAGCTGTTTTATCAGTTAATGCACTCTGAGTATGTAATTTTGACAATTTGTTGTATCTAGGAAACCGTAAGAGACAAACTTGAAATTTTCAAGAAAAATCGTCAAACAATAAAAAAATCCCCAAAAACGAAAAAAATCACCAAAACCAAAAAAAAAGCACCAAACTAAAAAAATTCTAACACTAAAATAAATCGACAAAGACGAAAAAATCGCCAAATGAAAAAAAACGTTAAAAACCGAAAAAATCGTCAAACCGCTAAAAAGGTGCCAAAACTCAAAAAAGAGTCAAAAAAAATTTAAAAAAAAACCGCAAAAACCCCAAAACTGAAAAAACACTAAGAACCGAAAAAACCCCAAAAAAGAAAAAAATGCCAAAACTATGAGGGCAATTTTTAATAAAATTCCACGAAAATTTTTTCCCGTGGAACAATTCCAACTCACAGCAACTAATAGTGAAAACAAAAAATTCTAATTGGAAAAGGGAGAAATTTCTCCCTGAATTTTATTCATAATTGACCCTTCGTGCGCGTGTCAAAATCGCACTTCACTGAATTTTTTTATTTAACATTATCAGGCAAGCGAAATAGCGGATAAAAGCTAGTATATACATATACTTTAAAGGTTGGACATTGTTTTCACTTGAAAATAAAATAAAAAAAACATTTTATTTCAAATACAAATTTTCTCTCATCTAAATCAATTTAGAGCGCGGTAAAGTCGACCATACCCTGACAGTTTACAAACGATATCAAATATAAAAACAAAGGCATGAGTTGTTTATGAATGTTATTTAAATGGAAGTTCTTGCCAATATTTGCAAGGCATTGAAAACATATTGTAGTAGAAGTAGTTGATATTATTGGTGGCTGTCAACAAGTTGTTTAAACTTAAAAAACAAATGTATTTCATACCCGACATTCAGCAAAGAAGTCATCAAAAAAAAAAAAATAATTTACATCAATATATTGAACATTTATTATTAAAGTTCTTATGATTGAAATGAAAGCAAGCCAATTATTGCTGTTATTTATGCTGTTGCCAGTGTTAGCAACAAGTGCGGCTGCCAGCAATAAAACTACCGCATCCACAACAAAAATTACCGAATTGACAACCACTTTTGCCTGGGGACATAATATTAAATATTCCACCATAATTTTGGATGAAACCGTCACTGTTAAAGCAAATACATTATTTGATATTACATATCCCAAAAATGTGAGTTCGTTTGTTTGTTTGTTTGTTTACCGATTTGGGCATTATGCAAATTTTTTTTTAAGTAAGCGTTGGCTTTGATATGTCGTTTATTATTTGCAGGATGATTTTCACGGGGAATATACCATAATTGGTATATACGCGTATGGTTTCTTTGACAAATTAAATGCTGCAACTGGCAAACATATGACAGATGATATTTCTGTGTCTATCATGGAAGGCGGTGTTGGCAGCAACTTTACCACAGTGCGATTTTTGTCAAAGGCTATTGATGATGTGCAGTATAATTTGAAAATATTTGGTATAAATGTATAAGGGAATAGTTATGCAAAAATGTGTATAATATTTAGCCAAAGTGTGTTTGATAGCGAGATTTCTTTTGTAACAAACATGCAATATAACTTTGAATTTATGGTTTTCATTTCAAATAGCAATTAAACTTTGTAAAAACCAATAGAACGTGGTTATTGGAAAACAGTTATTGTAAAATAATTTTAAATAGGTATTAAAAATTATGTATTTAGAAAAGGTTGATATGGCTGATATGAAGATACAAAGATTTTCTTTTGAGAGTACTTTTAAACTTAAAATTACAATAGATTAATTAATTATGTATTCTGGATATTTACTAGGGTATTCAATCGGTTAACCGTTAATCGGTTAACCGGTTAATTGCTACCCGATTAACTGATCGGTTAATTTAAAATCGGTTTTTTTCGGTTGACGGTTAAACCGGTTAATTTCAGTCGATTAACCGACGGAACAAATTTTTTCATATTTTTTAGTATTACAACTTATTTTTTGTGTGTATAATTAATTGTTTCGTCTCTGCAGCAGTTGCAGCAATTCTTGAGTTTATTGGTGAGCGGGATGAAAAAAATTGGGGAGAGGTACACAGTTTCATGTGCTTGGCAAATCTCTTTTGATTTGAAATAAGTACTTGTTTTTTAAGTTTTTTTTACTAAGTTTTTAGTGGTATTTGACGTTTTTTATTTATTTTATTTATTTGATTGTAAATAAAAATTAAATAGAATTGTTAGTTTTTCAAGAAAATTTGTGGTGTAATAGAATTTTTTAATACATACATTATTGCAAAACTAGAATTTCCTAATGTGGACACTTGTGCAATTTCAAAGCAGAAATTTAAGAAATTGCAGCAACAAAAATTGCAAGTCTGGACGAGGACAAAAAAAAGAAGTATGTTCAGTGATCCTAACTTAAATAAAACTTCTTCTTCTAAATCCTTAGACATGGCTATAAAAGAGTTTAACTAGAGCCTGTGGTACTCTAACTGGAGGGAATAATTAAGTTTTTATTTAATAATTTAATAAAAGCCAATAGTAATGTTGGCTATGATTTAATTAAGGATTAGATTTAATGAGAAATACGAAAGTATGAAAACGAAAGTTAAGAAATTCAGATATGAACTTGTTTACAGAATATTCGTAGCTAAGCTCTGCCATTATGAGTCAGATGATGACCGGCCAAGAAAAGGAACTATCGATAGTATTACAAGAAATGTTCTAAAAAAATTAACCGAATTAGTTTAAGAATTATTATGTGTGTTTTTGGTTTTACTAATCAACTCAAATTAATAAATATTTTATGCACTTTTATTTGTTGAAAACACTTGATTTATGGAAAAACCAGTTAACCAGTCAATACCAAAATTAACCGATTATTAAACGATTAAGCAAAAACCTCGATTAATTAATCGAGCAATTAACCGATTAAAGCAAAATCCCGATTAAATGAATACCCTAATATTTACACTTTAAAAGATTAGACTGTGATGATTTTCTAAACTAAATTAAAGAAGGTGAGCTTTGCCTGAAGTAGTTAGCACGTTGACTGCAAAACCGAGCGTTCTGAGTTTGAGCCCGCTATTCAACAGTCAGTAAACAGTCCTAATTTAACATCAGAGCGCTCTCCTTCTCTGTGTAGCAGAATCATCGGCGAAGTAAAATTTTCAATGAAATGGTTGCTGAACACAGCTTCAAACAAATTTAATACGTTTAACACCTGAGGTGCTGCAACACTGCATTATTAAAATAATTTTTTCTGCCAAAAAAACTGATTTCAATGCAAAGATCTGATACAAGAGCTCAGGGTGTGTGTTAAGTCTTACAAAAATCCATAAAGTAGAACCAATTAAAATAAAATATTACATTTAATGGGCGTGACATCGCAAAATATAAAAAACATAAACATAATTCTAAAGTTTACTTTATTTATTTTAATATAGCGAAAGAGTTGATAAATTTAATTTGTTATATAGTGAATCATTTGATAAATGTTTGCGCTGTATAACGAACGGCAGAAAAAAATTACACTTATTTGAAAATAAAACAAATTGCTGACATTGTTTTTATTGTATTGTACCATGTCTACAATTACGAGTACAAAAATAAAAATAACAATTAACTTTAACTTTCCCATATTAGGATGTTTATGGTATAACGAATAGACCTTATATTATATCGTTCGTTATAACGGGATTTGCCTGTAGTTTAATTGAAATAATTTTTATGAGAATAGTGCGGTTGGAATTTTGTTTTGAATAAAATTCAATAAAAAATAACTTATTCGAATAATATTTCACAATTGTTTCATTCAGATTCTTTGAATTGTCCATCAATTATAATCATTGACACCAGAGGCACTGCAACACTACATTATTAAAAAGCGTGCAAAATAATTATGGTTATAAAAAAATAAAGCTTTCCGCTATCTTTTCCTTCACCACCTGTTTATTCTTTCACCAACCCTTTCCTAAAGCAGGTTAACTCTCTTAAAACAAAAATCAAATGGACAGTCGAATTCAACCACTGTATTCAATAAATAAATATATTTGTATATTATATGTGTGTATTTACTTATTAAACACTTTGCAATTTTGCATAAAGCATGTAAAAAAATCCAATTCCTAACAAACAAAATTTACTCGAGAAGTAAATTGAAAATTAAATATTTCCGATACTAAAATATTTATGTTCCCTTAATTTAATTAAAATTATTATACGCTGTACATCCTGTTGTAGCATCGTTAGCATGTATTGAAAAGTTACATTCAGGATGAATATGTGCAACAATAACTTTTATTTCCCTAATGAAGTGCAGTGATAATAATCTCCATCTAGTTTTTTTTATTATTATTATTGAATATGTGATGATGCACAAACTCGTTTCATTTCTCAGTTTCTTAAAAAGCAGCAATTTACACAAATTATACATCCTTACATTTTATTAATATGAACTCTCACACCCAAAGAGTTTGCATAAACAGCATTCACAATTTTATATAAGTATGTATATAGAAAAGCACCCCTGCAGGAAATGTCAGTAGTGAATTAGTACTGATTCACTATTGACTTTGTCGCCAGTAGTACTGACTAATTATACCCCACTCAATGCTTTTTGCTATAGACATTTAACATGTGCGTGTCATTGAAAACCAACTACTGACATTGGAACTACTGATTAGATAGTTCTTTAGGGACCATATGAAGACATTGGAAACAGATATTCACTACCACATTAGTATACTCCTTCTATAATGGAATTGCCTATTTTGTTCACATTTTGATATTTTATTAAAGAAATATATAAAAAATGGAACTTATAATTAAAAAAACATACAATAACCGGGATTAATTCATTTATTCGTTCAGCATATCACCAGCAATTAGGGATTTTGTTTGTCATCTCTATTAAATAAATATACATACATATGTAGATCAAAAATTTTATGTTTCGCTGAATTAGTAAAATCAAACACTTACGAATGAATCTGCAAGAATGACAAATCTTTAACTGATGGTACAAAATCTTCTAGTGGGTAAAACTATTTCCATAATTGGCATTTTCGCTTAAAATTTTAATTTAGTTTTAAAATTTTCTATTTTTTACAATATGGATTGTTATTTTATATCTTTTTTGCAAATTCTTTTTATGTATTTTTTTAAATTATTATTCAATACATTTAAATTCACCTTTTAATTTGATTGCTTAAATAAATTTTTATAAACACTTAAATTTTGCTTTACGTCATTTTGGGTTTCAACAAACCAATAAAACAAGAAGAAGCATAGTTGTGTGTATATGAAAAAATGTTTTCTACGCCTTAAGAACAATAGTAATAGACGCTCTGTTGATAATGTCACCAAAATAGTAGACAAAAGTTGTGACTTGGGGACACTTAACCCCACGTTTCCTTCAGGGACGCTATACACTTAAATATGTGTGAGTGAATCTAAATCTATACCACAGCTGCTTAACGTGCATACATTTGTTTGTATGTATGTACCAGTGGGAGTATAAATATTAGCTTAAATAAATAACAACTACAGCAGCAACACAAATAATGTAAATTTGTCTCCAAGCATTTTTTATATGTAGTATTATACGAACGAGTATGTTTAGAATGCATGCTTTCACACCCCATTCTGCACGAAAGTGCAAGCTTTGGGAAAAAGGGAAATGAAAAACCAGAAACACGCTGTCTAGGAAATGCATACAAGCAAATGCCAACACCGGAAGTTTAAATAACTAACAGTTCATGTCAACGTGGCATTTAAGTTATTTTATTTTTAGTTCTTTTTTTACTTTGTTTTCTTCAATTATAATGCAAACGTAGCTGTGAGAGACAACGAAGAGTCTAGGGAGAGCATTCGTTTTTTATTTGCATTAGAAATGTACATAAATTAAATGCAGATTTGAGGGCATTTAAGAAATTGTTTCGATGAAAAATTACTTTAAAAAATGGAGGAAAATTTCTTTAATATTGCTGTTTTTTGTATATTTAGATTTATGGCTTGTTAGCAAGTTCATTCAGTTTGAAATAGAAATATGTAGTTAAAAAATAAACAATTGCAAATTTTTAAATATTTATGAGAAGGAATTTATCAAAAAAAAAAAACAACTTAAAAAACAAGGATGACGCTATTCTTAAACTATTTTGGATAATAAAAAATTAAACTAATATTTGTTATTTGTTATTAACTTCTATGGCAAAAAGGAAAAAGAGCTTAAGTAGAGATAAATTGATTTTGAGTTCATGGTACCTTCGTAAATTTTTTTTAGTTTTTTTTTTTAGACAATATAATTTTTCTTTGCCATTGTTTACTTTTCAAACAGCTGTTTCGTGCCAAAAGAAGAAACACATTAGGTTTGTTTACGAATTTGTAACAATTGTTACTGGAAAGTGTTCATTAACTCAACAAATTTGCAAGGAGAGATAGTCAAAAGAGAGAAAAAAATTGAGATACAAAAAAATTCCTGCAAATAAACTAATAAAATTGTTACTTGCCAGATTCAGCCAACCACCTGTTGTGTACTTTTTTTGTCAAATTAATTATTTCAAAAATATCTCAAAAAGAAAAACTGAAAAATTTGCATTTCTTTGTTAAAAAAAAACATGTATACGTATGAAAAAAGAAAGCATATTTTCTCAATTTATAGTTTTTTTTTTATTAAGCCGCATACATTCAATTTTATTGTCAAAGTCGTATTTTTGTATATGTTAATGGAATAAAATTAAAAAATTATGAAAATGCATAAACATTAAATTATTTCATATTAAATGTAAATTTAAAAAAAATATTTAATTTAAGACATTATCAAACAAAATACATCAGAAAAAGTACAATATTCGTAGTATCATGGTTCTGATATGAATAAAATTTTCTTGCAAGTTTTTACAAGTAAAGCCTTCATTTACTTTTTCATATTTGGGAGAGTAGTTTTGTAAATTTCCGCCTTACCCTCTCGTTGCTAGTTTCTGCTTGGAAAGTAAACGAACAGACCTATTACTCTCTCAAAACTTTCTACGCTTGCCCAGACTTAATCATGGAAAAAAAATTAAAAGTTTTGACATTTTTTCTTCATAACTCGTACATTTAAGATCGACTGTAAAAATTATTTTTTTTGAATGGGTATGGGTGAGGACACGCCCTTCATTTTTTTATATGTAATTTTATGCTATTATACTTATTTTATTGCTGTGAACCGTGTTTTCCAGGCTTTGATTCTTTTATTATAAAATTTTAAATTTGAAAAAATGGGCGGGGGTACGCCCATTAAGGTTTATTATTATATTTCACGTTGTTCTACTTAACCGATTTTTACTAACTTTACCACACACCTTGAGCGCTAAAATAGACACAATCTTGCATTTTAAAAAACGGGTGGATTCACTCCCATTAAAATTTAACCTTATATTTCACGTACTTCTTCTTAAATAACAGATTTTCAAAATTGATTTTTGTTTGAAAAAGCTTACGTACAGTTTGATCCCATAAATTTGTTTCGAGAATGTTCTATCAGATTTTAGCATTAAAGTCGGTTTTTTTGGTAGAATTATTTATGACAATACTCGTATTTTAAAAAATTAGTTTTTCTTCTTCTAGTTTTGATTTTGTTTCGAAAAGGGGCGAAGAGCGAAAAATTTCACTATGAGTCACCATATAAGAGAAAGTTTTAGTTCTACTGTGAAACTTCGATAAATCTCCACTTGCAGACAAACTTAGACTTCTTTGTTTTGATAACGGGACTTTGCTTAGAATTTATTTTATTCTATGCTGATTCCGTTAATACTTCGGTATACAGAGTTTTTATAGCTCAACATTTTTTCGTTATAGTTATAGAACGATTTTAGAGTATTTTTTTTATGAAAAACTTTGCAATAAAGACATATTTTTAGGGTACAAAGAAAAAGATTCATTATATTCGAAGTTGGTTATACCGAAGTTTCACTGTAATGTATATTAATAAAAGTAAATTTCATAATTTTTTGCGGTTAAACTTTGGCGGTTAATGTTATTATGTCTTAAAATGAACATCGAATTGCATGATATCCCAGCATAAAATAATCATGGATTTGGAAGCAGTACATCCTTTTTGCCTTAAGAACATTCTTTAACATTTCTTGATAACTTTGTTAATGCAATGTCGAAAAAAAAATTAAATAATAATTTTTAGACATATTCTTTTACACGAGTGTATTATAGAAAGCACTAATGTAAGGCGATGATTAAAAGTATAATTTTACGTAGTGCAAGGAACATAATACGACTATATTCACTATATACTAATTGCACTAAAATAAGCACTTAAAACGAAATGCTCCAAAGTGGGGACATCGCGAACAAATATCATGCCATACGTAAGCAAAATATGTTCAGTGAAGTGCGACTTTGACCCGCGCACGAAGAGTTCCGTGCGGACACTAGATATGTAATTCAATACGAACTTTGGCCTATATAAAATAAAGTTTTTGCCATTTTTTTAGTTTTTGGGGTTTTTTCAGTTTTGAGCGTTTTTTAGCTTTGGCGTTTTTTTTTGCTTTTCCGGTTTTGGCGATTTTTTTAGTTTTGGCCCTTTTTAGTTTTGGCACTTTTTTCTCGTTTGACGATTTTTTTCGGTTTTTGGCTTTTTTTCATTTTGGCAATTTTTTTAAATTTGGCGAATTTATTTTCATATAAAATATCTTTGAGTTTTGGCGCCTTTTCGCGTTTTCGGCGATTTTTTTCGGCTTTTGGCGTGTTTTTTTTAATTTTGGTGATTTTTTCATTTGGGTGATTTTTTCGAATTTGGCGGTTTATTTTAGTGTTAAAATTTTTTTTTTTAATTTTGTCGATTTTTTTTTTTAAATTTTGGACGATTTTTTTAAATTTTTAGTGATTTTTTTCGGTTTGACGTTTTTATAATTTTGGGATTTTTTAGTTTTACCATATTTGAAAATTTCAAGAGTCTGCTTCTTACGGTTTCCAAGATGCAGCAGTTGTCAAAATTACATAGTCAAAATAGCATTAACTGATAGAACACCCTTTAATTTAAATTTTTTAAATTTTAGTGTTAATTGTTGTAGTCTGTATAAAAACACACTAATTTTACAAATTTCAAGTGTCAATATACATACATACAATTATATGTATATCGCTTCGGAACACCCTTTAATGTTTAACTGTCATGTGTTTGCTGTTGTAGCGGCCAAGGTTCTCCATACTTTGTCCAAATTTCAGGTCCGTAGCTCTTATGGTTCCTGAGAAAATAGGCTGTGACGGACAGACAGACGGTGTAGCGAAAACCATAGGGTTCCTTTTCACGGAACCATAACAAAAAAGCTACACATTCCCTTACAAACCTGCTTACGGCCAAGCAGTAATTTTTCCAGGAACTTTTGGTAGTTAAGTTGCTATAACGATCACACATACATTTAGCATTAAACAATAGCAATAAAAGCTCCTTAGTGCCTCTGTGGGTGAGTGGTAGCGATGCTAGCCTATCAGTCCAGAGGTCGTGGGTTCGACTCCCAATATAGACCCTGGGTGTTTTCCGCAGACAAGCTAATCGCTTTGCGGGTTGTGTTTGTTCTTTAAAAAAAAAATACTAAAATAAACTTTCAATTAGATGAAATTTACTTGACCAAACAAGTACTGAAATGTCTAATTTTTAGCTGCAACATTTAAAGCAAATTTTATATTTTCTTCTTAAGCAAAGTTTATTTTCTTTCTCCTTCTTTTAAACTTTTTTGTTTGAGCAAAGTCTGGCATAATACGGTTCATTTTATTTGCAGTTACAATAGTCACAATGGCCATAAAAGCTACATACCTTCTAAGGTTTTACATCGTCAACAAAAATCCCATTTTAATAGAATTTGCAAGTGTTTTTTCTTCCTTTTTGCAGTTAAAATTATACCACGTACATACATACTTACACAAAGTATTGTGGAATATTTACGATTTGCATGATAAAAACTAAATTTAAGTTGCTATAAATTTGTTTCTTAACTTTGTTTAAATTTTCTTTGCATTTGAATAAACAAGGTCATTGCTAAGGCTGCCTGCCGTAAGTGGTTTAAGAATATTACGCTTAAAATCTCAGTAAAATTTATTAGAATTTTTAGGTTTTTTTGTATTGCTGAAACTTCTTTTAAGCATTTTTTCCAGATGGTAATCTATGATTAAAAAACTTTTATTTTTTATATGCAAAGCAAGAATTGGTTAAGCAAAATTACTTGTAGAAGAGCTATTTGTTGTAGAAGAGCTATATGTTTTGCTTTGCATAAACCCATTGCTATTAAAATATCACTTAGGGATCTACCCTGTAATTCGAAATGAAAGACAATGCTTTCGAGTTTGCATGTTATTAGGAGTAACATACAATTTCGAAAGCATTTTCGTTCGTTTTGAATTACAGTGTAGACCTCCAGCTTTTCATGTAATCTTTCAAAATAACACACGCACACGCATACAGCGAGTGTTGCTTTAATGGTCTTCTATATCTTAGTCCTAATTTACACTATGCAAGTCTTATTAGTTCGAAGGAAAGAGCGGCGAGTGGAACATAACCGTTTCATTTCCCCTCGTCGCTCTCTCCTAACAAACTAATCAACTTAGCAATAAGACTTGCATAGTGTAAATTAGGACTTAATAACGTATGTTTTTTAGTTAAAGAACCTTAGGTTGGCAATAGTGCTTGATATCGTTGTCGCAGATAAACAGCTGTCAAATTCAAATCATCCGTTCTATGTATTATTATGTTATTTACGTTTCTGTGTACTCTATGCGTTTAAAAATTCAATTTTTTTTAAATAGAACACTCAGGCAATTACTAGGTGTTACCTGTTTTTAGGAAAGGGATAGTTATATAGAAGACAGATAATGGTGAAGGAAGGAAGACATAGAGGAAAACTTAATTTTTCTTACATCTTTGCCTTTTAAACGTTTTTTAATAATGCAGTGTTGCAGCGCCTCTGGTGTCAATGAGGCATATTAAATTTTCTAAGCTTTGTTTATTAGTCATTTTATTGGCTATTTTACTTCACCGATGATTCTGATACACAATGCCGAAGAAGGAGGGCTCTCTGATGTTACATTAGGATAAGCATAAAGTATAGTTCAGTGATCAGTGCCTATGCCTTCATCATCACTTGAGCTTGAAACTTTACACAAGTGCACATCAGAAAAGTGTGTGTTGTTATTTTAATGACTATTGGAGACCGTGTTCAGACACAGGACTTTCTGTTTTGTAGTCAACGTGCTAACTAACTACTTCACCCAACAATGAAAGAAAATAAACTTTTTTCTTTTATTAAAAATTCTTTTAATATAAAGGAAGAAAGGGTCTATTACAATTATAATCGGGGACTTGGATTGGGTATAATCTGGGAAGATATATCAACGAATGTTAAGAATACCAGGGAACAGCTCTTTTTCAATCTCCCTGGATTGAGGCATGCAAAGCTAATAATTGGAACGTATAACCAATTTTTTTGACAACTCATGTCCGTAAGTAAAAACAATCTAAAAATGCTTACAGGTTTCCTCACAGGCTATCGCAGACTGAGAGAACATCTTAAAAGACTTGACATGTAGGGTAACAAACAGCCTGTACAGATTCTGTCATTATGAGGAAGAAACTCCAAAGAATGTTCTGAAGGACTGTGAAGCTTTATGCTGCAGAATAAACAGCCAATTATGCAAGCACCTATTGGATAATTCGGAACTTCCAAAGCTAGAACCAGTTTCAATCTTGAAGTTCCTCAGGAGTGCAATTCTAGATGAAGTGCTCTAACATCTGTCAAGTGATACCATAGATCTTCTTCGGACGCAGTGTCTTGTTTCCTGCATGAATTTAAAATTCACTCATTAATTCATTCAATTTAAAAAAAGAGAAAATTGCAATCCACCACACATTTATTAATATTATAATAGAAAGCTTTGTACTTCTAAGGATGGCAAAAGTAGAGCTGGGACTATTAGATGGAGCGAAATAACTGGGTGTTTTCCTAGATAGCAAGCTTTCCTGGAAAAGCAACACGCAGGAAAGGCTACTTAGACTCTCGGAAACAGGTTTGGTAAGGTCAAGAATAACGGGTCACACATCAATCTTAAATGAGATCAGTTTTAGAGATCAGGGATCCGTAACTCATTGGTTCACGGACTATAAGATCGCAGATATTGATTTAAGTAGAATACCCTCACTGGTAATAGGTTTTATCAAAGCGACATATTTATATTAAATTGATATGTTTACCCCGTAGCCAAAATTTTGCCAAATATTGTTAGATAAAAATTAGGAGTTAGTTATTTTGTAAAAAGTGAAAGATTTTATTCTCTTTGATTTTGCAAAATAAGTGCAATAATTTTTATCAATTAAATTTACTACATTAAAAATATATCATGGCAATCTTTTCGATATAGGTTTTGAAATATGGAATAGTTAAAGTTTACTGTCTTAAGAGGTGTCCATCAGTGTCCAGCATACGTCTCAAAGATATATTAGGATATTTTACTTTTCCAATCACCAAGAGCCATTTGATTGATATCAAACAGAGTGATATATGTACATATAAACAAACAATAATGCCGAAAGATAAAATTTGATATACAAATATCTATGTGTGTATATCTAAGCTACTCGTACACTGCCGAAGTCATATCAATCATTACCAAACTAAATTTTTATTTTGATACATGGGCCTGTTCTGCAAATCACGACATGTAAAATCACGGTGATTTCAACAATTCAAATCATTGCTTTTTTGAATTACAGGATTTTTAGCGTTGGAAATTGAAAGAAAATATTCTATTATAAATGACAAAAACTTAAAATACAATAAAAACCCACTATAAAGTGAGCTGTTAGTAGTTTACTTTTGAAATCACGTGGTTGGAAATCACCGTGATTTTCAGAACAGGCCCGACAATTAATTTAAAATACGCAATTTTATGGCACAATATTTTTGATACAATAATGAAACTTTCGAAAAACTTTTATAATGTATACATATTTTAATGTGTGTGTGTTTTTTTTAATTACAAATATATGTACCTGAAATTTTCCCTTCCTTTTGACGTATGTATGTAAGGGCGATAAGCATATATTTTTTTTTTAATATCATGTATAATTACAATTGATTACTGGCCATTTGCAAACAATTATTCTGTTTAATGTAACAAATCATGATTCATTAAATGATTTATTCTCCAGCTACTACGAGTACTAACTAGTGAGCATTAGTTTTTATTAATTTGCTAGCTCGTACTCCATTTTCAATGCTTTCATCGAGCCACAGATTTAGTTTGAAATAATTAAAACTAAAACAAGTTATTCCATATAAGTCAGGAATGGGAAACAGAGTATTTAAAATGATACAGAAGTTTGGTTTTTCTTATAAAAATTATAATTTGCTATTTTGGTTGTGTTTACAAAACTCAATTATAGATTAAATTTATAAATATAAATCCAATAATATCCAACGGACGAAATTACAGCAACAATTATAGACTGATTGATAATCTAGTAAAATTGTCCATTTATTTTGTGTTAAAGAAAATTATACTCCATGCGAGTTGAGATTTAAATTTAGAACGATAAAATGCTGATTTTAATTAAACTTTTGTTTAAAAATTTAGTTCATTTCAAAGTTTGATTGGCTCAATTACATTTTTAAATTATTTTTTAGTTTTATTTTTAATTATAGCTGATAACCAAAGTAGCTGGTGCTATTTAAATATTATATTAGTCTTATATGTATATAAGTTTAATATCATGCAAATAATTTTCTATTAAAGTTTACTTATTTTCAAAAATAATTTTCGTGTCACTGATTTTGTGATTTGTATTGAAAGCAGCTTTAAGTATGGATTACTTTTACAAAATTGTTTCACTTTGCAATACTACGGAACTAGCCATATCTGTTTATATATTTTTTAAATCGTACCAAGAAAATAAACCTTGTTGTTTTGCCTGTGCTATTAACTGTAGTATGGGTGTCTTATGCAATTTTGCAGCTGGTTTTGCTTTATATTAAAACTTTTAAGTGTGTGGCATTTTACTTCATACCATATAATACTAGTAGTATGCACATATTCATATATATGTATATACATAACAGAGATGTGCATATCACGATGGAATTTAATTAACGAAGTGGCAACAGCTGAGTATGTAAAATATAGTTGAAAACCCTAAGAAAGGGCCCGTTTATCTCTGTGTTGAGTAATATAATAAGTGTGCGATGCCTTAGTTTTTCCATGTTATTTATCCATTGCATCACACACTTATGATTTATGTTTGCCTTTTTTTGGCATATAATACAAGTAGAGTTGCATTTTCGATAATTTTGCACTCTTACAACTGCAATGTTTTTACTGCTAAATAATTAGTTGCTTTAATAACGTATGTTAGTTATTTTTTTTTTAAACAAATTTATAATAAATTTAAATGTTAAAAGTAGTTTTGTTTTAGAGCTATGCTCTTTACATAAATAATCGACACTATTATAGTTATAAGTTTATTTTTGTTTTGATTTATTAGTATTTTTCTCTGTTCGTAAAATAGGAGATGCCAGATGACTTACTAATAGAAATTTAAAAAAGAAACAGGGCAGCTTAATCTGCGTTTAAATATGGGAAATGTACACACACACACGCAAATACTTGCGGCGAATTTATTTCGTTTTATGAATGATAATAAAATAAATAAATTTTATGAATGTTAAATAAATAGTTATAAAAATACAAATAATTTTATTGCATAGTTATTTAGCACATGAAATTTGTTTAAATATCTAAGCAGCATAGCTCTAACCGCCTGTGCTAAGACTTCTCTTTTTTATTTTTATTTTTTTCGTAAAGCAACGGCTGACTTCATAAATGCAGCTTGTAATGCAACACTGAAATGCGTAGTGTTCATATATACAGCAGAGCTATTTTTGACAATGCCGTGAGTTCATTATTGCAAGGCAATGCTTTTCAATGCGCAACATCTGTCAAATTTGTGCATTGCTTTCATTTATGATTCTTTTTTGCTTGGTATATTTTTTATCATTGTAAGCTAATTCGAAAGCGGTTTTGAAAAGATTAGCGCATGTTTGGTGGACATTCATTAAAAAGATTAATTTTACAAAATTTATACTTAATGAAACAACTAAACAACTTTTGTGCGTTCATAAATGAACTAGTGTATTTCATTGATTGTCAAAATGGTGTTGCCATAAAGTATTGCTTTGCTTTGTAAATTAATTTCTTTGCAGTGTTGTATTGCAAGCTGCATTTATGAAGTCAGCCAACGTCTTTACTGCTTGTGAACGTGATTTTTAAATCGCTGTTTTAAACTGTGACTGTGATCACAGTTTAGCATTATATTGCTTGTAGCAGTTCTCTTATTTTGAGAAAATCTAATAAGAAGATTAGCAGTGAAATTAAACTGTGACTGTGATGCCAACCCAAAATATTTCTTAGGGGTAGATTAGATGTGAAAAAGCGGTAGTTTCCAACAAATATTATTTTAAAAATAGGTAGATCCGTAACACTTATGTTTTTAGGTATTTTAAACACCTTGAAAAATTTTTTATCGTTAATTAACCTTTCGTTTCGATAAGAAATATTTTATAAAGAATTCTATGATTTTAATTAATATTTAAAAAACGGAATTAATATTATCATTAAATAATAATTAAATAATACCTAGCACTGATATATCGTGTAGATTTGTTTGCAGAGTATCAATAAAGATTGTTTCTATAAATACTTTTTAACAAATTAACTTTCAGTATTCGAACTATGTATGCAATTTTTTCACAAACTGGCCCATTAAAGGAAATATTTGCGTTTGTAGCAGGTATTAAATAGTGAAGTCAACACAGTCTTGCTTACATGCATTGCTAAAATATATTTAAGTTGAACTTATAGCTTGGGTAATATAAAAAAAACTCGGGTGAATATACTTTAGCATTATTATTGAGAAACTAAAAAAGTGGTAGGTAGATTTTTCTGGAAAAGTGGCAGAGTTGAGTGAGATACCCAAAAGATGTTGATCTATCACAAAAGTGGTAGAGTTGGCATGGCTGTTGTGATCACTGTTTAACACATTTCTGCTCTTCTCTTTTAAAAGTATTTATTTGTGTTGTTGTCTTGATAAATACTAATAAGAAGAGAGACAAGAACAAACAATTAGAAACCAACCCCTTTCAAATACTGAGAATTATCGCATAGAAGTCAGAGAGACAATAAAATTGTAAATATAAAAATGTGAGCTGTACCAAGGCCTATTTATTAGGTCTATGCAACTCTACAAAAACACAGCAATACAAGAAACATCTTTGTGTTTAAGTTGTCAGAAACACACATAAACATGAACTGTAGTATATGGTGGAAACAACTTTTGACAGCTTAAACACGAAAACACAGAATATCATCAGGACGATTGCATTGACCTGATAAATAGGCCTTGAGCTGTACATAGTTGCCAGAAAAGACGGGTTGACACGATTTAACGATTTTTTCTTGACAAAAGCTGAAGGTATAAAAAAAATAATGTGATAGCTTTATTTACTGTAAAGTAAGCATACAAGAACAATCACAGTTTGTATGAAAGGGCTACATATCTTTCCAAAAACCGTTACTTTATAAATTCAGTCACAGTTGCTATTTCTGATTGTTCAATAGCTATGAAAAAGTAACAGGTTTCGAAATATCGCTCAACTCTAGTCTATAAGAACCTCGTTCTTAAGTTGTGAAATGTACTGACGAGTTCCATAAGCAGGAAGGAAATGCATGTAGACGTTGGCTTAACCAAAAAGCAAGCAAAAATTCCTAATACATTAAATACTGAATATCAAATAAATAAACATACTTCGAGTTTTGTTTTGTAATCTTTTTTTGTCAATATAATGGGCCTAATTGCGTGTGTCGTACTTCGACTTCGACTGCGACTATTTTGTACTAGATAAAAAAAAATATTGCAATGTTCCTTAGTCTAGTACCAAATCGTCGTATTCGAAGTCGAAATACGACACTCGTAATTAAGGCAAATATCAAAAAATTATAAAAATAAGTGTTAATTTTCGGATCTGTAATCAATTTCTTTCCACTCACATACCAAGTTTTTTCCCTTGAGAATGTGCATGATTGCGGATTAAAAACTACTCACCATGCCATCTCTAGTCATGTTTGTGTTTACCTGTGGCAATATTAAATTATGTCATTATTAATTGTGGCCTTATTAATTCATTAACAAGTCTTAGCCTTAATTACATAATGTTGAATTTGAATTTTCTTAGCCTTTGAGGTTTTATTAGATGTGTATGTTAAAATTAAAAGGATTTAATTACTGCGACTTAGTCTTTGAAATCATTTTTGCAGTTTGATGCGTTTAGCTGCAATACAAAAGAATGAACCGCGCACAGTGTAATCTACAACCAAAACAAATCATAAAAAATTTAACATAAATTTTAAAGAAACGTGAAAGATTAATAAATTAATAAAGGCATAGTAAATCGGTCCTAGTAGAGTCACCGATCACGATCTAGAATGAACTCGTGGCAGAGAAACAATGATCGAGCTCATTTCGTTTTTTGTGTCTTGCAACGACAATTCAACGGATGGTTACTGGTTTGCTGCATATACTATTAAAAATACATTATTATTGCGGCAAACCAGTAACCACCCGACGAATTGAAGTCAGCTGACTAGCGCAATTTCGAACAGTAATGCAACTAACATGTATAATAATGTTTTATTTATTCTTTATTCATTTATAACAGTAACCAAGAGAGCCCATGGGACCAAATATAGTTGGTGGACTACAAGTATAACATAAGAATAATTAAACATTTAGGCAACAAATAAACTAGAAACAAATGTTCATGAAAAGTATAATATATAGTTATAAAATTATTAGATGGAACTATTATATAAATTGGAAGTATATATATTCAGAATCTAGATAAGTTAACATAAGCTTATCTTTGAATGAATTACGTATAAGATGGAATGCTCTTAAGCATCGAGATAGTAAGTTCCAACATTTGGCGATTCGTACAATAAATAATATTTCATAAATAAGAAGATTTATAATGGGGAATATAAGCTGTGGGTTTCAATGACTCTGCAAAAACGTAAAATGTGTACGCACATAGTCTGTGCAGTCTGTGAGCATAACCTTATAAAAGAAAAGTAGTAATCTAATCTGAATGAAGTTTTCAAAACTACAGCCCAAAAAATCCTTAACATACATTGATGATTGATTATTGCTAATTCTTAATTGGTATATAAAGCGTGTTATTCTGTTAAAAAGTAGGGCATACCTATTCAGGGCTACAACCAGAATATATATACCTCAATACAAAAAAATAGGTTAGACATTAATAAGAAGTGAGCTAGGCTTTTTATAATCAGTCCAATCATGAACAAAAATTCCGCACCAGTTTTTTCACTTCTCCCTTTTGTCCTCTTATGAATTTGTTTTTCCCTGTTTTTACCAATTGTGTGAATGAAAAAAACCGCGGGGGAACAAGTAGGTACTATGAACTCAATTGAACTTGCTTTTCTCACTAAAAATCTTTCCCTTAAAAACAGAAGGGGGTTTACATATAACACATTTAGGACCCCATTTAAACAAAATTTATATACATAAACTTGTATTTTATAGTTCTTTTATGTGGAAAAACACAATTAATGCCCAATAAATCATTTATAAACTTATTTTTACATATTATTTTAAAGTTGGGGAATTTTAATAATTTTGTTTACTCTCTCAAAAAAAGGGGAACAACAAAATAACAACAAACAAGCAAAACAACGAGCTCCGTAAAGCGGCGATGCCACATGTTACTTTTTTTGCTCCCATAAAATTTCTAAAGGGAGGAATGTTTTCTCGAAAAAATTATTTTCTGTGAGAAATAAATTCCTAAGAATATTCAATATTGCGCTGAAAATGTAATGTCAGATATAATTCATTGCATATAGTCTTTTTAAAGTGAAGTTTATTTTAGAAATTAGTCCAGTTAAATGGTGTCCAAAACCAAGAGTATTGTCTAGCAAAACACCAAGACATTTCATTCGATCAAAAAAATCAAAACTTTTATTAAACTTGCACGAAATTACTTTTAAAATATTTTTTTTTAATTTTTGAACACAAAATAGTAAGGAATTGATCATTTGTTATTTATTATTGAAATAGTTAGCACGTTGACTACAAACCCGAAAGTCCTGGGTTCGAACCCGGTCTCCAGTAGTAATTAATAATTTTCTGATGTGCATTAGCGTCCCTTTGTATCAAATGTTTTAGGAAAGCTCAAGTGATGAAGGCATAGCAAAATGCTCACTGAACTACACCTGCGTCAGCGGATACTAATCCTAATGTAAAATCGGATCGTAATCCTGCGTTGGTATTTTGTAGCAGAATCATCGGCGAAGTAAAAGAACCAATAAAATGGCTACTAAACATAGCCTCGAAAATCTAATACGCCTCATTGACACCAGAGGCGCTGCAAACAGCATTATTAAAAACGTGCTAAACAGCGGATTTGTAAAATAATGAAGCATTTCTCTATCTCTTCCTTCGCCACCTGTCTTCTCTATAACTATGCCTTTCCTTAAGTAAGTAACGGTAGGTGTACTTCTGTTTTATTTAATAAAAATCTTTTGTAGCTATTTGTCATTAAATATTTTATCAGATTCGCAAGCGACAATGTCGCATGCTAAATTTTTTCAATCATACTTTTTATGTTTATTATTTTACTTTTTATGTATTAAGAAATGCAAAATATGATTATAAACAATTTTTAATATATTCAGTATATTTTATTTTCACAGCAGAAATTATTAACTTAACGAAATATCTTCAATAAAGAAATATAAAAATACTATATACTATACTAATATTCATCTAATGTATGTATCAATAAAAACAAAAAATAACTTAACTGAGAATAGTATTCCTAGTAATAAATAGAGTTTTTTAATGGAATATGCAGTCCTAGCTGCTTCTATCTGTTGACAATCGAAAAAAAACGAATGGAACTAGGATATACCTGGAATGCTTTTCACTTCCTTCCATTTTTCTTCCAAATTATGTTGTAGAGACAACTTTTAAATTTTAGCAGGTGGCATAAAATATATTTTAATTCCAATTGTGTTGATTTGTGCACATTCATAAAACAGTGCATCGGGTAAAAAATTTTCTTTTTTTAATTTATACATTTTACACTTACGATGTCGCACTCTACAAACTTTAAATAAATGAAGAGAAGAAAGCGCTGATTATTTTTGAGCAATTTTTTTTGTTATTAACTTGCAATACAAATATCCATTTGTTACTTGCGTTCGATGCGTATTGTTCAAATATGTAGCTTCGAGTCACTGATAGAAAATGTTCTTTTTCAATGTCGCACGCTACATCGAAACATACGGTAAAGAAAAGAAAATAATTACCTTGATTGGCAATCGCATCGTTCCCTTTACATATTTGTCATATTCTTTGTATATAAACGGCGTAAATCTCCATGCCATAGAAATGTTTAAAACAAAACTTTTGCAATTATTCGACTTTACATTGGAATATTTCAAAATGTGTTATGAACAGGGAAACCAGAAATATGCTCTAAAAAAGAAGTGTTTTATGAGCATTCAATGTGCACTAAAAATTTGAAAATATGCACTAAAAAGTAAAAAAATATGCTCTTAAAAATTAAATAATTTGGTTTATTTGTAAATGAAAATATATTTTTAATTAAAAACTTTAACAGCATTTGCATATAAAATAAGACAAAAAAAAAGGAAAAACTAACAAAGAATAACTGGGTTGGAAGTGCAGGTTAAAACAAAATTACCATATAAATTTTTACCAAACCAAATAATAAAAATTAATTTTTATTGGATGCTCTCATAAGAATTTAACTTCAATTTCAAAAGATCCCGATATCAAAACTGGCTTTGGAACTGTATTTTGTATAAATAGAACAAGATTTTTGCACATAGTTTTTATTGCAATAAATAACAAAATATTGACCAAGAATTTCAAATAAAAGCCGTTCCTGTCTCATCTAAATAAACTTTTAGGGTCTTATGCAAAAAAATTTAACAACGCTTTGCAAAGCAATGTTAAGTAAAGTTGTACTCTAAAAAAATATTACATCAAATTTATAAAGTAGGTCCCTACGTTTGTTAAGACTACTTTAAGTTGATATTTTCAAAATGTGTATCATGTACCTCAAATATTTTTGTTAATATGTATAACACACATTGATTCATGTTACATCTGAAAATGAAGCTAGAAGTGTTATCTCTTAGCTTAGATTTATTATTTCTGTCATGTAATGGAAAACCTCGTCAAATTATCCAACTGATTCAAAATACATCGCAAAATCCATCAAAAAATATCAAAATAAATACAATTGTACGAAAATGTTTTAGTGATGTACATACAATCAAAACAAATCGAAAAAACCTGGATATTCAAATACTCATTTCATTCGAATAAAAGAAATTGTTATAATTCTTCTTTGCTCCTCATATTTTTTTTTACTTTTACTTCATAGAAATGTTTATGTGTTTTGCTACCATGTCAGAAGCTCATATTGTTTAAATTAGAATGCTGTACTTCAAGAAAATAAAAATTTATTTAACAAAAAAAAAATATTTGAATACCCGAATGAAATTGTATTCGATTTTGTACATCATAAGCTGTGAAGTGGTTGCTGAATACGGTGGTGTTACCAGAATTTATTATTAAATAACAAAATAATTAAAGTTGTGTTTTGCATAAAATTTTTTAACAAAGCAGTGTTAGCCTTAAAGTGCTTGTCAAAGCTAAAGTAAAATATTTTTTTGCATAAGGGGGTTATACATTCATAATGGTCCTTCAACGTCTACTCGGGGCAGAGTCCGTCACAATTAGCAAAACAGAATTTGTATTGAAACTAATTTCCGTAAAACTGAGTAATATATGTATAAAAAAATTTATACACTACATGGAACATTGGAACAGAGATTTGGATGGCGAAAAATATAAGTAAAAATTTTGACCAACCCCTTAACTTGTAATCATATTAAAATTAAAAAATTGTATGAAGTATCAAAATATGCCATAAAAGCGTAAGTTAAACTCTAAAAATTTCAAAATATGTTAAAAAGTTGCGTGTAAGACTGATATATGCAAAAAAATTCCTTAAAGCGTGGAATATGCAAAAATATGCACTATCAAATCGATGCCAAAATTAGTTAAAATTACTGAAACGGTCCCCGCAATAATACGTCTCACAAGAAAAAACATGCAATTGCATATTTCTGGGTTCCCTGGTTATAAATAAATCTAAAATTTGTTTAAATTGTTTAAGTGTGACAGATTATCGACATTATTAACACATTACAGACTTAACGTTAAATAATTATGTTTGGGAATTTTTTGAAAATAATTTGTTAAAAATTTTAAAAAAGTTATACATTTAAGAAATGTATTATTCGACATATTGTCATAATTATATTTTAATTTGAAATTTATTTATTGTATAAAGGTGTAGAAAAATAAAATAGATTCATATCGAATATAAATTATTTGTTGGGTTTTGTATGAGTTTCTAAGCCTACTTTGATAATTTTTCTTTTGCGATTTTCAAAAATATTATTATATGTGAATTCTCAAATAGTTCTTGAAAGAAGATAAGAGGTTTGTGACTATTCAAAAATGTGTGGTTGAAGTCTACTGATGATTTGTTACAGCAACAATGAAATGCATATAGACCAAGCTGAACCACCAGCAAATAAATTTCAAATTAAAGTTATACATTTTTAAGTTTAAAATTTTTTAACGCACTAATAATCCCAAATTATTATTTTACTTATTAAGTAAAATATTTTTTTGTTAGAAATACATTGAAATTGAGTACTAAGGGGTTTAACTGGATCCTATGCACACATTTCACTGTTGCTAATGCAGATCATCAGGAAACCTTAACCCAAAGTTTCTTAAAACAACTTGAGTTATTATGTTATAAACTTTCATGTAAACAACAAATAAGAAAGTTGAAGCAAGAAGTCACTAATCAACATGTTTTTTATTTTCTTACCTTACCATTACTACATTGGCTTAATTTTTTCAGCTTCAAATTGTAGTTGTAAGAGTATGTAAAAAGAAAATAAATGTAAATAACAACAGCTGATCAAGGATAGAGTGTTGCCACACAAGAATTTCTTTTTGACCGGGTGCAGTAATTTTTTTTTTGATTTTATTGTTAAAAAAATCAGAAAATTGAAATCGATTATCATGGTCTCGCTATCTCTAACAATGGTTGTTGAATCACTATTATTTAAATTAAATATTTTGAATACCTTGAACCGCTTAGAATTTTTTGCCTGCATTATTTGACAATAAATTATGTTTTTTCCCTTCCCATTATATTTATCCTTGTTGCTACCATGAAACAAGCCATTACGTTCTCTAGTTGAAATAATTAATGTTCATTTTAAACCCTGGAAATATTTGTAAAATATTTAAAATTATATAACACCGCTAGATATAAAAAATGTATTTATTATCTCTACTAAAATGTTTTTTGGGCGATTATCATTGTCAAGTTATTATAATTAAATATTTGTCAAAAAAAATTGCATTTAATTACTAAAATTTACTGAGGCCATAATAAATACACAACTGGTATAAAAATATTGAATTGTTTTCGGTTGCGAAATATTTTAAGTATTTTTGTGTTGTTTTGGATTTCCTGCAGAATATTTTGTTTTTATAAACTAAAATCGCTTTTAATGTTTCTAAAATCTAATTTGCTTGTAGTTAATGGCACCACCGATGATAGTTATGGAGTCTGTTTTTATTTTTGCATGAAACATTAAAAATGAATATTATAGAGTTTTTGTTGTTGTTATGTGACTATTATTGTCAATACACAATGTACCCATCATAGTTTTACGAGTTTAATTGTCTGTTACAAAATAATTGTGTGGTCATACATGTGTACATATTGTTAAAAATCAAAATAAATTCGTATGCTCTGTTCTTGCTGGTTGTGGATTATTTCATTGTGTTTTTTTTAATTATAAATGGAATTAAAATGAAATGTGTACGAACGCTCATCGTACATAATTACATATGTACATATTAAAGGCCTGCACAAGGCCACTTACAAGAACTTTTTTTTAAGACATGATGTTTTTTTCAAATGCTTTACTACGGTGAAATGTTCTAAAACAAACGCTAAAAAATACTGTTGGCAATACATTTGTTTAAGTTATTGCATGTTTAGGACAAAAAAAAATATTTCGCGACGGAAGAATTTGTGATGCTTGCTTCTTTCTACGCATGGGCGGGTATACAAACGTCATGCATGTTTCATCATGGCTGTTCATTTCACCAAACAATTGTTTAGAAGCCACAGCTTTTGATATTTTTACAAAAACAGTGGATAATATAAATGATCGAATTGAGAAAACACTTTTCGATATACAATGCTTTTGATAATGCCCAATGCCTTTTATGTTATCAAACATATAAGAGACAGTATTTGTTATTTAGAGGCATTATTAGACTTTTCATATCAATATGATTAAACATTGTGATGAGGAAAAATTAGGGAAATGGTTGCAGGGGAAGAAACTAATCAAAACAAGTCAAATAATACTTACGCTTGAAATAAATTTTAAGCGTAGTGACCTTATCTATTGCTATATAAGGTATAACAATAAAGTCAGAAAATGTTCTATACATTTTATTTTTTAAAAAGTTTAATTTTAAAACTGCAAATCGAAAAATAGTAAATAAGAGTGAGAATTATGCCCTATTACCTTTTTTTACAACCAAAACAAAATCTTTTTGTGATAAAATTTCAATTAAAATCTTTGTGATCACTGTACTTTAAAGCTCTCAACAATATAGCTGCAAAGTATTTTTGGGCTTCCCTGATGTACAAACACACACACGCTGTGTATGCTCCTTTATTTTTCTGAGCACATACAAACGCACACATGCATAGATATTAGTTGTGTGCGCTTGCTTTAAAAAAACAACCCTAACACAATAGCCATCATAAATACAATCTACATATTATACACACACTCAAGCGTACAATATGCAAAATAATAAATATACACGCATCAACACTACTTCTTTTGATTGTTTGTTATGAACAAGAAGTCTTCGCTACATCGCTTATTAATATACACGAACACCAATGCATCCATCGTGCTTCGCTTATAATACGACAGCATTTATTATTGGTTTAACATAATGTATGCCACGAGAATACATTTAAAAAACAAACCGTTTTTACATTTCAAGACTGTTTATGCAGGTCTCTAGTACATATGTATGTAGAAAAAACCTCACACTGTTGTTAGTTTTAATCATAATTAGTAAGTAATAATTTTTAAATGAAAACAAAATTGAACAAATTTCAAAAGTTGTTTTTTGCTTTTCATAGAAGTTCTAATGTTAAGAAGAATAAAGTCAATGACAAAAATTTGCGTGTGGTGTAAACAATAGCATTTTTTAATGTTTAAAATTAGATAGAACCGCTAATGTGGAAAAATATATTTGTGTCTTTAATTATGAAAGTGGTCTAAGTCGTGTGCATTTTTGCTTCGAAATAAATAAATAAATGTTAAAAATTAACGTTAATGTTAATTAAATAAATTCATATTAATCTACAGTAGTGCAACTACTTTAAATTAAAATGTTGAATAATATAAATTCTTTTTAATTTTTTCGAAGGTAATCTACTAAATATTTTGGCACAAGAAATATTTGTCTTATATCATTTACAATTTCAATTATGGGTACATAGTATGTATGTATGTCCAAAAATGAGGAACTTTTCTTATTTATAATGAAAGAAATTTTTTAAATTTAATAAACAGAATATTTTATAAAATTGTGTCTAAGTTGTTTAGTAGACCGTCTCGCATTACAGCCAAAAGAAAAATTCTTCGTACACCACCGAATATACTAAATAGAGCATTTAATAAAAAAAAACATAAATATTTCTGCTGGAATTATTGAAATGCTTCTTTAGCAAAAGTTTAATGATTTTTTTTGAAATTAGGGCGGTACATTATGAAGGTAATGGCTGAGATATGTTGGGTAAATACTAGAACTGGATATTTCAGGTTAATGGCTATTGAATCAAAACATTGGTCTCCTCAGCACAAAAACAAACAAAATGCCGAAGATATAATCAAAATTTATTTTGGCAACAATACTTTATATTCGGCGCTGTACGGCGAACTTTTTTCCGAGACTCTCAAGTCTATAAAATTAAGTAAAATTTTCCCATAAAATTCGGAGCTTGATATAAAATTTCCTTCAGTTTATAACCATTTTCCTACTCTTAGTAAATATTTCCTTTAAGTCAGTGAACATTTCCTGAAATGTGAGAAATTTATTGTGTATTTTTATGAACTATTTTTAAGGATATGACCTTTTTATTTTTTACTCATATTAAGTAATTTTTACTAGAATTTTGTAAAATTTACTTAAACTTACCCCCTGTTTCTACAACCTAGACGGACGACTTGAGTATAAAATTTATATGGAAAGCACTCATATTTTTGAGTGATTTTCATACAAATTTTCTAGACGAGTCGTCTGCCTCACTTGTAGAAACTACATATTAGAAAAAATTACTTAAAATTATAATTTTTTTTACTTGAATTTAGGAAAAAAACATTTCTTAATAATAGTACATGTCCGTTTTGAGTGTATGATTTCGATTTTGGTAAGTTTTGTTGTTGCTCCTTAGCAAAACTTAATGCATAAAAGTATGCAAAATCAGCTGCAGCATTGTAACCAACTCCTGCAACTGGGTTTACTAGTTTTTTGCAAATCGAAACTCGTTATATATGCATATTGTTATATTTAATATTTTGAATTTACAGTAATGTGTTTCGGTAAATACTTTTTTACCATGTGGCCTCTCTGCATACAAAATATCAAATAAACGAAAGCAGAATTGAAAAGTCTAAATTAATTTTAGACTTTATGTATGAAATCTTTGAGTAGGTAATTCAATGTTTAAAGATGATTTCATGTAAATTTTGACCACGGATATGTCTGAAATGATTCGTACGCTGGGTCCAATTTTGGCGAATAAGTTCTTCAATATTGTATTCCAGTGTGTCAACCGTTATGGGCTTCTACCTATAGACATGAGCCTTAACATAACGCCACAAAAAATACTCTAAGGGAGTTAACTCGCGGCGGCCAACTGACTGGCCCCAACCGTGAAATAATTAGTTAACCAAACTCACCTCTCAATTGGGTCATTGCTTCGCTTTGATGTGGGGCATGTGGAACCGTCTTCTGAAAACCACATTTCAGCCAAGTCCAGCTCTTCTATTTTGGGCAAAAAAAAGTAACAGATTCCCTATTTCTGCAAATGTCGCTAAATCCATAATTCACGGTTATACGACACTGGCGGACACAGCTGCGATATCATCTGTCCACACTCTACGTATGAGTGTTGGTGGTTTAATTATCAATAATGTAACTTTGGTACGAAATCTAATCACAAGAAGGTCGTTCAAACTGACCATAAAATGGAAGAAGTGCACGGATGCATTTTCTTAACCGAGCATGAATTTTGATAATAAAATTCAATAATCTGCTAGTGTTGTTTATTTATAAGTCGATTCATGGTTAAATTATAGACCACAATGAACGTGTTTAACAGTAACATGATACACGAAAGCAGCTAAGTTGCCAATCATAGAGTTGTCAAAAAGAAACTTGCTAAAAAATACGCTTTATTTGTTATAGCGATACGATTACTGCAATCAAGGTTTTAGCTTACACGGTACACACAGAAAAATTTCATATTTCAATCTACGAAAACAATGTTAATTTACAATTTTTCAGCAATGATTTTGCTTCATATGTGTTTCATGTTACGTAATTCAAGGATAATCTTCAAAGAAAATGTTTCCTTTTGAAATAACTTTATTTCATATTGATTTAACATTTCAGTACTGTTAAGTTAAAATGAAAAATCATTTTGAATCAAAGTTATTTCAAATTGAAACAACATGAATTTGATACTGAAATACCAAATCAAAGGTATTTCACGTTAAATTTAATTTAATATAGTCATTTTATTTTCTTAATTATTTAACTCACAGGTTGTGTTCATTGACACATTCATCAGAAAAGTTTTTGGCTTCCTCTGCCAATACCCCTTATTGTGGTTGGCGTTTTTCGACTTCAAATTCGACTATTTGTAGTTGATTAAAGAAATTTCTTTCTTAAATCTATTACAATACGCCCGACTTTCGCCGCAAAATCGCCAATCACAATAAGGGGGAATATTTGAACTAGAACTCATCGCGTGGTAGTCAACACGCTTAGAACTCCTGTGTCTTATCTTTCAACACCTGCCTTGTCTATCACTGACAATTTTTGCTCATTTTGGAGATTTAAATTAAATTAAAATTACGGTTTTAAATGGTCTGTACTTTCCTTTTTTATCCACTTAAAATACACAATGATATTTTATGACTTTGGACAGGCTGCTACTCCCATTGGTCCGCTACAATTTGTTTGTCTCCCCATCTCCAATAGATTAAAAAAATCAAAATTTTTGCTGCGGTATTTTTTTTTTAAATTACATCGTAATTTTTTTAAATATTTAATTTTGTGAGAAAAAATGTAATCAAAATTTTTCAAATTTCAAAAAACTTTTTGTTGGGAATTACTTCGCAATATTTTTAAATTTGAAAAATATCTTTAATAATTTTTTTGCAAAACTTAAGAGACGAGGGGAGACTCATTAACGTGTCTATACTTATGTATAACATTAAAAAAACTATTGCTTTTGTACAAATCGTTGCCACCAAGCATGATACAATTATACTAGGTACATGCACAACTACAACAAAAATACAACACCAAAAAACACATGTATTTTATTGGTATAAAGAAATGTAAAATTGTCAGAAACAACTCTCTTTTGTTTATAAAAATAACAATTACAGAGTAACTAAAGTACAATTGCAGACGCGGCATTCCTTCATGATTATAGTTATTCAGTGTTACCAGTCTGGTTTTAGTTAGAGTGTGTAATTTCTACTCATATGTGCAGGCCCTTGTATAATCTGTGTGTAATTCTACTTTGGGTTCTATTTTTATTTATTTTTTTGTATATTTTAACCTACACAAAAGATGTGTAGTGTAATTTTCTTCAATGTGTAATTGTAGACACAGCCATGTGTAAATTCATTGGCAACACTGTAATCATTTTATTCACACACATACACTAAAATTTTTGCAGCTTGTAAACAAAGTTTGACAATTATATGCAATGTATACAGTAACAGGCTGGGCTTGTGCATGTACCTAGTATAATTGTATCATGCCACCAAGTATTTTCAACAATCAAAAGTAGTCGGTATCTACAGCAATGTTGCCACCATACACAAAATGCATTACTTACTTTAATCGGACAGTTGTAATTATGGAAAAAAATTTAAAGTTACTTTATAGATTAGTTTTGCTAACCTTATCGATAAATTGTAATTATACCAATAAGGCTTTTAACGGAATGTACAGACATTTTGAGAAATCTGTATAAATTTGTCAGACATATCGCAATTTTTTTTTTTGAAGTCAGTATGATTTTTTTAAGCGATTGTGCAACTTGTGTAAAGCTTATGATATAATTAATTCGGCTTGAGAAATCACTGATATATTAGAATTTTCGAACCACTGTGCTCTGGGGAATCATTGCATATAATAGAATGTTATATTATATTTTAGTTAAATTTTTGCTAATTGCTATTGTTTTTTGACAAGAAAAAATTGAACTACTATTCGTTATTTATACACATCAAATTTCAGTATTTGAACAAAATTTGTTATTTGGTATTCATTGCAATTAAAAATATAAATATAAGTAGACTAATACTAAACACGTATGTATATGTAATTGACAAATTTACATTTTTACTATTTCTGTTGAAGAGGCTTATTAAAGTTTTTTTTTGTTATAATTAAATTTATAGCACTTGATTATATGTAGAAGAAGAGACGTCGTTATCTCTGTCGGATTAAATTCATTGGAATTGAATATTTAATTGTTATTTTTGGACGATGGAATACATTTTGCATTTTATATTTCATCAACCAGTCCGTGTTTGCACCGGCCGAATACATATTAAATACTTGATTGTTATTTTACATTTATAATATATATTTTTTATAACCGGTTGGTTGTATTTATTTAATACCATGTTTTATTTAATGCGATCTAAATAATTTAGATTTGTTTTTGTACAGTAGTTTTCCGCTTTAACGAATACACACACAGCAAAGATTTTTTTCCTTTAGTTTTTTTAATATATTAAGGGTTTTTATGAGAATTTCCAAAAGTCTCGCAAACTGTGCAATTGTGTATCTTTACACTTTCGTTAATAAAATGTTAAAAATTGTATAGAAATTTAGTTACACAAACCTGTTAAGTTTTGACTCGTAAACTTAAGCTGTGCAATTGTGCATTTTGTAAATAACCATTTCTTGCTTTATTGGCTTCATTTAGGCATTTTTAGACACACACAATTTTATATTTTTATAAAAAGATATAAATGTTTTTATATTAAAAATTTCTTGAAACTTATCTTATTTTATTTATTAAATTTAATTTTTGTCATTCGTTTAAAATTTTCATAAGCTGTTTTGCCCAAAATTTCAAAAGGGGCTTCATGAAACAAGTCTCGCCCTTATTATAAAAAAACTATTTATATATTTATACAAATAAGCCTGCGTGAGTTACCAATTACAAAAACCGGAAAGTCTAAATAACTTAAGCTAATGGAGTGAAGTTATGCCTTTAAAACTTAGAATTGTTAATTCAAATTAATTCATCAACTCAAGAGATTTTTCTGAAGCTTTGCTTGCAGATAATTTTGCATTTTAAAAACATCCCCTTTTATGAGTCTTGTTACTAAAGTTTTAAATTAAGAAAAAACTAATGTAGAAACTTGTCAAAAAACTAATTTCCTAAATCAATCGAACTTTGCTTTCCTCAAAGGGTAATCATTCTATGTTCCTTATTATACCTGATCTTTGTTAGTTTTAAATTAAATTTTTTATCATCCATATTCATAAAATTTGAAACGAATTTGAAGTGTATTTTATTTAAAAATTTTCATACCACAATGAATCACAATGGACCAAAATGGGTCTCCAAGTGGAGGTGCAGTATAGCACCATCGTTCCTAACCTTAAATAACACAATTGCGGCTACATCCATTTTGAAGTTAAAAATCTTTCAATCGGTATCTATTCCTATTCACATGATTAGTTGCTTCCTGTCATTTGAACTTGGCAGCACAGAATTTATTACAGCGAAAACAAGGTTACATTTTATAAAATCTACTCAAGATCAATTCATAAAAGGTTTTAAACTGGTCTTAACAAAATCTTTCTGTAATGTTAAAACCAATTTTTTTCCTTTCCCCAACATGGAAACGCTGGTCTTAGCTGACATGTGGTTTCAGTAAGAGGGTGCCACATGCCACACAACACGCCAAACAATCACCCAGTTGAGAGGCTAGTTCGGTGAACAGTATTCCATGTTTGGGGCCGGGATATTGGCTGCCTAGATAGTGCGATTTATCGCCTTCAGACTATTTTTTGTGGGTCTATGTTAAGGCTCATGTCTATAAGGCCAAACTAAATATGTTGAAGACAATATGCCAGAATTGAACCCAGCGTAGATCCGCGGTCAACATTTACACGAAATCATCCTTAAATCACTATTTTATGAAACTTATAATCATATTTGAGTCTTTTTCGACTCCTCCGCGTGAAAGTAATCATTTATGCGCTCGTTTTCTTGGCCAAACAAACTCTTCATTAAGGCAGAATTAGTTTGTACGTGCTGTTCTGTTTTGAATCAGCTGTTTAGTTTCTGTTTAGTTTAAAATCTGTATGTGTGGTTAGGTTTTCCTTTTTCGTTCTGTTCTGTTGCGGACAGATCTGTAGAAAATATAATTCAACGTTAAGTGACAGCCAAAAGTGTGTATGTATTAGTGTGTTGTGATACTTTGTGTACAAGTGTAATCAATTCTATAGGTTTCTATAGGTTGCCAGCTGATTTTTTTCACAGAAAAAGTAATTGCAAAATATTTTATACGGAAAAGAACGGCACAGAACAGCAACAGAAAGTAAAGACTAATTAAGCCTTTATTCATTCATTTATTGCAGTGAGCCGTCGAAAATCGGTACATTGTGCCGATAGTGGGATCCTGGCTTAAGACATAAAATATTAATTTGACCTAGTTACTTTTATATACAAGAAAAATTAAATTTTCCAACCCTGGAATCATCCTTTTATATATTTCTGACTCGTTATACCTATCTAGTACTGTAAAAAATTTATATAATATGCTTAGCGAACACAGAAAAAAGGAAATAAGGAAAACATTAATTTTATTTACTTGTTTTAATATCCAAAAAAAGTTAACATTTTCCAGCTCTGCAGCTGTGGCTTTTATTTTTTCTAATTTTCTATGCCAAACTTTTCTTTCTTTTCTGACATAAAAATAATAATTAGCGCTTCTTAATTTTATTATCACAATAAGTGTAATTTTCCCAACCCGGGAATCATCCTTTTATATTTTTCCGATTTCATACACCAACATATTTTTTTAATAAATATAAGATATGTTTAATTTATAGATAAAAAGGCAAAATTAGTCTTGGAAGTTACTTTTATATAACAAAAAAGGTAAAGTTTTCCAACCTTGGAAACGTCTTTTTAATTTTTTTTATTATTTTTATAGTTTTAATAAGTCTATTTACTAAAAAAATAAAAATTAGTTTTTATCTAATTTTTCGACCTTTTTTATATATTTAATTAAACTACCCAGTAAAAATTGAGACTCCAAAAAAGTCATGAAAATGTAGTAGATGGGTAGTAGTACGATGCGGAAGTAGTGCAAATTTCGATCCGATCTAATCATTTTTACATAGGGTTGTCATTGCAAGAAGTTCTTTTTTCGATGCCTGGTCACTGAATTGGAAGCGATATTAAGAAAAATTCCCTTTTTTGTGTTCTATGATAACATTTTCATCTAGGAAAAAGGGTAAATAGTTGCCTTTTTTAACAATTCGTTTCTTTTTATACGAATTTAAGCCCGAAACAGTGTTTTCATGTAAATTTAAGCAAATAACTTTTAAATTTTAGACTAAAAATAGTTCATAAATTTCTTTAAACAAATAATTTTTTTTTTTAAATTCTGGTGAGTATTTTCTAACACTATGGAGGAGTTACAAGGTTTCGTGTGACTAAAATAAGCTGCTACATGGTTTTTTGCTCACTCTCGGCAAATTAAAAATATCGATTTTTTGGAAACAATGAAAATGTACTTCCGCTAGAATGACTTCCATTTTTTCACTGGGAATAAAAGAAAAAATAATACCAGACCTAAGGCTCAAAAGAAATAGTTTAATTGAAAATAAAAATTAGTTTTCGGTAGTTACTTTTGTATGGCAAAATAAAGTTTAAGTTTTCCAGCTCTGAAACCATTAGCTGGATTTTGCTGATTTTCAATACCAATTTATTTTGGACCATTTCTGATACACCAGTCCAAGACCGAAGTCTCTAGCTTTTCTGGGAGCATCGAAAAATCGATTTCATGTACATCAGACGGACAGACGGACATCGCTCATTCGTCTTCCCTATTCATAAGGACCCAGAATATACATATATATGTATATGCTTTATGAGTCGCACATTTGTGTTGTGGAAATTACACACGGAATGACAAACCTATATATACCCTTTTCCAGTTTTTGGTAAAGGGTCTAAAAATTAAAAAAGTGAAAAGTAAACTGTTTTACTGGATTAAGTATAATTTTCAAAATGCTATTTATCTTCCCAAAGTCTGAGGGTGTACCCTGTAATTCCAAGCGAAAGAAAATGCTTTCGAATTTGTAAGTTAGTACATATAAATTCGTTTCGAATTACGGAGTAGACCCGCCATACTCGACACCCCAAACAAAAAACATTATGTGAACGCCATTGCATTACATTTTGAAAATGATACTACAAACTGACAAGTAGTGTCCTGCACAAGACCATTTATAAGACCTTTCAAAACATGAGAGATTTTTCAAACGCTTTACTACAGCACAATATTCTAAGACAAACGCTAAACAACACTGGTGGCAAGACAAACAACTGAAACAAATGTCTTGAAATGTCCTAGAAATGGTCTTGTGCAGGACTTTAATGACAACAGCAGAATAGTAAATCAGCATTACTTAATTCCTTCAAACAAACTCAGGACAAAGTAAAGTTTATCGTGTTGGTATTTGTCAGTAAATCCACATTTTATTTTAGTGGCCTAGTATTTCGTGCCTTAAAAACAGCTTTTCCAAATTTCTAAAAAACCAACCAAATACTTTCATATTAACTGCAACTATGTTTTGTAGTTGCGTCTACTCGGCCAATTTTAAAGCTGCTGAAATATACATACGTATGTATTTATATACTTGTATCATGTGTATTTATTTGTCTATATAAATATTAACCACAACTGGTATTAAAATGGACGGGAAAAATTTTATAATGTGGTTTATAGGGAGAGTAAGTAAATTGAAATCAATTTAGATTTGAATGTGCAAAAATTTCCATAAATTAGATTTAGTGTTTAGCAAAACATTTAAAATTAATTTTAATGGTTTTCAATCCATTTAGAATTTCAAACGATAGGGTTTTGGCTGTTACATAAATTGAGGTTTCACACATTTGAAATATATAAATACACATTTAAGTAAATATTAATATTAAGTTAATATTATACTGATTTAATTGCAGATAAGCTAAATGGTACAGTGATATACGATGGTAGTTATTCACCCTATTTACAAGTGATTTTATAAAATAAAGACTTGTTTACAACATATACTGACTTACCACACCTGTAAGAAAATTGTTTAACTCTTTTAGAGTAGAGACATTTGTGAGGAAGTACATACCTATAAAGAAAATAAATTAAAACCTTTAAAGTCTTATCAATTATGCTTATGGATGTGAAGATAAAATTAAATTTTGTTAGCAGAAGAAAAACCCAATCTTTTTTTAGCATCGCACTGTTAACCACTCAACATTCATATTAAAATGATTGCAAGTGTGCCAATGAGTTCTACCAAAAATATATAAATAACATAGAAAATTAACAAAAAAAAAACCCGGTTTACGTGGCTGCCGCACTGTGGACCATTTTACGAGATGGCGGCCAAAAGTAATTTTTGTATGGTCACTGAATGAAACATGTTAAGAAGGTTCATTCGAAAGTAGACAATAGTAAACCTCGGGAGCCAAAATCTTAAAACTTTATTTCAACTACATCACAGTGAACAGGGTTACTCAAAACGTAAATTTTCAGTATTAATGAAAAATGAGATATTTTTTTTAGTAAGCTTTTGATTTTCAAACATCTATCACTCTTTGGTTTTATAAGATTTTCAATCGAAATAAATTTTGTAAAAAATGAGATATTTTTTTTAGTAAGCTTTTGATTTTCAAACATCTATCACTCTTTGGTTTTATAAGATTTTCAATCGAAATAAATTTTGTATAATTACCTTATTTGTTAGCTTTTAGTAAGATAAAATTAAAGTGTTTAAAATTTTTAGAAATTAACTTTTTTTATTCTTTTTAAAAGGTCCAAATATTCCTAAACTCTTCCACTTAACAGAGCATAACTTACACAGGTCTTAAGGAATCAAAAAAAGATTAGCACTTTTTTGTAGCCGAGACTCTCTTCTAAGCGCCTATATCCCATTGTACACCTGGGACGATCCGACCACCAGAATAATTCTGATTTTTTGCAAAATTTTAGTATAATAGTTATAAAAATGTTTTTTCTTTAATGCTATTTTTTGAAGTATTTTATTTTTTTTTCATCAAACCGCTATTATGAAAGACGGGTTTTAGGGTGATATGCGTATTTCTAAATCATGTACAGCTGGTCACAAAAATATCTTGCCACTTAAAATAAAGTAAACTTATAAAATTCAGGTCACAAATATACTTTGCTTATTTAATTGATTTATCATGTTTTTAAAGGCATGTAACATGCACTCTTCAGGTAAAACTACAAAATTAAAAAGGATACCGCAATTAGGTATTTTTTTATGATTATTAAATCAAAATTAAAATGGAAATTGCCGAAAAAATGCATGCAAAATATTTTTGTGACTAGCTTCATGGGTGCACGATAGTGTTGTGCTTATCAGTTCTTTTGAGTGACCGCTCTTTTCAGCTCAGCTCACTTTACTGAAGTACTCTACTCTCATTGATTTATTCTACTGTGATCGCCTCACATAAGGTCTGTCTGCGTACTTTTCTAGTAGCAAATACTCAGTCAACTTTTTTGGGAGAGTAAGACCAATTTTACTCTGTCGACTGAAAATATCTTAAAAAGTACGCAGACAGTATCCAGTAAAATCTTGCAAGAAAACAGCTGATCGGTGTGTAAACAATTGAAATAACAAAGCAAAAGAATTTTATTTTTATTTTATTTATTTATAACAATAACCAACCGAGCCCATAGGGCCATATATAGTTGATGGACTACAATAATAGCATAATAATTAAACATGTGGGCAACAAATAAACTAGACACAATATTCCTGAAAAAAATAATAATATGTAGTTATAAAATTATTAGATGAGAATATTACTTATAAATTGGAAGATATATTGCGCATGAAGTTAACTATATGTATTCGGAATCTAGATTAGTTCAATTGGGAGAAATGTTCAACAAGCTTACCTTTGAATGAATTACGAGTAATATGGAATGCTCTTAAGGATCGTGGCAGTGAATTCCAACATTTGGCGACTCGTACAGTAAATGATATTTCATAAATAAGACGATTTCGAATGGGGAATAGAAGCTGTGGGTTTCTATCACTTTGCAAAAAACGTCAAATGTCTACGGAGATAGTCTGGGCAGTCTGTGAGCATGACATTATAAAAGAAAAGAAGTGATCTAATCTGTATGAAGTTTTTAAAACTACAGCCCAAAAAATCAATAACATGCATAGAAACATGATCGTTAATTCGTAGTTGGTATATAAAGCCAAATGCCACACAAGCGTAAAAAAAGCGTAACCAACTAATTACTAATGAAATACTATTTGATTCAGACATGTATTTATTAAGTTAAACAGTTTCATACATAATTAATAGACATTTTTATAGAATCCAAAATGATTGCAAACTATTTAAATCAATAAATACATGTCTGAATCAAACAGTTTTTCATTAGTAATTAGTTGGTTACGCTTTTTTGGACAAATGACACACAAGAAATGCCAGATGTAAACTCAGCCTAAGGCACACCTATTTAAATTTTCAGAGCTCAATACAATATAATAAATTATACATCAATAAGGAGTGAGCTATGCTCTTTCTAATATGTAAGGGCATTTATAAATTGATTGCATAAAGTCTTCGTAAGCTGAAGTTTATTTTAGAAAATAGTCCATTAATATGGTGTCCGAAACTAAGAGTATTGTCTAGTAAAACACCAAGACATATCATACGATCGACAAAATCAATGAGTTGGCCAGAAAAATAGCATTTTTGGAATCATTGGTTCTGCTTTTACACCACGGTCGCACGTTAAACGTTAAAAATCAACACAATTGTAACTATTTACCTCTGCCGTTGTTAAATTTCAATTTCTATTTTCATTTCACAAAAATTATTTTATTCAAATAGTAATAAAAACAGCTTTTCAAACTAGTTGCAAAATCTTGCAAGAAGAAATTTCTCCACTAACATTTTGCAAGTTCTCTAACTTCCAACTGTCAAAAAGTTCTCTTTATGGCTCCCTCGCTGCAAGTGGTTTGGAGTACGCAGACAACATTTTGTACGATTTTGCAACATTTTGCACAAAATGATGCAAAATATGTGTACGCAGACAGACCTATACTGTGTTGTTGGTATTGCAATGACTGCTTAAGCTGTGTAGTTATGAGCGAAGACCAAACACTAATCCGAAGAAGTGTTATGAACGAGGCAATGACTAACAAACAACATGAGTGCGCTCTTGATTGATTAAAAATAATACTGTGACGACAATGATTGTACAGATTGCTGTTGCTGTGTGACCGACACAGTAATTTCTATGTGTGTACAGTAAGTGGCAAAAATTACTAATTATGCAGTTCCCTGATGAGCGCAATGGCTCCTCTCGTCAATCTAATCTAACCTAACCTACCCTAACCTAGTTGTATATAAGCTGAAAGCTTAAAACTAATTTGCTGCAAAATTTTATTTGTTTAGTTACAGCTACATATGTTGTAATAAAGGAAAGATGTGTATAAACATACATAGCCTTTGAATATAAATGTTCACATTCAGCATTTGTGGCCATAATGAACATTACAGTCTGCAAATGTCTTTCAATATCACCTACTAAATAAATTAATTTGCTTCTCAATATTTGCCTCTTTGTTATCAGTGGGAGTGAAAATTTTTCTGTGTGGAATTTTCGGCATCGGTATTGTATTGGTTTCCCTAATACATACATAAATACATACATATACGTACATACACAAAAACTTGCTTTTTCTATATATCATCTATTCATATTTATAAAAAAATTAAAAAAAAATTATGTCAAATTCAGTTTAAAGCCAGAAGAGGAAAACTTTTGCGCTTCAATAATTATGAATGCTTTGAGAGCTTATAAAGCTTTGAAATTTATATCAACCAACTAAAAATGAGTTCTATAGAGAATTTAGCTGAATAGAATTAAATTAATTGATATTCTGATACCATACTATATTTTAAATTTCCATATAATGGTATTGGCATGCATTATTCATATACATATATATTGATAAATACGCCTCGTACTTCAATCAAAGTTTTTTTCTTTTCATAAAAGATAAGAAAGTAAGAAAAAACATTGGCTAATTATCAGTGAAATGTGTAATTGAGTTTAAGATTATATCTCTCATTTGCGTTAACAAAGTTATAACTCAAAAAAGACAGTTTAACACGATTTTGAAATTTTTAATTTTAAAACAACTCAATAAGGATATAAGAGAGGAAGTGTTTTGTGTAAACTTTTTTGCACAGCATAAAATACGACATTTCGAATTGTTTTGCATCATTAAAAAAAAGTCGCATTATTTGACTTATGACGTTACGGGTATATTAAAACTACCTGAGATTAAGACAATTTTTCAGTATCTGGCACGTCTGCTTTCTTGCAATCGTAAACCCAGCTCAAACTTTTGAATAAAAGAAGAATTAATCAAGGTAAAGCCTTTCTACACTCAAAAAAAAGACATGTACTATTATTAAGATTTTTTTTCCTAAGTTCAAGTAAAAAAAATTTCTAAGTTTTAGTAATTTTTTCTAAGTTTAAGTAAATTTTTACAAAAATCTAGTAAAAATTACTTAATATGAGTAAGAAATAAAAAGTTCATATCCTCAAAAGTAGTTCATAAAAATACACAATAAATTTCTCACATTTCAGGAAACGTTTACTGACTTAAAGGAAATATTTACTAAGAGTAGGAAAATGGTTATAAACTGAAGGAAATGTTATTTAAGGACTAGTCAATTTCGTCTTAAATCAAAAAATAAACTTTAGGAAATGAATTACTCCTGATTAGTACATGAAAATTTACTTACTTGAAAGATATAAAAAGTTATTCTAAATTTTAGAAAAATATTTACAAGTTTTAAGTATTTTTTCTTTAAATTATCGAATATATATTTTGTTTGCATTAAGCAAAATTTTTCTAAGTAAATTTTTCATATTTTCGAGGAATATTTGAACTGGAAATTTATTTTTTTGCAAATAAAATAAAATTTTAAAACTCAATTATTTCAATGCTTATTCAGGCTGCCTTGTTAGGCAATTGGTTAGAGTGCTTGCTTATCAATCAGAAGGTTGCTGTTTCAATACTTGTATCTTCTCAAGGAATTTATATGTATGTATGGTGAATGGTGAATTATAATTAAGAATATAATATGAAGATATAAAAAATAACATATCATTCGGTATAGAATTTAAATAAAAATAAATGCCAGAATTAAAGACCAAAAAAAATTGGAAAACTTACTAAATTTGAGATCAAAGACGAAAAATTGTTTTTGAAAATCTCCGAATTTTATTGGAAAATTTTACTTAATTTTAGGAAAATTTTACTTAAATGTGAAAATATAATTACTATAAACTAGTTCATTAATGAACTAGAAATTTAGTAAATATTTTACTGGTTTCAAGTAAAAAACAGCTTTGGCGCCATACGACAACTTTTTTTATTCAAATTTAGAAAATTTTCCAAAGTTTTAGTTCATTTTATTTTGTGAGTGTAGAAAGTAACTTTTCTGTGAAATCATATAAGTATTTTAATAATTTCTTGTATGGAATTTTAGTGTTTTCCTGCACTCAAAAAAAAAATCAATCCTTTCATACTTAAATCCATCTAAAGCAGTGTCATAAATACGGTAAGCAGGGATTTACTTAAATCAAGCACAGAAGACTTGATTCAAGTACGGATTATTTAAGTGCTAAATACTCAATTTAGCCATATATAATCCTGAATCCGTACTTGAAATAATCCCAAAACGAGGTTGATTTCAGGAAACCTGAGATTGAATTAAGCTGAAAATGGGGTTAATTCAATCCCGAATCCGTACTTGAAATAATCCAACAACGAGACTCATTTAAGAAAAAATTTTATTGCATTGGATCCACCCATATTTCACATCATATAAAAAGAAATAACATGCTTATAACTAGTGATTCGTACAGGAGAGACCCAATATATATGTATATATGTATTTATATATAAGTGTATCGTAGTTCTGGCTACTTTTGTCTGGTTTTTATAAAATCAGTTACATCTATTCTTATAACAAAATGGAAACAGCCTAGTATAAAAATATTTTTGTTTTTAATAAAGAAACACTCAGTCAATGAATGCCTAATACTATTACTAGGTGTGTATGTTGTTCCTATGGTAAAGGAAGAGATAGAGGAGTTCCTAATTATTTTATAAATCTGCTTTTTGTACGGTTTTTAATAATGCAGTGTTGCAGCGCCTCTGGTGTTCAAAGCTGTATTTACTAGCCATTTTATTGGTTATTTTACTTCGCCGATGGTTCTGCTACACCATAACGACGAAGGAGGGCGCTCTAATATTATATTAGGATTAGTATCTGCTGAAGCCAGGAGTAGTTCAGTGCCCAATTTTAATTCCTTCATTACTTTAACTTTCCTACAACAACTGATACAAAGTGATATTAATGCACATCACAAAAATGCGTGGTGTTGTTAGTTAATGACTGTCACAAGTGGGCTCGAACTCAGGACGTGCTTGCTACCTTAGGCCTATCAGTCTGACATCCTTTCTACTGAAAACACTAGAGAGAATCTTCGATGATATACAGATAAAGTAAAATGTATACCCAAATATTCTGTCATCTAAAGGCCGTGATACACTTATCCTACAAAGTCGTGCGATCTACGGAAAAGTACATCCCTGGTATGATGGTGTTTATGAAAATTTTCAAAAGACAATAACAATTCATCACACCAGGGTTGTAGTTTTTCGTATATCGCACGACTTTGTATGATAGTGTATTACGGCCTTAAGCAACATGCATATACAAAGGATAAATCATTAGAGACAGCACTCCATAATTTTGTCGAGCTGATTGAGAAACCGTTGCACTATAAGGACTATGCTATGGGGGTCTTCCTGGACATTGAAGGTGCCTTTAATAATGTCTACGGACGCAATTATGGAAAGATCTAAGCCACACTAGATATGAATGTCTAGGTGATTACTCTTTTCGTAGACTTTAACTTGTATCGGGAATGGAAATGAGTAGGCTACTAAGGTTTGTTAAATCTGAGTGGTAGTCATTCGATACAGAGACCACGAACTAGGCTGCCATACTTACAGGTTTCTTGTCATCTGCTGGTATCGCTAAGGATCAATCCTGGTCCATGCGAGGTCCTTGACCACCCAGACTAACCTAACCTAACCTAAGTACTTCAGCCAACGCCACTCGTAGTAATCGGTTAAACTGACTTACCCTTTTAAAGGCGTGGCTCCGTTCACTTTCCTAAATGCAAAATTTTGATGTCTTAAAACTCTAAAGTGTATTCAAAATTTCTTAGGAATCAGTTGGGCGTCAGTGTGTGTAAAATGACATTAAATTTTAATGGATGTGACTCGCCCATCTTTCAAATACACAAAGCTTAAAATGTGTTCCAAGTTCCTTAGGAATCAATTGGGTAGAAGATAATTGGCCAGATATTTTGGGCATCCGCCATATTGGTTTTAAAACGACATAAATTTATCTCTCAAAATTTTCTAATTAAACATGAAGTTAAATAGAGAACAATTTGAAGGCCATCTATCGATCGAAATTATAAATCTGGACCGACTTATATACACAAATAAAATTGCATTCATATCATTCCGCTACTTTAGGAGTAGTACAATTTCTTACGCACGTGCAAAAAAAAATTATATAAATAAGAAAATAATAAATAATAAATAATAAAATAAAATAATAATAATTCTAATTAAATCATTTCAAGCCAAAAAAAAGCTTAACCGACGCGTATTTTGGACATCGCTCGCTTTTAACGAAAATAGATTTTTTACTATCGCAAATGACAGATTTTGGTCAAAAAATTATGTTGCTTAAGCTTTTTTGGCGCTTATGACGCGATGCGTGTACAAAATTTCCTAAAGAATTTCCTAATTTTTTTTACTGTTAAGTACAGGGTGGCCCAGAAAGACCGAAGTGGTGTAAATTCCTTATAACTTTTTATTTAAGACATATTTTTTTAATTTTTTGTTTTTTAAATACAGTAAATTTATAGGGAATATTTTTAGATTAGTTGTTAAAAATGATATCCCGCAAGTGGAGGCCATTTTCTGCTTCGCACAAATGATCTCTTTTCAACACATTTTCCATGACCTTTCGCAAAACTTCCGGTGTTAGTTGTTAATTTCGTCTGGAATATTGGTTTTTAATTCCTCAATAGTCCTAGGCTTATTAACATAAACTTTCCCTTTTAAATAACTCCAAAGGAAACAGTCTGGAGCGGTTAAATCCGGGGAACGCGGAGGCCAATTAAAATTGCTTCTACGCGAATTTATTCTTTCCCCAAAGATGTCGCGTAAAATAGCCATTGTGGCCCTCGGAGTGTGCGCTGTGGCTCCATCCTGTTGGAACCATATTTGCGGATGGTATTCCACGGCTGGCCTTACAAAATTTTCCAACATGGCCCGATATCGATCACCATTGATGGAAATGGCGACATCTCTTTCATTTTCCAAAAAATATGGACCAATGATCCTTTCTGAAGAAACACCGCACCAAACAGTACACTTAACTGGGTGTAATTGTCGTTGATGAAGTACTCTCGGGTTTTCCTTAGCCCATATCCTAAAGTTTTGCTTGTTAACAAACCCATTTAATTGGAAATGGGCTTCGTCACTCATAAATAAGTTATGAATAATGGAAATGGAAAGAGCACATTTGTGCGAAGCAGAAAATGGCCACCACTTGCGGGATACAATTTTTAATAACTAATCTAAAAATATTCCCTATAAATTTACTGTATTTAAAAAACAAAAAATTAAAAAAATATGTCTTAAATAAAAAGTTATAAGGAATTCACACCACTTCGGTCTTTCTGGGCCACCCTGTAGTAAACAGTGAGCTGTTAAATACAAAGAGGAACTCTGCTAAAAGTTTTGGTTCTTGTCTCTGCTAGTTAAATTGACATTTACGTTCAATCGCGTAAGTTCATTTGCTGTCTTGAGATCCAAAATTTCGTGTAACCGGTGATATACTTAGTTTAATTATAATTAACAATTAATATTTTTTATTTACTTTTGAAACATCGTTTATTTTAGTTGACGATAGTTCAGTGGCCGCCAGGTCATATATCTGTAGTCACACTATAGTAATGAAAGTATTAACTACTAAGAACTACATGTATTCAAAATATTTTAAGACTCATTTCTGAATAGCTGCCTTGAATTCGAACAGGAGATTTTCTCGCAGCTGTTTGGGAAAAAGTCAATTTTAAAAAAATCTTTTTTTGTTCAGCAACGGATATTTCTCAGTTAAAAAACAGGTAATAATATGTAAAATGACCGGAAATTCAACATATAAATAAATATATTTGTATATCCTCTTTTAATATACTTAATTTTACATAACAACATTTATATGGGCATAAAATCAATTTTTTAAAAACATGATATTTCCAGCCTTGATAATTATACGAGTATGTGCACATAAGTGCATACTTTGTTAATCATTAGCCGTAAAGTGAGAAGTGTTAAAAAAATTATATATAGACATACATATATATATAGAGTTTTCCAGCAAAATGTTAATTAATCTTCATGATGTTCTATAACCTGTATAATGAGCGCTGTAAATGACGTTATTTAATTAACATCAATGAGGCAGATAATAAATAAAGGTTCTGCTCTCTTAAAGTCAAAGGTGGGATGTGAACTTAAATTAATACATAACGAGACGGCAAATATGGGATTGCAGAAGATTTTTTATTTTTTTATTACAAGAGATGAATTATTTATTTATGGTGTTGGGTATATTTAGGTGCATAAAGTATAATACTAAATTCTAAGAGTCGTGGTCCCCTTTCATGTTCTTAAACACAAAATTATGTCAGGCATGTGCCAAATGTCATAGGAATCGTCTGGGGTGGAAATACCCGAATGGTTACTGAATTTCGTTATGGCCGTACCGAACCGAAGGTCGCCGACCGTTCTGGACGCCTGGAAGAGAAATCTACATTCGAAAAACTTGGAAAAATTTACGCAGATTGATAAAGAGGCGGATTATTGAAGCCATATGCATCTTACATGGCTCAGTCGTTTCAATTTTGAATGATCACTTGGGTATGCGAAAGCTTTCTGCAAGATGGGCACCTCGTTTGCAAGCAATCGACCATAAATGCAATAGTGTAACATTTTTGCAGACGTTTTCGGCGTTGATTAGCCAAATATGGATAAGTTTTTGCGCCGTTACGTGAATCCAGCACAACATAGCAAAGACCAAACAGCAGTCAGAATCCCAAAGTGGACTCGTCCGCCAATAAAGTAATGGCAACTGTTTTCTGGAATGCACGCGGTACAATCCCAAATTACTATCCGAACTTATTCTCCCTTATTCCAGTTGTCGATATTGATGTCAATTTAACTCAACAAAAAAATTTGAGCTTGTTTAGCCGCTCGCGAGATAAATTTTGTGCTACTGACAATCTATTTCCGTTTCTCAAGATTTACAAAATAGCACAAATCTGCCAACAGGAGTCAGTTGTTTTCGACAACGGGTACAAAAGCCCCAATTTTTTAGTATTGTGTTAAAGAGACGTCGATGTTGAAAACTGTAATAACGGTGATTTAGTCGCGTTAATCAAGCCTTGGAAAAAAAAACACTACATGAAATGGGCCACGAACTCGCTCCCTCATCCAACCTATTCTCCGGATTTAGCCCTGAGTCATTATTTTTTGTTCGCAAATTTGAAGTAAGGCGTCAGCGGAAAGAGATTTGTTCTCAACGATGAAATCGTTGCTTGATGGCATCGACAAATTTTATTTGTTAGAAGGGGGAAAAATTAAATAAACGTTAGACAAATTGTATGGAGCTCAAAGTACGTTGAACAACTATGAAGACCCCGTTGGCTGAAACAGTTATCGCAAAGTTAAGGCAAAGACATAGGTCACTGAACTACTATTGCTTCAGCGGATACTAATCCTAATGTTACATCAGAGCGCCCCCCTTCGTCGGTATTATATAGCAGAATCATCAGCGAAGTAAAAAAATGGCTATTAAACACAGATTTAGAAATTTAATACTCCTCATTAACACCAGAGGCGCCGCAACACTGCATTATTAAAAATTTGCAAAATAGAAAACAAATAAGAGTGCTATATTCGAACCGAATCTTATAAACCCTTTACCAAAGTGCTTATATGTAGTATAGAGACATACATATACATAAGCATATACTTAAATATTTGTTTTGTGAAAAAATTTATCATTAAAATGTGACATTTTTAGATTTAATTGAACTGTAGTGAATTTTAATCAGAAATAATTTCTTATTTGGGCTTGAGTTCAGTAATTTCAATTCTTATTGCATGAAATATTTTTATTAATTAATGTGAGTTTCTAAAGAAGAGAAGAAAAATTAAACTAGACTTTATAGCTGGGGGAAATACCGATATTTTTCCGTGCAGCCACGCACTACATCTGCAGCCTAGTCTATCTACTTGGGTAGAGATTGTTATTAACATCAGCTATTTAACGAACATTTTAATGAAACGAAATATGAGAAAAGATTATTGTGTATACAATTATTGATTAAACACATCTATCAACAACAACACAGAAGAACGCTGATGATTAAGGTTTAGTGGCTTTCGAATGTTACTTGTTCATTAATAATTATCAATCATAATATGTAAAATCATAAATATGTAAAATATATATAATTTATAAAGAAAAATAATAAAAATAATTAGATGTAGTTACTTTTATATGTCACAAAAAGTGTAAGTTTCCCAACCCTGGAACCATCTTTTTCGATTTTTCTGATTTCCCATATCAATTTTTTTCTTTTAAGAATATAAGATATGCTTAATTTATAGAGAAAAATGAAAAATTTGTTTTAGTAAGTTACTTTTGTATAAGAAAAAACGTTAAAGTTTTCCAATCCTGGGAACGTCTTTTTGATTTTTTTTAATTTTTTTTGTTTATTTTTAATACAAATTTTATTCGTACTGAAGTATAAAATAAGTTTATTTAATAAAAAAAATAAAAATTAATTTTCGGTAGTTACTTTTATATGGAAAAATAAAGTTTAAGCTTTCCAGCTCTGAAACCATCTGCTCGATTTTGCTGATTTTCAATATCAATATATTTTAGACCATTTATAATACGCCAGTCTAAGACTGAAGTCTCTAGCTCTTGTGGGAGCTTCGAAAAACCGATTTCACGTACATCAGACGGACGGACGATTCCCTATTCATAAGGATCCAGAATATATATACTTTATGGGTCGCATATTCATATTGTAGAAATTACACAAGGAATGAAAAACTTGTATATACACTTTTCCATTTTTGGTAAAGGGTATAAAAATCATAGTTTTAAAATAATGAAGCTTTCCTCTATCTGTTCCTTCACCACCTATCTGCACTATCAGTATCCTTTTCTTAAGAAAGATAACACCTGGTAATAGTAGTAGGCATTCATTGCCCGAGTGTCACTTCTCCTTAAAAAATTACTAAATTAAAAAAATCAAATAATAGGTTTACTGAAATATAATTTCACTGAAATATTATCAAAATATTTTGAAGCAAACACAGAAAATAATAAAACTTAAAATCAGTAGCAAAAACATGTTTATTAAAAAAGCCTGTCATTCAGGAAAAAAGAAATAACGATTTGCTTAAATTAAAAAATTAAAAAAAATTAACAATAAAATATATAAATAACTTCCCAGTGAAAAAAATGGAAGTCATTCTAGTGGAAGTACATTTTCATTGCTTCCAAAAAATCGATATTTTTAATTTGCCGAGAGTGAGCAAAAAACCATGAAGGAGCTTATTTTAGTCACACAAAACCTTTTAACTCCTCCATAGTGTTAGAAAATACTCACCAGAATTTTTTTAAAGAATTTTATGAACTATTTTTAGTCTAAAATTGAGCAAATAACTTGCTTAAATTTACATGAAAACACTGTTTCGGGCTTAAATTCGTATAAAAAGAAACAAATTGTTAAAAAAAGCAACTATTTAAAATTTTTCCTAGATGAAAATATTATCATAGAACACAAAATAGAGAATTTTTCTTAATATTGCTTCCAATTCAGTGACCAGGCATCGAAAAAGAGAACTTCTTGCAATGACAACCCTATGTAAAAACATTAGATCGGATCGAAATTTGCACTACTTCCGCATCGTAAACTCTACATTTTCATGACTTTTTTGGAGTCTCTTTTTTTACTGGGTTTCTATTTAATTGAAATCTCATGGTCTTCAATGGGTTAAAACGTATGTAGTACACCTTTCCTTTAAGTACAAACGTATTAACTTGTTTTTTTTTTTGCCCAACAAAAACAATGCAAAAAAATTAAGCAATACATGTACTAACTAAAAACACATTAACGTCATTTATATTTGGCTTAAACGTCATCATCATTACAAACATCATAATCTCAGTGGCAAAGTAACTTTTAAATTTATGCCGGTAACTTACCTGTGGTGCTGCAAGTGCGGTTTGTAGCAAACATGTTATTAAAATTAAACTTTTCATATTCAACATTTGTTTTTAATTTAATATTCAGCAGGGTTTTTAAATTTCAGTACAATTTGTTTTTTTTTGTACTTATTGCCTTTAACGGAATTATAACACACACAGAATCCTTTTTATTTTATTATTACACTCTTTTTTTATTTGTTTTCTTTGCTCCTCGGGCGATTGCAGTTTTATTTATTTTTTATTTTCGTTGAATATATTCGTTTTAATAGAATTTATTTAAATAAATTATTTAAAGATGCTTAACACGTTTATAAAAATTTTCTGCTCTTTGTGTGTTTAATAAATTTGCTTTACGCTTTTTGCATAAAGAATTTATACGTGTCGTAAATATGGAGCTAATGAAATATTTATGTTTTCATACTATTTTCCCTTCTTTTTTCTTTTGCTGTTCGAGTCCGCACCAAAATTTTCTGCGGTTTGTTGTTATTACGTTGCGATACCTAAAGTATCTTTTCGTTAGCTTAATTTCAATTAATTTGTATTATTCACAATTTGTTTGCTTATTCTGTTTTAAAATTGTCAGTTGGGTTTGGTGGTTGGGTAGATACTGTAGCTTTGGAGATTGGTCAACGGTTTTGTATATGGTATTAAGAGACTTTTTTTTATTAACTATACAATCATTATTAAGGCCCATTTCATTTAGGAGTCATACGGAAGCTTATATTTAAACAGCATAAAAGTTAAGCTTTAAGTTTGTTTTTGCTCAGAGAGTAAGGAATAAGAGCAGTGTTGCTACCTTATGTGTTATTGTTCGAAAAGTGTAGTGCTAGAAAATCTTGAGATTTTTGGCTGGTTTTTTGTAAAATTATAATTATTATGCAAGTTAAAATTTTTGTGTCTAAATAACACAAACTGAAAGGAAAAATGATATCTTAATTATTAAGTGTTATTGTGTAAAGCAACCCATACACGTTTCAATTAAATTGTCAACTGAGCCTTTCAATTGAATTGATTCTTGGCCACATACTTCATTTTTATTCAATTGTCGAGCTTATGTTTTTTTTCACAATGACAAATTTAAAAATTAAAAGTTTCTATTGCATTATTTTTTATTTAAAATTCAATGAACTAAAAAAAATACTTAACCTTTTCCTTACAAAATAAAACTGCAGACATAAATTTTGATAGCTGATCAAGAAACTCGAACACACAAGCACAATCGAATTGAAAGACTAGTAAATCAATTCAAATAGCAAACTCTTTTGATTTTTCTTCAACCAACTCGTTAACTGTCAAACTAATCAATTGACAGAACTATAAAAGCTTTGAGTTTTACAATTTTTGGATATTGTTTCTGGTAAATAATATGGAATAATTGTACGATATTATTCATTCAACATTTTGTATTAACATTTTGTTTCCTTGCTGTCTTCAAAAGAATCATTCTCATAAAAACATGTGTATTCTATCCTTGACATTTGGTAGTCGGTAGCTTGCTGTGGTGAATGTGTTTAAGGCATGAATTGAAAGGTGTATAAGAATAAGTTTACATTATGAAATTGTTCAGAGAAACTAGTTGCAGATTTTTTTTTTCATTTGTAAATAGAGAAGCCAGTCACATTCAATATAGAATAGAACATTAAAAATATGGTCCAAAAACTGACACTGCGATAAATCAATTGTTTATTTTTTTTATAAAGAACGACGTAAGTTTTAAGTGTATATAGTTGTGTTACAACTTATAACTGCATTTTTGGCAACACTGAACTGGAGAGAGATTACTGAATCTGATCATTTTGTAGAATATTAGATTTTGTAGACTTTTTTATTAATAACTGATTATAAAAAGTCGACATTCACATTTACATTTTGAGACTTGGTTGGTGCTAATGATATTTTAATTAACGATTTCTATGTTTTATTAAGATAAAATATTAAATCGATTTTCTTTGTTTTATGTATTGAAAAAAAATATAAGCAATAAGCTTTAAATATTAATATAAATTCTCATGTAAATTCTGTAGTGGAAAAGTTTTGTTATTTGTGGAATATGTAACTGGCAATAAATTATTAGTGCTTAAGTCGACTTAAGCTTAAATGAGATAATAACATGATAATGATATGCAGATATCGCCGTTTTAATATAATAATAATTTACATTCGCAGCTTTTCTAAATTGGCATAGGAAATAATACAACCCCTTTCATTTCGGTGCACTTCTGAAAAATTGTACAACCAATATGGTTGTGGTGAAGTAACATGGAAAACCTTGTAATCCTTGCATTTGAGGTAGAAGATGAGTTCAGCACTTTTGCCTAAAAGAATACGGGAAAGATTTCTATGAAAAATTTTAACCCTCTTACTTTTCTCCGCACGCGTATTTCTTTCATGGCTTTAGAAAAATTTCCAAAATACCCTTAAATGGGAATGTCATGTCACTGACATGGTCTTAATAAAAGTTTTTTAACGTTAAAACCAACTGTTAAAACCTGGTGTTACCATCAAGGTTGGAAACCGAAACAAATAACGGTATCGGTATTGATACCGGTACAACTATATTTTTTAATTTCGGTATTGGTGACGGTATCGGTATCTTTTTTATTTCGGTATCGGTATTACTGGTACATACCGTTATCGAGCTTACAATACCGGTATACCGACATTACTTCAACCTGCTGTACTAGATTAAGGAAACATACCACATTTTTCTTTAATCTGGCTCAAACTCTCGAAGTCGAATAGAAAAATTCGAAAACCGTAATAAGGCCCACAAAAAAAAGTAAAATAAGTAAACTGCAGTTGAAACTTTGCATATATAGACCAAAATGTATGGTTAATTTAAAAAAATAATAAAAATAAATACATACAGTGTATGTATGTACATTAATCACGAAATACATGTACAATTGTAATATGCGAATATTTTTATTCGAATTTCCGAATGTTCGGCCGTTTTTAGATATTCGTATTCGTACTCGCAAAATTCAGACGAAAATAATATTTGAATAATTTAATTCAAATAATAAACAATATTCTTGTAGCCAACTTACAGCCTGTTTTTACAAATAAATATGAATAAGTATTTACGTTCGTTAAAATAACGAACGAAACCATGTTTACGTTTTAGCAGCAATGAATAATTTTCATGTGAGTGAAAACAAAATAGCTTTCAGTTTTCCTACACTCATAAAATTCTGTATGTAAAATTAACTAAAATTATTGTCTAAAACATTAACCCCCTCATGCAAAAATGAATGGTTAATTTAAAGTTGGTTTAAAAAACGAATTTTGTACGGCAAAACCACTTTTAAATCATGCTTTAAGTTTAACAATCGTTTTTGCATAAGAGCATAAACTTTTAATCTTAAAATGTTAACTAACTTAAAACCATAAAAAACTATTTAGTTTTTATTTTCTACTTTAACTTACAAAAAGTCAAATAAAGGGATAATGTGAATGACTTTTTTCTACAATCGGATTAACTTAACTTTCAGAAGAACAAAGCTCGCCTTTCGTACCAATAAGAGATGTTTCCCTTGTTTCTTGTAACTTTATTTTAAAATAATCCACTCCAAATTCCGTATAAAGATATGATTTTTTCTTTATTTTTGATACTTTAAATGCAAAAAAAATTGGAAAAATGTTTAGCATTAAGTCAAAATAATGCCAAGGGTATAAAAAAAAATGAGTTCTTATAATCAACGGCAAATCCTTATCAATGTATTTTTAGTTTTTTAAATGAGTGCAATGATCAATTAAAATAAAATTGCTTACACACAAAAAAGTAATATGAATGATTTTGTAATATTAATTAAAATATTTGTAGTATCAATAAAAAAATTAATTAAATTTTCATCTATAAACAATTTGATAATATCAATTAAGTTTTTTCAGTCAAATTAATTAATACAATTAAAAATTTAATTAATATAATTAAATTCTTAATTGAAAATATTAATTGGTGATCACTCTTTTCTGTGTACTATCTTATTAATAAATTTTAAAATGAGTTTGAAATGAATATTATTTAAAATTTTTCATAAGTTTCTCTTAAGATTTCAAATACATTTTGTTTTTTTTTTATTCCAAACAAAAGTTTGTTTCAAATAAAATTTTGATGCAGTAAATATTTTTTAGTATACCCTTAAACAGTTTGATACAATTTTGTTTTAAGCAAAACAAAAACAATATGGAGTGAAAAATTTAAGTTGACACAATTAATATAAAGTAATTCTTGTAACAAAATTGTTAAGAGAACATTTCTGTTCCAGTATAGAAATTGCATACTGTACGCAACAGTTATTTGTTTTATTTACTTTTATTTTCATTAAAAAATTTTGTTGAATCATACAATCTGTTGATTGAAAAAATCGGGTTTTTTCCAAACAAATTATTACAAAATTTTGCATTTGAATTTACAAAATTTCTTTGTAGGACCTAAATTGAAAAAATCAGTATTTGATTTAGAGAATTTTGTGTTTGAAATGAAAAATTAGTTTTTTCTGCGTGTTTCTTTTTGGCTACACCAAAAATCTCTTTCTATGTCAAAACTAAAGCTTTAAAATATAAAATAAAATAAATAAATTTAAAACGTTATCGTTTATAAACGAAACATAAAAACGAAACGGCTTATGTTTTACTAAACCCGGCTATTAAAAACAAACGAAACTAATTTCTTGTATAATTAACATTAAAAAGGTTAAAGTAAGTAATTTTCTTTACCTCAAGAGAACAATCTTTAACTTCAGATATAAAAGTTTAAAAATTTTTTCTCCATCATCCCTATCAACCCATTAACCATATATTTCAATAAGACCTATTTTTGTTATAAATATAAAATTCCATAATCTATTACGCCACCTTAAGACAAGTTATGTCATTGCATATTTCCCAAAATTTAAAAATTTTTTAAATTTGATCAGAAATAATTTTTTAATCGGGCTTAAGTTCAGTAATTTCAATTCTTATTGAATGAGATATTTATTTATTAATTAATTTCAGTTTCTAAAGAAGCGGAAAAAATTAAACTAGACTTTATAGAAGGGAAAATAAGTATTTCCAAAAACTTAATCTGCGCCCGACGAAAAATAAGCGTCGGCGAAGTAAAATAACCAATAAAATGGATACTAAGCACAGCTCAAAAAAAATTTAATGCGCCGTACTTAACACTAGAGGCGCTGTAACAAAACGTGCAAAAGAATGAAGCTTTCCTCTATTAATTGCGTCACCACCTGTTCTCTCTATCGCTATCCGTTGCGTAATGAAGGTAACACGTAGTATAAGTAGCAGGAATTTAGTGTCTGAGTATTACTTCTCTTAAAAAAAAACAGTTTTTAAATTTTAGGTGTGAAAACACTATTACATACTTAATATAAATGATTAACATAACAGCATAGCACAATAAAACATATAAGCAGCATTGAATAACATAAAGTAGCTTGACATGCAAAGTCATGACGATAAATAACGTAAGATAACACATAATATAGCATAACAAAACATAACATAGCATAACATAACACAGCATAACATATAATAGCATCATATAATATAAGATAACATAACCCAACACAACGTAAACAGTCTTGTTTCTACACGGTTTCCCGTGATACCATTTCTTCTTATGTTTCAAAGAGGTTCTCTCTCCTATATCGTAAATATGTAGAACTGTTTATTAATACTAATACTTAATAATATTTTATCTTTATGCAGACAACTTTATTTCCATTAGTTCATTGTGTGAACTATAGCAATAAAAATGATGACTAAACAATAAACTTGTAAAATATAATTACTTTTATTAAATTGTTTGTAATTACAAAAAAAGTTGAAGGTTTCAAAGTTTATTTTTAAATATGCATATATAATTTTTTTCTTCAGACCTCTTTTTTGCACATTAAGTTAATTGAAACAAACAAATTTTAATAGATTTTTTATATATACATATATATTTTTTTAATTGCATTCATATTATCGGCTTGTTTACGCTTAAATGTAAATAATAAAATCTTAGTACGTAATAATATTCAACAACATAAAAACTACATACTAACTAAACTTGATTAGACATTCATGGTTGTTGCAATAAAAAAGCTTTGCTTTTATTTGATTACAAAATGCTCTAGTTTTTGCATTGTATTTGATCTTGATCTATTGCAGTGATGCATAACGAGATAGTGGCATTTTTATGATGAGTTTATTAAAAGCTTGAAAAGAGACACAAAGAAGATCGCATTGGAAGCATATCAAGTATTTTTTCCACATTTAGCTTAAGTTTAAATTAAGAAACTTTATGTAAAACTTTAAAATTTTGTTATAGCCGAAAGGTTTATAAAAGCTTTTTTTTTCGCTGATTTATTACATACGAGGGTTTGTTATGGATATTTTTGGTAAGCCTAATGGGGATATTTTCATCTGACAAAGTAATGATTAATATTGCTGTTTGCTTGCTATAGTCAAAGTGATACTTGTAGAGTGAGTCTTATTACGCAGGTTTAAATTAAATAGACTTAATCTTATATTTATTTATATTAGTTTTGTAAAAACCCCGCGATATTTAAATTAAAATAATCCAGCGGGTTTTTTCCCGTTAAGGCTTATTTTGTTTTATTATTTTTTTTATTTTTTTTAAGAGAAGTAAACTCAGGCTATGAATGGCCATTACTTTTACTAGGTGTTATCTTCTTTAGCAAAGGGATAGTGATAGAGAAGACAGGTGGTGAAGGAAGAGATCGAGGAAAGCTTCGTTATTTTAAAACTCTGCTTTTTGCACGTTTTTTTTAATAATGTTGTTTTATCGTAAAAGTCTTGGTGCAGTACTTCTGGATTCCAGGTCGCTACACAGAAAAAATTATTCTTGAATTTTTTTCAATTAAGTTATTGCTTAGAAAAAATAATATTTTTTATTTATATTTTAATTGAATATATGTTTATTTTAATTGAATTTACTGATCTATCAAAAAAGTGTTATCAACAGAGAATAGTATGATATGGTTAACAATTATTGTATGTAAATATTATAATTTTTCTTTTTATGTGTAAAAATCGAGCTGTTTTTTATAGTATGCCACATTGTTTTGAAAAAATATTTTCAATTAAATTACCCAATTAATCTTTTAATTGGTTTTGAACTAAAAACTAAAAAACTACTCAGCTTATATATTTTTTTTTGATTCATAGTAATTTTGACATGCGTGGAATAAAAATAAAATATAAAAAAAACAGAAATTCATTTGGTTCCCTTATTTCAAAGTCGTCGTCCATACAGTGAAACATTTGCTGCAAAACATTTGAGTTTGTTGACGAGAGGGGAAAGAGGAATGGCAAAGTGTACTTTGTTTTATGTACACGAAGTTCTTGTTAAGTACGTCATTCTCGCCTCATTCTTATGGAAAATATATGAGAAAATGTATTAACCTGCAAAATAAAAACTTCACAATGTGGAGACGAATGCAGTTTCAAAAGAGAAAACAAAAATGTTTTGCAGCAAATGTTTCACTGTATGGACGACGACTTAACAATCAGATCATAATAAGAAACACAAGCTTATAGAGTCCATAGAGTCTATAATATAGACCAAATGTGAATGGTAATCTTAGTATATTGCCGATATTTGGGGTCGGATGCAAATGGTCTTGCGTAAGTATATATATAGTATATGGAAAATATTGTAGCCTTTCTTTAAAATCCAATCACACACACAATTCAAAGTAAGGCTACGATATTCTGCATTTACCTTTACGTAAGACTCTCAAACAACGAATATGGCCATTGTACTTTTGTGCACCATTCGAAATTCAAAAGCCAGTTAGGTTTTTGGTACAATACACAAATACTTAAATTTTTTATACATACATACATACATACATACATACATATTTACATAACATAATTTTTTATAAATTTTTTTATACTATTTGATTTTTTCTATATGTCAATTACTATTTTAATAGAATCTTTAAAAAATTTTAAGTAGGGTTTTAATTCAATTTTAAAAATATTTCAATTAATTTTTTAATTAAATATTTAAAAATATCTCAATTAAATTTTAATTGATTCTTTAAAAAACTATCAATTAAATTTTTAGTTAATATAATATTTTTTTTAATTGAAAAAATCAAAAAAATTTTCAATTAAAATGGATGAGTTAATACTACAATTTCCGTGATTGGTTGAAAACTAATTAGTTTTTTAACTGAATCTTTGTTTTTTTTTAATTGAATCTTGTTTTTACTTTTTTCTGTGTATAGATTACAATGTATTTCATAGAAGAAATGAATACTGATTCTGACAGAAGAGGGGTGCATGTCATGTGGAGCTTAAGTTCGCATTTTTCTTTTCTTTTGAATCTTGAATATAAGATGGTCTTATCCTTTTTATATAAACTTTTACAAGGGAAATTTTTTTTACACATTAACCCGTGGGACAATTTTTTTTCATAACTTTTGGTAGCTTTAAACGGGAAATTCTTAGTTAAAATACTGTAACAAAACATTTTTCACAAATTTCTACTATATAGTTTCCTAAATTCACCAAAGCTTGAATTAAACTAAGAAAATAGAAGTTAGTCAATACTTAAAGTGTATTTCATGCTTAAATTTAACGAGGTCGGGTCAATAAGTCATTGAGTTTTTGAATGAAACGCAAGCTTTTGCATAAAAAATCATTTTATTTTTTTATGTAGTTTCTTTTGGGCTCTATAAACTTTCTTCCAATTTTCTTATATACTTATTACAAAAATAAGATTTATTGAGGTCATTAAAATAGTTTATTTGTTTGTGAGATGATTTTATCTCTGGGATTAAATCTCATTCCGGGGCAGTTTTTAGCCCAGGGGGTAAATTATGGTATTCGATATCGTACGGAATTTCCACAGAAATACAGTTAATTACAATCACTGTTCACTTGGCCATCACAGTTTCAGAATGCGGGAAAGCCAAGTAAAAACTGTAGGATGCAACAACAAAGTAACATAAAGCCACTACAATAATACTTACATGCATGTACCGATGGTACATCGAGTAAGTAAAAATAATTAATGTGATGATCGTAAAAGATAAGCAAGAATGAATAAACATACTTAGGTAGAGTAATATAATTTCGTGCTAACCTAAATAGAAAAATGAAAAAATGGAAAAACAGAAAATTAATAGTGATACTTATAAATGTGTTTACCAAAAGTAAATCAATTGTATACACAACAATCGTTTCTCATATTCCGTTTCATTGAAAATTTAAGTTAAATAGCTGATATTAATAAGAATCTCTGCCCAAGTAGATAGACTAGGGTGCTGGTGAAGTGCGTGGCTGCACAGAAATAAGAATTGAAATTACTGAACTTAAGCCTGACTAAAAATTATTTCTGAGTTGTATGAAATTTTTGTTCGATATTTGATGCCATAATTAGTCATCTGTTCATGGATTTTTGCCATGAAAGGTACACATGTGCATATACCCCTGCAATAACCTAATGGCCAAATGCAATCGTTTTTTTTAATTTCCAATAATCGACTCATGTTGTTCGCCATTTGTTGCTTTACCCTTTACAAGGTGGTCCATTGGGGTCATAGAGCGTAAATAAAAAAAGTGGTGGACATGGCTTTGGATCTATTGCACCAAAAATAATTCTTAATGATCACATTAAATTCCCCGATTTCCATTTTTTTCTCTAATAACGCGGTAGTCTGCTATTAATGGCCTTCAAATATAACCTAATACCGCAGCTTGTTCAAAATTTTGATAGGAACTGTGTTGCCTCTTCGGTTAAGAGGTGGAAAACTAAGAAATCATGAACTTATTGACACGATCTCGTGTTGAAAACTTTCTGCTGTATGGTGACAAATGGTGAAATTATTATTAAAACTTTTTCATGCAAACTCAACCCTTAAAACCAACTTTTGATGTAAATTAAAAAAAAGGTTTCAGCAACTATGATGAATCAAATCAATACACATATTCCATTTGAAAAGAAAAAAATGTATATACGACTGAAATTTTCATTGAATGACAACACATAAAGCGAATCAAACATGAACGCTTATTATGAAGGTGTAGCTGCAATTAAAAGCAGCATGTTGTTCCGTTATGCTAGTGTTTGTTAGACTAGTTACATTTGCATTCGACTTAATGAAAATAAGAACTTTAGCTTAAAAATAAATAATTAATTTCGAACATAAACTAAAAACTAGCTATTTTATTTTCATTCTGATTAATATTAAGGCAGACATTTACAAAACTACTCTCCCAAATATGAAAAAGTAAATGAAAGCTTTACTTCCCAGTAAAAAAAGAGACTCAAAAAAAGTCATGAAAATGTAGAGTTTACGATGCGGAAGTAGTGCAAATTTCGATCCGATCTAATGATTTTTACATAGGGTTGTCATTGCAAGAAGTTCTCTTTTTCGATGCCTGGTCACTGAATTGGAAGCGATATTAAGAAAAATTCCTTTTTTTTTTCTATGATAATATTTTCATCTAGGAAAAATTGTAAATAGTTGCCTTTTTTAACAATTCGTTTCTTTTTATACGAATTTAAGCCCGAAACAGTGTTTTTATAAAAATTTAAGCAAATAACTTTTAAATTTTAAATAAGCTTCTACATGGTTTTTTGCTCACTCTCGGCAAATTCAAAACATAGATTTTTTGGAAGCAATGAAAATGTACTTCCACTAGAATGACTTCCATTTTTTTTTCACTGGGTTGTAAAAACTAGCAAGAAAATTTTATTCATATCAGAACCACGGATGTATATCATGATACAATTGTACTTTTTCTAATTTATTTTGGATAATCTTGTTTGATAATATTTTAAATTACAAAATTTAAGAAAATCTACATTTAATATGAAGAACTTTACACAGCTTCATCTATTCCCAGTAAAAAAAGAGACTCCAAAAAAGTCATGAAAATGTAGAGTTTGCGATCTGGAAGTTGTGAAAATTTCGATCCGATCTAATGATTTTTACATAAGGTTGTCATTGCAAGAAGTTCTCTTTTTCGAAGAGCGATATTAAGAAAAATTCCCTTTTTTGTGTTCTATGATAATATTTTCATCTAGAAAAAACTGTAAATAGTTACCTATTTTACCAAGTCGTTTCTTTTTTTTCTACGAATTTAAGCCCGAAACAGTGTTTTCATGTAAATTTAAGCAAATAACTTTTAAATTTTAGTCTAAAATTAGTTCATAAATTTCTTTAAAAAATTAACTTTTTTTAATGCTGGTGGGTATTTTCTAACACTATGGAGGAGTTACAAGGTTTTGTATGACTAAAATAAGCTTCTACATGGTTTTTTGCTCACTCTCGGCAAATTAAAAATACCGATTTTTCGGAAGCAATGAAAATGTAGTTCCACTAGAATGACTTCCATTTTTTCACTGGGTTATTTACTATTTTTATGAATTTTTCATTTGTTTTTAATTCCATTCTATTAACAAATTCAAAAACCCCATTTTCCATCTCTGATCAGATATGATAAACAAACAAAATTCAATGAGAATAAAATTTAATTTATGTAGCTTAATGAAAGAAAAACAATAAGCTTAGAAAATATGCTTCTTTATTATACGTATACATATTTTTTACCGAAAGAAATGTACATTTTTCAGTTTTCCTTTTTCAGACATTTTTCAAATAATTAATTTGACAACAAAACACGCAATAAGTGGTTAGATAATTCTTGCGAGTAAAAATTTTACTAGTAATAATTTGTAATAATTTTTTTTTGCTCTCAAATTTTCTCTCTCATTTGACACTCTCTCCTTGAAAACATTTTGAGTTAATGAAAACTTTCCAGTAACAATTGTTAAAAGTTCGTAACAATTTTTAGTAAATGAACAAACCTATTACATATTTCCCGTAAGAAGTATTAAACTATATTTACTTTTCGTTTATTTTCTTTCCAGATAGAACGCAGGACTTGCAGTGTTGCTACTAGAAATGGAAAATGATCATATGGTTGATATCTCCTAAATTATCCATGAATGCATCATCGCGATAGTGTTTCAATTTTTCTTCTTTGATAACTGAAAGTGTATCGTATCTTAACATAAAAAAATATTAATGAGTGCGCGTAATTGTATTGTGATTGTAACAAAAAAAAAATAATTTCGGTTTTGATATTTCTATGAGAAAGAATCTCCGTTATCGTTGGTTCTAATAAACGTTAATAATTGTCAAGTGCATGCACACATAGTTGCCAGATTAATTAGGGCGAAAATCGTTACAATTTTGAAGAGAAAATTGTGTTGCTGAGTTTAATGCTGTTTTGTTTTTACTGAGATAATATTAATATTTGAATAAGGGCTAATAAATCAGTGAGAGTTAATGTCTATTTTTGATTTAAAATGTGTTTAAACCAGTAAACATATAAATCAGTAAATTATATAAACCATCTGCAAACGCATAAAATTGGGCATTTAAAGCACCACTGGCCAAAGTAGCACCAGAATGCCGAACATTAATCGATTTCCTATACAAATGAGTACACATACGCGAAGACATTCCTCTCGGTGGTCATCATTGTTTTTTTAAACAACCAATACAGGTCATATGATTTTGTTACTTACACACCATATGTTTTGCATTCATATCTTGTTCGAACTGTTTTCTTGCACTCTTTTTTCCTTAATATTATATACTTTGCCCAGCATAAATATAATTTCTTCCTCAGTAAAATTTGACGACCTTTAATTAAAATTTTTGCCTCTTTGATTATGCAAATAAATGATAGCCTGCTGCAAAACAGCTGGTTTTGACATTTATTGTAGTGCTGCCACAATATTATTTTAAACTAAACATACGGTATGGTTCACTGAATTACTTCTGTTGAGTTTAAACCACATATAAATTTGAGTTTAGTTCAACGAAACCAGCGTTTAACTTACACTGATTTATTAGCCCTTAAAGTATATACCTAACATGCAAGATACGTCATGCAAGATACGTATTCGCCTGAATTTGACGAATACTTATACATTCGTATTCCCATCGGCCTGAATTTAGCGAATACAAATACATTCGTATTCACTAGTACATATGTATGTATATACATTAGACTGGTCGCAGCTTGTATGGGATTTTTTTAATTGTTAATATGTGTATGTGCTGTCTAAAATCAGAGGTTTGATGTCATAAATGTGGTCTTAGCTCTTTTAGCTCGATCCAACTGTCCCTTCTGGTTCGTAGTGAGGCCTGAAGTACCCGACACACAGTTTGGGATTTTTGTTAAGGAAATGAAAATAATTCTGCAGTTTCCTAATGGGCCGTAGGTGTCTGGAGATGTCACAGAGCTAAAGTGTGATACGATCAATAGGTCCGTGACTTTTTGAATGAAAGTTTTTTTTACAAAATAAAAATTTATATTTCAACATAATCTTCTTTTAACTCAATACACTTAGTCCAACGTTTTTTCAGTTTTTGTATCCTTTCCAAAAAATTGGATTTTTCGAGGTCCTTAAAATAGGCATTAATTTCATCGTTTGAGCTTAATCTCTTTCCACCGAACCAATTCCTTAGGTTTGGAAATAGGAAGTAGTCACTAGGTGCTAAGTCCACAGAATATTGCTGATAGGGTACCAATTTGTAACCCAATTCATATAGTTGAGCCATTGAGACCGCACACGTGTGTACTCGTTCATTATCGTCGTTTTTTTTTAAATCCTTATTAAATCAGTCTAATAAGTTGGCATAATATTTGCCGTTTATTGTTTTTCCCTTTTGAAGGTAATCGATGTGGATTATCCCGCGTGTATCCCATAAAACTGTTGCCATCACCTTATTGACCGGCAAACTCACCTTGCCCTTCTTCGGAGCAGGTTTAAACTGCTGCTTGGTCTCCGGTGTACAGCAGTGCATCCATTTTTCATCCACAGTTACAAAACGCTGCAAAAAACATTCGGCACCCATCTCACCGTCAAGTTTCTTAAACCCAGCTGATCATTTAAAATCCAAACCACACTGCCATATGAAATGCCTAACACCTTTCAACATTTCTGGTGTACTGACCTCAATTGGCCGTCCAGATCGTTCAGCGACATTTGTACTTGTGCGACTACAAGGAGAGCCAGTAAACCACTTTTTTACCATTGAAATCGATGGTGCAGAGTTCCCATAGTATTTATCGAGTTTTTTTTGTGTATTAAGGTGGCAGGATGAAATTTTTGATTCCAGCATTGGAATTTGTGGAAAAATGCTTACATTTTGATATTTATAACAATAATAGTTCCATTTTGAAACGATGTTTTTGTAATATTTTTAATAATATTAACTTTTAAATAAGTAAAAATATGGGCTTGGTATTTTTGCAAAATTTTTTTTATAATAGCGAAATAATTAACGCACTTTTTTCTGCAAAAAACGGCGATAATATATTATATCAACTTTTTTTTAAAACTTTTTATTTAAATTGCGTATAAATTTTGATTTATTGTGATTGTGAAATTTTTTTCTCAACCAATAATACGTTTCTTTTTCTAGATCGAATAAGATTTGACTTCTCCATTAGTAGAACAGCGAACCAAGGTTGATAAAAAAAGTATACAATTTTAATTTTTTTCTCGAATATTTCCTAAGCTGTTCGCGAAACCCCATAAATGTAGCAGACTTTTTTTAGCTCTTGGATAAAAAAAATCCACTTGCGAAAATCCTTTTTTTTAGATCAAAAACATCAGCTTGGCATCGGTTTTAATTTTTCATTAAGCCGAGGAGGCCTGCTTTGGGGCTTTGTGGCTTCGCCCCTTTAAAGATATATAGTCCAGGTTCCAGGTATAAACTCTGTAGCACACATAAATGCTGTATCAGATTTCATAACAATCGGACAGCCCATATAGGAACTGCAAAATTATTTAAATTTTTTAAACAAAATCCCCCACCGGGTATTTTAGGCACTGTCGGATTGAACTAAAAGATTAAGGGTCTTATGCAAAAAAACGTAATAAAGCTTTGCAAAGCAATGTTAAGTAAAGTTGTACTCTAAAAAAATTATTTTATCAAATTTCAAAAGTAGGTCCCCAAGTTTGTTAAAACTACTTTAAGTTGATATTTTCAAAATGTGTATTTTGTACCTCAAATATTTTTGTTAATAAAACACATATTGATTCATGTTACATCTGAAAATGAAGCTAGAAGTGTTAGCTCTGAGCTTAGATTTATTATTTCTGTCATGTAATGGAAAACCTCATCAAATTATCCAATTGATTCAAAATACATCGTAAAATCCATAAAAAAATATTAATATAAATACAATTGCACCAAAATGTTTTAGTGATGTACATACAATCAAAACAAATCGAAAAAAGCTGGATATTCAAATACTCATTTCATTCGAATAAAATAAATTGTGATAATTCTTCTTTGTTCCTCATATTTTATTTACTTTTACTTCATAGAAATGTTTATCTGGTTTCCTTCCATGTCAGAAGCTCATATTGTTTAAATTAGGTTGCTTTACTTCAAGAAAATAAAAATTTATTTAATAAAATAAAAAAATATTTGAATACCCGAATGAAATTTTATTCAATTTTGTACATCATAAGCTGTGAAGTGGTTGGTGAACACGGTGGTGTTAGCAGTATTTATTATTAAATAACAAAATCTTTAAAGTTGTGTTTTGAATACAATTTCTTAACAAAGCAATGTTAGCCTTAAAGTGCTTGTCAACTAATATGAACTTTAAAGCTATAGTAAAATATTTTTTTGAATAAGGGGGTAAGAGCGTATTTATCTCAGCAAACCTGATATTTTAAATAGTGCATATATATCAATTTAAAAAAAATTTTACGACAAGTCTTAATATACATATAATAAAAGTTGTAATAATAATAATAATACAATAAAACTCACGTTTAGCTTATTAATTTAAATTAAAGCAAACTAAAATCATAGAACATGATTATAATTTCAATTATCTTAATTTTTTTTATGCCCAAAATCGTAAAAATGACTACAAATACTAAAATCTGGCAGCTGCGTTTGCATGACCCATTTAAAAGAGCCTGGAGATGGCTATAAAAAGTTCGTCGCGAGTGTTTGTCTATAAAAGAAAAATTTGCATGTCAATGTGTCGGTTAAAATCCAAAAATTTTTTTTAACTTTCCTAATTTCCATCATGAGTACTTCGTGAGCGATACGTGATTCTTTCTTCTATTAAACTGGCCATTGCAATTATTTCTCCATACTCCTATTCAAGTGTAATATTTCGGTAAGTATCTTATTTATATTCCTATTTATATTTAAAGCGTATCAGAATAAATTTAAGAACAAGTTTGTTTGTTGATATTTAAGCACGACTCATCAGTAGACCTCAACCCCAATTCAAAAAAGCTTACAAGAACCCATTGCTCATAGAGAATTAGAAAACTATAATAATATTATTTATGATTTGAACGGGCTAACGTTCGTATCACCCCAGCAAAAAATTACACATTAAAATCAGAACTACTTGCCATATAATGACTTACTTTTCTGATTACCAAATTTCATTACTAGCTTACAAATCACATTACTTGAAATTAAAAAAGTGATGTACAAATTGCTAAATGAGGAGAGTGATTTTTTTAAATCAAATAGATTACGTGAACAAGTTGCCAAATAAAAAAAGTAAGTACTTCTCAAGAATCGTTTATTTTAGTCTCACGCCTTGTTAAAATCATTAAGGCCCAAATTTACAGTCATTAGTTAACTAATAGCAATAGTTTAACCAATAATATTTAATTCACAGATCTTTGTTTACCATTAGTTAAACCACCAAATCTCATTGGTAAACAAATAGTTAGTTAGACAACAGCTGATTCGTTGTAAACTTTGTTAGTATTGTTGAATTGTGAAAATTTGTATACACATTTCACACATACATTTTCAAGCATCTTCATTATATTTAGCTTTAACACATTCTTTTTATTTTATTTTATATTATATTTTTAACCAATTTCAGCAATAATTCAATATTTTGAACGGTAAAGTTAGATGAGCGCGCACTGTTTTATCAATTTTTAAGAAACAATAGAGCATATGCTATAGCAGAGCTGTCGATAGTGAAACTTACTTGTTTGATAGGGTTACCATTATTTGCTCATATTATGAACTTTAGTTAAACAATGCACTTTGAATATGAAGTATTAGTTAAACAATAGTTATCATTTTAGTTTACTAATAATTAATAGCCTATTTCTCACCTGCGAAAGAAAACGTTCGACTTACAATTTATATTAACAACAACAATAAAATATGAAAATTAGTTTTTGTTTTCAATATAAATTGTAAGTCGAACGTTTTCTTTCGCAGGTGGGAAATAGGCCATAAGTAATGACTGTAAATTTGGCCCGTAGTTAGTAATCCAGTAGGGAAGTGCTTCCACCAAAAATGCTTAATTCCAAACCCGATTACATTTTTTGAAATTTTTCGCTGGGGCTTTTAAGGCAAAATTACATGTGATAATTATAATTATTAAGAAGATTACAAAAAAAATATTCTTTAATCAAGTTAATTTTAATTATTATTGTTCGAGCTTCATTTGTTTCTAAATTTATGATTTGAAAGGGATTAAGTTCGTACCCCCTTTTAAGCCAAATTAGATGTGGTAATTATTAATGAACAAATAACACCAGAGTTAGTTGTAAATATTCTGACTAACACATAGTTGAACGGAACAACTAGCTGTTTTCGAAGGCCATTAAACATTCATCATCAGTGTTCTTTTTTGCTTTATATACATACGCAACTTTTATGCAAATGGAATATGTGAATTGATTTGATTCATCATATTTCAATTAGCAACCATATTCACCCAACTGCTTCTTTCAAATAAAAAAAAAAAAATAAAATAAATAATAAATATTCATCATGTGTTGCTTGATTAGTTTTTCTACTATCTTCTTTACCTTAATAAAAACTATGGTTGCCATTGAATGCACTTAAAAGCCAAAATTAAAAACAAAATTTATAAGGAATTATTGTACTTTTGTAATCCTCAATATATATAACATATATATATATAATCCTCTATATAACATTAAAATTTTGTAAACTTTTTTAATTGTAGTTGAAATCTTTTGATGAAATGTATAAAAGCCATACAAAGTCGAAAAAATACAACCCTGGTATGATGCATTGTTATTGTGTTTTGAAAATTTTCATAAACTCCATCATACCAGGGTTGTATTTTTTTCATACATCGCACGACTTTGTATGATAGTGTATGACGACCCTAAGCACCAATGCAATGCATTTAGAAGTCATAAACCACCAGTAACAAACAATTTTTTTTATATTTTTCCATGATAATACAGAGTAATGTATTTTTTTTAATTTTGGTTTCTTATAAAACCTTTTTATGATTAATTTAGAGCAGCAAGTACTTTCTAACAAAAATTTAATTATTTAATTTAATTCAATTTTATTATCGAAATTATTGAAAGTCACACATAAAGCATATAAAATAATACATCTAAAAACTTTTTAATTTAAAGAAATTAATTCCTAAATAAAATTTCTCAGTTTTGATTTCAATGCCTCTTTTTTAGGAATTTATTTTTTGGTCATTTAAATATTCGTACGTCGTCTAGTTATGTAATAAATATTCATAAATTTTGAGGGGTAAAGTTAAAAGAACGACAGTAAAACCATGCGTCACAAGTTAAATGTTATTTGGTGCTAATTAGTAGACAGAATCAGAAATAAATAATTTATTAGTACGAGTGGCTAAACAAAAAAGAAAAGGCACTAATTAACAAAATAAAAATTTTCTTTGAAATATTTAAAAATTTAATTATAATGCAGGAAATATTATTTAAATGTTGTAAAAAAGCAATTTTATTTTTTTAAATTTTCTGAGAATGAGGTTAATAAATGGTAGAAATCTGGGAAAAAATTTAATTTTTAGGTACTTTTAGCCAAACTTTTGATCTTAATTATTTTTTTTTAACAAGAGCTAACCTTAAAAAATGGTTAACACCATTGGATTAAACGTACTCGAATCAGGTTTACCCACAACGTACCCGGCTTGTTACAAAAAAAGTTTCCGATTCGAGCACAGTGTTATTAGTGAGTTATTTATGCATGTTACGTAAATATTTAATTATGTATTCATATAAACTTTTTTGAGTGTATTTACCAACACAATAAATCTTCTTCTAATAAAAGTCTGTGTAAAATTATCATATCTTTATGTAAAATAATATTTTTTGCAGGACAGACAAAATCATAAATTTGCTTTGATTCGTATGAAAATAGGGGCTAAAGTGCAAGTGTTCGTTCACATTCGATTAAAAGTCTAAAGATCATGTACAAAACTATTACTTTTTAAAAAAAGTCTGATGGGGTAATGATTTTTATTTTATCAAAAATTTAAAAAAGAAATACATACATATAAATGTAGCTACAGTGGGTAACTGGGCAAAAAATGAGGTTCATTATATAATTTTAAATAGGCCATATTATTTAATAACACTTTAATTTCGTCGAAATGACACATAAAAACGCCGAAACATCCCAACTTAATTTTGGACCGTAAAATACAGTGGCGTACTCCGTTTAAAAGATTAGGTCAAATCAAGAGATATGTATTCCATATATAACTTAATGGATACAATTCAATTATTTTCATTTTGTGGCACTACTTAGTCGAATTTTATCAATTATATTGCAAATAAAAATTACAAAAGAATCATAAAATTGTTAAAATATGAATTAAATATAAATAAATTCAGTGAAGTGTGACTTTGACCCGCGCACGAAGGGTTCCGTACGGACACGAGATATGTAATTCAATACGAACTTTAGTAGCCTATATAAAATATAGTTCTGGCATTTTTTTCGTTTTTGGGTTTTTTTTGGTTTTAAGCGTTTTTTTAGTTTTGGGATTTCTTGCGTTTATTTGCGCTATTTTAGTTTTGGCACTTTTTTTCCTCGTTTTAGCGATTTTTTTTTGGTTTTTGACGTTTTTTTATTTTGGCGATTTTTTTATTTTGGCAACTTTTTTTGAATTTTGGTGATAAATATATATTTTTCATAATGGCGATTTTTTCGGTTTTTTGTGTGTTTTTTCATTGTGGTAATTTTTTTAGTTGACACTTTTTTTTCTCGTTTTGGCGATTTTTTCGGTTTTTGGCGTTTTTAAGGTTCCGTACACCAAAGGTGAAAAAAGGAACCCCATTGTTTTCGCTACGCTGTCCGTCACACGGTATTTTCTCAGGAACCGTAAGAGCTACGGACCTGAAATTTGGACAGAGTATGAAGAACCTTGGCCACTACAACAACAAATACATGAGAATTAGAAATTAAAGGGTGCTCCAAAACGAGCGACGAAAAATGTTAAAATCTCATGTAATATACATACAATTGTATGTACATATGTATATTGACACTTGAAATTTGTAAAATTAGTGTATTTTTATATAGACTACAACAATTAAAATAAAAATATTAAAAAATTTAAATTAAAGGGTGGTCCATCAGTTAATGCAGTTTTGACTTGTAGACCGTAAGACGTAAACTCTTGAAATTTTCAAAAAACGTAAAACTAAAAAATCCGAAAATTATAAAATCGCCAAACCGAAAAAAATCGCCAAAACCTGAAAAAAATCGCCAAAAATTTAAAAAAAAATCGCCAAATCGAAAAAAATCGACAAAATTAAAAAAAAAATCTAGCACTCAAATAAATCGCCAAATTCGAAAAAATCGTTTAAATTAAAAAAATCGCCAATATGAAAAAAACGCCAAAAACCGAAGAAAATCGCCAAAACGCGAAAAATGCGCCAAAAACCAAAATAATTGTTTATGTGAAAAGAAAATCGTCAAAATGAAAAAAAATCGCCAAATTAAAAAAAATCGCCAAAATTTAAAATAAACGCCAAAAACCGAAAAACTTCCTCAAAACGAAAAAAAAGTGCCAAAACTAAAAAAAATTGCCAAAATAATAAAAATCGCCAAAACAAAAAAAAACGCAAAAATATTAAAAATTTCCAAAATTAAAAAAAACTTCAAAAACCAAAAAAAAATCGCCAAAACGTGAAAAAAGTGCCAAAACTCAGAAAGCGCCAATAAATTCAAAAAACCCCCCAAACTAAGAAAAACGCTTAAAACCGAAAAAACTCAAAAACGAAAAAAATGCCAAAACTATAGTATATATTGTTCGTATTGAATTACATATCTCGTGCCTGTACGGAACCCTTCGTGCGCGGGTGAAATCGCACTTCACTGAATTTATTTTTTAATTTTGGCGATTGTTTTTGTTTTGGCGATTTTTTTGATTTTGGCGATTTTTCTCATGCAGGCGATTTTTTTAGTTATTTAGATTTTTTCGTTTTTTTGCTGTTTTTCATTTTGGCGAATTTTTTTCATTTAGGCGCTTTTTTTAGTTTTGATATTTAGTTTGGCGATTTTTTTCGGTTTTTTTATTGGCGTTTTCTATTTGGCGTTTTTATTTGCGATTTTTGTTCATATTTGCAATTTTTTTAATATGATCAATTATTTTGGTTTTGGCGCCTTTTTCGCCTTTTTTCGGTTTTTGGCGTTTTTTTTCATTTTGGCAATTTTTTTCCTTTGGGCGATTTTTTCGAATTTGGCGATTTATTTCAGTGTTAGAATTTTTTTTTTAATTTTGGCGATTTTTTCGTTTTGGAGATTTTTTTAAAATTATTTTAATATTTTAATGTTAATTGTTGTAGTCTATATAAAAATAAACTAATTTTACAAATTTCTAGTGTCAATATACATACTAGTGATGTAACGAATGTCAATTTTTGATATTCGCGAATGCGAATACGAATATTTTACGCAATATGATATTTGAAAAAATTCTTATGAAAAAGGACTTCACACTCTTGTTGGCGTACTTTGAAGTTAATAAAAATTACCCAAAATTTTAATGATCGTCATTGAATAATATCTGAAAATGATACAAAGCACAAATTTCTATAAAAAAATTAATGTAATTGTACAAACTAAAATTTTTAGTCATTTATTTAAATTTCATTTAGGATTTATGCATGTATTTATTTAATTTCTTTGGAAAAATATTCGTATTCGTATTCGAATCCGCCTGAATTTGACAAATACGAATACATTCGTATTGGCCTGAAAATTACCGAATATTCGACAACTCGAATACGAATATGAATATTCGTGCATGACTTATACATACATATGTACATACAAGCAATTGTATGTATATTAGAAGGGATTTTAAAATTGTTATGGAACACCCTTTAATTTTTAATTCTCATGTATATGTTGTTGTAGCGGCCAAGGTTCTACAAAGTCTGTCTAAATTTCAGGTCCGTAGCTTTTACAGTTCCTGAGAAAATAGCGTGTGACGGACAGACGGACAGCGTAGCGAAAACACTTTCCTTTTCACCTTTGGTGCCATAAAAAAAGAACAATAATAACCGAAAGCTGGAAGGCCATCATTACAAGAGTTGAATTTCGAAAAATAAACAAACCCTAAATTAATTTCAAAAGAGATTTTGATGTATTTCCCTTAAAATACCGACACATCGCTTGAAAGACAATACGAAATTAAAAATTCAATAGTGGCTGTTTTGGAAAACGCGTCTTAGAAGTGAAACTTTGCATTAAAACAAAATCAAATTTTTAAAAATGTTTTTGTTTTTCATAAATTTCTAAAATGAAAAAAAGTGAGCATTTCAACGCGTATCTCTTTCTTTAAAAACGGTAAATTTTGTATTATTTGTATTGTTTTTGTTTTCCATGTAATTTTCACCAAGTCGACACTTCATTTTGATCTAATCTTTAGGAACGCCCAAGCTTAAGTTGCGGTGTCATTTTGAAAGTTAAAATTTTACTTACAGTGTAATTATATAAGATTCTGAATTGAATGTAGTAATGTAACATGTTTCATGAACTGAATTTTTTACCTACACACAGGTGTGTGAAAAATAATAGGGTCAATGATATCCAAATATGATCCCAACAAAAAACTTCTGATTTAGAAGCATTAATACCTGAGGGAAGCCATGCATTGCTTACTTTATAACACAAGTTTCAAAAAATTCTTCTGAAAAGCTGAAACGAAAGTAGAAATTTGTCACAGAAAATTTGGATTACCATTAACTTTTTCATCTGAGTATTACTTTTGTGATGCACTTTAGTAAAGCAGAAAATTCAAGGCTTCTTGGAAGCTAAGTGTATTGCTTATAGCTGACTCATCTCTAACAAAAGAATGCCTTATTCATGCGCAACAGCAAGTAATTCTGTAACATTGTCTCTCTTAAAAAAACGCTTCTGGTAAGCAATAATTTGTGCCGTGATATTGGAGCAGCAACTATATAAAATATAACGGTATGCCACTCAAATGAACATTCCTTCCAACAACAACAAAATATTTGTTGACGACCCGTTAATATTTTGTAACATGAATTAGTAAACATCTGTTAAAGTTTTATTAATTTTATAATTGCAATATTATAATTCAAAGTTAACAAAACCCAAGAGTTTGATTTGTAGAGTTTCAGCACTAAGTAAATATATTCAAGGAAAAAAAATACATATTGCCCCTTATTGTGAATGGACTCATCGACGTCACATCGTGAGGACATTAAATATTGTCACCTGCCTACTCTTTGTCGGCAACAATTGGCTGTTATTGACAATCTCTTACTAATCTCTAAGGCTTTGAAAATTAATGGAGCATTTTAATGGTAGTCAATTGTTGTGGACAAAAAGTAGACAATTGACAATCCTTAATATCCTCTTGATTTGACGTCGACGACTGCATTCAGAATAAGGGTGATTACTTTCTTTCTGCTCCAATATTGTATTTGCATATCAGTGTCCCTATTATTTTTCCCATAACTGTAAAAATTCCTTGAAATTTCTGTAGCGCCACTCAAAATTTCTATACAGATCTTGACAAAATGAATTAGCAATATTTTTTCGAGAGAAGAAAGCCGAAAAAAGCTAAAATAAATGTTTTAAAAAAATATATGTTCTAAAAACAATTATGTGAAGTTAGCTGACTGTAATGTAATGTAAGTGCAATGGTGGAAAACAGCTGATCGATATTGTTATGTGCAAAGTAATGGAAAGGTTTATAGAAGTGTAACCGGAATGTAATAATCTATATATTACCTTTCACATGACAACATCAATCATCTGTGTTCTACCATTGCAGTTACATTTCAATGCAGTTGGCTAACTGATCCTTCAGGCTCATATCCGTTAGGCTCATACCCATTAGGCTCATACCCATGAGGCTCATACTCGTCAGGCGCATCTTCGTCAGGCGCATGTTCGTCAGGCGCATGTTCGTCAGGCGCATATTCGTCAGGCTCATATTCGTCAGGCTCATACTCGTCCAGTTCATACTCGTCAGGCTCATACTCGTTAGGCTCATATTCGTCAGGCTCATACTCGTCGAGCTCATACTCGCCAGGTTCATAGTCGTTAGGCTCATGCTAGTTAAGCTCGTACCCTTCAGGCTCATACACCTTAATACTTAGTTTCGGAAATATCAGATTACCGCTTTAATTATTTTTTATATCATTAACACTTCAACTTTCCAAATAATTGAATCTTTGCATCCGTAGAGAAGAGACGCCATGTCAGTAGATCATTAATTTTAGCCCTTTCTATACGAATACTGATGTCAGTTTCAATTCAAATTCCACATTAAGCAAATTCAACATTTTGGAAGCTATATAACAACTAATGATACACAATTAATTTAACCAATAATTCCACTATCCAAAGCACAGTGGTGGCGTCTAAAGCAAAAAGAAGAAGTAACATTTAGGCAGTGAATGCCTGCTACTATTATTAGGTGTTGCCTTCTTAAGGAAAGGGTTAGTGAAAAAGAAGACCGGTGGTGAATGAAGTGATGAAGGAAACCTTCATTCTTTTATAACTCTGCCCTTTGCACCTTATTTTAATAAGGCAGTGTTGCAGCGCCTCTGGTTTCAAGAAGGGGTATTAAATTTTCGAAGCTGTGACAAGTAGCCATTTTATTGATTATTTTACTTTGCCGATGATTCTGCTACACAATACTGATGAAGGAAGGCGGGGTTTCGCTGATATTCATTTTAGTTGAACACAAAAGTGTCAAAAAGGTCTTAAAATTTTGCAACAACAAAAATTAAATAAAATCATAATCATTTTCTATAATTAGCTTTTTTCATCTAATGCTTCTAGTGTTCAAAAGTGCTTATAATCATGTTTTAAAAATGTACAAATTTTTGTAATCGAAACAGTAGCTCAGAAGTAACTGATACTATTATTATCATTATTAAAAGCTTAGTCGCCACTGTGCAACTTTTGCAAACAGAATTAAAAAAATTCCACTTCATACAAATTTCAGTTACGTACGACAATTTTACCACAATAGAATTTATTGAATTTAAATGTTGCTAAATTTTGACTAATTACAAAAACATCTCATGTGTTAACTACTCACGCAAAGAATAGCTATAAAAAAAGGAACAAAAAAAAAAGAACTAAAATATTAATAGAAATGCCCGGCATAAACAAAGCAAGGTGCTAAACTTTTTTTGACCAGTTTTGTTAATTTATTTATCGCTTTTTTTGTCTACTGTTCTTAACGCAGGAATTTTTATGAATATTTACTTGATCATTGCATATTAATTAATTAATAAATACTCTTTGATGGAGGGGTTTTTATTTGTTTTTATTTAGTGTTTGAATACGATTTCTACTTGTGAATATTTCTTTATGTTGATTATTTGCTTTATCTTCTCTCCAAAAACGTTTTTTTTTCGTTTTCTGTTATTGTGTAATAAGTTGTTTATTTTATTTTAAATAAAAAACTGTTTACTAAAATATTAAATTTTACTTATCTCTTTATTTTTATAGGTATAAGAACTACTTGTTCTTATTATTATTAGTTTTTAATACATATAGTTATTTATGAATGAAATTTATTTGCTGGTGATTAAGCATTGTCTATATGCATTTCATTGCTGCTTTTACAAATCATCAGTACACTTAAACCACACATTTTGAAAAGTCACAAACCTTTTTATTACTGACGATTTGTTAAAGCAACAATTAACTGCATATAGGCAATGCTTAACCACCAGCAAATGGTTCATTCTACGTTAAGAGGTCATTTGAGATTAGGAAGGGTGGCATGATAAAAGTACTGAAAATAATAATTTTTTCTCAAGATAATAGTATTTAATCATGTAATTATTTTGTATGCATGTTTAATATACTTTTACGGGTATTTTAAGTGACCAGGGGAGATAATATATACAGGATAGAGACATGAAGGCCCCCTTACTTTACAGGGAAAGATAAATTGAAAACAAACTTTATTTTCGTAAAAATCAACTTGAATTATTCACTATTTGATGATAGTTTATAACAAACAAAAAATAGACTATAATTTCCACATACCTATAGTCTTTTTTATTAGGGTTCCGTACACCAAAGGTGAAAAAAGGACCCTATTGTTTTCGCTACGCTGTCCGTCTGCCCGTCAGACGGTATTTTCTCAGGAACCATAAGAGCTACGGACCTGAAATTTGGACAGAGTATGTAGAACCTTGGCCGCTACAACAACAAATACATGAGAATTAAAAATTAAAGGGTGTTCAAAAACGACCAACGAAAAATGTTAAAATCCCATGTAATATACATCCAATTGTACGTACATATGTATATTGACACTTGAAATTTGCAAAATTAGTGTATTTTTATATAGACTACAACAATTAACATTAAAATATTAATTTTAATTAAAGGGTGGTCCATCAGTTAATGCAATTTTGACTATGTAATTTTGACAAATTCTATATCTTGGAAACTGTAAGAGTTAAACTCTTGAAATTTTCAAAAACGGTCAAACTAAATATCCGAAAATTATAAAATCGCCAAACCGAAAAAAATCGCCAAAACCTGAAAAAAATCGCCAAAAATTTAAAAAAAATCGCCAAATTTAAAAAAATGGACAAAATTAAAAAAAAATCTAGCACTAAAATAAATCGCCAAATTCGAAAAAATCGTTTAAATGAAAAAAATCGCCAATATGAAAAAAACGATAAAAACCGAAAAAAATCGCCAAAACGCGAAAAATGCGCCAAAACCAAAATAATTGTTTAGTGAAAAAAAATCGCCAAAATGAAAAAAAGTCGCCAAAATTAAAAAAATCGCCAAAAAGAAAATAATCGCCAAAATTTAAAATAAACGCCAAAAAATCCTCAAAACGAAAAAAAGTACCAAAACTAAAAAAATCAAAAAAAAAATCACCTATATGAAAAAAACGCCAAAATTAAAAAAATCGCAAAAATTAAAAAAATTCGCCAAAATAAAAAAATCCCCAAATTAAAAAAAGCCAAAATAATAAAAATCGCCAAAATTAAGAAAACTTCAAAAACCAAAAAAAATAAATCGTCAAAACTTGAAAAAAGTGCCAAAACTCAGAAAGCGCCAATAAATTCAAAAAACCCCAAACTTAAAAAACGTTTAAAACCGAAAAAACCCAAAAACGAAAAAATGCCAAAACTATAGCTTATATTGTTCGTATTGAATTACATATCTCGTGCCCGTACGGAACCCTTCGTGCGCGGGTCAAAGTCGCACTTCACTGAATTTATTATAATTAAAGGCACATATGCGCTTATAATAGAAATGTGACAATATGTCGAATAATAAATTTCTTAAATATATGTAGTTACTTATTGTATGTTAAATAAAATAAATTCAGTAAAGTGCGACTTTGACCCGCACTCGAAGGGTTCCGTACGGACAAGCGATATGTAATTCAATACGAACTTTAGTAGCCTATATAAAATATAGTTTTGGGATTTTTTTTTCGTTTTTGACCTTATTTTTAATTTTGGCAATTTTTTTTTTATTTTTGCGATTTTTTTTTTTTAATTTTGGCTTTTTTTTGTTTTGGTGATTTTTTCGGTTATTGGATTTTTTCCATTTTGGCCATTATTTAGGTTTTGAAATTTTTTTCGTTTTGGCGATTTTTGTCGGGTTTTGGCGTTTTTTATTTTTTTTGGCGATTTTTTCGTCTTGGCCATTTTTTTGTTTTGACGATTTTTTTAATTTTGGCGATTTTCGGTTTTTTGAGTTTCTTCATTTTGGTGACTTTATTCATTTAGGCGCTTTTTTTAGTTTTAACACTTTTTCTCATTGTGGCGATTTTTTCCGGTTTTTGGCGATTTTTCAATTTGGCGATTTTTTTTTAATATTGGCGATTTTTTTCATTTTGGTGTTTTTTTTTCATATTAACAATTATATTGTTACTGGAGCCTTTTTTCGCGTTTGGCAATTTTTTGCGATTTTTGACGCTTTTTTCATTTTGGCGATTTTTTTCATTTGAACGATTTTTATCATTTGAAATTTTTTTTCGAATTTTGCGATTTATTTTAGTGTTAGCATTTTTTTTTTAAATTTGGCGATTTTTTTCTATTTGGCGATTTTTGTTTTGACTTTATAACTTTCAGATTTTTTAGTTTTACCGGTTTTTGTCGTTTTTTTCATATTGGCGATTTTTTTTTCATTTAAACGATTTTTTCGAATTTGGCGATTTATTTTAGGCTAGAATTTTTTTTTAATTTTGTCGATTTTTTTCAATTTGACGAATTTTTTTAAATTTTTGGCGATTTTTTTCAGGTTATGGCGATTTTTTTCGGTTTGGCGATTTTATAATTTTCGGATTTTTTAGTTTGACCGTTTTTGAAAATTTCAAGAGTTTAACTCTTACAGTTTCCAAGATATAGAATTTGTCAAAATTACATAGTCAAAATTGCATTAACTGATGGAAAACCCATTAATTTAAATTTTTTAAATTTTTAGTGTTAATTGTTGTAGTCTATACAAAAAAAAACTCTAATTTTACAAATTTCAAGTCTCATATGTACAATGTACATACGTTACAATTATATGTATATTACATGGGATTTTAGCATTTTTCGTTGCTCGTTTTGGAACACCCTTTAATTTTTAATTCTCATGTATTTGTTGTTGCAGCGGCCAAGGTTCTACATACTCTGCCCAAATTTCAGGTCCGTAGCTGTTACATTTCCTGAGGAAATAGCGTGTGACGGACAGACGGACAGCGTAGCGAAAACAATAGGGTTCCTTTTTTCACCTTTGGTGTACGGAACCCTAAAAATGAACTAACAATAAGTAATCAAATCTTAAATCTAAAATAAAGTTATTAGGTCCGACCTGTATCGGACATAAGCTTAGTGATATTAACCCAGCAAAAAATTTCAAAAAAGGAATTTTTGATGGAAGCTCTTTCTTACTGTATTACCAACTTAATGATTTTAACAAGGCGTCAGACTAAAATAATCGATTTTTGAGAAGTACCTACTCTTTTTATTTGGCAACTTATTCACGTAATCTATTTAATCTAAATAAACATTCTCCTCATTTAGCAACTTGTACATAATTTTTTTAAATTGTAGCTAATGTGATTAGTAAGCGAGTAATAAAATTTGGTAATTAGAAAAGTAAGTCATTATATGGCAAGTATTTCTTATGGTAATGTGTAATTTTTTTGCTGGGAATTGATAATACTTAATACATAATAACCAAAAAATATTTTCAAGAAGTTTCATATGCGTATTATAGCCCTTGAGTCCCTCCTTTTTAAGCGGATGTATCAAGTAAACTTCAAAATATTACGAGCAAGCGGATTAGGATGTTACTCGAGTTTTGTTAAATATTTGCCTGCGTGTTTTGCAATTTCTTAAATTAAATTAATTTTTTATTTTTAAAAAGAAGTGACAGTTGCTACCTTCTTTCGGAGGGGTATAGTTGTAGACAAGGAGGCGGTGGGAACAAAATTAATTCATGATGTTGGGAATTATCAATGCTCGTCTCACCCCCGAACGGTATTCTTACATTTATAGGTTAACTAGGCCATACTTTTACTTACGTACTTTTTTTCTGTTTGAAAGGTGACTTGGTCGAGAGTGTTCTTGGCTATGTTTGAAGTAAATCGGTCCAGTCGCTTAGAAGATATCACATCTTTTTTTATATATATTCTGTTGAATGTTTGCGGTTTTAACGGCGTAGCTTCTGAACAGCTTGATCGACTTTAATTTGGTTTTGAAAGGTGACTTTCTATACTTGAAGAAAATCGTTCCAGTTGTTTGAAAGTTATCGGGGGTGTTTAAAATTTTTCATTTTTGTTATTCAAATAAACTTTGAATTTCAATATTTAATATAATTTTTTTGGTATTGTTTTTTTGGATAACATCGGTTAACCGATGATTAGTTAAACGCTTAACCTAAAACTGTTATTATTAAAATAAAATTTGTTCAGAAAATCGGGAAACCAAGTTTTAAAATAACTCGAACTACATATTAAGTACTCACATTTCAAAAAAACTTAACAGCCGTATTAAAAAAAATAAATAATTTGAGCTTGAATAAAATTTTCATACACATTTTGACAAAAAAATAGTTGAGTTCAATTTAGTTTTTCTTTTGTATACGGCTGTCTACATAGTAGGGCGCTTACACCTGCACAAAATCTATCAGACTTTAGTTAAAATCTTTATGAAAATCTATACCCCGGTTACACCATGTTTTTCTACCTACTTATATCGAGTTTTTTTTTATCCAAAACAAAACCCATTAACTGAAAATTTTCCAAGGCTACAAAAAAAAAAGCTGCAATGTAGCTAATTCATACACATTTTTAAGCGGACCGCAGCTAATCCAATCATATTTTATGTAAATATGTTGTACAAGGTAATAAAAATAAAATAAAAATATTAGATTTTGACATTCTGAGTAGATTTCCTACGAATCTTCGGTGTTTTGAAATTACGATTATAAAAAAAACAAGTAAGAGTGCTATATTCGGCTGTGCCGAATCTTATATACCCTTTACCAAAGTGCGTTTATGTAGTATAGAGATACATACATAAGCACAGAGATATTCATTTTGTGAAAAAATTCATACCTTTTTCTAGTGCAATTTTTAGGTTTTTGGCATTATGTTTAATTTGGTGCTTTTTAAATTTTTGGCGATTTTTTTCATATAGGCAATTTTTTTTTGGTTTTGGCGATTTTTTCGGTTTTTGGCGTTTTTTTTAATTTTGGCGAGTTTTTTCGTTCTGGCAATTTTTTTGATTTTGAAATTTTTTTTCATTTAGGCGATTTTTTTTATTTTTTTTGCGATTTTTTTCATATAGGCAATTTGTATTTTGTTTTGGTGATTTTTTCGTTTTTTGGCGTTTTTATTTCTTTTTTGCAATTTTTTTAGTTTTGACAGTTTTTTCTCGTTTTGGCGATTTTTTTCGGTTTTTGGCGTTTTTTAATTTTGGCGATTTTTTTTCGTTTTGGAAGATTTTTTTGATTTTGCCGATTTTTTTTCATTTAAGCGATTTTTTTAATTTTTGGCGATTTTTTTTCATATAGGCAATTTTTTTTTGTTTTGGCGATTTTTGGCGTTTTATTTTTTAATTTTGGCGATTTATTTTCGTTTTGGCGATTTTTTTGATTTTGGCGATTTTTTTTCATTTAGGCGATTTTTTTTTAATTTTTGGCGTTTTTTTTTGTTTTGACATTTTTATATCGTTTTGGCGATTTTTTTCGGTTTTTGGGGTTTTTTTGATTTTGCCGATTTTTTTTCATATAACCGATTTTTTTAATTTTTGGCGATTTTTTTGATTTTGGCGATTTTTTTTCATTTAGGCGATTTTATTTCGGTTTTTGGCGTTTTTATAATTTTGGTGATTTTTTTTTGATTTTGGCAATTTTTTTTCATTTAGGCGATTTTTTTAATTTTTGGCGATTTTTGTTCACAAGCATTTTTTTTGTTTTGGCGATTTTTTTCGGTTTTTAGCGTTTTTTTTTTAATTTTAGCGTTTTTTTTCATTTTGGCGATTTTTTTCGTTTTGGCGATTTTTTAAAATATTTGGCGATTTTATAATTTTCGGATTTTTTAGTTTTACCGTTTTGAAAATTTCAAGAGTTTACTTACCTCTTACGGTTTCCAAGCTATCGCCAGTTGTCAAAATTACATAGCCAAAACTGCATTAACTGATGGACCACCCTTTAATTTAAATTTTTTTAATTTTAGTGTTAATTGTTGTAGCATATATAAAAATACACTAATTTTACAAATTTCAAGTGTCAATATACATATGTACACACATACATACAATTGTATGTATATTACATGGGATTTTAAAAGTTTTCGTCACTTATTTTGGAACACCCTTTAATTTTTAGCTTTTGTATATTTATTGTTGTAGCGAACAAAGTTCTACATAGACTGTCCAAATTTCAGACCCGTAGCTTTTACCGTTCCTGAGAAAATAGCCTTCTTCCTAAAACATGAAATATGTTTAATTATTAGGAAAAAAGTTAAAGTTTTCCAACCCTGGAAACGTTTTTTTATTTTGTAAAATTTTTAAATTAATTTTTTAATTATAAATCCCAATTTTATTCATACCGAAGTATAAAATAAGTTAATTTAATAAAAAAGTAATAAAAACTTGTTTTCGGTAGTTATTTTCTATGGGAAAATTGAGTTTGAGTTTTCCAGCTCTGGAACCGTCTGCTCGATTTTGCTGATTTTCAATAGCAAAATTTTTCGGAAAATTTCTGACACACCAGTCCAAGAACGAAGTCTCTAGCTCTTCTGGGAGCTTGGAAAAACCGATTTCACGTACAGACAGACGGACAGACGGACATCGTTTGTTCGTCTTCCCTATGCATAAGGATCTAGAATATATATACTTTATGTGTCTCTTATTAATATTGTAGAAATTACAAACGGAATGACAAACCTATATATACCCTTTTACCATTTTTTGGTAAAGGGTATAAAAATCCTAGCCCACACTACGTTAACAAATAAATTTTTTCGGAAAAACTTTTGTATGCAACAATTGGGTTCATGCAGCTTAAGCTTCTTGAACATACTTAAAAAAAAATAATGAAAACTTCTACAATTATTTTTATGGCCTGTTTCTTCACAATGTCGTCAGGAAACGTTCAAGCGATTATTTAAATATTGATAACGGAAACAAAAAGATATTATCTTATTTTTGTTTTCAATACAAGTAGCGTTCGAAAGTTTTATGTCGATATCTGGGGACAGGCCGTTAATTAACAAAAACACATAAATATGTACATAGCTACATACTTATAAGATACATATGTGTTAATAAATATTTTGTTGGACAGTGTTGTTTTCAATTGTTCAAATAAGCTTTTAATGTGATCACAGAATATTGTACTTCAAATTATATTTTTTAATGCACTATGCGTCACATAGATTTAGTCTTGCAATTAAAACGGTTTAAATAAATTATGTGACCAAAAGCTTTCAAGCAAATACAGCTAAAATTCAATGCATACTTTTAGGATGCAAATAATTAAACATTAAAATATTTTCTTGTGAATGATTTTTATGCATAGTTTAGTAAAATTGTGCAAGTTTTCTTTCTCCTCATTCTGTCAGCATGTGGTAATTAATTCCCCTTGTTGTTTGTAAATAAAAGCGTCATTTTTTGATCGTAGAAGTGTAAAATTTTGCCAAGACAAAAACTCGATTTTAAATTTTTTGCTGGTCACATCTTTTTGCATTTAAACTAACAATATGTAGCACAGAAATGAAAGTTATTGATATGGTTAGGTTAGGTTACAAAGTGCGATGTTATACCACACCTCCACTCGCAGGCCCAGTTGGATCCATTGTGATTCCCTTTAGTTAGTCCTAATTTACACTACGCAAGTCTTATTGCTAAGCTGATTAGTTTGTTAGGAGACAGAGACGAAGGGAAAAGGAACGGCTATGTTCCCCTGGTCTCTCTTTCCGACAAACTAATGGTCTTAGGCTTAGTCTTATTAGACTTGCATAGTGTAAATTAGGACTTAGTGATATACCATCGCTTGATATAAATTTTGTGTCTTTTAAATTAGACTTTTTAGAGGGAATGTCAATTTCTCTGTGCTGCCATGCATATTATGTACAGTATATTCAGTAATAAAAAATTAGCTCTTCAACCAAACTTCTTATCCCTATGTAACATCACATTCAGCTGGTATATATTTTCCTTATACGAACAATGATATTGTCTTATCGAACTTAAAGTCGCTAAAAAATTTATTTTTTTATTGTTCTGATGGAATACCAAATTGTATCCTAAATAAACATTTGTACTGAATCATTATCCGGTCCACTTACAGCAATCTTCAACAAAAACAAATATTTTTATTTGTTTTCAATATAACTAAGCGACAGATAATTTCTTGTCGACATCGTGGACCAGGCCGTATAGATCTGTCTATGCTAATAATGACTCTTTTCGTGTGTGCATGTGAAAACCTTAGAGTTGAGCTCACTTGGGTCCAGTACAATAATTCCTTTTTGCTACCTGTCAATTAAAGAATAGATAGTGGTAGAGGGTGATGGAGGAGGGATCGCAATAGAGAAGACATGTGGTGAAGGAAGAGATAGAGGAAAGCTGCATTTTTTTACAACTCTGCTTTTTTATGTTTTGTAATAATGCAGTGTTGCAGTGTCTATGGTGTTAAATGAGGCGTATTAAATTTTGAAGCTGTGTTAAATAGACATTTGATTGGTTATTTTACTTCGCCAATGAATCTTTAAAATCATTTCAATTAAATTTTAATTAAATTTTTGAAAAATATCAATAGAATTTGTAGTTAATGTAAAAGTTTAATAATTGCTAAAATCGAAAATTTTCCTTTAATACAATAACTTTCTTCATTATTTAATGATATATATAATAAATGATTAAGGGTCTTATGCAAAAAAAAAACTTAACAAAGCCTTGCAAAGCAATGTTAAGTAAAGTTGTATTCTAAAAAAATTTTTATATCAAATTTCTAAAGTAGGTCCCTACGTTTGTTAACTTAGCACTTACTTGTAAGTGCAAGTTCGAAGAACTCAATACTCTCACACTTTCTTACTAACACAATTACATATTTTGTACTTACTGCTCAACTTACAACACAATTTCCTTGTAAGTGAATTATTGTAAGTAAAATGACAAATGAAGAAACAGTGTTACCGAGAATGAGTTTTGAATAAATTTATTAGTACTTCGTATTATAAAAGTAATATTTATTGCAGATTTCCTACGTATTTATAAAAATAATATATAAAAAAATACAACTATACAACAAGGCATCTTAAAAAAATTTTTATATATGAATTTCATACATTTTGACAAAAAACAAAAGTTGTTGAAAAAAGTATTTTTTTCAGTAATTTTATGATATTGGAACTACGGCTATACTGGGTTCATATATTTTTAAAATAAATATATTTTTTCATTCAAAAGAAAATTTAGTTTCATAAGACGTGTACGCTTCGAGAACGCTTTAAATTGAACTTACAACTGAATGTGTTCTCAAGTAACTTGCAAGACTTTCGGTTATTTCTTCGAAATTTTCGTTGATAATAGGTATTCACTACTTGCAAGCATATAAAGGGTGTTTTTTAAGCCCGATATAACTTGAAATTGTAAAAAATAACACAAAAAATTAAATTGTAATCAAAATTTTTTTTTATTCGAAAGATCAATACGTGACATTAACATTTGAAAATGATTTCGGGCATATGGGCACCGCGGCTGTTCTTGACGAAGCGCATTCTGGACGTCCAATTATGGGCCACTTTTTCGAGCACTGCTGGCTGTATGTCACGAATAACACGAACAATGCTGGCCTCCAAGGCGTCAATTGTTGCTGGTTTATCAGCATAAACCAGTGACTTCACGTAGCCCCACAGGAAATAATCGAGAGGTGTCAAATCGCACGACCTTGGAGGCCAATTGACAGGTCCATTTCTCGAAATCAAGTTATCGCCAAATTTTGATTTCAATAAGTCGATGGTTGCGTTCGCCGTATGGCACGTAGCGCCATCCTGTTGAAACCACATCTCCTCCGGATCAATGTCATCCATATTTTCAAACAAAAAATCATTGATCATGGTGCGGTAACGATCTCCATTGACCGTAACGCGAGCTCCGGCCTCATTTTTGAAGCAATAAGGTCCGATGATGCCACCAGCGTGAAAACAGCACCAAACGGTGCATTTTTCTGGATGTAATGGAGTCTGTAGGGTCTCTTGTGGATTGTTCTCACTCCATATGCGGCAATTTTGCTTATTAACAAACCCGTTAAGCCAAAAATGCGCCTCATCGCTGAACACAATTTTGCGATAAAACAACGGGTCAGTTGCTAACTGCTCTAGAGCCCAATCGGCGAAAGAACGACGCATATAATGGTCTCGTGGCTTCAATTCCTGCACCAGCTGGATCTTATACAGGTGTAGGCTGAGATCTTTGCGCAAAATTTTCCACGTAGTGGACGGACAGAGCCCCAATTGCTGCGACCGACGACGAATCGATAAATTTGGATCTTCTTCCACACTTTCGTTTACAGCGGCGATATTCTCTTCACTACGCACATTCCTTCGACGTGTTGGTGTTATTGCATCCTCTAGAGAGTATGTGGTACGAAATCTATCCACAGTTCGACGAATGGCTTGTTCAGATGGACGATTATGTACGACATAAAAATGACGAAGTCGTCTATAAGTTGCGCGAATCAACGACTGATTTACTTACATGTGTAAATGCAAAGTAATACTACTTTAAGTTGATATTTTCAAAATGTGTATTTTGTACCTCAAATATTTTTGTCAATATAACACATATTGATTCATGTTACATCTGAAAATGAAGCTAGAAGTGTTAGATCTTAGCTTAGATTTACTATTTCTGTCATGTAATGGAAAACCTCATACATTATCATTCAAGATACATCGTAAAATTCATAAAAGAATATTAGAATAAATACAATTGTACGAAAATGTTTTAGTGATGTACATACAATCAAAACAAATCGAAAAAGCTGGGTATTCAAATACTCATTTCATTCGAATAAGAGAAATTGTGATAATTATTCTTTGTTCCTCATATTTTTTTACGTATACTTCATAGAAATGTTTATCTGTTTTCCATTGTTTAAATTAGGTTGCTTTACTTCAAGAATATAAAAATTTATTTCATAAAATAAAAAAATATTTGAATACCCGTATGAAATTTTATTCAATTTTGTACATCACCAGCTGTGAAGTGGTTGTTGAACACGGTGGTGTTACCAGTATTTATTATTAAATAACAAAATAATTAAAGTTGTGTTTTGCATACAATTTCTTAACAAAGCAATGTTAGCCTTAAAGTGCTTGGCAACTAATATGAACTTTAAAGCTATAGTAAAATATTTTTTTGCATAAGGAGGTAAGTCTTTAAAACGACTTAAAAAAAGAAGGAAGTTAACAATTTTAAATTTTTTTTTTGGGTGTTACTTCATAACTCTATACATATACCGACCGATTGTAAAAATTCTTTTTTGTTCTAAGAGAGTATAGCTTCCCATTGGTCGCATTGTAAAAAAGTGGGCGGATACACGCCCACAATTTTTTAATTTAATTTTATGATATTCTACTTATTTGATTGCGAAATCGTAAAAAACACCTGTGGTTCTTGTAATTACACAACTTCAATGGGCGGGATTACGCCCATTAACATTTTTAATAATATTTCACGCGGTTCTACTTAACCGATTTTAACGAAACTTACCACACACCTTGAGCTTAAAAATGGACACAATAAGAATATGGGCGGAGTCACACCCACTAAACTTCAATATTTTATTTTAACTGGTTATACTTTACAGATTCTTAAAAGACACGCACCCTGATTTCAGAAAAACACACAATCTTGCATTGAAAAAACAGGCGGAGGCACGCCCATTAAAATTTTATTTTATACTTGACGTAATTCTTATCTTCTTCTGTCAGGTTTTTGCATTGAAGCCGGTTTTTTTTGGCAGAAAGTTTTATTCATTGAATCTTCCTTTCTCTTAATTGATTTTGTTTCTATTCTTTGCTGTGTATCAGAGAAGAGCAATGAGTAGTGAAAAAATTAGTAGGGTTAAATCATGAATTATAATTTTTTATACGTATGCGCACTCATACTTATGCAATGTTGTCTATGCTTCAGATTCACTCGAAAGTTTGAAGTGCGCATCAAACTCATATTTAGCAACATTTATGACGTTGTTGAATTCGACTCCTTACTACTTTTTTATACTACTTCCAAACTGTTTAATGATTTTGGTTGGGTGCCGCTGTGGCTGAGTGGTAGCGATGCTAGCCTCTCAGTCCAGAGGTTGTGGGTTCGATTCCGCAGACAAGCTTATCGCTTTGTGGTTTGTGTTTGTTCTTAAAAAAAGTTTAACTTTTAAATAAAGATACATGCATGAGTTAAGTGAGTTGCATCAAGGTGAGTAGTATAAGTATTTTCCTGAAATTAGAAATCCAACTGGGTTGCTTTGTAAGTGTGCGTATGGTATGAATATGAATGTCGATGTAGCATTAATATTTATTTCAACCTTTATTTATAAATCAACGTTATTGTGAGTGTGCGTGCATAAGAGTAGTTGAGTTTAAACGATTTATATTTAAAATTTCATGAGTCAGTATCAATTGCAAAAACACGATTCATTGCATAACACTAATGTGTATACTCATTTTAAACATATTTAAGAACTTGGTAAACAGTTTTAAATTTTAAATTTGCTTGCATTTATTGTTTCATATTTGTTTGACTTGAATATGAATAAATTTTAATAAATCCAGGAAATGAAATCACTCTTAAATTTTTAAAACAATCTTAAAAATAAAAACATATACATACATACATGATTATATCAACACTTACATACAAACACAAACATATACTAAGTATAAAATTAAACAAACATAAATTATTAATATTAAAATTATTCCTAGTCGTACTATGATTTTTAAACGATGCAAGTATAAAAGTGTGGCTTGACCACCCACAAACACATGTTGTATTTTACATACATTAAGGAGAATATTATTACCAAAGTTATATTTACACTACATAAAGTTATACAAAAACATACAATATCATGTAGCTTATAAAATTACATCTGTTTAGTTTATAATTTATAACATGATTACCATGTACGTACGATGGTACGCTCAGCTAAACTTTATAACAAGTTCAAAACTATAGACGACTTAAATACTAAAAACATACGATTATTAAGTTATTATGATATTATAACATACCTAGTTATATTAGTAAGGGATACAGAGAAATGATATACACAAAAATTAAACAAATTAAATATTTGTTTGAAGTCCCTTTTAATAATAAAACTCGCAACATTAATTTGTTTTCCTATTCATAATAGATGAAATGCCTTTCCTTTCTGATTTGCCGGAGCCGTGGCTTTCAATGGACAATGTTCTAAATAATATTTATTTTATATTTCATAAAAAAGACGATGGGAATTATTAAATTAATAACTTCTTTTCTAATGTTAAGTGAAACCGATAAATCGAGAGTGCTTGCGGACATAGGCGAGTTTAAGGGCCTGTCCCACGATGTCGACTTGTCGCACACTTACATTCAAAAGAAATTTTAAAATTCGCTGTTTCCAATGTAACTGTGCGACAATTGTGGGACAGGCCTTAAGTATATTATTAATTAAATTTCAATAAACAATATCTAAGTATTATATTTTTGGCAGTCACCAAGGCCCAGCTAAATTGAAGCAAACTCGCCCAAGCTTATTAATTTGCCTTGACTAATATGGTGATTACTAGCGTAATGAATTCCCCTTTAATTTGTCTTTGCTATTGTATCTATTAAAGAGAAAACCTTTCTCTAAACATATTTTCTGAAAACTTGCACGAATAAAAACAACCAGCAAGAGTACTACCATTCTTTAGTGATAAGGAGGAGAAAGAAGAGAAAACTTACTTACTTACTTACTTACTTAAAATAAATTGAATTTAATTAAAAACTATTACAAAGAAAAGCTTCTTAAATACAACTACGGAAACAAAACAAAACAAAAAAAAAAGACAACAGGAACACTTACAAAGTATTGCCGCCAGCATAAGGACGGACTGTTTGTTAAACGCTTTATTGCTAAAGCCAAAGAAAATTTCTATTTTCTTTAGGGTTTTCTTTGAAGACTTCATTTCACTTCATTTTAGCGTGGGAGATCTTTAATGTGCGAAGATTTGCTTGCTGGCATAGTAACAGTAATGGTGGGCTGTGTAGTAGCTTCAGTCGACGAATTCTTGCGATCCAATATTTCAAATTGAGATTTTGGCTGCATTGTATTAACAGATTTTAACATGCCATAGTAGAGATATGGACTTTGATAAGGAAAATAAGAGAAATATTTTATTGGCTGCTGTGGCTGTAAAAATTCTTGAATCTGTGGCTCCTGCTGTTGCTGCTTTTGGGGCTTTAGATAGACGCCTGTCAAACTTGCCACCAAATTATTGACTGCACGTAAAGTTGATATCGGTATCTGTGACAATTGAAAACAGAAAATATATTTCATTATATTTATTTAAACTTATTTTTTCTTCTATTATTGTAAAAAGCAAGACACCAATTTTAATTATATTTTTTTTCATAGATGGGCATTTTTCAGTGCCAGTACTTTTTCAGTATTTTCTTTTTTTACTGATTACTGGAAAAAAAATCAGTATTCAGTATATTTTACTGTTTACTGAAAAGAGATCTCAGTATTCAGTAAATTTTATTGATTATTGAAAAAAAATCAGTATTCAGTAAATTTTACTGGTTACTGAAAAGAGAAATCAGTATTCAGTAAAAAGTACTGATTGCTGAAAAGAAGATCAGAATTTAGTAAATTTTACTGATTTGTTAAAAAAAATGCAGTAATCAGTAAATGACTGATAGTAGATACTGTGTGTTTTGAAAATGATATGTACACATTGCTAACTTACATGAATAGTGGCATAACTGAAAAAACTAAATATATAAATATGTGTTAATTTTACGAACTTGTGGACTGTATATAAATTGTAAATTAATATTGATACATAAGTGAACTATCCTGTGCTATAAATTACTTTATTAATTGAAAATATTGCAACTAATAAAAACATAAAAACAAATTAGAAGTCCGGAAGATATTTGAAATTTTTCTAAAATTTTATTTGTTGTGAAAAAAAAAATATTAAAAAAATGAGCGATATTTTCGATTTTGATAGTGATGACTCGGTTAGAGATCCGGATTTTTTGTATGAAGAAGATTTTCCAAGATCTTCAAAGTTTTTTAGTGTGCACATATCATTTTTAAAACACACAGTATCTACTATCAGTCATTTACTGATTACTGCATTTTTTACACAAATCAGTAAAATTTACTGAATTCTGATCTTATTTTCAGCAATCAGTATTTTTTAATGAATACTGATTTCTCTTTTCAGTAACCAGTAAAATTTACTGAATACTGATTTTTTTTCAGTAATCAGTACTTTTTACTGATTACTGAAACACGTAACGCAGTAAAAAAGTAATGCAGTATGCCTATGTATGTTTTTTTTCGAACATCCTACAATTTTTTTTTGTATGCACTCAGAAACACTTTAAGTTTAACTATAGACAAGTGTTGCCTTTTATATAAATTTCTTAATTTCCTTCAACACTCACCTCAAATATACTGTCGATAAGGGAACGAAAACTAAAGAATTTAGCATCTCCTTGGTCAATGTTGGGCATGTTCAGCAAATTGTTGCTGCTGACATTTTCAGATGGTGTGGGCTGCTGTTGTCCATTTCTGTTGTTACTAGTGAATTGGTTAAATAAACTACTTAAAAAGTTGTAACTGTTGCTATTATTATTATTATTATTATTGCTATTGGCATAATTGCTGTAGTGGTTGTTGCCGTTGTAATACTGTTGGTTTTGCTGCTCGTAGAGTCCATATTCCTGACCAGGATACTGTACTAGACTCTGTACTCTTATAGGTTGAGTTGAAGACTGCAATGAAATTTTAATTAAGAAAAAAAATTAAATATTTGATAAGAGTATGATGGTATGGGAAATTTAAATATAAATTTAGGTAATTAATTTTTCGCTCAAAATTATTTGTTTCTCTGTTTATGATTTGCATCTCTCTAACACTTTAATAAATATTTATGCTAATGTTTTGACGCCTAAAAATGTTTAATAAATGAAAGTCTCGCTACAGATTTGTAATTTTTGTTGCAGTAACTTTTTGTTTATTTTCAAATGAAACAGATCGAGAGAGAAATACAAAATGTATATATTTCTAATTCAACACTCTGCCACATATTCAAGAGATACTGCAACAAAAATTGCAAGTCTGGACCGTTGTATATTAGAGGCCTGCGTAAACAGTCTTGAAATGTAATTACGTCTTGTTTTTTAAATGTATTTTCGTGGCATGTGTTATACCAAACCAATAATAAATGCTGTCGTTTAATAAGCGAACCAGGATGGATGTATTGGTGTACGTGTATATGAGTGTTAACAACCGATGTCGCCAAGACTTCTTGTTCATAACAAACAATCAACAGAAGTAGTGTTGATGCGTGTATGCTTCTTATTTAACATATTCTGCGTTTGAGTCTGTGTGTTTGTAAGATGTAGAGGGTAAGCTATTATGTGTTTAAGGGTGGTTTTTTTTAGAGCAAGCGCACACGACTAATGTCAATGCATGTGTGCGTTTGTATGTATGTTCTTGCATGATGTTTGTATACGCGCCCATGCGTTTGAAGAAGCAAGCATCACAAATTCTTCCGTCACGAAGTTTTTCCTTCTTTAATCCTATACCTACAATATCTGAAACAAATGTCTTGCCAACAGTGTTGCTTAGCGTTACTTTTAGAAGATTTCGCCGTAGTAAAGCATATGAAAAATCTCTCATATCCTATAATTTCTTATAAGTGGTCTTGTGCAGTAATTTATTGTATATACATAAGCAGAGAAATAGACAAAGTCTTAGACTACTTTTAACCAGCTGCAGAAAGCAGTGGTGTTTCTAATTCGGTGTTTCACGTTTCTTACCTCCGAATTCCAAAATTCAATAATCTATTTTGAAAATACCAATTGATTCCTAATAGACTTTGCATACATCTTGAGCTAAGAATTTGGAATTCGTAGAAGAGTCTGGTGCCACATCCATTGAAATTTTAAATTATTAATTACATTTTAAATTCTAGAGCAACCTTGTAAAGGGTGTTTTAAAGATGTATAAAACTTTTAAGTTGGCAAATATTGTTAACTGGCGGACATTTTTTCAGCTATCAATTGATTTATGTTTAGTTTGGTTTGTTGTTTTAACATGTATAGACTGACGCCTGAACAATGCTTCAGGCGTTCGAAATACGTAAATTTTACGGTCAACTTTTGCCGTAGCTGCCAAGATATTGATGAAGAGGAAAGCATAGAACATTTTCTTTGTCACTGTCTTGGACTTGCAAGAAAGAAAATGGCCACAATGGGCGCTCTTGAATTCAGGGAACTTTCTGACGTTGCTAGTGTTGAACTTCAACGTATTAGCAGCCTTATACTGAGCTCTGGATGGTTCGACGGTGGGGACTCCGCATAAGCAAAGTCTCCGTGGTATCACAATGGACCAAAACAGTCTAAGTGCGTCCGGGTTTCTGACTGCCACCCCTACCTAACCTAACCTACGGTCTACATAATTGTAAATCGGAGCAATTAATTCGAATAACTATGGAACCTGTTCACACCACCATTACTCTAAATGATAAGACACATCCACAAAGACATAGTACAGTGCGTACAAAAGAAGTCATTGCTGCTGTAGGACGTAACATAAAGGAACATTAAAGTACAATGATTTGCAGGAGTTGAGGTAACAATATGGCGCAACATATCACACAGCTCAATCCTCAATATCCTCAATTGATTTATTAATGAAAACGTTTTGTAACAGCAGTTTCGGACCCCTAAATTGGCCCCCAGATCGTGCAATTTAACGCCGCTAGACTATTTTCTGTGATAATATGTGAAGTTGCTAATCTACGCCGATAAGCCCAAATTTTGAGCACTTGGAGGAGAACATTCGCCGCTTTATTGTCAATATACGGCCACAAATGTTGGAAAAAGTCGTCTAAATTTGGAGCTTCAGATTAGACTACGTCAAAGCCAGTCGTGGCGGTCATGTGCTAGAAGTCATTAAAATGGCACAGTGGCGTTGGCTGAGGTAGTTAGCACGTTGACTAAAAAACCGAAGGTCCTGGGTTTGAGCCCGGTCTCCGACAGTCATTAAATAATAACACCACGCATTCTTCTGACGTGCATTGGTGTCCCTTTGTTGTTGGAAAAGTAGGAACAGTTCAAGTGATGGAGGAAGAGATACTGGCCACTGAACTACAGCAGCTTCTCGCGGATGTTAATTCTAATGTAACATCAAAGCGCCCTCCTCCGTCGGCATTGTATAGCACTATAATCGGCGAAGTAAAATACCCAATAAAATGGCTACTAAGCACAACTTCAAAAGTTAATATGCTTTATTGACACCAGAGGCGCTGTAACATTATTAAAAAACTGGAAAAAACAGCTTTCCTCTGTGTTCAAACGAGTTTCACTCCTTTAAACAAAAAAAAAAGAAAAATCTCTTAGCAATCTAGCATTCCCATCTTTGCATTCATTGTGAATATGTAAGTTAGCTTTTGAATTCGCTGGTTTTTTTGTTCGTTCATTTTTTCCCTTTTTTTGTATTTTGCGATTAGTCATTACTTTCTTTTCCAAATCTTGACACGAGAGAAACAAGACGTCCTGCGGCTCCTACATTCCATTTATTTTATATACATAAGTATTTTTGCGCATATACAATTATCACTGATTTGAATTCAATAAAACCCAGAATATGTAAGTACTGAATTGAAAGAATATACTAAGTCGTGTTATTACAAAGTGATCCAGGTATCCCGTCCTGCCCTTCATTCAAGTGTGCCTGCTTATCAAAGAGCCAACTCAAACCCTCATAACCTCAGGAATTCCCCCCTGTTCCTTCTATCCCTGAAACGCACACCTCCGTGTACTCTCTCATTTCTCTAGAACTTTCTAGTTGAATTTGTTTCCCAAAGGTCAATATTAATTTATACGGGCATTTTATTGCTACACGTAAACACTCTGTATCTTTCTTTTCACCTCCTGGCTTCTCAATTACTATCTCTTTCTCTTCTTTATTAGAAGGTAACACTAGGCAATGAATGCCCACTAATTCATTGCCTAAGTGTTACTTCTCTTTAAAAGAAAAAAATTAATGATATGATGGAAAGGTGCACATCAGGTTATAAAAGCAAAGAGGATGTAGGGATATTACTGATGAAGCTACCCACTCTGAAGGAACGCTGAAGTAGTCTCAGAATGGTACTAGTGGAGTTATCGTGGGGCTGCTTTTTAAGCCTCGCTATCATGACAAAAAAATTATATAAATACAAAAACATGTACATATGTGCATGTATATATATGCATATACCCATGTGAATGCGGATGAATAATAAAATGAATATAGATCAATGAACTAGAGAAAAAATCGCTTTTCACCAGAAAAAAAACAAACTTCAAAAAGACGAATTTCTCCCAAAAACCTAAAGCTTAACTGCCGCATTCGAAAAGAATAATTTGTGTTTGAAGTGTATGTTAAAAGAAATTACCATAAAAATTTTTACTATAGCACACTTAAAATACAAATTATTATTTTTAATACGTACTACAATTAGTTTTTATTTAAATTGATAAACAAAAATGTTAAATAATGCAGTCATTGAATTTTTGCAAGCAAAAGAAATGTCCTTCGCTTGATGTACATAAATACTTTTTAGGGTTCCGTACACCAAAGGTGAAAAAAGGAACCCTATTGTTTTCGCTACGCTGTCCGTCTGTCCGTCTGTCCGGACCTGAAATTTGGACAGAGTATGTAGAACCTTGGCCACTACAAAAACAAATACATGAGAATTAGAAATTAAAGGGTGCTCCAAAACGAGCGACGAAAAATGTTAAAATCTCATGTAATATACATACATACATACAATTGTATGTACATATGTATATTGACACTTGAAATTTGTAAAATTCGTGTATTTTTATATAGACTACAACAATAAACATTAAAATATTGAAAAATTTAAGTTAAAGGGTGGTCCATCAGTTAATGCAATTTTGACAAATTGCTATATCTTGGAGACCGTAAAATATTGTAAACTCTTGAAATTTTCAAAAACGGTAAAACTAAAAAATCCGAAAATTATAAAATCGCCAAACCGAAAAAATCGCCAAAACCTGAAAAAATTCGCCAAAAATTTAAAAAAAAAAACGCCAAATCGAAAAAAATCTGACAAAATTAAAAAAAAATCTAGCACTTAAATAAATCGCCAAATTCGAAAAAATCGATTAAATGAAAAAAAATCGCCAATATGAAAAAAACGCCAAAAACCGAAAAAAATCGCCAAAACGTGAAAAATGCGCCAAAACCAAAATAATTGTTTATGTGAAAAAAAATCCCCAAAATAAAAAAAATCCCCAAATTAAAAAAAAATCGAAAAATTTAAAAAAAATCGCCAAAACGAAAAAATCGCCAAAATTGAAAATAAACGCCAAAACCCGAAAAAAATGCTCAAACCGAAAAAAAGTGCCAAAACTAAAAAAAATCGCCAAAATAAAAAAATTTCCAAAATAAAAAAAACGCCAAAATAATAAAAATCGCCAAAATTAGAAAACTTCAAAAACCAAAAAAAATCGCCAAAACGTAAAAAAAGTGCCAAAACTCAGAAAGCGCCAATAAATTCAAAAAACCCCCAAACTAAAAAAAACGCTTAAAACCGAAAAAACCAAAAAACGAAAAAAATGCCCAAACTATAGTTTATATTGGCTAAAGTTCGTATTCAATTACATATCTTGTGTCAGTACGGAACCCTTCGTGCGCGGGTCAAAGTCGCACTTCACTGAATTTATTTAACTATTGTGTGCTTGTGCCATTTCTATTCAAAATTGCCCTGAGTGATATTTTCTATAAACTTCTTTCATTAAATATATATGTACATACACATGAATGTATTTTTATACTATTTATTTACTCCATGTGTCCATATCTTTTACTCAAATCAAAAACACAAGCAGCAATAAGGGTCGCTAAACTTTAATTATCCGTGACTTAACATTTAGTTTAATGTTAAAATCCCAGTGCTAATATCAATGGCACGACAGACAGGTCATGACACAAATTTTGTGTCTCAACTATGATTTTCAGTTTTTAGTTTTTCTTTTTTTAAGTATTAAAGCAAAGAAAACATGGGTAAAATATAAAAATAAAGTTCATTTCAAGTGCATAATAAATATTTATAAGATGCAACTCACGAATAAGAACCACAACCAAATAAATATGAAATTGCAAAAATTAACAGAAAAATATTGTAAATTTTTTCTTGCAAACGATTTAAAAGTCCCAGAGTAGCAATAAGAAAATAAATAAGAAGAGCAAAAAAATAAATTGCAACAACAAATACACAAACAACATTTACTTACTTACGTCGTTAACCGTGACGGCATCTTGGCGAGGCCCTCTAGTATAACCAGTGACACGAGTAAATTCTGTCACAAGATGGGAAATGACCACTAACAAAACGAACCATACAAAACGATCCATGGCAGTTATAATTATCTGTAAAAGAAAAGTCACGTCAAATGAAATCGTATTAAATTGAAAATAAAGAAAATGGTTAAGGGTAAATGTATTGAAAGAAAACATAAAACATTAAACATAGAATCAGAGTTTTAAAAGAAGGCATTATTGAAAGTTGCAGTGAGTACAATACTATATATATGCAAAAAAAAAAAGGATCTCATGAAAGTGGAATCATGAGTTGGAGCTTTTTTATATCATAGCGGCAGCGTCAAAGTGTCCGGAAAACATTAATTTGCTTAAGTCTACTTAAGAAATTATTCCATAATGCCACAAAAACGACTAATCCTTGTCCGTATATAAAGCATAAACATATAAATTTCTTTTTATTTTACTGTAGGTTCAGGTCTAGTTTGTGTGAATTGTCTTGAAGTCTTATCAATTTAAAATCTTTGAACTTTATTGTTTTTTAATTTTCTCAAGTTCTTTTTAGTAGTTTCTTGTCACACTGTACAACAAGTAAGTCACAAATGACGCTTGCAAAAATGTATAAAAATAGTAAATTTAGAAAGCTCTGGTTTTATAATATCGTAGCATCCACTCGGAAAAAATTGGGTGGATGTAATGAAAAATGAAATGAAAAATCTTTTTTGAAGACAAAAACTAACACGTCATCTCTTTGGGTTGGGTTTAATTGGGTTTAATTTCGACTTCCTCGATTTCGTACTAGACTAAAGAAGATTTAAACATTTTTTTTTAGTCTTGGTGCAAAATTGTCGAAGTGAAAGTAGAAATACAACACTCGTAATTAACCCCATTATGTACATACTTATATAACACTGGTCAGCGCAGAAAGTGTTACTAACTTCATGACTTCCTGCAGAAAATTTGGTGACAATTGATCCAAACGTACTCGTTCTATGACTTGAGAAAATGCGAGTGTTATCAAAAGTACGGAGAAGTGTATGGTAAAAGAAATACATATATTCCCAGTAAAAAAAGAGACTCCAAACAACTCATGAAAATGTAGAGTTTATGATGCGGAAGTAGTGCAAATTTCGATCCGATCTAATGATTTTTACATAGGGTTTTCATTGCAAGAAGTTCTCTTTTTCGATGCCTGGTCACTGAATTGGAAGCGATATTAAGAAAAATTCCCTTTTTTGTGTTCTATGGTAATATTTTCATCTAGGAAAAAGGGTAAGTAGTTGCCTTTTTCAACAATTCGTTTATTTTTATACGAATTTAAGCCCGAAACAGTGTTTTCATGTAAATTTAAGCAAATTACTTTTAAATTTTAGACTAAAAATAGTTCATAAATTTCTTTCAAAAAATAATTTTTTTTTTTAAATTCTGTTGATTATTTTCTAACACTATGGAGAAGTTACAGGGTTTTGTGTGACTAAAATAAGCTTCTACATGGTTTTTTGCTCACTCTCGGCAAATTAAAAATATCGATTTTTTGGAAGCAATGAAAATGTACTTCCGCTAGAATGACTTCCATTTTTTTTCACTGGGTTGTAAATGGTTACATTTACCATTTTAATTTTTTTCACCATTTTCGTGATGTATCGTCTTGATTTTGAGTCCATTTAATTTGGACTCGTTCTAGTATAGTAGTAAACCGCATTCAACATGTTCGATGTAGTTCGATACATGGACCTATTAAATAGTGTAAATATAATGTTAATTGCTCCCTCCAATGAGACTATGGAACCAGTCACGTAACTATGCGGAGATATTAACCTCAGCTTAACTGATATTTATACTCTTGAAATATGAGTGACCTGTGTTTGAGTGCGTAGTGTGCAAACCTGTCATGCACGAGGTTGTAAGTTCGAATCTCAAAAACCTTTCTGCTTAAAAATAAATTATAATTGTATTTGTAACAATAAAAAAAATTATAAGTTATCATTGCTACAGTTAAATGTCGGAATTTTATTTATACATAATATATATATTATTCTACACCGAATAGGTCCCTATGAGATAGTTCAATGACAAGTCACAGGGTGCATACAAGGTATCAATTAACCCCATACTAGACGATCCCCATATAAAAGTGACTGGTCGGCGCCATATGAAGTGTTAAAATTAGGTCTAGTCCCCATCACTTGGGGACTTGTCACGTGACTAATATTGTGTCAGTTCGATTTCCTGCAGGGATGATTTAAGGCCTGCGGAAGCATATGATTTAAAGTCTCAGTTGAACAAATATACCAAACCAGACTTCAAAAGTGCTAGTAGCGTGAAAAAAGTGTAGAGCTGCACAGAAAAAAATTTCCTACAATAAACAAATTTATTTGAAAAAAAAAACAAAAAATTAATTAAAAATGTAATTGAGTAATTTAAACTTTTTTAATTTAATTTTTTTAATTAAGCGTGCTTATAGCCGGATTTTTTTTGTGTGGACATTAAAAAATTGCAATATTGCGAGACATAGTTTGGAAGGTGAAGGTAAAAAATTCAAACCAACGAATGAGTGAAGTTAAATTCGTAAAAATTCTAAATAAGTCTGTCTGCAGCACTGATCCTCTTTCTATTAGGATAACGAGTATAATGCACCAAGCTTATATAATTTGGCTTTCCTTTAGGCTATAACCTTAATATTTTATTATGCAGTGCCCACGCATAAATTTGAGTTATCCTGACTACAAAAGAAGACAGGAAAAAAAGTTTTTTTGCAAAAAGACTTTAAGGTCTGACCAGTCCCTTATTACTGGTACTAAGGTCACCTTTTGCCCAGCAACTTATTCGCATCTGGTAGCGCTTAATAGATGATGATATAAGCATGGCGATAATGCATATAAGTAGTTACTGAAATTAAAAACTGAGATCTCGTTCTGATCTCTTGAGACGTTAGTCGGCAAACCTTGAACGTGTCTGCTTCTGGAATTTGCTCCAACTTGCTCCATTAAAGGACTGCCGCTGTATCAGGTGACTTATTATACCTCAACGGAAAAACACTTAGAGAATAAGAACAACTACAGTAGCTGCATGTAGTATTGGAATTACATAAGACACAATCACGAGTGCGAAGATGTCCAACACGTACGAAACATGCAGCGAAAAATATTCCCAACAAACACGAGGGTAGCGTTGGCTGAAGTAGTTAGTACGTTGACTATAAACTGGAAAATCCTGGATTAGAGCCAGGTCTCTTACAATTATTTAATAAAAACACCACGCAGTTTTCTGATCTGCATTGGTGTCCCTTTTTATCAGTTGTTATACGAAAGTTGAAGTGATGAAGACATAGCTACTGGTGACTGAACTACACCGGCTTCAGCTGATACTTATCTTCGCCGCTATTGCGTAGCAGAATCATCGGCGAAGTAAAATATCCAATAAAATGGCTACTTAACACAGCTTCAAAAATTTAACACGCAACATTGACACCAGAGGCGCTGCAAGACTCTGCGAAAAGTAGAGTTTGTAAAATAATGAAACCACCTCTGTTCTCTATCACTATCCCTTTCCTTGAGCAGTTAACACATAGTAATTGTAAGTATTCATTGCATGACTGTTACTACTGTTCTTAAGGTGGCGTTGGCTGAAGTAGTTAGCACGTTGACTACAAAACCGAAGGTACTTGGTTCGATCCCTGTATCCAACAGCCAATAGGTCCCTTTGTGTTAATTGTTGTAGGGAAGTTTAAGTGATGAAGGCATAGTCACTGGTCACTGAACTATAGCTACTTCAGCAGATACTAATTCTAATGTAATATCAAAACGCCCTCCTTCGCTGTGTAGCAGAATCATCGGTGAAGTAAAATAACCGATAAAATGGCTACTAACCATATTAAAAAAAAATTTAATTCACCTCATTTAACACCAGAGGCGCTGCAACACTGCCAAAAAAATTTGCAAAAAGCAGAGCTGAAAGGGAATGAAGCTATTCTCTGTCTCTCTCTGCACCACCTGTCTTTTCTAGCACTATCCCTATTCTAAAGTAGGTAACACCTAGTAATAGTAGCAGGCATTCATTGCCTGAGTGTTACTTCTCACTCAAACAAAAAAAAAAACACACAACACGCATGAAATTAAATTAAATTGGCAAGAAATCCTCCTTTTATTTTATTCAAATAGATACATTTCTTTATATATTTTTAGAACTTTAAGCTTAAGCGATCCCTAATTTGCCAATTTGTTGGTTTTGCGTGTTTGACGATGTAAAGTAGATCTTTTTTCTTAACTGAAAATTCATGCAACACGACACGACCCAACCAAGCACAAAATCAGATATTCTTTTTTACGAAAACTTTCGTGACACAAAAAAAATAATTATAGATGGTAACGGGCTCTAATTGGAGTAGAAGCAACGTAGTGCGGCATCGCTGGGGGTTAGAGTCTTGAATGATATGCGGTGGTCGGATGGGTTTAAATAGGCACCTTTGTAGGCCCTGTTTCCATTCAATAGAAAGACGATGCTTCGTTTTATAGCGGATTATCTCGGTATTATGAAATGCCCTACACAGTGGTTTGCCGTAAAGTAGAATTTCTCTTGCTTGTTTCATTCCCCCACTAGAGAAATGCTGGCCAATCGAGAGAAATGTATTGGTGTATGTGTATTCATTTGTATAAGAAGTTGATTGAAGTTCGGCACTCTGGTACCACTTTGGCCATCTATGTACTAGAGTCATGTACCGTAAGCATCGCAAGAAGTGCGATATAAAATGGCTTAAAGTACCACACAGACGTGCTTGCTAATAGTCAGGGATAAATATGTTCAAAGATTGCAACCTATGTGTAGTTTTCATATCATATACGTAGCGCAACACGCTTTACTGGAAAGAATTGGATTACTGAAAGGGATACAAATCCCCGCACTGATTTTAGACGCAGCTAGTCTTATGCACTTCGCTTTAGCGGCACATTGCTTTAATGAAAATATCGTATTACTGAAAACCAAAAGCAAGCCCACAATTACGTTTTGTATGAAACTTACTTCGCTTTAGTGAAAAAATAAACATTAACAAATTTATTTATTAGAAATCGGTTGCATAACTTAAGGCTGAAAAATTGTGCATGTTGTGTCCGTTAAAAAATTAAATTGCAAAATATATTTGTTCTTTTCGCTCTTACGTACTTTATTGTATTTTTCTATTATATTGTAAATTTTCAGCAGCACGCCTAACTGTAACAAATTTCAATAATCCGAACTACGTTTTAGAGAAAAAATCGGATAACTGAAAAAATTGGGTTTTTGTTATTTCCAGTAAAGCGGAATCGACGTAGTGCTTTCTTAATGCTCATATTACCTAGTATTAAGACCACCTACGGTATCCACGGAAATATTTGAGATATATTAAGTACATTTGAATCCCTTAAAATATAAGAAGGGCAACGTTTAACACCTTCACAGGGACACATTTGCTAGCAAGAGAAAAGGTATTAAAACGACAGCATTTTCTACAAAAGCTTGAAAATACAGACTCTTCTGATGAAAAGCTTTCACGTTTCAGCACGTCGCAAACGAAGAAAATGCTCGTGTTCGATTAGAGTGCAAATCAAGTAACAATTTAGTGTGTAGCGAAAGCAAACGCCTGCATTGGTGGCACTAGCTGCTACAGTACTCCAACCAGCCTTATTTCACGCACCTAATCCCAATATGAGTCATTATAAAAAATAAGTGTCATTCAATGCATTAAAATTGTTCTTCCCCGAGAATAGTGCAAGATACCATCAGACCTTTTCAATACTTGATCCTAGCATTTACTCTAAAATCCTTGACATTGAAGAGTATCACATTTGTATTCACCCTTATTCCACATATCGACATCGACGTCACTTTAGGCAATCTATTTCCATTCCCTAAGGTCTAGAAAATAGCATAAGCCTGCCAACAGGAGCCCCGATTTTTTTTGCGTTGTGCTAAAGTGACGTTGATATCGATCACCGGAATAAGGCTGATTAAGATTTGAAATTTTGTTTTGATGATGTACAAAAGCTTTTAACTAATAAAAATATTTTAAAAATATGTATAACAATCGGTAACACTTTGCGAGCCGACCTTTGTATACATTTCATATTTTATTTAAAAATTGTGCTCTTTAGTTAATTAAAATGTCATTTAAAAAAGCAATTAATTCTTTAATAACTCTGTTATCATAAGAAAATAGTAAAAAACAATAATAATACAAACATCGTTATTAAAAGTCATCTTAGATGATTATACAGCAAAAATAATGAACAAAAATAAATTTAACAATAATTAAACATAATTAAAGAAACGTTTAATAAGTCCAGCACACCGAATGAAGCTAATTGAGTTGTTAAGCATAAACACATGCGCACAAACTCGTATTTAAAAGGTGCCAGCAAATCAAAGATCTTGTGTTAGAGTTCGCAAAAATCAATTATTTCTTTTGGTTTTTTTATTTTTATTTTAGTTAATTATTTCTTTAGTTTAGTAAGTTTTTTTTTTTGAAACAATGATATTACAGTTGCAACACTTTAATGTTATTTTATATATATTTAAAAAAACAAATATTTAATGCTTTTCTTTTCTCATTCTTCTTATCCTCTACAAAGTCAAGCTCAAGACACTAGAGACGAAAGACACTACCGACTACATGACAACACAGTGAGCCTTCATTCATTCACATGACTCTGGTAATTTTAACGATTTGCGTCTTTGCCACACCAGAATATTTTTATTTTATTTTTTTCTAACATTACAATTTATCTAACGTTGATTTTTATAAAAAAAATGTTGTTATGGCAGGCAGTTTGACCACAAAAAAAAAGAAGTTAAATTGCTTATTTGTGATGCCCGTATTTAAAATCCTCGATCGCTTAGCTGAGCTGTTGCTGTGCGTTTTGCCTTTATGCGAACTTAACCGCCTGATCGTTGAAAACATTCTGATACTTGAATTTGAAAATATTTGAAAAACTACACTATTGGAAAATTGCACACAATAGCAACAACAGAAAAAAAAGTAAATGAAAACCAAAACAACTTTTTATTCTTTTTTTTTGAAGTAGGTAGAATAAGGCGAAGTATTGAAATTGAAGACATACTTGTTTTTGTTAAGTGTTGTTAACATTGAAGTTCTCACGAATCAAGAGGTAAAGATATATATTTGTATACATCTATAAACATACATACATACATGCCGGTCCATAAAACTTTAGAGGGAGGAATGCCAAATTTTAGATATTTTAAATGAAACTAGACTTGGATCTATCGAACTCATTCAGTAGTTCGTTTTTGACACAACCCAGTGGTAAAACCCATTTATGTAATTCAAATGGGTTTGATCATGTCAAAAACGAGCTACTGAATGAAATCGATCCAAGTCTAAATGAAACATTCGACAGATACTTATTAAGTTCCTTAACTACTTTCCTGACCTCAATAGTTGCAACGTCAAATTTGTATTAATTGTAGACTTATATCGAACTCTTTCAGTAGCTCGTTTTTGACAAAAAAAACCCATGATCTAACCCATTTAAATTACATCGGTTTGAGCACTGGTTTACTGAATGATTCGATACAAGTCATATTAGTTCAAAAATACGCATGTATTCCTTGTGATAATTAGGCTGGCTTATTTTTTTACAGTTAACAAACTATAAATATACAACACTGTCGAATTAACAATTGGCAACGCGTCACGACTAACATCAAAGCATGGTGAGCTTGCAAAGAAATTTTATGTAAGATTTTCAGCACGCAATACATCGAAGAAAAAACTTTTTCGTCAAGAGAAAAATATACAACAAAGACATAATTAGTAAAGGAACAATTTTAGAAATTTAATGATGGTAAAAAATTGAGCTTTCATTATAAAAAAGCTTTCAGCAAATTTGTAATACGATCTATAAGAACAATTTACATATTCAATTTTCTCTGAAAAGCTGACTATATAGAGCAGAAATCTACATCAGCTGACATCACACACACACAGTGGACCATACACAAAGACTCCTGATGATGAAAACAGCTAGTTGTTCCGTTCTGCTAGTATTTATCAGAATACAAATAAACTTCGAACAATAATAATTACACTACGTGAAATTGTATTTGAATTCTAACTTTTCGAATTAAACTGCAAAAAGATCAAGCCTGCTAACCCCTTGGGAATATTTTACGTAGATAAGGATATAAAGGGTCTTTTTCATTAAATGTTTTCTTTCTTGAAATTTAAATAAAACAAAATACATTACACAGGTATCACCAAATTTTTTTTTATTCCTTTGGAATTTCAATAGAAGCCATTATGTATGAAATATAGCATAATGTTCGTCGCGGCTTTGCTGGATGGGGTTTAAATGGGTGCCGCGGTAGGCTAGTGAGTAGTATGATAGCTTATCAATTTGGAGGTTGTGCGTTCGATTCCCACCATAGACTCTGGTCTGTTTCCTTACTATTCTTGTTTACATTAAGTTATGATATAATTTGTAATTGTATTTGTATCAGAAATATTAAATTTTAAGGCTGAATTTGACTTCCGGCGTGGGCTGTATCAACCGCTATGGCTTTTGTTTTTTAAGGCACTCAGGCAATTCCTTAAGTAATATATAAGACAGGTAGTGAAGGAAAAAATAGAGGAAAGTTTTATTTTTTTGCAACTGGGTTTTTTGCACGTTTTTAATAATGCAGTGTTGCAGCGCCTCTGGTGCCTATGAGGCGTACTAAAGTTTTAAAGCTGCATTAAGTAGCCATTCTGGGGGTTATTTTACTTTGCCGATGATTCTTCTTATAAAAAATACCTATGAAGGCGGGATATCTGATGTTACATTACGATTAGTATCTGCTGAAGTCGGTATAATTCAGTGACTAGTGACTGACTATGCCTTTCCACAATAACAGGTGCAAACGAACACTAATGTATATCAAAGAAACGCGTGGTGTTGTTGGTTATTGACTGTCGGGGACCGAGCTCAAACCCAGTACCTTTGGTTTTGTAGTCAACGTGCTAACTACTTGAGCCGACGCCACCCTCATCATTGTATTCCTAAATAAAAAGTCTAACAGGTAGTCAGTTCACAATACCTCAAGTGAGATGCTCACTTCTTCAAATCACTCGTGCGAAATTTCTAATGTGGAAAGAGCTCCTTGGAACGTAGCGCCATGTTATTGAAACCACATGACCTTGGTGTCCTTATCAATCAATGCTGGGCAAAACAAGTTAAGTAAGAATCCACATATCATGCTCGCTGTTGAATGCAATGGCCTGACTAATGCTATTCTCAAATATATATGAGATGATCAAGCCACCAGCCCAAAATCCACTAAATAATGACTTTCATCTAGAAATGCGAGAGGAAGAAAACTTTCTTCCTCATATCTTATGTGTCATAGACCTACGGTCTTGGTTAATTATTTACTGACCTAGTAGGCTCAAAGTTTTCTACACAGGACAATCATGAATAAAATTCCGTGAGAAATTTTTTCCTTTTCCAGTTAGAATTGCTTTTATTTACTATTACTTGCTATTGTTCCCCGCGAATTTCATTCATGATTTCCCTCAAAATAGCGAAAAGTCCTCTCGGCAGAACGATTATGGTCACCGTAAACTGGTCTAAGCTCTCAGCACGTTACCGAAATAGAACATATCTTTTGATAAAATAATCCGATAGTTTTCAAAAGCTTTTGAAAGCTAAAGGGTGTCACAATATAAGGGCAAGATTTGAATTTGTCGCCATTTGTGCAGTAGTGTGTTAACAAAAATAATTTAACAGCTGATGATGATGATGAGTAAAAATTGAGCGCTACATAATAGAACTAAGCATGATAGTTATTGAACACTATTTCAAAAATAATGAAAGCTTGGCGGCCGCAGTTTGAAAAAACATATGGTTGGAATAAGGTTTTAACTTCGTAAAATGTTAAGAGAGTCACCCTCATTCCGATTTGGTGACATAGACATTACTTTAACGCAATATAGGGGCTAGTTTATTAGCTCTGCAGAATAATTTTGTGTTACTGATAATCTTTTTCGTCCCTAAGGTCAAAAAAATAGCATCAAACTTTCGTCATCAACAGAAGTCAGTTGTTTTCGACAATGGGTACACAAGCCCTAATTTTTTTTGGTATTGTGTTAAAGTACGTCGCTGTTCACAACTGGAATAAGTGTGATTAATGAAAAAAAAAAAACTCAGGGAGAGTGGATCCGTTGAAGATACCAAACATACTGGCAGTGCGTGAGGTTGCCGTTGACAATCCAGGAACCTCAATTTGGTGTTGTAGACAAGAGTTTTTTGATATCTCAACATGATAAGACAGTTCTTTCTGCCAAAATTTTATGATATTGATGTGGACAATATGTGGTTTGATCCAGACGGTACCACATGGCATACAGCTCATGAAACAATTCAGTTACTGCATGAGACATTTTCAGGTTGTGTACTCTCTCGTATCGGTGATCAGAATTGGTTCCCTAGATCTAATGTTTTAATACAAATATATTTTTTTATAAAGAAAAGTAACACTTAGGCATTGAATGCCTAGTACTATTACTACGTGTTACCTTCCTTAGGAAAGGGATAGTGAAAGAGAAGACAAGTGGTGAAGAAAGAGATAGAGGAAAGCTTCATTATTTTATTACAACTCTGCTTTTTTATAAATTTTTTAATTATACATTGTCGCAGCGCCTGTGGTGTCAATGGGGCATATTAAATTATTTGATGCTGTGTTTTTGGTTATTTTAATTCGCCGATGATTTTGCTACACAGTACCGTCGAAGGAGGTCGCTCTGATGATTCAACAGTTCATCGACGAAATTCGGCCACATTTATATAAAATAGTCATGGGAAATTGAGACAAACGAGTGTGTTTGTGTATGCAAAGCCGTGCAGGCCATTTGGATGGTGTGTTATTCCATAATCCATTTTGATTTAGCAAACAGCCTAAATAAATGTCTGCCAATTAGACAAATGTATCTTCAGCTATATCGCTGCTATATCAACTGTCAAAGTTTGGAATTCCTATTGGAATATCCTTAAAAATATTATAAAACTAAGTTTTGCTAGATTTTAGTTAATGTGATTTATCTAAAGAAGAAGACAAACAAATTTAAAAAAATCCTGCACTTCCTTTGCAGCCATGTCTAATTTTAGGGGCGGAGACTTCTGATAAAGATAAATATCAGCTGTTGAATATTACTATAAAGAAAAATAGAAATTAAAGATTTTCGTTTATGTTGTTTTTTTTTAACTATATATTACAACTTTAAGTAGATTTTCTCTCAAGCGTGAATATTTCCTCATTCTCTGAATTCAGTTAAATCGATCTCTACATGAATTTTTTAAAGTTAACCTTCCCAACTCTATTGTTGTTGTTATTTTTTAATTTGAAAATACATTTGTAATACTCCGACCCCTCTCAACACATAAAACTGCTAATAAGCCCAACTAATAATTAAAAATAATAAAATATAACTATTTAGTCATAGAGTGTTTTTGTTTCAAAGTCTTTGTTTTTCAATAAATTTTAAGTTGAGTTTTTTTTTCAAATTCTAGAATGTACAATTGAAATTTTCAATTTAAAACAAGTCAAGCCTGTAATTATAAGTTTTGAAAACAGAAACAATAAATAAAAACTGCAGCAGCAATAAAAAAAATTGCAACATTCAAATAAATAAGTTTCCATTACAAAGCTCCGGTACCCGTACTATTGAAAATCTAAACTTGACGCTTAAATTTGTTGTTTGCCTATTATTTCGGTAACTTCAGTTACAACTGTTGCTGGTTTGGCTTACAAAATATTTAAGTGCCAAATTACGTCTAATTAGTTGTATTTCATTCAGTATATTTTTAACACACATGCACATTTTACAATCGGGACGTACGTACGTACATATGCACATAAATATTCTCTGTCTCAACGTTATAAAGTTGATTGTTTTCCCTGCCTCTCTCACTCTTGTTCTAACCGCCCAGACAACAAATAATATCATACAGATTTGTAAGAAAATGTGGCTTACAACAAGGTCATCTTGCCGCAACGTGTTGCAGGCAAATAAATTAAACCAAGCATAAACATGTTTGTATTTTTCTTTAATATTTATCCAGCTAAAAAAAAATGAATAAAAAAACAACAACTGCAGCCACTTTACAGTTTTCATGCTATTTATTTTATTTTATTTAATTTACCAAAAACCAATCCAAGCAAAATTTTAACAAATAAAAGAATGTATGTACTTATATTGTTGACATTAAAACAATATGTGTACAGTGGGACAGCACAAATATATTTTGTCTATAAATCCATAATTTATAATCCACCAAACCGCCTAATGGAAAAAAACATACTCTCCAAGCAAAGTTTAAGAGTTTGTACAGTGAAAACTTTTCATAGTTGGAAAATATTACTACACACATAAAACAAAAAATTTTCATTTGAAATCATAATAAATCATGTTGAATTAAAGTTTAAATCATGATGGTACTCGTATATATTTTTTGTGTATATAAATAATATTTAAGGCTGTTGTGGGGCTGCATCGGTAAGTGCGTCCACTACCATGTGATGAGTTCCGAGTTCAAATATTGGCCGGAGAAGACAATTATATACATGAAAGCATTATTCTTCTTTAAATATACACCCGTAAGTTAAATAAATAATAAAATACAATGACTACATTAAATTAACTTCATGTTGTTTCAACTTGAAATAACTTTGATTCAACATAGTTGTTCGAGTTATTTCAGTATAGAATTTACGTTGTTCCTACTTAAAGTAACTTTTATTCAACATGATTTTTCATTTTGATTTAATAGTAAGGGAATGTTTAATTAACATGCAAATAAAGTTATTTCAAAAGGAAAAGTTTTCTTTGAAGATTACTGTTAATCATGTTAGATTAATATCAAACGCATATAAGGCAAAAATGTGAAATTAACCTTTTTACGTAGATTTTAAGTTGAAAATTTTCTGTGTATATACATACATATATATATTCCAAACTATAAGAAATAGCGAAATCAGTTATTGGTATATCGGCAATACAGATTTTCTTAGCAACTCTTTCGAGTTTCCAATGCAGTTTTTTTTTAATTTTTTGTTAATTTCCCTCCAAATTAATTTCCTAAGTTTTTTGAATCTTATATATTCAACACATTGACGCTACAACATTAAAATATTTCACACATATAACACTAAAATTACCCTTTTTATGTCACGTTAAATTATAATAAATTCAGTAAAGTGCTACTTTGACTCTCACATGAAAGGTTCCGTACGCACAAAACATACATATGGGCATTTCTCCTAGAAATTTCAGTTTTTGCAGCGTGCGACAGCAAGCAATTAACCCTGTATTTCTGAACAACGTGGCTCGATTTTTCTTAAAACTTTTCCTAACGCAGAGCTAATGACGGCCTACACAAATATATAAATAAGTAAAAAAAATGTTTCGTTATCTGATGTAGAGATTAAACAAATTAATTTAAGCACTCGGTAAATTCGGTTTTTGGCGATTTTTTTTAATTTTGGTGCTTTTTCTTAGCTTTGGCAATTGATGATGTCCTGGGCATTTTTTTGATTTTTCGGCGACTTATTTTAGTTTTAGCGCTTTCTTTAGTTTTTGGCAATTTTATTTTTTAGTTTTGGTGCTTTTATTTTAGGTCTGGCTCTTGTTTCGTTAATGACAATTTTTTCGCTTTTTGGCGACTTATTTTAGTTTTAGCGATTTTTATTGTTTTTGGCGTTTTTTTCTTGATGGGATGTTTGTTTTTGGATTTTTTTTAGTTTTGTTGCTTATATTTAGTTCTGGTGCTTTTTTTGCTTTGGTTGCGTGAGTCGTTTCATGTTATCATGTTATTTTTTTAAGTATTGTTTGGCATTTCAAAATGGAAAGACTTACGCCTGAACAATGACATCGCTTCGATCAGTGGGCTCTGGAAAAGTTCCAAGAAGATCCGACGTTTTCGAGGTAAATTTTGTTTAGCGATGAGGCCCATTTCTGGCTCAATGGGTATGTAAACAAACAAACATGCCGCATTTGGAACGAAGAACAACCTAAAAAGATTCAAGAACTACCACTTCATTCAGAAAAAAGAACGGTTTTGTGTGGTTTGTGGGCCGGTGGAATCATCGGTCCATATTTCTTTAAAAATGATGCCGGTCAATGGCGACCGTTACCGTGCAATGATAACCAACTATTTGATGGCTGAAATTGAAGCTCGTGTTGTCGGCGACATTTGGTTTCAGCAAGATGGCGCCACTTCCCACACATCGCATAAATCAATGGATTTATTGAGAGAACATTTCGGTGAGCATATAATTTCACCTTTTGAGCCGGTGGACTTTTTCCTGTGTGGATATGTAAAGAAGAAAATATTACTGCCATTCGCCAGTTACCAGTCGAAATTCTCGAACGAGTCATCGAAAATTAGACAACGGATGGACCACCTGCGACGTAGTAACGGCCAACATTTGGTAGACATAATCTTCAAAAAATAAATGCCAACGTATGTTCTTTCAAATGATAATAAACATTCTCCATTAAATCTTAATTTTCTGTTTTTCTTTAAACAAGTAGGGAACATCGAAATGGATCACGCGTTATTATATATTGGCAGCACTATATTTGCGTTTGCTGAAGAAGTTAGAACGTTGACTACAAAACCGAAAGTTAGGTGTTCGAGCCCAGTGTCAAACAGTCATTAAATTACAACACCACGCATTTTTCTGATGTGGATTAGTGTCCTTTTGTGTCAGTTGTTGTAGGAAAGTTCAAGTGATGAAGGCATAGCCACTGGTCACTGAACTTAACCGGCTTCAGCGGATACTAAGTTGTAATGTAACACCAGAGCACCTTCCTTCGTCGGCATTGTGTAGCATAATCATCAGAGAAGTAAAATAACCAATAAAATGCAATGCAGCATTATTAAGAACATGCAAAAAAGCAGAGTTGTAAAATAATGGAGCTTGCCCCTATCTCTTTCTTCATCTTTTGAATTCTGTATCACTATCCCTTTCCTAAAAAAGGTAACCCTTGTTAATAGTAGTGGGCATTCATTGCCTGAGTGTTACTTCTTTTTATATAAAAAAAAACTTAGCTTAGACAACAGACAACATAGACAACAACCTACCGCAGTGTTGTCTTGTCGTCAAATCTATTCTTATTTTTTTTAATCGGTATTGTGTTGTATTCAATGTGTTAAATGCATAAGTTTTGTTTGACGACAGCTAAAGTTTTTTTTTGTTGTTTAGCCGTGTTATATTGTGGAAATGTAATCAACGATCCCTAGACTGACTTTCTAGCTTACTATCTAGTAGTACACTAGTTTACCGGGTCAACCAAATGTTGAGTCAGCAATTTAAAATTTTCATATGGACAAAAACATAAACTGTAACACCAGATGCACTTTCATCTAACCGGTCGAGTTTAAGAAAATTAAAGGTTAAGATTGTTCAAAATATAATAGATTATAATTGATTTCAATATCAGCTTCTTTTAAACGCAAGTGTATTTAAAAGCTTATTAATTGAATATTTAATAAATAATTATTGAATTAATTTGTATATTTTAACTCTCAGTGGCAGCAGTTAATTATTTCTCGTCACGTTTTCATTTTAGTCACTATCAAAAAATAGTGCATATTTTGGCTTTTTCTTTTCGTTTGCAACAAATAGAAATAATCATACAAATTATACATACATGTATGAAATATATGTAAATATGAAGTGTTATCTGGCGATGTGTATGTATGTATATTTACAATTTCATCATTCCTTGAGGAACCAAAATCACTACCATAGTTAGTTTTTTCTTAACATATGTGTACATGTTTTTTTTAAGACATCTAATCAAAATCTAATATTTTATCATCATTATTATATATTATATATATATATTATTATCATATTCATAAGAAAGATGAGTGAATTAACTACGGTCTGCTTATAAAGGTGTGTGAATTGGCTACAGTGCAGTTGTTTGGATATAGTTTTGGAAATTTTTTGGTTGGGTTTTGTTTTGGATAAAAAAAATCTTGATAAATGTAAAAAAAAATTGGTGAAAATGGTAAGATTTTCATAAAGATTTTAATTAAAATCTGCTAGATTTTATGCAGTGTAAATGCCCTATTATGATAAATTTTTGGAAAGAAAAAGGTGTGCGAATTCAAATAGTCACATGACTTTGTTACACATAATTTTATAGAAAAAAAAATTTTTTTTCATAAATTTTTTAAGAGTATTTTCAAATTACTTTGTTAATTAGAAATTCAAATTAGGACTTGTGTTTGTAAATTTGCCTTAAAAAATAAATTCTTTATTTTTATTGAAAAAAAACTAGAATATTAAAAGCAAAAATGTTCAAAAAATTTACATAAACTTGTCAAAACTCACGATCAAAAGTATTATTGCCACTCTCTATACTTATAGTACAAAAACCCGTACTATTTACTTATTTATTTAGTTTGTACTATTTGCGTACCATGAAATTTGTGTACCATTTTTGTACTATTTTTTTATTGTTATTTTGTTTTTAATGAGAACAATTTGTAGAAAGGGTGCTATAAACAAAATTTTTAAACCCCCATATTTTTATAAAATTTGAATTTTAATAGCTTATCACTTTTCCAAAAAAAGTTGCACCTGCCACGGCTCGCCTGTAGAACACTTTCTTTATTTTAATGAAAATATTCAGAAATTATCAAAGAAAATTTTGTACCAGAATTGATAGTAATTGCCAGTATTTTTTTCCCCATTTTATGTGTGAACACGCATAACTGAAAGGATTTCCTTGCGCCATGGTGCTCTATTTTCTTTTTCGAAAATCGGAGAGGGAAATTCGCTCAACTTATGCATAACTCTGTCATTTGTGAACCTATTTGCAAAATTCTTTTTTCCTTTGAATCAGTTGGATGTTATTTTTTTGGAAGGGGGATATGTTTTCCCTTTATTAATAACTCTGCCATTTGAAAAGCAACTTGAAGTTTTTTAGGTTCCATAATTTTGTTTTCGAGATCAGAGGGGGAAATTTTCCTTAGTCAACCGGCTTTAATTTTTTTATTTAAAAGGGTGTGCTTCAATTTGGTCCTACAATTTTTTTTCGATAATCATTGGGGACATTTTCTGCCCCCTCCGCCCCACCTGCAGCCAGCATCCATACTTTTTTCGAAAATCGGTAGGGAAATTGCCTCTTCCCACCCATTCCTTCCCCCAATTTAAAAGTATAACTCATGTGTAAGCATTTCAAAATATATTTTATCTGGTCGCATAAATTTTTTTTCGGAAAATCTGTGAAGCATTTTGTAATATGTTCTATGAAACGTTTGCATTGAAGCGGTTTCTTTTGTAGAATTATTTTAATTTTAAGTGTCTTGCAGAGATATGAATGCATCTAGTAGAAATGGTTCACTTATTTATGTATGGACATGTTTTATATAGTTGCGTATGTCAAGATATCCAAAACATTATTTTTTTTAACAAAAAAAGCGCATTTCTACTTAAAATTAGAATAATAGAAATTTCCTCTTTAAAATTTCACCTAAAAACATATTTTCCGAGTTTTTATTGAGGGCAATCACGAATAAAATTCTGCGAAAATTTTTTCACAGGGAAAAATTTCAAACAATAGGAAGTAAATAGGGAAAACAAAAAAAAATCTAATTGGAAAAAGAGAAATTTTTTGCGGAATTTTATTCATGATTGCACTGATTAATTTTTATATCGATTAAAAACATATTGTAGTGTCCCACTTATTACATAATCTATTTAAATTTCCTTAACTATTTTTATTTAAGAGAAGTAGCAATCAGGCAATGAATGCCTAGTACTATTACTAGGTGCTATCTTCCTTGGGAAAGGGATAGTGACAGAGAAGACAAACGGTGAAGGAAGAGACAGATAAAAGCTTCATTTTTTTAAAACTCTGCTTTTTGCACGTTTTTTTAAATGCAGAGTTGCAGCGCCTCTGGTGTTAAAAATTAAGCGTATTAACTTTTTTTTTTGGCTGTGTGTTGTAGCCATTTATTCGGTTGTTTTACTTCGCCGATGATTCTGCTACACAATGAAGGAGGGTGCTCTAATCTTACATTTGGATTAGTATCTACTGAAGTCAGTATAATTCAGTGTCCAGTGTCTATGCCTTCATCACTTGAGCTTTCCTACAACAACTGACACAAAGAGACATTAATGCACATCAGAAAAATGCGTGGTGTTGTTATTTTAATGACTGTTGGATACAGGGATTGAACCCAGCACTTTCCGTTTTTATAGTCAATGTGCTAACTACTTCAGCCAGCGCCACCCTTGTTACTTTCTGTTGAATGAAAAATTCTGCGAGAATAAAATGTTTAAACAATATCGCATGTGCAAAGTTGTCAATGGGATGTTTTTTTTAAATATTAAGTTTTATTAAGTACTGCAAAATAAGAAATAAATTAACTTCTACTAAAATTATTTGACGAGTATCAATTATTAACAAGAGTTTTGAACATCATTGGCCCTAATTATGAACAAAAATTGGCATGAAGTTAGCAAAAGTGACGAAATTAAATTAGGTGTTAACAATTTGACATTCAAAATGGTCGCATTACCTCATCTTAATCCACCTCTAAGTCCTAGCATGATGGCATTGCAAAAACTATTAAGATCATGTTCAATTTTGCCACTTATGCTAACTTCATGCCAATTTTTGCTTATACATAGGGCCGCATATGTTATCAGCTAAATTACAATTGTGTGAACTTTTCCACCTCTGCTATAGCTCACCACCCCTTATCACAATTTGCACATTTCTACATCGACTACGGCGTCGAACAGCGAAACATTTTTTTCCTTAATCTAGGATGAAAATGTCGCTGTCGAAATGAAAATGTTTACGCCAATCACGATAAGGTCCTTTTTGTTGATTTCTGTAAAAAATTTGGTTAAACTTAGACCAATTTTACATGCACATGTTTTTTTTATTGCTCAAAATCAAAACCTAAGCCATAGCCATAACCAAACCAAAATTCAATTGATTTCTATGGCAATGACTATGGCGTTATGGCGAGTCACCTACAATCAAATACAGTGTTGCACATAAGTTTGGTTCAAACAGATGTTTTCTATAGTTGTAGTTATGGCACGTCTGATTAAACCTTTAAGCATTAAAAATAAATGCAATTAAAAAGGCGCGCTATGGGCAATTTTTGTAAATTATGCAGCCACAATAGGAAGAATAATCTTAAAATATAAGATACGTTTCAGTTTTTGGTGTCGGCATTAATATACTATATAGTAAAATTGCTTTAGATGTGGGTGAATAAATTGCCAATGAAAAGAGTTGGTCTCTGTTTAAGGCATTTCTAATTAATTTCTCCTCATTTATCTGAAACGTAGAAAATATTAATAATGTTAAAACAAAATTTACATTATTGGAGGGTATATAAGATACGGCACTGCTGAGTAAAGTATATGAGTACTTTAGTAGTAGTTAAATTGCAAAATTTATTTTGTTGGTGCTATGCTATCTATTGCTACTAAGTAAACATGATTGTTTTTTCTTTCTTTTTCTTGCTAAATTTCTTTATTTTTTCATATGTAATGTAAAATTTTGATGATAATAAAAATCATTGATTTTTTTTTGCCAAATTAGGCATTTATTTTTTCTCAATTTTTGTTTCACTAATAAAACTGAAGTTTATCGTTTTATTCTTAAAAAATTATCATATGTATGCGATAATTTTTTGCCATTTTTTGATATTTTTCGTCGAAATATAGTTATTTTGTCACATAACGTAAACAGGGGCACCCTAACGCGGCAGTCACCGAGTGCTACACGTATTTTTTTTAATTTTTAGGGTTCCGTATACAAAAGTTGAAAAGGAAACCTCTGGTTTGCAATACGCTGTCCGTCTGTCCGTCACAGGATCGAGAACCGTAATAGCGATTGACCTGGAATTTGGATAGAATATGTAAAACTTTGGCTGCTACATCAATAAACACTTGAGAGCTGAAAATTAAAGGGTGTTCAAAAACGGGCAACGAAAAATTTAAAAATAACATGTTAGCACAGGTTAATACCACAAATGTTACACAATGTAAACATGAAATTTTTCCCTTTAAAAGCAAAAGTATCCACTAATCGCCTTTGCTTTACTTAAATAATTTCAACAAGTTGTCAACATATTGCAATATAAACTTCCGGTACACGTCAACACATGCAACCAAATTTCTAGATAATTATTATTAACTTTTCTTTTCACACCTGCAGCGACAACCAAATTCTGGAGAATTTGATCTGCAATAATAATCAATTTGCGAAGAATTGGATAACGCCACTATTAGCAAATGAAAATAATAATTAGTATTTAATCCAATATTGAATTTGTAATTAATAAGTTGTTAATGTATCTATAAACTCACAAGTTGCAATTATGGCGCAACTATAAAAAAATAAAAAAATATTAAAACAAGGAATTAATAATTGAACCTTTTTTTAAAGAAATTTCAATTAATAATTCTCTAACTTACATGAGGTGTTCTATCAGTTAATGTAATTTTGACAACGTGCTGTATCTTAGAAACCCTAAGAGGCAAACTTTTCAAATGCGCTGAAACTTAAAAATCGCCAAAATAAATAAAAAAACGCCAAAAACCGAAGAAAATCCCCAAAACGAAAAAAGGGCCAAAACTAAAAAAACATAGACCGATTTTTTTTTTAACAAACACAACCTGCAAAGCGACTAGCTTGTCTGCAGAAAACACCCAGGTTCCATGGTGGGAATCGAACCCACGACCTCTGGACTGAGAGGCTAGCATCGCTACCACTCAGCCACAGGGGCACCCTGACCGATATGACCGATATGTAAATGTTTTCATATGTTTAATGGTGCTAAGAACTTCGTAAAACTAACGAGTCTCCATGCCCCGTATTCTGTAACTAAATTCAATTGCTATAATTATGAAAAAATACAAAATTAAAAAAATTTTGGCCATGACATGAGAAAGTATAATTTTGGCAAATTAGACTTCAAGGCCATTGCTTGATTTAGAAATACGCATTTGAAAACTGTATTCATAGCCGAAAATCAATTAAATGACTGTATAAATTTTTAACGCTAGATATTGAAGGCATGGTCACACTTATGCAAAAATTGACGTTATCAACAGAGTTATTTTTACAAAATTTCGACGTTTTTCCTATATTAGTTTTCCAGATATCTCAAAGCAAATATTTTCTACTTATGGGAGGTTACACGCCCACATATCCAATTCAAATTTTTTTTTGTAAGACAATGTACCTTATAAAAATCTTTACTCATACAAACTTTCACGTATCTTGCTGCATTAGATACAAAAATGTTGCAAAATAAACAACATTTTATATAGGAGGTTCTACATAAAAAAAAATATCGAAATATGTGCAGCCGCTCTTAATTGATGCGATTACGAACGACCGACATTTGATTTTTATTTATATAGATATACATATTTTTGTTTATAAATACACTTCTCCCTCGATTTACACGATACAGTGCTTTTCGCTTAAAGCGAACTTCAAGGGACTGATCAAATTTGTTCGTTTTAAGCGAAGTTCGTTTTAAGTGAAGACATCAAGAAACCATTATTGTGTGTGCAAATGTCTTTTTTTAACACTTTGGCTATTTATTTACTTATTAAAACAATTTTAGAACATTGTAGTCTTTAAAAAATAAGTTTATTTAGTTTTTAAAAAATCAGTTATTTTAGTTTGCTTTTTATTAATATTGGCTTCATTTATGTACAATTCCACTTGGGCCAAGTGGTCAAGAATTTGTTGTGGACTGTCGCGAGACTGAAGAAAATTTCTTACACAGCTTACGCTACACATTAACATATACATATAATTTTTTGTTCATGGCAACACACTTCTTGGTTCGTTTTAAGCGAAAAAAAGAACAATTTACATGCAAAAAAAGTTTGTTATAACCGAAAGTTCGCTTTAAGTGGGCTCGTTATAAGTGAAAACATTTTCATGGTTTTATAGAAATAAAAGTTCGTACTTTCGAAAATTGTTCGTTTTAGGCGAAAGTTCGTTTTAAGCGGGTTCGCTATAAACGAAAAATACTGTATATACGTTGCTGAGAAAGTCGTGTAAATCGAAATTTTAAATTTTTGTATGAAAAATGGTGTAAATCGAAAATAAGGGCAGAATCGCTTAAAAGTTGATTTTATTAAGAAACTATGTATGTTTTTCAACTAAGTTTTTAAAATATCAGAAGCGATTACTCAAAACACATAAAAATAAACCTATTAGAGACAAAAATGTTTAATAAAACACATAAAAAATAGTGTAAATCGAGGTATCTCATAAATGTCTCAATTTACACGAAAACCAAAATAATCGTGTAAAAGTGAAGGTGTGTAAAAAAGTATCGTGTAAATCGAAGGATAGGTGTGCTCTTATTTTTGTTTATTAATGTTGAAAACTCTATTTCCTAAGCATATACACAGTTTCGTGTACGTGCATATTTCACATCCCGCTTTCTAAAAAGTAAGTATTGATCGATCATGTCCCGATTTTTGCAAAAACCATCTGGTCACGTTAAGTATGGGATAACTGATTACCAAAAAAATGGTTTTGCATATATTGAATTATAAGCTGATTGGTAATAAAATATAAAACTTACGATATTTTTTAAAATTTCCAACATATCCACTGATTAATAATTTTTTTTTTTTGGTTTTGCATAAATACATTTTTTTTAATATTCGGATATCTTTTTTTGCATTTGTTTGTTTATATTTTGTTTGCTAAATGATTTTTTGTTTATAATTTATATTTTTTTTGAGAAATAAAAAAACACAATAAAACGCACACTCAAAACTTATTTTCCATTAGGAGACTGAAGCAGATTCTTGATTATAAAAACAAACAAATAAATTAGCAAATGCTAATTAATTATTTAATTTCTGGCCTGTTTTTATAACCTTTCTCTATTGAATACACTTCAGTATTGGCAACAAAAAAAATTTTCATGCACATAATAATATAGATGTAGACTAGATATGAGAGCGTGACTAACTACGATTTATTAGAGTTAAATTTTAATTTGGTAACACAATATGATTAATAAAATTTTCAAAGACATTTTAAAAACGCCTTACTTAGCACTAACTGGTTAGCAATGACCTGCCACGATAGGACATAATTCAACAATTTGGTGCCCCTGTGGCTAAGTGGTAGCGATGCTGTCCTCTCAGTCCAGAGTTTGCGGATTTGATTCCGACCAAAGACCCTGAATGTGTTCCGCAGACAAGCTAATTGCTTAGCAGTTTGTGTTTGTTAAAAAAAATTTAAACATTTATTTCATGGTATTCAACACTAATTCTTTTCTTATTTGTATACCCTTTACCAAAAAATGGTAAAAGGGTATATATAGGTTTGTCATTCCGTTTGTAATTTCTACAATATTAATAAGCGACACATAAAGTATATATATTCTGGATCCTTATGCATAGGGAAGACGAAGAAGCGATGTCCCTCTGTCTGTCTGTCCATCTGTCTGTACGTGAAATCGGTTTTCCCAAGCTCCCAGAACAGCTAGAGACTTCGTTCTTGAACTGGTGTGTCAGAAATTTTTCGAAAAATTTTGCTATAGAAAATCAGCAAAATCGGGCAGACGGTTTCAGAGCTGGAAAACTCAAACTCTATTTTCCCATAGAAAATAACTACCGAAAACAAGTTTTTATTATTTTTTATTAAATTAACTTATTTTATACTTCGGTATTAATAAAATTGGTATTTATAATTAAAAAAAAAATTTAAATTTAACAAAATAAAAAAACGTTTCTAGGGTTGGAAAACTAACTTTTTTCCTAATAATTAAACATATTTCATGTTTTAGGAAGAAGGCTATTTTCTCAGGAACGGTAAAAGTTACGGGTCTGAAATTTGGACAGTGTATGTAGAACTTTGGTCGCTACAACAACAAATATATAAAAGCTAAAAATTAAAGGGTGTTCCAAAATGATTGACGAAAACTTTTAAAATCCCATGTTATATACATACAATTGTATGTATGTATGTACATATGTACATATATTGACACTTGAAATTTGTAAAATTAGTATATTTTTATAAAGGCTACAACAATTAACACTAAAATTAAAAAAAATTTTAATTACAGGGTGGTCCATCAGTTAATGCAATTTTTACTATGTAATTTTGACAAGTTGCTATATCTTGGAAACTGTATGAGTTAAACTCTTGAAATTTTTAAAAACGGTGAAACTAAAAAATCCGAAAATTATAAAATCGCCAAAATTTAAAAAAAATTGCCAGAACGAAAAAAATGGCCAAAATGAAAATAAAAGCTAAAATTTAAAAAAAAACGCCAAAAACCGAAAAAATCCCCAAAACGAAAATAAATCGCCAAATTAAAAAATAAACGTCAAAAACCGAAAAAAATCGCCAAAACAAAAAAAAATTGCCTATATGAGAAAAAATCGCCAAAAATTAAAAAAAATCGCTTATAGGAAATAAAATCCGCAAAATCAAAAAAATCGCCAAACGAAAAAAAATCGCCAAAATTAAAAAAACGCCAAAAACCGAAAAACATCGCCAAAACGAGAAAAAAGTGTCAAAAAAAAATCCCACAATGACAAAAATCCGCCAAAATCGCCAAAACAAAAAAAATTCTCATATGAACAAAAATCGCCAAAAATTAAAAAAAATCGCTTAAATGAAAAAAAATCGTCAAAGTTACGAAAAAATAGCCAAAAACCAAATAAATCGCCAAAACGAGAAGAAAGTGTCAAAACTAAAAAAATTGCCTAAAAGAAATAAAAACGCCAAAAACCGAAAAAATCGCCAAAACAAAAAATGCTTATATGAAAAAAATCGCCAAAAAATAAAAAAATCGCCTAAATGAAAAAAATTGTCAAAATCAAAAAAATTGCCAGAAGGAAAAAAGTCGCCAAAATTGAAAATAAAAAGCCAAAAACCGAAAAAATTGCCAAAACCAAAAATGAAAAAAAATCGCTAAAACTAAAAAAATCAGCAAAATAAAATAAATCGCCAAAATTTAAAAAGCACCAAATTAAACATAATGCCAAAAACCTACAAATTGCACTAGAGAAAAAAGTATGCATTTTTTCACAAATTTAATATGTACCTACATATCTCTGTGCTTATGTATGTATTTCTATACTACACAAACGCACTTTGGTAAAGGGTATATAAGATTCGGCACAGCCGAATATAGCACTCTTACTTGTTTTTTATGCTAAATTTAATTAATTTGAAATATCAACAAGGGTTTGTCATAATTTAGATACATCAGTTTATCTTGAAGCAAATCTGAATAAGCGGAAAGAGACGAATGAAAAGGGTTATAGACTTGTTAGCGAAAAGTTACTTCACAACTGCCACTACCACTACTATTAGTGGAAACTAGCTTCAGTGGAAACTAATCCTAATGCAACATCAGAGATCGCCTACCTTCTTCGGTATTGTGTAGCAGAATCATCGGCGAAGTAAAATAACCAATAACAATGGCTACTAAGCACTGCTTCGAAAAAATTTAATACGCCTGATTGACACCAGAGGCGCTGCAAACTGCATTATTAAAAATGTACGAAAAAAGCAGAGTTGTAAAAAAATAAAGTTTTTCTCTATCACTATCCCTTTCCTAAAGAAGGTAACATCTAGTAATAGTAGTAGCCTTTCATTGCTTGAGTGTTAATTCTCTTTAAGAAAAATTAAAAACTTTCTAAAAAATTCAGTTAAAATTAGAATATTCTAAAATTGTCCGATTTTAAATAAGACACTGGAAAGTTTAATAATAATCTGTGTTCAGTTATTTTACACATGCAGGAAGACATATATGTATCACATAAAAATTTTTTTTAACTCTAATCTTTTCACTCATTTATTTAAATGACACAAGTTATCGCTGTTGAAGTACAATTCAGCAATTGGTCACTTTATTTACTATCAATTACAGAACTGAAATAAAAAAATTTACTTTAACCTTTTTGCGTTCAAAATTAATTTTATATAATTGCAAATATATAATTTTTTATCACTTAAAAGTTAAATGAATAACAACCCAGCAAAAAATTTCAAAAAAGGTAATCGGGTTTGGAATTATGCATTTTTGGTGGAAGCTCTTACTCCCTACTGGATTACCAACTTCTTGATTTTAACCAGGCAGGAGACTTAAATAATCGATTCTTGAGAAGTACTTACTTTTTTGGTTTGAAAACTTAATCACTTTATTTATTTAATCTAAACAAATCATTCTCCTCATTTAGTAACTTGTACATCATTTTTTTAAATTTTAGGTAATGCAATTTGTAAGCGAGTAATGAAATATGGTAATCAGAAAAGTAACCACCTTATGCAAAAAAATATTTTACTATAGCTTTAAAGTTCATATTAGTTGCCAAGCACTTTAAGGCTAACATTGCTTTGTTAAGAAATTGTATGCAAAACACAACTTTAATTATTTTGTTATTTAATAATAAATACTGGTAACACCACCGTGTTCAACAACCACTTCACAGCTTATGATGTACAAAATTGAATGAAATTTCATTCGGGTATTCAAATATTTTTTCATTTTATTAAATAAATTTTTATTTTCTCGAAGTAAAGCAACCTAATTTAAACAATATGAGCTTTTGACATGGTAGGAAAACTGATAAACATTTCTATGAAGTATACGTAAAAAAATATGAGAAACAAAGAAGAATTATCACAATTTCTTTTATTCGAAAGAAATGAGTATTTGAATACCCAGCTTTTTTCGATTTGTTTTGATTGTATGTACATCACTAAACAGTTACGTGCAATTGTATTTATTTTAATATTTTTTTTATGGATTTTACGATGTATTTTGAATCAGTTGGATAATTTGATGAGGTTTTCCATTACATGACAGAAATAGTAAATCTAACACTTCTAGCTTCATGAATCAAAATGTGTTATATTAACAAAAATATTTGAGGTACAAAATACACATTTTGAAAATATCAACTTAAAGTAGTCTTAACAAACGTGGGGACGGACCTACTTTAGAAATTTGATATAATAATTTTTTTAGAATACAACTTAACTTAACATTGCTTTGCAAAGCTTTGTTAATTTTTTTTGCATAAGACCCTAAGTCATTATATGGCAAGTAGGTCTCTTGGTAATGTGTATTTTTTTTTGCTGGGTAGTGAAGACTTTTTGTTTCATTTAATTATCTGTTAAATGATGCAGTTTAATTAACACTAATTTACATGTAAAAATTTATTTATTTATTTGATTATGTTTGCTTTTGCTGCTGTTTGTTGTTAATAGTTGTTTGTTAATAGTCACTAAACATTAAATAAAAATACAATATAATTGAAATTCAAAAATCAATAAACTTAATTGTGCCAATGAGAGGGGGCAAGGGGAGTGATTTATTTTGTTGAATAGAATGTAATTATTTATCTTGCATGCAAAAACTAATAAATTAAAACCGATTAGAATTATTGGCGTTAAGTGATATTAAATACATTACAAATGCTTTTTAGATGCAAATAAAATTTTAATTTAAGATTTTGTATACTATTTTTGCTAAAGTAATTACTAGTGTTGTATATCGTATTCATTTATGAGTTTTTTGTTCTTGAGTAAAAAAATGCGTAATCGGACCCATTGTGCAGGAAGTTTTGATATAATTCCAAAATAAGGTCATATGTCTGTTTATGTATGTATATGAGGTACAAGTCTGCCTTTATTTTTTTACTGCATTTGTCTTATAAAATATTAGTTTTCACTAACCATCAAGGCATATCAAACAGGTACACGTATCAGGCATATTGCTCATCCGCTGATTCTTTGTTTACAAGTTTATAACGAAGAATTCATTTGACAAATACAATTGTGTCTTGTTTGATGCATACAAATTTTTGACAATTACCATGTAAAGCTATGTGAGAAGCAGAGAGTTGCCAGAGAGTTAGCAGATAGTTGCCAGAGAGTTTTGCCTAATGCATGTACCTGTATTAAATGTGCCTTGCTAACCATGTTGAAGTTTATATTTGAAAACATAATCTGGCAACACTGGTAATATTAATATCAGAATTTAATCATAGTAGAGCTAATATTTATATTTCGGGAGTAGCAAATAATAACAAAACATTTTTAAACGAAAATGGCTTTATTGTTTATCGAAATAATCCATTTGATGATCAATAAATATACTTTTGCATTCGCTCAAAACTTTTGTCATATCAGTTATCCCATTCCTCTTGAGACTCCTTCAAAACATGGATTTGGAACGCTTCAAGTGTTTCTTCTACGCTCGTAAATCGTTGACCAGATAGTTTATCTTTAATAATCAGGAACAAGAAGAAGTTATTGGGTGCCAAGTCATGACACTGTACATAGGATGAGTCGTCAATTCGATGTTTTGACTGTTCAAAAATTTAATTGTTTGACGACGTGTGAAAGCTCGTATTGTCATAATGAAGAATGATTGGTCTTCGCCGGTTAGTTTTACTAATTTCTTCATAGACCTCCGGCATACCACTCACAATTTACATTTCTACGTTGCTCAAATGTAGCAGTGGCCACATTGCCCATTCGGCCGAAGAAATAGGCAACCATTTGCTTTGTTGTGGTTCTTCCACGAACAACTTTTGTTGGTTTTAGCTCGTATTTGGGATACCCACACGGTCGATTCGTCACCTGTCACTATTTTATACACGTATTTTGAAGCACTACGGTTGAATAAGTATTTCCTTACACCACTTGATGCGGGCCTTTTTTTTTGAACGATTGATAGATTATGCGGTATCCAACGAAAACAAATTTTCTTACAACTAAGTGTTTATGCAAAATCTAATGTATTGAAATTTAACTAATGTGCCAGGACGCCTCTATCTCACAATATGCCACATGACGATCTCGCATTATCGATTCACGCACTACAACGATGTTATGGGGCACAATAACCGATTTTGGACGAGCTTCACGAAATTAGTCGGCGATAAAACTACGACCACGATTGAATTCACATAACCAGCGATATACTGTGGATTTTCATAGTTCCATACAAAGAACTGAGTTCATCGACATATTTTTATTGAGATAATCCACGTTGAAAGTTTTGAACAATAATCACAGAAGACCTTCTCTTGAAATTTAATTTTTTTTTTGTCAAATTGATTTTCTGAACTCACTGTCAGCAAACCAAGCAGCACATGTACAACGAAACATTGTGAGCACGTTTGTGTAAAAAAAATTTCAAACTTTATTATGGTATTGCCATATTTTAGCTGTTGACATTAGTGTTGCCAGTTATTGAAATATAAATAGTTTTTCACTTAGCAAAATTCATAGGAATTGGTTAGATAAAACTTAATGATATATATACTTAAATTTTGGTGGGCATAGTCCTACTTAATTCTCTAAACACGAGATCTTTATCATTACAAGAAATCAATATGTGAGCAACGGATTTCGCATGCCACTGAAATCCGTAGTAGTAGTAGTGGGTAGAAGCAAAGCGAATTGATACCAGGTGTTCTCGAATTGCAACTCTGCATATTCGTCTCGCATATATTTTGGTGTAAAATTTCCAAGGGTAATTGACACAAGGTGGTCTTAATTTGCAACTCTGCATATTCGCCATGTAAAGGGTACACCAGATAACTTTTTTTTTTTGAAAATGCTATAAAAAAGACTACTGAAGCTTCAGCTGTGTGGCACGTAGCGCCTTCCTGTTGAAACCATGTGTTGGCAATATCCTCCTCTTCAATTTTTGTGATTAACATGGCCCGATAATGATCGCCATTGACTGTAACGGCCACTATTTGCTGATTTTCGAAATTATGCCTCTGGACCAAAATCCACACCAAACAGTGACTCATTTTTGGGTGCGTCGGCTTTTCAATGTATGCATGTGGGTGTTTTCTGTGCCCCAAATGCGACAATTTTGCTTGTTTACATACCCGCCAAGATCAAAATGAGCTTCATCTGAAAATATGATTTTTTTTGGGCAAAATCGTCATCTTCTGTAAGTCGATCGCAAGCCCACTCAGCGAAGCGAAAACGCATTGGATGGTCAGTTGTTTCGTTTAGCGGAAGGATAAAACTAATTATCTGTCAAATCAGACATGAGCTAAGTGTTACCATTCACGAAATAAGCACTAGTTGAAAGAAACGTTAGATTTTTTTTTCATTTGACAGCAGGGAATTTATGTCAGCTGGCGAATTAAGATCACCTAATGTAAATTCGCCTTGAAAATTTCCTGCAATCAGAAAATTTCCGAACGGTTTGCTTTGATTTGACAACAGAATTGAGATCACCTGATATGAATTCGCCTTGGATAGAAACACAGGATATATGATTTTAGATGAACGTGGCTGTGCCCACTTTTTCAAACGACAGATTATGTCGTTAGTAGAGCCAGTGACGTATTGACAGTCCCGTATGAATGGTTTAAGTGAACGCACGCGAAAATATTGCCCAAGAATGAAGATTGAAAACAAGAATTAAATAATAAAACTTATTTTTGATTTCATTATCAGTTGTCACGAAATTTTGTTTTCGTTTTCTAAAAACAGGTAGTTATTACAGTCTATTAAAATTAAACTTACTGCTTATGTATGTACATATGTCGGTATACATCATACATAAATCAATTAAATTTAAGTGGTAATTTGAAAAAATTCATTTGCATCTCGCTAGTGAACGTCTGGGTCAATTGCTCGTCACACTGGTTATTTAAACTACGGAAATTATATAAAAAAATTAATATGTATAACGAATTAATTTAAGGTATAACGGCAGAAGTTTTGTCCAGTTACTGTTTTGTGATTGTAAGTTGTCCAAAAAATAACATTAAAGTAGACTCTACATAATTTGAATTAGGATTGCAATTCACATATCGCAGTCGGCTGTAGGTAAGGCAGTGGCCTTTGACTTTATTATTAGGCGGCTTTTGGGTAAGACATATTGAAAATTATAATTTCTAAACATTTTATAAGAACATCTATCAATAGGTATGTTCATTTAAAGTTAATGGCCATTTAAATACGAATTTTATATACGTACATATATAATGCCGATCTGGCATTTCTAGGTGTCATTTTCAAAATGTGTGTCTCTGTTGCACGAGCAAATATTTTTTTGTTGCTTGTAATCGTATATGCAGCAGTGAAAGAAACATTATCCACGATATCATCTCTTATACTGGCAAATAGTGCTAAATTTATTTTATTAATTTGTAATCAAAATTCCTTTGCGCCCTCTAATAGTTGGCGCCCTACTCAAGCGTGTGCTGTGCATGAGTTTCAGAATGTTTTGTATTAAATACAATAGAATTAATTAGGCAGATGTATCTCGGCTTAAAAGTCAAGTGTGCCTTGAAATCTTGATGTGAGCCACAAGCCTCAAAATTTTTAAACGACAAAAATTAAAATTTTCGTATAATCCGTTTAGTAACTTAAATTTCTTTTTTATGCAAATCAAGTCGAAGATAAGAATTATAATTGAAACAAATAAGAAAAAAAAAGAACAAAATTAACTGAAATATTTGAAATAATTTAAAGCGAAATAATTTGAAATAAATTCAAGCAGAATAAAAAATACGCGAAACTAGTTTTTAATGTTTACTTTTGATAGTCACTGTTGTGTTTTTTCTTCTGCATTTGCTAGTAAATATAATTCTTTTTGTAACTAAATTTGACTAATTTAAATTTTATTACATATAATTCATAATCATAAAAATTATACAGAATTAGCTGGAAGCTGCATATCATTTGTTTTTCGAACAAAAAGAGGCAACAGCAAAGAGTTTATAGAGCTTCTTATTTGTGTTTCTTATGAAAGCCAAACAGGAAAATGGTTAATAATTTACCAAACTGCAAGATTTGGTTTTTTGTCTTGATTGATGGACAGATTGTTTGCTTGTTAGAGCGTGAAAAGAGTTTTGATAGGTACAAGTTAAAAATATATTTATTATCTTTTGAAATTGCCAATTTCCTCTTAAGTTGTTAAATTAAGCATAAGCAATTAATTTTTTGCGTCTCTTTTTATTGAAATTGATGTAAAACTTTTTATGACGTTTTGTTTTTTTTTGTTCACTTTGGTAATAACAATTTAATTGGAAAGTCGGCCTTGTAGGTCTGCTTTGTTAAGCGTAACATCATAATAAAAATTAATTAGAAGAAAACATCTTAAAAAATATATTTATTGTATATGTATTTGTTGATTGTAATTTAGGCCTTTTTTTGCAGAAGTGATCTTTAACAAACATATATTTTATTTTTGGTTCAGAGTGTCTTTGTTTTTGGTGGATAATAGATAAAAGAAATTAAATGGGCAGAGGCTTGGTATCAAGGTTAATGGACACTAAAAAACTAAGTGAAATCAAAATAAAAAATCATTTCATTTTAGGTGGTCGTAAAACAAAAAACCGCACAACCTATTTTAAAATGAATTCTCAAAATTACTTTCATTGACTCTTGTTTTGTTTGCAGCAGTGTTGGAATGACATGTTAAAAATAAAAAGATTTTTTGAGAAAACAACTTTTTTTTTTGTTTTTTGTTTTAGAGAAGCAACACCCAGACATTCATGAATTCTATTACTAGCTCTTACCTTCTTTTATGAAGTGGCTAATGATAGAGAAGACAGATGGTGAAGGAAGAGATTGAGGAAAGCATCATTCTTTTTCAACTCTGCTTTTTGCACGTTTTTAGTAATGCAGAGTTTGAGCGCCGCCACTGGTGTCAATGAGGCGTATTAACTTTTCAAAGTTGTGTTTATTAGCCATTTTATTGGTAACTTTACTTCACCGATGATGCTGCTACTCACTACCGACGAATGAGGGCGCTCTAGTTAAATGACCAGTGATTTCATAACTTGAACTGTCCTACTGCAAGTGATACAAAAGGGACACTAATGCACGTCAGAAAAATGCGTGGTGAAGCCAGTACCTTCGGTTTCGTAGTCTACGAGCTAATTACCTCAACCAACGCCACCCTCGCATATACACTTACATATACCAGTGTAAATGAAGGTATTTCTTTTCTAAACACTCTTATGTATGTAGGAAAGTTTTAGCAATACTTTAAATGAAATCAAACTATTTGTGACCGTCCACATGAAAATTTACAAATCTTAAATTGGCCTAATTTTCAGTAGTGCCGATTTAGTAAAAAAAAGGGTCAAAAATAGATTTTTTTCCACCGAAACATTGAAAAAAAACCAGACAAGGATCTGTCCAGAGAAAAAGGAACGTTAAAACTGCATTATTTCCAAACGAAAATTGATAGAAAAATTCTGATAGTACCTTAATGTTTAGCAGAAAGCGTAAGGTACAGAAAGCATAAAAACTAAATTTTGACCTCGTTGAAGATTTGCTACCTTTTCATGTGGAAGTTCACATTTACAAACGACTAATTCTATTACATGAGAGAAAAAGATAAATATATATGTATTGAAAATTTTAATCATAAAATAAAAGAAAGGGCATCGAATTTCATACTTTTTACATATTGTGGATCGGCAAAGGAACTAGTCGGATATAAAATATCTGGAGCAAAATATATTTTTGTGGAACTTCTTAACCCTCTTACTTTACAACGAACGGATACATCTGCTTCTTTAAAAAAGAAACTAATAATTAGAATATAGGTTAGAAAATATAATAGAGGAAAATAACCTGTATGACTCTCCTTATGAAAGCTATTACAGAGTTTGGAAAAGCTCGACTAATATCATCCGGATACAGAGAGTCAGAATGGAAACTTGCATTCTACTATTACATACGATAATATAGGGTAGAGTTGGCTACAATAGTTAGCACATTGACTACAAGACCGAAGGTTCTGAGTTCGAGGCCGGTCACCGATAAAGTCACTAAGAATAACACGTTACTGAATTATACCGACTTCAGGAGTTGATAATCCTAATTTAACACCAGAGCGTCCTCCTTCGTCGGTATTGTGTAGCAGAATCATCGGCAAAGTCAAATAACCAATATGGCTATGGAATAGCTACTAAATATAGCTTTGAAAATTCAAATGCGCCTCATTAACACCAGAGGCGCTGCAGCACTACACTTTAAAAAAAAACTGAAAAAAGTATAGTTGTAAAATAATGAGGCTTTCTTCTATGTCTTAGTCCTATCACTATCCCTTTCCTAAAGAAGGTAACACCTAGTAATAGTAGTAGGCATTTATTGCCTAAGTGTTACTTTTCTTTAAAAAAAATTAAATAAGGAAATAAAATAAATAAGCTGATTAGTAATCTCGCTAATGCCTTCGTGAAGACGACATGGTCCATTATTATGTTTCATCTTCATTGAACCACGTACTCTTATATTATCTGCTGGCTATACCATTTGATTCTCCCTGATAAGTCTCCTATTAAAACTTTTGTCATAGACAAACAAGTACTCGTATCAATAAATTGTTGATTTTTAACATTAATTTAAATTTTACATTACAAGCACCACATGTACCACATGGCAGAGGTTGATAAACATCATGTAGACATTAAGCTATAAATACAATTTGTATAAAACTTTATCTTTATTGAAAACAATGGTAATAATATATTGATGTAAGCCAGCAAACACCAACAAATTACTACATAGATTTTCACATTCGAATAACACGTGGATGTGGAAAAGGATTTATTATTACAAATATTGTTACCATTTATCAGTTACATACTTGATTCATTATTAAATGTGTTTACTATATATATGCTCCCTTTAAATCTGTACAAATATTTATTTAAATTAAATGAGGTAATTTCAATTGATTTAATAATAATGTGATTTGACATCGTTGGACTTCTTTCTTTTGGACTATTTGAAAAAAAGTGTACGTCGATAAGCCAGCACTCAATTATGCCTCAGCGTCATCTAAAATTTCGACCAGCGGATAGAGGTGTGCCGCCGAGGTTGCGGCTGCCATTTGGCTGATATTTTGTTCTATACATAATTGAATCACACCATGTTATCATAATAAAAAGAAATAGCAATCATTTCCTAAATAATTTGAGTTTTATTCAAATCAACCTCGGCCTTTAAAAATTATCCACCCTTTAGTAAGTAATCCCAGAGGTGGTTACGTTACTAAATTTCCTTTGATAAAAAAAACAAGATAATACACTCGCAGATAATGAACAACAAAAGGGTGAACGGTTTTGGTTAGGTTGGGTTAGAAAGAGAGTGCCGCCATTACGCTAATGTCCAAGAACATAAAATCGAAAAACCACTTTTGTAGGAACTAAGTATCATTGACGCAGTCCCTCAAACTTTTCCAGTCAATACCTCTAAAGTGGGTAATGTCCTGTAAGGTATCATCACCAAAATAACAGGATCTCGTCTAGACGAAAGCTGGACAATGACAAAGAAAGTGCTCCATTGTCTCGTTACCCATTACATTAAGGCAATTTTTTTTTCAATTAAGTGAATGAATTTTATATTTTTGGATTTATTTTATCTATAGTAATTCTTGGACTTAATTCTGAAATATGTGTATGTTTGATACATGTATCAAAATAACAATTTGTTTGAGATAATTTTTAAACAATTAGTTTTTGGAGTATATCTGCATATGTATAAGGATCTGTTTTGTACGTTCGCTTGTGATTTGTATGAGTGTCCTGATTGACGGGCTCATACTTCTGGCAGGCTTACACTACATGCATGTCCTGCATTCATTGTTATCATGTGGCACAAACGCCCTTGTAAGATAGAGTACCCCGTAAAGACGCCGGTGAACGAATTTAGTTACTTTTTCTGAAAGTTTAGTCCAGTCCACTAACAAGCCGTAAATCATTCCTGTTCAAGTTTGAAAAGCCAATATATTAAAATAGCTGCATCAATGTCTTGGCCTGCTTTAAACCCTAGAAGCCAGCTACACTTACTCTGCTGATGAAAAGTCGTTTTCTTTTATTGCAGAAGTGACAGCTTACCAGTTCATGCCACCAAAGAGCTCTGGACACCTAAAAAAAGCAGTAGAGGTGCTCCTGGCCAATTCATCTGCTTCCTCATTACCTGGATGACAGTTGTGGCCAGTTATACAGTAAACGGAGACCTGGTTGCGTTTGCTTAGCTTCTGTAGTGAATCACATCTCTCAAAGAACGGAACTCCTACGAAAAGAGGAACTTAAGAGCAGTCTGACTATCAAAAGGGATAGCTATATACGCGCTATATGATCGCTTTCGTGTCTACCTGCAATAACATGGGACATTGTGGCGCCAACGGCCAGAGTTACGTACACCGCTTAGTAATATTTTTTTGCTCCAAATAATTGACATTATTTTCAAAACTAATAATTTCAATAAAATATTTTATTATTGAAAAAAAATATAGTTTTTCCCCACATTTCTGGTAATTATTTTTAATTGGCTTCAAGGAACAGATTATCAATTCGTGTTTTTTTACTTAGACCTATTGCAAAATTTTTTATCTGCGAGGGTAAAACTAGCTTCCAAGTGGGTGGGAACACGCCTACAATTTTTTTATATTTCATTTTATGATATTCTACTTATTTGATTGCTGCGAAGCCTAGCCTTTGGTTCTTGTAATTAAACAGTTTTAAAATTGGAAAAATGGGCGGGGCTACGCCCATTAAAATTTATTATTATTTTTTACGTGGTTCTACTTAACTGATTTTTACGAAATTTACACTTAACCGATTTTTACGAAAATGTCAACAATCTTCCATTTAAAAAAGTAGGTGGAGTCACGCACATTAAAATTTAATACATTATTTTAGTTGGTTCTACTTTATAGATTTTTACAAAATTTAACACACACTCTGAGCTCTGAAAAGCACACAATCTTGCATTTAAAAAAGTAGGCCCATTAAAATTTAATTTTTTATTTCACGTACCCAGAGATTTTCCAAAATTTGTATTTGTTTGAAAGCGTTTGCTTCCTGTTTGGTCCCATAATTTTTTTTCAAAAATAAACAATAACAGTTCTAATTATAAAAAAATTTAGATAAAGTATCAGAACAACTTACAGCATTTGTTAGTTTAAATGAAGAAAATCCCATACTTAAGCACACAATTGATAAAAAAAACACAACAACAAAAATTATAAAAATATTCAAATAAATAGTGAAACTGTAGCGCTTAACGTTTACTTTGTGATTTCAAACTTCAACTAAAAACAATTCTAGGGCAGCAAAAGTTTTTATAATAAAAATATTAAAAAAAAACATTAAGGCGAAAAAAAATCTAAAAACATGAATTTATTTACTAACAAAAAAAATAATAATAAAAACAGTAACTAATTTCAATAATCAAGAACTTTTGTAAATTAATTAAAATAATTTTTGTTTGCTGCTGCTGTTGCCGCTGATTTACATAATTAAGAGAGAACATTGAAATTATAAAAAAAGTAGGACTAATTTGGCTATAATGTATATACAAATAAATTTTAGAATTTATTAGAAGCTGTTCTTGTTGTTGTGTTTATAATAACAGCTGCTTACTGGGAATTTATATAAATCAACTGGAAGGTTAAGATTTTTTCATTATTTATGGACTAATACTTTTAAAATGTTAATCAGTTTGAATTTTTAATTAATATTTCAACAAAAAATAATTTTTATTTAATCTCTTTGCTTTCGCTTACATTTGTTCTAATATGGAATAAAAAGCAAATATTATTATCCTTTCAATTAGCAACACGTGTAATGAATTACAACAGATGTTTTTATTACACGGGCAAGTGGGAACACGTGTCATATAAAAAGGCTTACTAAAAACGATATAGAGCTGCCTTCTGAAAAGCTTTCTAACACTTGACTATTTTGTAGCAAAAATGAGAAACTTGGCGAGACTAAAGTTGAGTACATCTATGGCATTTTGTGATGGCAACGTTTGACATTTCTGAGAGTTTTCGTTGTGTCGCATTGCTTTCAATATAAAAAATATAATGGGAACGGAGTTGCAAAATGACACCACAAAATGACAACACAAAAAATGTCAGATGTGTATTCGGCATAAGTTACGTTAATTTTAAACTTAAATTTTTTTTTTGAGGATGTGCTGAATTGATTATAGTTTTATTTTCTATGCTCAACGTGACTTTCAACCCACTTCCGAAACCAATTTGTTTTTGTTATTCATCAAGGCTTTTATAATGCCAGACTTTCGCTTGGCTTAACACTTCCTCTAACCCGAAAACTTTTAAAAATTAAAAAAAAATTGTTTTGGCTAATTTTTTTTTAATAATTACACAGTGTGACAAAAAATAGCTGCGAAGTGTTACTGTTTCTCTGGTAGGTATTGTCGAGTATAACAACAATCTCTATATGAAATTTTCCAAACACCTCCAAAGTCTTAAATTACGGGTAAAACCCGTAGGCACATCAACCTCTAACTAAGTTAAATATAATCAGATTTGGAATTTTTAAACGGATTTAGAAAGAATTAGTCTCTTCTTTCTCGAATCATTTGTATTTTGTTTCAGCAAATTTCAGATATATGTCATCATTTTTTCACCAAATATAATTTTTCAATTTTTTTTCGACAGTTTTCTACCTTGGTTTCGTTCTTAGGCAGTATTTTCATACTTGAACTATAGTGTTTATAACTTTATTTATAAAACATAATTGATTAAGAGCAATTCGCATGTTTGTTTAAAAAATATCCCTCGAAATTTACTGAGTTATTAATCATTTTATTAAAAGATTTTTTGTTAAAAAACTGCCTGTGTGATGTATTTCGTGTTCTATTTATAAGCGTTCTGTGTATTTAGGCTTCGAGAGGGATGAAAGTACAATTTAATAGATATATGTAAGCAAAGAGTACAAAATTGGTACAACAGTGGTCGCCAAACCGTTTTTTCTTGTGATTCCCAACTACTTGCCATATAATGACTTAGTTTTCTGATTACCAAATTTCATTACTCGTTTACAATTACCTAAAATTAAAAAAAAAAAATTATGTATAAGTTGCTAAATGAGGAGAATGATTTTTTAGATTAAGTGGATTACGTGAACAAGTTGCCCAATGAAAAAATGTAAGTACTTCTCAAGAATCGATTATTTTAGTCTCACGCATTGTTGAAATCATTAAGTTGGTAATCCAGTAGGGAAGTGCTTCCACCAAATATGCTTAATTCCAAACCCGATTACCTTTTTTGAAATTTTTTGCTGTGTATTAAGTGTCTCGGCGAAAACCAAAGAACTATTTAGCAATTCGGTAATGCATTGTTGAATGCATTGGTAAACTGCTTGGGTAATTTCATCCGGCGCATAATTTGAATCGTTCTCTTCATCATCACCATTCAAATCGTCTTCTTTGTAAATTTCTATAGCGTCCATAAACTCAACCAACTGATCAGCGCATAACTTAATGCTAGGAACACAACTGGGACGAACGACGAATTTCGTCCACGTCGACGAAATCGTTGATAAGCATTCGCTGCGTGAATTCGTCGTGTAGAGCACACTAACGACGAATTTACTCACCGAATTCCTCTCTAATATTTGGTAAAGTTGGTTGTTTTGTGTACAAAGACAGAGAGACTGAGAGAATTTTGTTTTTTCGTCGTTCGTCGGCGTATAAAATAGAATTAAATCTATCTCAAAGTTCGTCACGCACGACGAATTTCGTTCTACGGCGGTGTTGTGTTCATTTTCAAATGCACAAATGTGTTTTATTTTCTAAGACGAAAGTTCGCACCGAAAAATTCGTCGTTCGCCCAATTGTGTTCCTAGCATTATACGTCTGCGCTCTCTATCTGCCATTCCTATAATTTTTTTTTTATTAAAAAAAATCAGTTTTTGCATTCTCAGCAATTACGAAGAGTTTCAAATAAAGTTGCCAAACTTCATAATTTTATTAATTTGCCTGTTATTTATTGTTTTGTGTGTTAGTTAATAACTCCGTAATTTTTAAGCCAATTTTAAAAATTATTATTTTTTGTATGAACATGTCCATTAAATTGTTTTCTTTGATCTTATGTTTTTTCACATATCGAGATGCTGCTAAGCTTAGCGCTGTAAGTATTTTCTCCATCACGGTAATTCCCGACACGTCACCGCCTACTGAAAGTTTCTAGAATATCAGGCCTTTGGCTGAACTTACAGGTTTTTTCCTCCATGGTATATCCCGATACTTCGCTGCTTCTTCCTTCGAGTAGTTTTTGGGCTCTTGTATTGACACATTCTCATACTTAACAAAATTGACAGAGATGGGTCCATTAAAATTTAATGCTTTATTTCACGTGATTATACTACAAAGTGGACCAAACACAGAAAAACCTTGATGATGAAGGTTTAATGGCCTTCAAAAATTTGCTAGCTGTTCCATTTAACTATGTGTTGTCAGAATATTTACAACTAACTTTGATGTTATTTGTTCATGAACAATTATCACATGTAATTTGGCTTAAAAAGCGATACGAACTTAAGCCCGTTCAAATCATAAATATAGAAACAAATAAATATAGAAACAAACATAAATATACTAGTACTTTAAACGATTCTTCGGAACTTGGTACATACGCTGAGCTCTAAAAGGGACACATACTGCATTTGAAAAGCTGGACGCCGCCACGCCCATTAAAGCTATACATTAAATTATATCGATTATGCGATATCTTGCATTTAAAAAAGTGGGTGGTACCACTAATATTTAGGGAATGGGGCGTAATCATGCTCCTGAATATTTATAACTGGTACTAAAATTTTTAAGATAAAGCTGTAGAAAATTAATCGACTTCAAAATTAAACACTAAGATTTTCAAAAATATTATTTGTGAAAATACTCAAATAGTTCTTGAAAGTCTGTGAATAAGATAAGGGGTGTGTGACTGTTCAAAATGTGTAGCTGAAGTCTACTGATGATTTGCTACAGGCACAATGAAATGCATATAGACAACACTGAATCACCAGCAAATAAATTTCAACTTAAAACACTAAGGGCGACTTTTTGGGTTCGAGATTTAGATTAGTTTATTTCTCTAATTAGCTAATCCAAAAATTAACTTAATCTCACATAATTGAGTTTGATGTTTTTGAGTGGTAGTTTAAACTTCTTGTTATGTGCAGTATTACCATACTGAGAAACAAAATAGTGGCAACAATTTCTATGCAAAAGTCATACATGTTATCAACGCACTTTGATTTTTTTTGTTGGAAGAAGAAGAAACTATCATATTTTATTGTTTATAAGTAAATATTTCACGTGTTAAAGAAAATATATAAATAATAATATAAATAATTAAATTATTTTATCATATAATTTTTAAAAAAATTTAAATGTTTCACAAGTGTTAGTAAAGTAAGATTAAACCACTACGATTACTAGCACGTAAACCAATATAATCGACTACCCAAAAATTGCAAATGAAGATTAAGGTTAATTTAATCTCTAATCTTCAACTCAAAATGTCGCCCTAAGAAGTATAAAACTATTAACAAAGTTCAATCTTTTCCTTAAAAATTGTCACATGTTATTTGGCCTACAGACCGATACAAACTTCAAAGCATAAACTGAGAAACAAATAAAGTTCGAACAAATATAATTAAATCTGGTGTTTTTCTTTTGGGCTTTTTTGTGTTAAGTTTTAATATCTTTAACTAGCTTTTTCCCCAAGAACTTATAATTCTCATGTTTAGTAAAATATTAAATTTTTTCTTCAAAATATATTAAAATTTAATATTAATTATTTGTTTCAACCATGAGTTGAAGATAGAGTTTGCTAACAACCGCGATTACGGATAAAAATTGACCTAAGCCGACTGGCTTAGGTTTAGGTTTTTTGGACCTGGAAGGTTATTGTGTAATTCGATTTAAGAGCAAATCTTTTGGAATTTACATGGTTTTAAAGTAGAAAAAGTGGGCGAGGATACGCCCACAGTTGTTTTAAATTTAATTTTATTTAATTTTTGACTTATTTGATTGCTGCGAAATTACACAATTTTAAATTTAAATTTTTTAAATTTTAAAATGGGCGAGGCTATGCTTATTAAAATTTATCAATATATTTCACGTACTTCTACTTAACCGATTTTTTCAAAACTTATCGCACACCTTGAGCTCTCAAATATACACAATATTTCATTTAAAATGTAATATTTTATTTTAAGTAGGTCTGCTTTGTCGATTTTTCCAAAACTAAACACACACCCTGAGCTCTAAAAAAAACACACAATCTTGCATTTAATAAATGGGCGAAGGAATGTTCATTAACATTTCATTTTATATGTGAATTCATCTTAATTAAATTTTCCGAAAATGTTTTATCAGATCTCTGCTTAGACTTTTTTTGGTAGATAATTTTATTTTAAACATCACAATGATGCAGATAATATAGTAAAAGCTAAAAGGTAATATGTACATACATACTAGGGTGTTCATTTAATCGGGGTTTTGCTTTAATCGGTTAATCGCTCGATTAGTTAACTGAGGTTTTCTCTTAATCGGTTAATAATCAATTAATTTTGGTACTAACCGGTTAACCGATTAATAAAGTTTTCCCATAAATCAAGTGCTTTCAACAAATAAAAGTGCATAAAATTTGAGTTTATTAGTAAAACCAAAAAACTTACATAATAATTATTAATAATTAATTAATTATTTTTAGAACATTTCTTGTAATACTATCGATAGTTCCTTCTGTTGGCCGGTCATCATCCGACTCATGATGACAGAGCTCAGCGACGAATATTCTGCAAAAAAGTTAATTTCTGAATTTCATAGCTTTCGTTTTTGTACTGACTCTCATTAAATCTAATCCTTAATTAAATCGTTGGCAACAGTATTATTGGCTTTAATTAAATTGTTAAATAAAAACTTAATACTTCCCTCTATTTAGGGTACCAGAGTCTCTAGTTAAACTCTTTTATAGCCATGTCCAAAGATTTTGAAGTTTTACTTAATTTAGGATCACTGAAAATGCCTTCTTTGTTTGTGGGAAAAGTAATTTCTAAACACTCACGTTTTGTGAGACGAAACAAATAATTATTCATACAAAAAGTAAGTTGTAATACTAAAAAATATGAAAAAATTTGTTACGTCGGATAATCGCTTAATCGACTGAAATTAACCGGTTTAACCGTTAAACGTAAAAAGCTGATTTTAAATTAACCGATCAGTTAATCGGGTAGCAATTAACCGGTTATCCGATTAACGGTTAACTGATTGAATACCCTAGTACATACATATTAGGCACTTCTTATACCAACCACTTTCCGCATTAATCTAATTAAAATTAAAATTAAAATAAAGTCGCAAAAAAAATTTTTGTTACCACCCACACCTTTTTTTATTACCTCTTATTTCTAATTATTCCTTATAAAGTTTGTATAAACAAAGACAAACGTGTTTCATTTGCGTTTCGATCAATGAAATGAAAAAATTTATTAGCTCTGGCTGGAAATTAGCACATAAATTTTACTTTTTAAAATTTTTCAAATCTTTGCTTTCTTCGTTAGTAAAAGTTATATAAAATTTAAAACAAATATAAACGAAAAATTGATGTTGGCAAAAGCGATTCCTGAAAACACTAAAAAATCATATTCCAATATTTTTTAAATATACTATTCTTACATTACAAAAAAAAAAAGAACAAAGAACATATGGAAGCTATTTTTCGAAACAATCATATTTTCTAGGAATCATATTATCCAGAAATTACATATAAATTGCCACCCATACAATTGCAATCCGTTGTTGCTAAGCTTTGCAAACACCTCTACATGCTTTTAGAATAAATCAATTTTGTTAATTAAAAAAATTAAATAAATGGTTCGAAACATGTATTCCTTAACACATTTATTTTTCCATTTACTAGTTCACCATGAAGCGCTTTAGGTGAAAAAAAAAACATTTTATACGATACGATACTTTACGTTTTAAAATTTTTAAATGATTATGCACTTGAAATTTAAAAAAATAATTACTTGAAATTATTTATTCTTTGTGTGCTAGCATTGCGGTTTTTTTAATTAGTTAGAAATTTTGGCTTTCAAGTTTGCGCAAAAAGAATTATTAAATATGAATGGCTTGAACTTGACCGTCCTTTTTGGCATATATATTTTTTATTTCAGTTTTTTTTAAAGCAAGTGAGTGTATTTTTTGTATAGAGATGAGAACCACTCACCTGCTTAAGCGTTAGTGTCGTGGGTAATCGTTCACTCTTAAGAGCAAAAACATATTTGCTGATAGTCGTGTAATAGGGATAATCGTACAACATTAACATTAATCAGAATAAAAAAAAACGTGAAAGAGCAAGAGTTGTAAAGTTGTTGTTATTATTTAATTCTTGTATTAGCCCTGCAGGAAATTGAACTGACACAATACTAGTCACGTGACCAGTCCCCAAGTTATAGGGACTATTCCGAGTCCTAACACTTCCTATGAAGCGGTTAATTGATACTTTGTATGCACCTTGTGACTTGTCACTGAATTATTCCATAATGACCGATTCGGTGTAGAATAATATAAGTTATTTAAAAATGTCATTCCTACATTTAACTGTAACAATGAAAATTTATAATTTTTTTTTTATTGTTAGAAATGCAAATATAATTTATTTTTAAGCAGAAAATTAATTAAGAGTGCTATATTCTGCTGTGCCGAATCTTATATACCCTTTACCAAAGTGCGTTTATGTAGTATAGAGATACATACATAAGCACAGAGATATTTAGGTACATATTAATTTTGTGAAAAAAATCATACTTTCATACAATTTGTAGGTTTTTGGCATTATGTTTAATTTGGTGCTTTTTAAATTTTGGCGATTTATTTTATTTTGCTGATTTTTTAAGTTTTGGCGATTTTTTTTTCATATAGGCAATTTTTTTGGTTTTGGCGATTTTTTCGGTTTTTAGCGTTTTTTTAATTTTGGCGATTTTTTTGTTCTGGCTATTTTTTTGACTTTGACGATTTTTTTTTGTCATTTAGGCGATTTTTTTATTTTTCATATATTTTATTTTTTTGTGCCAATTTCTTTAGTTTTGACACTTTTTTTCTCGTTTTGGCGATTTTTTCGGTTTTTTTTTAATTTTGGCGATTTTTTTTCGTTCTGGCAATTTTTATTATTTTGGCGTTTTTTTTTTATTTTGGCGATTTTTTTATTTTTTGGCGATTTTTTTTCATATAGGCAATTTTTTTTTGTTTTGGCGATTTTTTCGGTTTATGGCGTTTTTATTTCTTTTTGGCAATTTTTTTTCGTCTTGGCGGATTTTTTTTTTGATTTTGCTGATTTTTTTCATTTGAGCGTTTTTTTTTAATTTGTTGGCGATTTTTTTCATATGGGCAATTTTTTTTGTTTTGGCGATTTTTTTGGTTTTTGGTGATTTTTTTTTATTTCTGGCGATTTTTGTTAATTTTGGCAATTTTTTTTTCATTTAGGTAATTTTTTTTTTGTTTTGGCGATTTTTTCGGTTTTTGGCGTGTTTTTTTTTAATTTTGGCGATTTTTTTCGTTTTGGCGGATTTTTTTTGATTTTGCCGATTTTTTTTTATATAAACGATTTTTTTAATTTTTGGCGATATTTTTCGGTTTTTGGCGTTTTTAAATTATGGCGACTTATTTTCGTTGTGGCGGTTTTTTTTGATTTTGGTGATTTTTTTTCATTTAGACGATTTTTTTTAATTTTTGGTGATTTTTGTTCATATAAGCATTTATTTTGTTTTAGCGATTTTTGCGGTTTTTGGCGTTTTTTTGTCATTGTGGAAATTTATTTTTAGTTTTGACACGTTTTTCTCGTTTTTTTTTTAATTTGAGCGTTTTTTACATTTTAGCGATTATTTTCGTTTTGGCGATTTTTTTAAATTTTTGGAGATTTTATAATTTTCGTATTTTTTGGTTTGACCGTCTTTGAAAATTTCAAGAGTTTACCTCTTAAGGTCTCCAAGATATAGCAATTTGTCAAAATTACATAGTCAAAATTGCATTAACTGATGGACCACCCTTTAATTTAAATTTTTTTAATTTTAGTGTTAATTGTTGTAGCCTATATAAAAATACACTAATTTTACAAATTTCAATTGTCAATATACATATGTACATACAATTGTATGAATATTACATGGGATTTTAAAAGTTTTCGTCACTCATTTTGGAACACCCTTTAATATTTAGCTTTTATATATTTGTTGTTGTAGCGACCAAAGTTCTACATATACTGTCCAAATTTCAGACCCGTAGCTTTTACCGTTCCTGAGAAAATAGCATTCTTCCTAAAACATGAAATATGTTTAATTATTAGGAAAAAAGTTAAAGTTTTCCAACCCTGGAAACTTTTTTTATTTTGTTAAATTTTAAAAACTATTTTTTAGGGTTCCGTACACCAAAGGTGAAAAAAGGAACCCTATTGTTTTCGCTACGCTGTCCGTCTGTCCATCTGTCCGTCTGTCCGTCACACGGTATTTTCTCAGGAACCGTAAGAGCTACGGACCTGAAATTTGGACAGAGTATGTAGAACCTTGGCCACTACAACAACAAATACATGAGAATTAGAAATTAAAGGGTGCTCCAAAACGAGCGACGAAAAATGTTAAAATCTCATGTAATATACATACAATTGTATGTACATATGTATGTATATTGACACTTGAAATTTGTTAAATTAGTGTATTTTTATATAGACTACAACAATAAACATTAATATATTAAAAAATTTAAATTAAAGGGTGGTCCATCAGTTAATGCAATTTTGACTATGTAAATTTGACAAATTGCTATATCTTGGAGACCGTAAGAGGTAAACTCTTGAAATTTTCAGAAACGGTAAAACTAAAAAATCCGAATATTATAAAATCGCCAAACCGAAAAAAAATCGCCAGAACCTAAAAAAAATCGCCAAAATTTTTAAAAAAATCGACAAATCGAAAAAAATCGACAAAATTAAAAAAAATTCTAGCACTAAAATAAATCGCCAAATTCAAAAAAATCGTTTAAATGAAAAAAATCGCCAATATGAAAAAAACGCCAAAAACCGAAAAAAATCGCCAAAACGCGAAAAATGCGCCAAAACCAAAATAATTGTTTATGTGAAAAAAAATCGCCAAAATTAAAAAATAAATCGCCAAAATTTAAAATAAACGCCAAAAACCGAAAAAAATCCTCAAAACGAAAAAAAGTGCCACAACTAAAAAAAATCACCTATATGAAAAAAACGCCAAAATTAAAAAAAATCGCCAAAATAAAAAAATCGCCAAAATAAAAAGAAACGCCAAAATAATAAAAATCGCCAAAATTAAAAAAACTTCAAAAACCAAAAAAAAAATCGCAAAAAAGGTGAAAATAGTGCCAAAACTCAGAAAGCGCCAATAAATTCAAAAAACCCACAAACTAAAAATAATCGCTTAAAACCCAAAAACGAAAAAAATGCCAAAACTATAGTTTATATTGTTCGTATTGAATTACATATCTCGTGCCCATACGGAACCCTTCGTGCGCTGGTCAAAGTCGCACTTCACTGAATTTATTTAATTATAAATACCCATTTTATTTATACCGAAGTATAAAATAAGTTAATTTAATAAAAAAGAAATAAAAACTTGTTTTAGGTAGTTATTTTCTATGGGAAAATAGAGTTTGAGTTTTCCAGCTCTGAAACAGTCTGCCCGATTTTGCTGATTTTCAATAGAAAAATTTTTCGGAAAATTTCTGACACACCAGTTCAAGAACGAAGTCTCTAGCTGTTCTGGGAGCTTGAGAAAACCGATTTCACGTACAGACAGACGGACAGACGGACATCGCTTGTTCGTCTTCCCTGTGCATAAGGATCCAGAATATATATACCTTATGTGTCTCTTAATAATATTGTAGAAATTACAAACGGAATGACAAACCTATATATAACCTATAAAGGGTATAAAAACCTATAAAGGGTATAAAAACAATGTGAGTCCGATCACAGGGGAGATGTGTAAACATCTAGTAATGTAATTTTTTTATATTGGCTCATGGTAACTAAAATAAGATATATAAATTTTTGGCTCTACTGTATTTAAAAATCTATGGAAAACTGAATCCATAGTAGTGGAATTATTAGTTGTGGGGGTTTGTGAAAGTGGAAAATGTCAAATAAAAGTTTTGATGAATTTTGCGACTGTGGGTTTGCAAAATTTGTATTAAAATCTCCACCCATAATAATTGACATAAGATAAAGATTTTTACCTAATTTTCGTGCACCAGCTTCAGCGTAAGGCAACAGTACGTAATGAAGATATGTTATAATATAATTAAATTATTTATAAAGACTGCTATATACCTTTTAAACAAATATTTGACATTTAAAACCCTGTTTTATTTAAAATTTTATATATATTTAATTTGAATATAAATTATTTGCTCGGTTTTGTATCAGTTTCAAAGCCTGCTAAGCTTATTTTGTCTTTGTAATTTTCAAAAATATTATTATTTTATGAATTCTCATATAGTTTTTGAAAGTCTGTGCGTGGAGTAAGAGGTTTGTGACTGTTCAAAATTTGTGGTTGAAGTCTACTGATGATTTGGTTCAAGCGCCAATGAAATACGTATATAGACATGCTAAACCACCAGCAAATAAATTTCAATTATTGTAGTATTTACACTTCTGACAATATGTCAAATAAATTTCATTAAAGTATATATTTAATTTATTTTATTTATTCTATAATATTCAACTTTTTAACAAAATTATCCCCACTGGCAACACTATTACACTTCACAAGCAGTTTTTATTAAAATTAACATTGCTCCTAAGGGTGTGCTTTAAAATTCGGTTGAGTATATTTTTATGCAGCTTTTAAGTTTCTCTGTACTTCTTGTTCGTATGATTACACTAATACACTCATACATACCTCACACCGATTTGATAACGCTTTACGATCTTACTCAAAATTCGTGATTGTATTGTGAAAAAGATTTTAATCCCCTAGCATATAGATGTTTACATATCAATATTTTTACATATGTTACTCATAGTGTTGTTTGAGGTTGGTGCCAATAATACAGGTAGGAATATGCCCGGTAAAAACATTTTTACTACTTGGGTACATAAAGGGTGGTTAAATATTAAGAGGCGATGTTGATTTTGAACAAAACACAAATTATTTAGGAAATTATGGTAATTTCTTTTTATTATGATAAATAGAATGGTATGGTTTAATTACGTATAGAGCAAAATATCGGCCAAGTGGCCGCCGCAATCTCGGTGGCACACCTCTATCCGATGGCACAAATTTTCGATGACGCTGAGGCATAATTGAGGTTTTATGCCGTTAATGTGCCGAATTATATCATCTTTTAGCTCTTGAATTGTTGCTGTATTATCGACGTACATATTTTTTTTTCAAATAACCCCAAAGAAAGAAGTCCAACGGTGTCAAATCACATGATCTTGGCCGCCACTTGACATCGACACCACGTGAGATAACACGGCCATTGAATTTGTCGCGATAAAGAGCAATTGTTTCGTTAGCTGTGTGGCAAGTCGCACCGTCCTGTTGATACCACATTTCGTGCACATCAATATCTTCCAATTCGGGCCATAAAAAGTTCGTTATCATACCACGATAGCGAACACCACTCACAGTAACTGCCTGACCGGCCTCACTTTGGCAAAAATACGGCCATAGACTACACCAAACAGTCACTCTTTGTGGGTGCCTGCATTTGTTTTTCGACAATCACTCTTGAATTCTCATTCGCTCAAATGCGAGAATTCTGCTTATTGACGAATCCACTGAGGTGAAAATGTGCCTCATCACTGAATATGGTAATCTTCGAAAATTTATCATCCACTGTTGCCATTTCTTGCCACGATTCTGACCATTGATGACGTTTGGAATGGTTAAGAGCCTCTAGTTTTTGAGTCAATTGCACCTTGACAGCGTGCAAATGCAAGTGTTTATGCATAATGTTCATCAACGACGAGCGTGAGGATGCAATTGTTGGGCTTGACGACGAGTGGTGGACGGCTCTAGAGCCACACTGGGTAGTATGAATAAAAAAAGTATTTGCTTTTTACTCAAAAAGTTGTTTTAAAACCCCAAATATGCATGTGTTTTTTGTTTTTTGAAAAAAATTTTAAGTAAAAAGCAAATACTTTTTTTATTCATACTACTCACTATCGCGAACAGCAGCAATATTTTCTGCAGTACGAGCTGTACGAGAATGCACTGATGTTTTCACATTTCCTACAGACCCGGTTTGCTCAAATTTTTACACGATTTTTCAGATTGTACGCCCATTTGGTCGATTGTGCTGACCGAAAAAATTATGAACTGCACGATATGCATTTTGATTTGAACGCCCATTTTCATAACCCTGAATAACTTTAATGCGTTGCTCGATTGTGTGTCTTTCCATGGTTCGAATTGAGTTAGTCTTAAATTGAGAAATGTCAAATCAAATGCAAAAAAAACTTGACGTTTTGGTGTGGTTGACGATCAACATCAGCCTTAAAATTTAACTACCCTTTATACTGTGACATTTCTAACGAAATGACGTAATCACACACACACACACATTTTTTTCTAACTTTTCGAGAAACGATGGAATATTTTGTTTCACATCTTTCCGACGCGAGAAGTTCTCAGCAAATTTATAGGATATGTGCACAGTTTTGTAATTTATATGTAAATTTAACTACTTTTTCTTAGTATAACTTTAGTTTCTAGAAAATCGAAAATAGTACTTAGTTCCACTTTCTTACGGAATTCAGTCACAAAGCATACAAAGATGTCACGAGACGGAAGATAAGGGTATTTTTCTCTTTGTCTTGTTTTCCCTCAAATTTTGCAGCCGTTTTTGTTTTGATTCTTCTTTATAGTGCAAAAAAATTACAACTCTCTTTATTATTAGCTGCGTTAATTGGTTTGTAGTAATACACTAGAATATCAAATACATTAATATTTTTCTCTTTTTTTCACGAATTTAAAAAAAACCTGATTGGAGTTGTTTTAAACCTGTTTGTAAAATATTTTTGATACTGTCCCTTATCAGGAATAAACGCCACACGACTTTTGATATTTTGTATGAAATAAATTTCATGTGAACATATTCGCTTTTTTTATGCGATAAGCGGAACTATTGGCCTTCCCTGGGAGTTTTGCTATAAACGAGTTCTAGTGCACTTACATTTTTCTCCGTTAACTGTGCATGAACATGATGCATTGTCATCGTTCATAAGCGTGACTAACCCCTACTCACTCTGCCAACGCTACTGCTTGCAAGCAGCATATCCAAATGTAATTAATTTACGGTTATAATTAAAAAAAGTTTCCGAATGATAAATTAACTGAACATGAATTGTTTATAATTATTTTTCATATCGAAATTATTAATAAATTTAAAATAAGAGTTAAACGATATTAAAATGCAGCTAATGATTACGAGTATAAACAGACAAAGGCGAATCATAAAAAAAAATAAAACAACAACATCCAAGCGCTTCACAAAACAATTTAGCATATTTCGAGTTCAAGGTAGTTCCGGTAGTTTTTTTCTGTATTTGGTTTGTTTTTATAAATAATCGTTTTTATTTTTATTTTTTGTTTGTAAATATAAAAGCGTGTGAATTTATTGAACCAGCACACAAACCCCCAAAAATAAATTCGTTTTAGCGACGAACTTCATCACTTACTTGTAATTACCTCAAAGCGAATGAGAGAAAAATAAAAGAAATATATTAAAAACTCTACAAATAAAATTTATAAACTTGCTGTAGTGCATCTCGTTATCATAATTAAGCTATAGACGATGGTCATTACTAAAATTGTTGTAATTTATTTGAGGAATTATTATTATCTTAAGCGATTTAGGTCTAGTTTTTAAATATTAAGGGGTGCATTTTTTTGTTGAAGAATGTCCGACACAAAACTTCTATGTGTATATATTGGGTAATAAAACGTCTAGAGGCCCAGAAATGCAAGAATTCTGATTTTATATTTATTTTACGACTACAGCGATAAGTTTTTTAAAATTATATAAATTATACGATATGTTAAACGCTCCCACATAACCAGCCTGTACCACATCTGCACATACTGATGGGCAGTAAAGTAGAGTGAATCTACAGAACTTTAATCCCATACGTGAAGGCCCCACTGCGCTAAATCTATTGGTTTGTTTATTACCTAGAGCGGCCAATACACTACAACAGCATGCACGCGCTATCAAGCTATTGAGCAATCAGGCTCGACCAACATAACATACCAGCAAGCTGGTGAAATATACACTTTTTTAAAAAATTAAAGAATAGTGGTTCTTTATTGTGACATAGTTGTTTGCTTAAATTTTTATTGATATTTTGTAAATATTAGCAGCTTTGTACAACTAAAGTGCTCAAATTCCATTTTCCATTGAAAAAAACTATTTTTAAACAAATTACAATTTTTAAATGAATATTTAAAAATTGTAATTTGTAATTGTAATTTATTTCAGCAAAATATCAAACTCTATTTGACATCACTACAGCAAAACGTACAATCACACAAAATGCCCACACACGACCCAACCGCTGGCACAAACACTTGATTGCGCATGCATGCTGTTGTAGTGTATGGGCCGCTTAAGCAAGCTGTTTCAGCTTAAATTATTCAATGTAAATACAAAAATATTTATTAGATTTTACCAACACACAAAAAAGTAATATGAATGATTTTCTAATATTAATTAAAATATTTGTAGTATTAATTAAAAAATTAATTAAATTTTCACCCATAAACAATTTGATAATATCAATCAAGTTTTTCCACTCAAATTAATTAATACAATTAAAAATTTAATTAATACAATTAAATTCTTAGTTGAAAATATTAATTAGTGAACACTTTTCTCTGTGAACATGTACATAAATGTATTGTAATAAAAAAGAAAATTTAATAAAAAGTATTATACAATTTTTCGATTTATTTCTATGAATTAAAGGCGCACTAGCTTATAAACAGAATATATGTATGTATCTATTTATGTATATATGTACATACGTATTTAGTACTGTTAACATGCGGATGTATCTGCATGAACCAGTATCTTGATGGTGAACTCTGTACTAACTCAAAATGAGATCAAGTGAAAAGAGAAACTGTATAGATAGAACGCTGTAACACATTTTTAATTTTACACTTTTACTGCGGCATATCTAAATGTGTTTGTTGTTTTTGCATATAAAATTAATAATTTATAAGTTCAGTGAACTTAAGACAAGTTTTTTTTTATTCATAAATAAATAAGTTTGTTTAATCAAGAGATCTAAATATCAATAACATTGAGCGGTTAATAATAAGGCGTTACTTTAATATTTGATGTATAAAATAATACAATAATAAATGCTAAGCAATTATTAGTTTGGAATTGAAATTGAAATTAGATCAGGCAGAAGTTACCTGTAAGCAATAAGTGAAATAATTTCCAAACAAGTGATTGCTTTTATTCATATTTTGTGAATTTGGCGTTTGAGCATTAACACCCATCGTTTAGTGCTTGAATGCGTTAATGATGATTTTTTCCAGTAAATACTCGATACTTTTTCTTAGAAACTAAGTACTTTTGGTATCGATACTCTACTACCGAGTAGCAAGGTAGGTATCGGTAAAATGTACTCGTATCGGTCAAATATACTAATTTCTTATTGGCTACAAAAGAGTTGAACATGACGCCAGTTTAACAAAATTTTATCTGTTCGTGCTAAATGTACATTTATATCTAGAATATATATTAGAGTAAGTTCAATATTTAAAAACAAGACGATAAAATTGCGAGCTGCAAAATTTTTTTAAAAGCGTGCGTTATTGCGGGAACAAAACGAGTTTGCACAAAAAATTTTAATGTCATGTCGACTGTATCTTCTGCTCCAGTCCATCCTAAACTTTGTTTGGCGTCTAAATTTTTGATTTGGCCAGATGTCGATTTTGCTGGTTATAAATGAATTTATCGGCAATTTGTATGGCTATGTTTTTAACAAAATTGAACTTCAAAATTGTTGTAATTTAGGGAAGTTAGTTTGTTTTAGGAGCATTTTCATAAATAAATTCTATCAAAACTCGTCTGCAAGAAATTTAAACAATTAGTTTTTTCTTATATTAATCGCTTCCGAAATCGTAAGATTTTGTAGACTAGTCGTTAAGAATTCTTTACGAATTAGGAGCATTTGGTTTGGTGGGTATTTAATTTTGTTTTCACTACTTTAAATCATGTGAAAAGTTTGATCGATACAAGTAAGTATCGATGCTTTTTATTCGATACTGAGTATGTATCGATACTTCTGAACCGATGCCGTATCAGTGGTATCGTTTCATTCCTAATTATAGTAAAAAAATTAAACATTTATTAGTGAATTACTTCACAAATTGGCTTTAAATCTGAAATTATTATAATGATTTCCATATAAACCAAATGGAAACTCTATCATACATACTCGTAATGTAGTGCGAGAGGGTGGCGTTCACTGAAATAGTTAGCACGTTGACTACAAAACAGAAGGTCCTGCGTTCTAGCCCGGTCTCCGACAATCACTAAATAACAACACAACTTATTTTTCTGACGTTCATTAGTGTCCATTTGTATCAGTTGTTGTAGGAAAGCTCAAGTCATGAAGCCATAGACACAGTTCACTGAACTATACCGACTTCAGCAGATACTAATCCTAATGTAAATAACATCAGAGCACCCTCCTTGGTCGGTATTGTATAACAAAATCCTTGGAGAAGTAAAATAACTAATAAAATGGCTACTAAGCACAGCTTCAAAATTTAATAAGCCTCATTGATACCAGAGGCGCTGTAAAAGCGCTTTCTTTAAAAGTCCAAAAAGCAGAATTGTAAAAAATTAAGCTTTTCTTTACATCTTCCTTCACTACCTGTCTTCTCTTTCATTTTGCCTTTCCCATAGAAGGTAACACCTAGTAAAAGTAATAGGCATTCATTGCCTGAGTGTTACTCTTCTTAAAAAAAATTTTGTTTATGTTGTAAAAACATTTATTAAACTTTTGCACGCTTTCCTTGTATTAAAGTTTCTCCAAGAATATTTTCTACATACATTGGGTATTATAAATAAAACCAGGTATTTGCGTTTTACTTAAAAATTTGGTTTAAAACCCCAAATATGTATGCGTTTTTTGTTTCCTTCAAAAAAATTTTCAAGTAAAAAGTAAATACTTTTTTATGTTTATACAACCCATTATTAAGACAAAATGAAGCTTCCCAGCAAAAAAATTTGCCTACTATAATGCAAAAAAGTGTATGTACTCCCCAGTCGTAAGTACTTACAATTTGACTGAATAACCCATTATTTTTGTTTGAGAAAAGTATGCTTTATGTTTGAGAAAAGTATGCGGTACCCTATACTTTTTGCCTACAAACATCCAAAAGTTAATGGATTACTGAATGCGTAAAAGTATTAAAAATGTAATGGGTCACTTTTTGCATAACAATATGCAAACATTTTTAGATTACTTTTTGTTTAAAATTATTCAAAAGTAAATGAGCATTTTTTTCTTTTTGTTGTCTGCGAAGCTCATTTTCGCGATGCCATTTTTCTGTAGATATACATATTTCGTTATAAACTAGAAAGTACTACAATAAGTACTTTCGCGTAATGGTATAAATAAGTTGTTATTTTATTCATTACAGGATATTCATTATTTTATATATAAAATAATTAGATAAGTATATACCACTCATTACTTTGTAAGCCATTAAAAGAGTACTACCCAATACAAAATCTTGAACATTTTTTGCTGGGATGTATCTTAAAATGTCAAGTGCTTTTACACCGCACAGTGGTGCCAAACCCCTTTTTTCACGCATTAATTCATACCTCCACTACTATAATAGTAAGAATCACTAAATTTTATGGGAATAACTCTTTAAATAAAGCGTTTATTTTTTTGCAGGATTGGAAAAGGGGTGCCGCCAAACAAACTAATTATTAGTTTTCCACAAACTGACGAACTACAAGAGTGAGGCGCACTAATTCGATCAGACTTTAATTTGTAAACGCAATAAGTCAATAACTTGCCTTGTTTTTAATAAAATTCTCAAATTTTTGGCACCTCTTTTGGGGACCTACTGTTTGAGGTGGACCCCCTGACAGCTGTATAAAATAACCAAGGGAGTATAGGGCCTCACAAACACACTGTCATTACACATCTTTTTAACATTACTTGGCGATCCTCCTTTTATCCTTTACAATGTGATTAATCAAAATACAGCTTTCCTTAAAATTTCACTCACATCTTTAAAAAAAAATACCAATTTTATTCATTATTCAATTTGGCATCTATCAAACAAATAAATTTTTAAATTTATAAGGCTTTTAGCTTCTCCTTTAAAAAAAAAGTAAAAAAGTAAGTCTAACGCAAAGTTCACGCGCTCATCTCTACTTTAAATATTGGTACCCGAAAAAAAATTTGCATAATCATGCTTTAAAATTTTTTATGTCTAGCTACATATAATTTAAACAAGAATTTTTGTTATTTCAGCACACAAATCTAGATGATGCGGTTGACCTTGATTTACAAATACTCAATACATTTTGCATAAAGTTCTACCAGTAATATTAATGAAAATAAAATTTAAAAAATACTTTAAGAAGCTAAATAAATGACATTGAAAGCAGGACTTGACAAAAAAATATTTTTCAATTATTCTACTGTATTTAGTGAACTGGATTTTAAGATTTCTTTAAACATATGGAAAACTTGAGCAGTATTTTATAAAAATTCAGCAAATTCGTTGCATGAATAATACAATTAAAGTTGTTTTCTACTTCTTACTTTTAGCTTTGTTATCTGGTTTGGCATAAATATTAAGAATGCAAAATTTTTTTTATAATATATTTTAAAAATTGTTTTAATTAAAATGCTATTGACTTTAGATTTTTAGTATGAGAAAAAGCTACAGTAAACGAGAAGTGTACAATCATTTATTCTATAAATAGAAATATTACTTTTTAAAAGTTTCTGGGATATTAATGCTCAAACAAAAAGATAAATAAAAAAAAATAAAATAACCATAACAAATAAATACGTACACACAGAGAAAAAACAGCTTACAACTAACAAAAACCACATTGAATTAATAAGAAACATTAACGAAAATGTAGTCATATTGAAATTTTTTATTTCACAATGGAAAGATATTAATTTACAGTATTAATTTATTAATACTATTTATTTTTAAGTATTTCAATATACATTTTCTATTATATTGAATGAAAATTATTGAATTAATGTGACGCGTTCTTATTTTTAAGTTGCAGTTTTTCCCTGAGTGTATGTATATAAATCGTGTTTTTTTTAGAGTATCACAACGTTGAGTTGGCATCACTGCTTTATTTGAGCTTTTTGTTTAATTTTCTTTTAAATTTCATTATCGACTTACACCAGAGCAAAGCGTGCACATTTTAGAAATTTTTAATTAAAATAATTGTTCTATTCATCAAACTCGTCCTGCACTTTTTTCATTTTTTTATGAAGGTCATTTCTGATTCAATGGGTACATAAATAACATTAGGAGAATCCACAAGCTTTTGTCCAAACAACATTAAATCCACAGAAAATTACTGTTTGGTGCGCTTTATGGGCTGACGGAGTCATTGCCCCAAAAGCGATCATGGTCAGAATGTTACTGTCAATGGTGAATGGTATAGGAAGTTGATTCGAAACTATTTTCCAACCCCAATTAAGTGGCATTAATCTTGCTGATATGTGGTTCCAACAGAACGAAGCCACATGCCACACAACCGATGCTACAATTGATTTACTCAAAGAAACTTCTGATGAAAAAATAGTTTCACGTAATGGCCCAATTATTTGGCCACCAAAATCGTGTAATTTAACCCCATTGGATTATTTTCTTTGAGGTTATATTCACTTTTCTACCTCTAAAAACCACAAGCAATTGAACACCTGGAAATCAACATTCGAAGAGTTATCGACGAAATACGGTTGCAAATCCTGCAAAAAGTTGTTGAAACTTGGTGTTCTATTCTTCCCGTCTCGACCACATGGCAGAAGTCATATTTAAACCTTAAATTCATAAAATTTTCATTCCAATAAAGCGCTTTTCATTAATATTAAAAATATATTTCCTTGTTTTATTACACCAAAAGAATTTTGCCTCATAAATCCAATGAAACAATTTCATTAAAAAATTTTTAACAAATCTAATGATAATTTCACAAATCCAATGAAAATTTCATGAATATGGTGAAACAATTTCATTGGAATTGCTTCCTTGATATTCTGGTTTCGTTAGAATATTTTATTGGATTTATGACAATAATATTTTCTAATTATTAAGAAACCCCTTTATATTTAAGTTTTATTGCATTCTTTTCATGAAATTATTTTATTTTTTTGATGTAGTTATAGCACTGCATTAATTACACTGTTAAATAAATTTGATGAAGTTTTCAATAAAATAATTTTAACGAAACTGGTTTCATTAATTCAACGAAGCGTGACGTTGGTTGAATTTTAAGGAATTTTCATTAGATTAATGTCGAAATTCATAGAATTTCTGCCGAAAATTCTTTAAGTGTATGAATTAAACTTGTGCCACTATAAAGAAAACACCCTTTATATACTTATACACTGTCATAATTGAATATAAATTTTATTTTGTTAGTGACGTAAAAGTATAGATTTCCAGTAAATATTGATTCAATCAAAGCGTGCTAGTAATTAAATGAAATAAAAACGAGTTCAGTGTTTAAAAAAAATTAAAATATGCATGTTCTTTTTCATTCATATAAAATCTTAAGTGGCAAGTTAAACTAAAGCTGAAATCCCACTATATGCACAATGTACCGATTTTCGAAGGCTCAATGCAATAATGACCCAAATTATAAACCAAAACCGAAGTACAGTAATGAAGAAAAAACTACGACAGCCACGTTTAGGACGACATCCTACCCTAAGGTGTTACGTTCTTGTATTTATAACATGTAACATATTCCAATACAATTGTGTGATTAAAATTATTCGAATAAAATTATATGAGTAGTAGACTTGGATTGGATCATTTTGGATATCGACCTATGATAAAACCCATATGTATTGTCATATTTTTGATGATAGATGTTATCTCCTTATCGGAAGCTGAGTGTTATCGGACACGTCACAGGTTGTGGATAGTGGTACGTTCCTTAGATACATGGAGTACCTGCTACTCGTAGCAGTCGCGGACGGACAGTCTGCGGTTTAAAGAGGAGAGTGTCGGAGGGTCTTTCGACTTTCCACAAATTCCGAGTATGCTAATGATCCTTGAAATGTCATGGCGCATAATTGGTGTCATAAAACCAATTAACATAAAACAGCTTTGTTACCAGACTCAGCTTCAATCGGCTAATTCTCGGTTCATCTTAAACCTTTTAAATTATGAAAGAAAAGAAAATACAAATGATCGAAAGTCGCTGACTACCTTCAGCTTTAGGGCCCGGACTCGATTTGAAACCTGGAACATATGAAATCTATTAGAAACTTCACGCCTAGAACAGATTTCAAAAACTAGCAAATAATATAATCTTTTATTTATCAGCCTATGTGAAACAAGATGGCCAGGACATAGTTAGATGAAGATGAGTAATGGTTCCACATTTGTGTACTCAGGGAGACAACTAGAATTTCCGAGAGGAAGCGTGGTGAGATTCCTATTGTTCAAGGAGGTGATGGATGTACTTATACAGTGAAACCCATATTCTGACATGATAATCTACATAAGACTACGAACAAGGGCAAGAAATATTAGCTGCATTCAGTGCTATGCTCCAATGGATAGATCAGATAGATTACTGATATAGTATATTTCTATAGCTCACTAGAAAAAGTTGTTGCGGACGCACACAAAGGCGTCATACTCATACTGATGGGAAATATGAATGATCAAGTTGAATGTAATAATACAAGTATAGAGAATGTAAGGGGCACACATGGTCTTGGTAGAAGAACGGAAAATGGAGAAATTTTTAATAGAATTCTTTTTCAAATATAGTTTGGTAATTGGAGGCACAATATTTCCACACAAAAGAGTGCACAAAATATCCTGGGTCTCGCCCAACCAACACACTTCAAATCAAATTGACCATATTTAGTGGCCCTATGTTCCTTCATAAAATCCTAGGAGAATATATATGTTTATATTTTAAATGGGTTTTGTGTCTCAAACGGCAGACTAATGAATAAAATTTCTCCAATAAAATAACCCTGCAAAAAATTTTATGACAATTGATCCAAACGTACTCGTCCTATGACTTGAGAAAATGGGAGTGTTACCAAAAGTATCGAGTGTTGTATGGTGAAAAAAGGACATATCCTGTAATTAGTTATATATTCACCATTGTCCTGATGTACAGTCATCATCTTTTGTCAATAAAATTGGGATTTTAGTATTATAGCAAAAGGCACTGAACAAGTTCGATGTGGTTGGATTCAGGAACTATCAAACAGTATAAGCATAGTGTTAATTTTTCCCTCCAAAGGTACCGCCATGCCACTCTGGAACCATTCCCATAACTATAATTAGACATTAACCTAAGCTGAACTGGTGTTTATGCTTTTGAAATATGAGAAGTACCTCTCTTGTCGAATGCTTAATGTGTAAACCTGTCATAATGGAGGTTTGTCAGTTCGAGTGCCAAAAAATATCTATTTAAAAATAAATTATAATTACATTTGTAACAATAAACAAATTATAAGTATTCATTGTTACATTTAAGTGTCGGAATGACAGTTTTAAATCATTTATATTATTGTACATCAATTAGGTTCCTATGAGATGTTACTCAAGGATAAATTTCCGCATTAAAGTTATTCGATTTAATAGTTTGAACTAAATTATTTGATTAAAACAAAAGCAACTGATGCCAAGTTCTTCCGTATTATATTGAAGTTGTTTGCTTTAAGTTAATTCATTAAGAATTATTCGAATAGAAATAGTTCGAATAAAATTATTGAAGTATGTACGAGTATAATTAAAAATATGTTTTAAATGATTTTCATCCAGGTAATTTTTTATAAAGATTAAAAAAAAAACTTTATTCGAATAACATTCGATTTTAGTCTTCGACTTGCCGTTTGAATAAATGTTTCTTGTTAATTAATCCAAATCAATTTCAATTTGCTTAGAATGTGAATGAATGCGTAGTTTTGATATCGTTGAACAAGCTATAAAAATTATCAGAATAAAAATTAATCTAATAGATTATTGGAATTAGTTAGTTAATTAGGATCTGTGCATATTCAATAGTTTTCATCCATTTAATTTTTAATGGACATAGAATTAAGTCTGCTAAAATTAATCGCTCACTTTTATCCATTCGTAAATAAATTTTGTCGCATGTAAATTTTAATTAACAACTCGAAATTTTTTATTCAAATAGTTTTTATTGGTAAACCTTTAGTTTTCTACTTTACAAATGCAATTTCAGTTCCATATCTTCATAAAAACTAAGAAACATATTTATTTTTTAATAATTCAAGTTCCTAACTTTTCTTATGAAGTAGAAAGGATTTTCCAATTACTCGTAATTTTTAAACGGGGATCTAGCGCGTTTAAATAATCTACGAAAATATTTGCCAGAAACTTGAAAAACTTTTAAATAAATATCAATTTTAGTAAACTATTTAAAATCTTTAAACCGTTAAAGCTAGGGATATACTTTATTCTACTCCCGGCTATGAAGAAGGCAAGTAGAGATTTTAAGGCTGAAATTTTCTCTGATGTTCCTCGGTGATGTAATAAAAAACTTCCTTGTAAATCGTGTATCTCAAATGCAAGCACACCCGCGGAGCAGTAAGTGGCTTGTTATTGACCGGCATTTTCAAGCGACATTTTTAATATAATATCTACAAGGTTATAAAAAGGGAAATCAGGGGTCTAATTATCACTTTCGATAACGAGTTGCTGCGATCACGTTTTTTCAGTTTGAGATTATGGCATTCGCTATTGAACAATGTAATAACATGATTCGATATTGAATGCCACAATCTCAAAGTGAAAAAACGTGATGGATTCAACTCATTATCGAAAACGACGATTAGACCCCAGAAATATGTTTTAACTCAAAAATTTGCTGTTCAAAATAACATAAATTGGCTTATTTGAAAATGAAAAAGTGTTTTTAATTCAACAATTCATTGAAATTAATGTCCAAGATATTTATTGAATCGTCAAAAAGTTGGGTAATTATGGAGTGTTTTAGTCAAAGTAACCGTAGGTATCAAAATCTTTTGACTGGTTGGTTTTTTTTTTTGCCAGAATGAATAACACAATCGGCATCAATCGGTAGCTTCATCTATTTAAATCTATAAATATTGATATCGAAATTTAATACGACTCATTGACACCAGAGGCGCTGCAACACAGCATTATTAAAAACATGCGAAAAAGCAGGGTTGTAACAGAATGTACCTTTCCTACATTTCTTCCTTCAACACCTGTCTTCTCTATCACTATCCCTTTCCTAAAGAATGTAACACCTATTAATAGTAGTAGATGCATTCATTGCTTAATTGTTATTTCTCTTTCTTAAAAAAAAAACATTAAAAAAAATTTCTTCTCCCAAGTAATGAATGTATACGCCGTTTAGGTAAAATGTTTATTCAAGATAAAAACTATTTAACATATTATTCTTAATATTCCTGAAAACGGTTTTTGACTATCTTGCAAGAAGGCAGCGACTTGTAAGTACTTTCATGTTTTTGAATATCATAAGCTATTAGCGATGACAAAATTTTGTGCTGCGACTAATTATATTTATGACTTAATAAATTTTAATAATTTTGTTTTAATGTACGAACAAAAATTTATTGAACTTTAAATATGCGTTTTATTTGGTTGATAAAATCTTACTAACTAATGTCATGTGCCAATAGAAAAGTTATTGAACTTCAGTTAATCGTTTTATTTTTATTTTGAATAAACTAAGTATTACAGCGTAATTACAAATGAAGCTTCTGCCAGCAAATTACATAAGCACTGAAGGCTAGGAATTACAACTAAGCTACTGCTGGCACGCAACATGTTTGGAGATTTTGCACAAAAGACCAGGTTGTGGTCAAAATTGTAAAATAATTAAATTTTTTTTTTTCATAATAAGACATTTTCATTAAATTGAATCTAAGTTTTAAATGAATGATCGCAAAGAAGATAATGAAAAAAAAAAATTCAGTGAAGTGCGACTTTGACCCGCGCACGAAGGGTTCCGTACGGGCACGAGATATGTATTTCAATGCGAACAATATAAACTATAGTTTTGGGATTTTTTTCGTTTTTGGGTTTTTTCAGTTTTAAGTTTTTTTTTAGTTTGGGGGTTTTTTGAATTTATTGGCGCTTTCTGATTTCGGCACTTTTTTTTCACGTTTTGGCGATTTTTTTTGGTTTTTGAAGTTTTTTTAATTTTGGGAATTTTTATTATTTTGGCGTTTTTTTTTTATTTTGGCGAATTTTTTATTTTGGCGATTTTTTTTTATTTTGGCGTTTTTTTCATATAGGTTATTTTTTTTTGGTTTTGGCGATTTTTTTTAGTTTTGACACTTTTTTTTCGTTTTGAGGACTTTTTTCGGTTTTTGGCGTTTATTTTAAATTTTGGCGATTTTTTTCGTTTTGGCGATTTTTTTTTAAATTTGGCGATTTTTTTTTTTTAATTTTTGGAGATTTTTTTTCATTTTGGCGATTTTTTTAGTGCTAGAATTTTTTTTTTAATTTTCTTTATTTTTTTCGATTTGGCGATTTTTTTTAAATTTTTGGCGATTTTTTTCAGGTTTTGGCGATTTTTTTCGGTTTGACGATTTTATAATTTTCGGATTTTTTAGTTTTACCGTTTTTGAAAATTTCAAGAGTTTTACTCTTACGGTTTCCAAGATATAGCAATTTCTCAAAATTACACAGTCAAAATTGCATTAACTTATGGACCACCCTTTAATTTAAATTTTTTTAATATTTTAATGTTTATTGTTGTAGTCTATATAAAAATACACTAATTTTAAAATTTCAAGTGTCAATATACATATGTACATACAATTGTATGTATATTACATGAGATTTTAAAATTTTTGTCGCTCGTTTTGGAGCACCCTTTAATTTCTAATTCTCATGTATTTGTTGTTGTAGTGGCCAAGGTTCTACGTACTCTGTCCAAATTTCAGGTCCGTAGCTCTTACGGTTCCTGAGAAAATACCGTGTGACGGACAGACGGACAGCGTAGCGAAAACAATAGGGTTCCATTTTTCACCTTTGGTGAACGGAACCCTAAAAAATTAACAATCGTAATTATACAACTACAATTATATTATGCCGGTTCACAGACTTACATTTTTTTTTCTTTAGCAATATTTGAGTCTATGGGAGAGGTAGAGGAAGGAAAATTGTGTCTTTCCTCTCTTCTTTAAACTCGAAATTTAGTAAACAAAATTTTAAGTTTATTTGTGAATCGATTTTGTTTATCACATCTGCAGAAGAAGAATATATAGTTTTTGCTTGTGACGAGTGTGATGAATTATAGAATTCATTCATCGATCGTGTTAAAATAATTCATTCTGTTCTGTGTGAACAGTAATGAATTCTGGAATGAAAAATCATACATGCTGTGCATTACCTTCTCCTTTACTATTCATTACCTTTTCCCACTGGGTATATATTAAAATAAAATAGCTTTGCTTTGCGTTTAGAATAGATGCAGCGTTACCTTGAACTGTTCTGTGTTTAAAAGTGATGAAAGTGAATCATTCACCGATGCAGAGTTTGTCTAACCCTACGAGGTTAAATAGGTGTTGCTCAATATTTCCAGTACGTACTTGAAGGAATTTGTGGCATGAATTGATGCAACCCCAAATTGTGTCAATTTTTTCAAGCTGAAGGTCGTCATGGTTTTAATCCGTCGCTTGTTATTTACATTAATTGTGGTTTCCATAATCTTCAAATTTAAGATAAGTACCTGATAATGGTAAAGCATCCGATCCTAGAGCTGGGGCTGCCAACAACGTCTCCAGGTAGACAGTGGACTTGGATTTAATCAATACATCCACGATGCAGACATGCTTCAGTGAATATTCATGTTTATTTACCTACTTGCCTGGGACGTTAAGATGTACCGTAACCATTCAGGCTACCTGACTGAGTGCCTTTTCACACTAGCTAGCTATCAGAGGAATCTGAAAAGCCATTGCCCGGGAAATACTTGGTCTAAGATCTACTTGGTAGTGATCTGCTTAGGCAGTCAAAAAAGGAATCGTTTCTGGTCTTTCCCAAGTAAATAACAGTCATAAAACTTTCTGCACTAGGTGCACCTTTGTAGAAAATCCCATTATAGTCTTATATATATATAAGTATATATATTTATATATTGATCCAATCCCAAAATGACTAGTAAGTTTGTATATGGTAATTGGTGAAATATTCTCTTGTAAGACACACGGCGAGTGGGAGCAATCACATTCACTGCGTGTTATCATGGAGAATCTTTTGTAGTAGCTGTAGTTGCCACTAATACTGTTTAAAGAATGATTTTGGATGTCTTAGGGCCAAATGCTGATGATTCGTCTGACGAGATTATAGGAGCAAGTAGACGTTTCCTTGCGCTGCCCTCTTAGGTGTTACTAAAGGAGATATTAATTTTTTTACAGATTCTTTATCACGATAATCCTGCGATTAAAGCATTAAATCATCAACAAGTTTTCCTTAATTAAATATTTGATTGAGTTCAAAAATTATTTTATTAAGGTAAATTTGGTGTGGAACAGACACCGCAAAATTAACAAGTGATTGTCAAAAAATAACTTTCTCAAGCAATTTGCGGTAAAGTATTTCCCTAAAGCTTAACTAAACTTAACTTAAGAATTCCCAATATTCAAACAATTATTTGTGACTTATCTCATTATAGCTCATAATATATACAATAATTTGCCTTACAAAGTTAAACCTATTACAAATCCATAAATTTTATTTTTAACAAGCTTAAAAAACACACACACACACAAACAAAAACAACAAGATCACTTTAATAACTTGCAGTAAAAAATTTTTCTATAAACAATCAATGATCTAATAAAAACAAATATTTATTATAATCGTGTTAACATATCAAATACATTGTAGGCTTAAAGGTGACCAGCTCGATTCATTGTTCAGACATATTTCATGTCAAGATTATAATTAATTACATGTTAATATAATCAATGCCTTAAACACGTGTAACAAAAGTACGAGAGTGGTTACACGAGTATGAAAATGCGATAAATGTGTCATATGTTTTAGTTTTGTTTCGCCTAACTACTTTGAAAAATCAGTATTGCGAGAAAAAAAAATTGATTTGAGAATTGTATAGCTTATATTTTCACTTTCTAACTAATCCTGAATTAAAAAGTAAAGTAGATAATGCAAAAATTTTGATTTCAATTCATATATAATTATAAGAAATAATACGAAAATAATACGTATTTTGCTTTCATCTTGTTTATATTTAACTTTTTATATACATACATACACGGAAAGAATTTTGCTTCATAAATCCAATGAAACAACTTTATTATTAATTTTTCACAAATCTAATGATAATTTCACAAATCCAATGAAAATTTCATGAATATTGTGAAACATATTCATTGGAATTGCTTCCTTGATATTCTGGTTTCGTTAGAGTATTTTATTGAACTTATGACAACAATATTTTCTAATTATTAAGACACCTCTTTATATTTAAGTTATTGCATTCTTTTCATGAAATAATTTTATTGTTTTGATGAAGTTATAGCACTGCATTAATTACACTGTTAAATAAATTTGATGAGGTTTTCAATAAAATAATTTTAACGAAACTGGTTTCATTAATCAAACAAAGCGTGACATTGGTTGAATTTTAATGAATTTTTCATTAAATTAATGTCTAAATTCATTGAAATTCTGCCGAAACTTCTTTCAGTGTAGTATATTTTAGTGTTTGAGTTTTTATTTTTATGAAATATTGTAACTTTTCTTATGTTTATACATATAGCACTAAAGTCCTTCTTCCCGTGATGAAACGCTATACTATTTGATTCAAATGTGTATCTCACATAAAAATACAATTACCAGTAAAGTTTTTGTAAATATTCTTGGCACATGCGTGTCATTAGTTTTGTTTACAATTCACTTTACAAATTAAAAAAGGAATTGATATGTAAATAGCAATGAAACAAAAAATTTATTTCCACTGCTGCAAAATTTTATTTTATGCATAAATCATTTGCAGTTTAGCTCACAGACTTACTAAAAATACTTAATAACTGACATCGATATCCGTAAACGTGCCCAAAATACAATGACACGAGATTTTGAATTTACGAATGTTTGTTGTTTAAAGACTGCTCCCGAAAAAGTAGTTACGGGAGAAGAAACACATCTGCAGTTACTTTTGCCAGAAACAAAAATTCAAAATATCTTAAATTCATTTAAGAAACATTATTATTGCTGCAAGAGAAGCAAAAAGCGAACAGTCTTGTTAAAAAAAAACGAGCTTGAAATTTTGAATTTATGTATATCGCTTATTTACTTGAACAATGTCGTAACTGAAAAAGTGCGATTTTTGTATTAATCATGCAGAATTAATCCTCATATCGTTATTCATATTGAGTAAAAATTTCATAGAGAAATCTTGTGTACTTTACTTTCGACAGCAAAATAGAATTTTCTGTTTTTCTTTGTGTTGTGTGTAAAACTAAGTTTTATGAGTTATGACATTATAAGGTAAATTTTACAAAGGATATGTTAGGTTAGTTAAGCACGCTGCTGGTAAGGAAGGGTTAAGTTTAGAGTTCAACTCACTTGGGTCCTATACAATGACCCCTTTGTACTTGAAGAGAATAAAGTGAGAGAGAGTGATGATAGGGAGGGGATAGTGATAGAGAGGTTAGGTGGTGCAACAATAGATAGAGGAAAGGTTCATTCTTTTGCAAACTCTGCTTTTTGCAATTGCAGTGCTGCAGCGCCTCTGGTGTCAATGAGGCGTATTAAGTTTTGAAATTTGGCCGATGATTCTACTACATGATACTGACGAGGAAGTTAGCTATGATGTTACATTAGGATTAGTATCCGCTGAAGTCGATGTAGTTCAGTCATGAGTGTATATGCCTTCATCACTTGAACTTTCCTACAATAACTGATACAAAGGAACGCTAATGCACATCAGAAAAATGTGTGGTGCTGCTATTTTTGTTTTTTAATGACTGTTGGAGACGACCGGGGTCGAACACAGGACCTTCGGTTTTGTTTTCAGCGTCCTAATTACTTCAGCCAACGCCACCTACCAGAATTTTTAAAACGCTTCCCAGATTCCTTACAAAATTATTTATAAATTAAAAAATTCCATGTAATTTAGTCGCCTTGGTATTTTAATTTTTTTTAAATGGCGTGTTAATAATTTGAATCTTTTCGGCTCTGCATTGTATAATTTGTACAAAATTACATGTTTAAGTTTATATGCATTTCTCTACATTTATGTATGTATGTAAGAATGACATCTTCCTTGCTCGCTGACGTTCTATAATTGGAAGTTTGGTTCGTATTTAGGAAACAAATAAGAATTCCACGGCACAAATTAGACTCTCTCCCCTCAATTTGCTTGTAATTTATGATCTTCAAGTGAAAAAAAGTGTTCAAAAATATGTGTTGGCATCTGAGGGAAATTCAAAGTATCTTCTGTTTCGCTTATTTGATATCAGTTAGCTAGTAGCTTTGAACATTGTTTTTAAACGTTTGTGTTTTAAATTGAAATTAGTTTAAAATAATATTATAAGTATGAATTCTCGATTTTTTGACCTTTTTCCCTGGTCCTTTAAATTTCAAATTATCGAGAGTCGACTGTAATACAAACAATGATATGACGATGAATTCTGTAATATTAACTAAAAAGTCTTTTATTTGTGATTAGATTAGGCTAAATTTCGTATGGCTCTCTAAACCAAATTTCATATAATAATTTTTGAGGAACAAATAACATCACAGTTAATTGTAATTATTCTCACAAACATTAGGAGAACGGAACAACTAGGTAACTAGGTAACGTAGTTGTGGATGACCTGGGCACAGAGGGTAACCATACTCAGGGAAGTAAATATCGATAATATCGGTGGGCTCCCACTCAAATCCTTCTGAAGACGCTTTGACGTTAACTTTCTTAAATTAGATCAAGACAGGTGGCGCAATGAGTCGCAATATCCAGAACTCTCCGACCTCGCCTAAACAATCACAATCAACTAAACACCTCATGAAATTCACTAGGAAGGACTTGAAGAATCTCTTGGTCACACTGTGCGACCACTGCGGAATCCTTGCTAAGCGTGGGTCCACCGAATAATGAGTACTGCTTCAGTTGCAGTGATAAAGATGGGAAGGGGTGGATTTTGCATCTTCTCTGCCTGTGTTCCGCTCTGGGGAATCTCCGAATCTGCACTTCTTTTTACAGATTATCCCTCAGTATCCTATCCAAGTTATCGGACGTAAGAAAAACCTTGAGCCTTTATATAAGAAACAGTGACTGATGGTATGGCCATTGAGTCCCCGTACGGCGAACACATGCCCCATTCTCGACACACTCTGTCCTTCTATACCAGCATCTAATATTTCTGTCAATACATTGCATTCTGTTCTGCATGTACCTTTTCAAAGCATTTTGCATCTCTATCCCGCTCTGGAGAATCAGCACTTCCTTGGCAGATTATCTCTCAGTAACCTATGTAAGTTATTGAAAGAAAGAAAAAATCTGAGTCTTTACATTAGGACGTTGACTAATCCTATGGTGTGTGCACACACATGGTCCATTTTTGAACCACTCTCAACTCTCTACTAGCTTCTAAAGTATGTCAACACATAACATTCTTTTCTGCATCTATCTACCCTTTCACCTTTCTTACCCTTTACGCCTTCTTTTCTCTATTTTCTTCAGAATTCGCAAGTATCAAGTAACGGATCATAGTATTGGACCCATGTACATACACCCACACGTTCATGCATGATTAAAAAAATTTCTGACTCTTGAATAACTTCTTCAAAATTTTGAATAAAGCTATGAAGAATTGGTGTGTTTACGATGTTATTACCGAAAAAAATTTTACAAAAGTATTGAAAAATTGAAAACTCACTCCAACTAATTTGAAAATACTTCTAGTTTATATCTTTTGAAGAGGTGTTGGGATGATGGTTATAATCAATAAGAAAAGAACGTAAAACCAGTTGTTTGTAATTAATATAACTTACAATGTTACTACAATAAAACTTTTAATTTACGACTTAAGCATGTAAGCAAGACATATATTAAATAAATTCAGTGAAGTGCGACTTTGACCCGCGCACGAAGAGTTCCGTACGGGCACGAGATATGTAATTCAATACGAACAATATAAACTATATATTTGGAATTTTTTTCGTTTTTGGGTTTTTTCGGTTTTAAGCTTTTTTTAGTTTGGGGGTTTTTTGAATTTATTGGCACTTTCTGAGTTTTGGCACTTTTTTTCACGTTTTGGCGATTTTTTTGGTTTTTGAATTTTTTTTTAATTTTTTTTCGGCTTTGGCGATTTTTTTAGTTTTGGCACTTTTTTTCGTTTTGAGGATTTTTTTCGGTTTTTGGCCTTTATTTTAAATTTTGGCGATTTTTTTCGTTTTGTCGATTTTTTTAAATTTGGCGATTTTTTTTTAATTTTGGCGATATTTTTAATTTTGGCGATTTTTTTTTTCACATAAACATTTATTTTGGTTTTGGCGCATTTTTCGCGTTTTGGCGATTTTCTTCGGTTTTTGACGTTTTTTTCATATTGGCGAATTTTTTTCATTTAAACGATTTTTTCGAATTTGGCGATTTATTTTAGTGCTAGAATTTTTTTTTAATTTTGTCGATTTTTTTCGATTTGGCGATTTTTTTTAAATTTTTGGCGATTTTTTTCAGGTTTTGGCGATTTTTTCCGGTTTGGCGATTTTATAATTTTCGGATTTTTTAGTTTTACCGTTTCTGAAAATTTCAAGAGTTTACCTCTTACGGTATCCAAGATATAGCAATTTGTCAAAATTAAATAGTCAAAATTGCATTAACTGATGGACCACCCTTTAATTTAAATTTTTTAATATTTTTATTTTAATTGTTGTAGTCTATATAAAAATACACTAATTTCACAAATTTCAAGTGTCAATATACATATGTATGTACATAAAATTGTATGTATATTACATGAGATTTTAAAATTTTTGTCGCTCGTTTTGGAGCACCCTTTAATTTCTAATTCTCATGTATTTGTTGTTGTAGTGGCTAAGGTTCTACATACTCTGTTCAAATGTCAGGTCCGTAGCTCTTACGGTTCCTGAGAAAATACCGTGTGACGGACAGACGGACAGCGTAGCGAAAACAATGGGGTCCTTTTTTCACCTTTGGTGTACGGAACCCTAAAAAGGAATAAACATTCATACATATTTATTTAGAAATTAGTCTGCTATACGTAGCGATGAAAATAAAAGTTTTGATGAGTTTAATGACGATTGTAAATAAACCTGCTTAAAAATTGATTCGAAGCGATGAGCTTTTAGTAACATCTTACTAAATTTGAATACGTCTTAAAAGATGTTTTTTATTTATATATATATTTTAAGACATCACTGAATTATTTTTATATCGTCATTTAAGGTAATACACTTATTAACACTTTCACTTAAATTTACAAGTGGAATAGCCAGCAAACATACGCACTTTTAATTTTAAGTTAAAAATAGTTTGTGTTAATACAAACTGACGCAATATCATGATAATGAAAATCGTTAGCAAAGCAGAATTTTTTATTTTTCATTATGCGAAATTAACCGCGTTTAAAAAAAAAATAAATTAAATTACGAAGTAATGAAAACAAAAATATTACTTTTTTTAAATTAAATGAGTCATTGACTTATGGATTATAAACGCAAGTTCGGCAACTTCTTTTTATACACATGTCAAGAAAAATATAAATTTAATTCTATAAAATCTATATTAATTACTGATTAATCATTTACAAATCGATCCCATTTAAATATTTAGGTATAAGCTTGATTTTACCAGGCTCCACGATTTTATATTTACTGATTTTCATATCTAATGTTTTATTTATTTAATTCTTAAACTAAATATTTTACTGTTCGTATAAGGGCAATACTAATTCAGTATCTTCTTATTAAATTCGTTTGAATTACTTGCACAGTGAGCAAAGAAAAAACTTGTACAGCAAACGCTCTTCTCTTTTAATCAAAGTATCTCTGTTGCTTTGTAAGATTTTAAGCTAAAACCAAAAGTAGTTTCAAATTAATTAGCTTTCTGTGGAAATCTTTCATTTTATTAAGAAATTTATTTTAATACTAAAAAAAACCTAACATTAAGGCTGGAACTTTTCTTTGCCATGCAAATAATTATTATAAAATCATTATGATAACTTTTAGGACAATGCTGAATCCAAATTTAATTTATTTGGATGTTATCGTTGTAGATTTCTGTGGGGAGGAGGAATTCCAGCATTAATGGAAAAAAACCTGAATAACACAGTGAAGCATGGGGAATGTAATATGATGGTATGGGGCTCAATGAGATCGAGTGGTGTATGAAATCCAGTTTTCATAGAACGTACAATGAATAAAATGGATTATTTAAAAATACTTATAGAAGTGGATACTATTGATTATTTAGAGTTAAATACCCGAAACATTCTACTTCAATAATGGGAGAATGGCTTTCATTGAATGGGAAAAAATTGTAGGCGCATCCTACCTAGACCCTTGCTCTTAGAATAGAATAGGGGGAAAAGATCTGGTCCAAGGACCAGCACTACGACACCTGGGGGATCTTTTGTACCATAGATCTGTGAGTTAAATTAATTCAATCTCTGTATGACTTGTCTTATGAAGGTCAGTACAGACATTGAAGAAGCCAGCCTATAATCATCTGAAAACAGAATTTCAGAATGAAAAAAAAAAGAATGTGTGCCATTGTCTCGTCATCTTCCAAGCATAAAATATATAAGGGTGAACGAACTTGGTTACTTTTTCACAGAGGGTAGTTCCGTCCAAAGTGACCAAAGAGAAAATCAGTAACAAGCCGTAAATTATTCCTGTTGAAGTTCAGGATGCCATTATATTGTTATGTTTTTCTCTGTTTAAAAACGCGTTTCCGTGAACCCGAAGATTTGCAAATTAATACAAGACTCAGTGTAATAATTAGGGTTAAGAATGATACAAGTTTTATTTACAAATACACTTAAATCTAACTGAATCAAGAGTTTAAATAACTAATACAGCTTAAAATACTGAATTATTCACAAATATTCACAACTGGTTACCACTACGCCTTCTTCGCTGTAGTTTACGCACGTATCTTAGCTGGCTGCGCAAGTATTCACGTGACACCTCTGTGTCTGCTGCTCGTCACTTACGAGACTCACTCTGCCGATACTTACAGTTGATACACTAATCTGTTTGTCTGCCGCTCGTCTCACACGAGACCCACTCTGCCGACACTCACGGTTGAAACACCAATAACAACTCTCTGGCCGACACTCACAGTTGATACACCAATAACACTTGCTGGCTTTACTTACACCTTTACACACGTCTATTCGATGCGATGTTCCCTTTACCAGTCGACACGATAGACTCCACAATATCTCAATTCCACGACAGACTTTGCTGTCACTATAGCCTGTTCTATAGTTTCTTCAATTATCAACCTACGTATTGTAAAGCTCAGACTGCTCTTAACTATCAATTCACTACTGTATCGCAGACTATTATTCACTCACAACTTAATTATCAACTGACTTCTTTACTCGCAATTGACTTGTACGCAACTTGTTCGCTCACAACTGTAACTTCTTCACAACTGACTTATTCACGACTGACTTGCCATTGCTTGCGTCGCGCTTTTTATACTTTGCACAAATACCACTAGAAATCTCAAGCATAGTCTAGACGATCATTATCACCTTAAATGTTGTTTACCAAGTGACCAATTAAGTTCATGTTGTAACTATGTACATACATGTATACGCACACATCATCAGTTTATTATGGTTGTTTACTTTATTTTGTTGTTCGTTTAAATTGCTGTGTAGTTGTTGTTGTTTGTTTACTTTTATTCACGTATGTAGGTATATGCTGCCCTTTTTTTTATTTAATTGTTTGATTTATTCCAGATGTTTCTTTTTAATAACCCTGTAGGAATATTTTCCGCAACACTTATGTCAACCCTGTTGAAATATTTTTGTACAATGCTGCATTAAGCTTGTCGAGGGCCATTTTTGTAACAATATGTCCTAAGCCAGAAGAAGACAGCCAAATCTCCTTAGCGGTCGAAGTGACATTACAGTCGACCGACTTACGCCACAAAACGGCTCTGGATCCATAACAGGAGCAGCAGAGACCCTCTTGGCCAGTTCATCCGCTTTCTCACTCCCTGGATGACCGCTGTGGCCAGATATCCAATAAATTTAAACTATGTTCCATATGGATAGCTTCTGTAATGAGTCAAAGCACTCTCAAACTAGCCTGGAACAGAATTTCCATGAAAGGAGAGACTTAAGAGCTGCCTGACTATCGGAAAAGATAGCTATATGCGCACCTCTAATGCCTCTATTTAAATTAATGTCAACACATTTTCGCCTGAAATACCGTAGGCCATTTGTCCATGGGCAAAGATGTTTTTCCGTTGGGCTCAAAGACTCCAGCACCAACTCCATTCTCCGTTTTGGATCCAACCGTATACCAACATAAACTTCTGGGATCCATTAAATCTTCTGTGTAACCTCAGTTCACAGTTTATTCTATCACTAGGCATTCCTAGCAGTCCTAAGCTGGGAATTGTACTCAAGACCGACAACCCTTGCCCTTAGTACTAATGAAATTCTGTAGGCGTATGTGGAGAAAAAATTGCGCGAGCTGTAGAATAGGGAAAAAATTAAGTCAAAGTGCTCTCCAGGGCATATGGGAGCATATACCTCCCAAAATTGCCAAAAACCCAGTTCGTTCTATGAGAATAATCTATTAGATACTAGACGTGGCCACATTTAGTACTAATTTTAATTGTAATCCTTTTTTCATAACTTCTTCCTGAAAGAAAAGTTAGTGTACAAGTTTTTTTTGCTCTTGAAAATAGTGTTATTTTAACTTAGGCTATTTTTTAGTATTAAATTAAATTTTTTTAATAAATTAAAAGATTTTCATAGAAAGCTGATTATTTTGTCTTGAAACTGCTTTTGGTTTTGACTTAACATCTTACAAAGCAACTGAGATACTTTGATTAAAACAGCGGAGCGTTTTTTCTTTGCTAACTGTATATTGGCTAGATTTTTATTTCATTATTCTACTAAAGAAAACTAGTTCTATTGAAATATAATAGCGTTAATGATCCAAATGGAAATGATTCATATAAAAGTCAAATTCGAATTGAAATAAAAAAGGTCTGATATGTATTCTTTTTATTATTTTTTACACCTTAACCTCGGCAAATACAAATTATTAATAAGTAACATATTATTTATTGTCGATATCATATGAACTTCGTACAAAATGTGTAAAGCTTTAGACATGCATATGTGTATGTATGTATATATAACTATTTTGGGCCTAAAATTCCAATGACAAAAATTGGAAGTAATTTTGTGGAACAGCTTTTCTCAACTTCCAAAGTATCAATAAAGGCTGGTACTCACTATCACACACAATCGCATGACTTACGAAAAAAAAATCTGGTCTAATGAATTGTTATTGTCTTTTGAATATGTTCATAATATATTATTAGATGTATTTTTTTCAAAAGTCGTACGATTGTGTAGGATAGTGAGTACCAGCCTTTAGTGTGCATCTTGGACTTTTCTGGAAATGATTATCCTCGAAAGTTTGCCTCGTTCACATGTAAAGACATCGAAATCTTATTTCATACTACTTTGAAGAGTGCTTTTGAGGTTGTAAGTATTGCATTCAGAGCTGTTTACAAAACAAAGAAAATGAATGCATTTCAAATTATACAAAAAGATTCATACATCTACCAAAAACCTGCAGGATTACCTTGAACTGATTGTCTAACATCCTCAGCTGTTTTTTTCTTTTCAATAACTTACATTCAGGCAATGAATGCTTACTACTATTACTAGGAGTTATCTTCTTTATCTTGATAGAGAAGCCAAATGGTGAAGGCGAGAAGCCACATGGTGAAGAGAGAGATAGAGAGATAAAAAAGCTTCATTCTTCTACAACCTTGCTTTTTGCAGGTTTTTAGTAATGCAGATTTGCAGCGCTTCTGGTGTCAATTAGATGTATTAAATTTCAAAGCTGTGCTTAGTAGCCATTTTATTGGTTATTTTTACTTCGCCAATGATTCTGCAACACAATGCCGACGAAGGAAGGCACAGTGATGTTACATTAGGATTAGCATTTGTTGAAATCGGTATATTATAGTGACCAGTGACTATGCCTTCATCAGTTAAACTTTCGTACAACAACTGATAGAAAGGCAGACTAATACACGTCAGAAAATGCGTGATCTAATATTAATTTCTGTCGGAGACCGGACTCGAACCCAAGACTTTTGGTTTTGTAGTCCACGTGGAGCCTTGAAGGCTCTTGATTTACTGGAAATGTACTAAAAGCTAATCTTAAATATACATTCCTTTTTTTTTTTTTTAATAAATTTATCTTTTTTTTGAGAAATTAAGAAATTAAAATCATTTTAAAAATATGTACATAAGAAGGTAAAAACAATATGCAAGTCTGCTGTGAATAAAAATTTTCCGTTTTAGTTGCGGCTAATAGTTTTGCTAAACTTTCTGAAGTCGTTCTCAAACATTTGGTAGCGCGTGTTGATTTTAAAACTCTACTTCATAAACACAAAAATTATGAATTTTTCCATAACAAATTTAATAATAAATATAAATATAATACCTGCTTTACTCGTACTTCTTGAATGTGTGAACTAATTAATACACTCAGTAGCTAAACTATTCATATTTTTCATATTATTTTTAAGAGCAGGAACCTTTTACTCTACAAAAACATGTTTTATTTTGTGCCAAAACTAGCAAGCAGAGACTAAGCTGAACAAATTGTTAATATCAAAAAATCAAATCAAAAAAATATATTTTTTTTTCTTAAAAAAAATTAATATCCCCTGTGTTTTCAAAATATATTTCGCTAATAATAATAATAATACTCTAATACTCTAAATTATTTTTGCCTTCATAACTACTTATTATTATTATAAAATTCATAACTACAAATATAAAGATACATTCACCACTATCGGAAATAAGAGCTGAAAATTTTTTCACATGAAAAAATTAAATAAATAGTATAATGCCACATTAACCCTATAACAGGAAAAACGATTTTAGAGCTCCAGGGATACATTACAAATCTTTTTGTTTCAATATAAAAATAAATTCAGTGAAGTGCGACTTTGATCCGCGCACGAAAGGTTCCGTACGGACACGAGATATGTCCCCTTTCACAATTGTGAATTTGAAAGGCAGACAAACGAAGTTTGTAGGCGAGGGCATGATACAATTATACTAGGTACATGCACGACTACAACAAAATTACAACACCAAAAAATACATGCACTTTGTTGGTATAAACAAGCAAATATTAGTCAAAAACAAATGTCTTTTGTTTAAAAAAATAGCAATTACAGGGTAACTAGCGTACAATCAATTGCAGACGTGGCATCCCTGCATGATTATAGTTATTCAGTGTTGCCAATCTGTGTGTAATTAGACAGCCTGTAATTTCTACTCACATGTGTAGGCCATGTAATTAAATTCTTGTATAATCTGTGTGTAATTCTACTTTGGGTTCTATTTTGTTTTATTTTTGTTTTAATTTTAACCTACACAAAAGATGTGTAGTGTAGTTTTCTTCAATGTGTAATTGGAGACACAGCCATGTGTAAATTCATTGGCAACACTGTAATCATTTTATTCACACACATACACTAAAATTTTTGCAGCTTGTAAACAAATTTAACAATTATATGCAATGTATACAGTAACAGGCTGGGCTTGTGCATGTACCTAGTATAATTGTATCATGGGCGAGGGGTTGAAGAAGTAGAGTGTTTAGTACACGAATCTCTGTACCGGACATTTTTTGGTTCCCTTTTCTACTTTTCGTAATTTAGTCTTGTTGCTTCACATGCTTTTTGTCCTTTTAGAGGCTGCATGCATACTTGATGTGTATCCAGGCATCTGTGTGTATTTATGAGTATGTGTATGTGAGTAGCAAACGTGAAGAGGTAAACAAGTAAGAGTGCTATATTCGGCTGTGCCGAATCTTATAAACCCTTTACCAAAGCGCGTTTATGTAGTATAGAGATACATACATAAGCACAGAGATATGTAGGTACATATTCATTTTGTGAAAAAACTCATACTTTTTTTCTAGTGCAATTTTTAGGTTTTTGGCATTGTTTAATTTGGTGCTTTTTAAATTTTTGCGATTTTTTTTCATATAGGCAATTTTTTTGGTTTTGGCGACTTTTTTCGGTTCTTGGCGTTTTTTAATTTTGGCGATTTTTTTTCGTTCTGGCAATTTTTTTGATTTTGACAATTTTTTTCATTTAGGCGATTTTTTTATTTTTTATATATTTAATTTTTTTTTATTTTTTTGTGGCAATTTTTTTAGTTTTGACAGTTTTTTCTCGTTTTGGCAATTTTTTTCGGTTTTTGGCGTTTTTTTTATTTTGGCGATTTTTTTTCGTTCTGGCAATTTTTTGGATTTTGACAATTTTTTTTCATTTAGGCGATTTTTTTAATTTTGGCGATTTTTTTTTCATATAGGCAATTTTTTTTTGTTTTGGCGTTTTATTTCTTAATTTTGGCGATTTATTTTCGTTTTGGCAATTTTTTTTTTATTTTGGCGATTTTTTTTCATTTAGGCGATTTTTTTTTAATTTTTGACGATTTTTGTTCATATAAGCATTTTTTTGTTTTAGTGATTTTTGCGGATTTTTGTCATTGTGGGAATTTTTTTTTGTTCTCACACTTTATTCTCGTTTTGGTGATTTTTTTTCGGTTTTTGGCCTTTTTTTAATTTTGGCGATTTTTTTTTCGTTCTGGCGATTTTTTTGATTTTGCCGATTTTTTTTTCAAATAAGCGATTTATTTTAATTTTTGGCGATTTGTTTTCGTTTTGGCGATTTTTTTTGATTTTGGCGATTTTTTTTCATTTAGGCGATTTTTTTTTTAATTTTTGGCGATTTTTGTTCACAGAAGAATTTTTTTGTTTATGCGATTTTTTCGGTTTTTGACGTTTTTTTTTTTTAATTTTAGCGTTTTTTTTCATTTTGGCGATTTTTTTCGTTTTGGCAATTTTTTTAAATTTTTGGCGATTTTATAATTTTCGGATTTTTTAGTTCGACAGTTTCTGAAAATTTCAAGAGTTTAACTCTTACAGTTTCCAAGATATAGCAATTTGTCAAAATTACATAGTCAACATTTCATTAACTGACGGACCACCCTTTAATTTAAATTTTTTTAATTTTAGTGTTAATTGTTGTAGCCTATACAAAAATACACTAATTTTACAAATTTCAAGTGTCAATATACATATGTACACACATACATACAATTGTATGTATATTACATGGGATTTTAAAAGTTTTCGTTACTCATGTTGGAACACCCTTTAATTTTTAGCTTTTATATATTTGTTGTTGTAGCGACCAAAGTTCTACATACACTGTCCAAATTTCAGACCCGTAGCTTTTACCGTTCCTGAGAAAATAGCCTTCTTCCTAAAACATGAAATATGTTTAATTATTAGGAAAAAAGTTAAAGTTTTCCAACCCTGGAAACGTTTTTTTATTTTGTAAAATTTTTAAATTAATTTTTTAATTATAAATCCCAATTTTATTCATACCGAAGTATAAAATAAGTTAATTTAATAAAAAAGTAATGAAAACTAGTTTTCGGTAGTTATTTTCTATTGGAATATTGAGTGTGAGCTTTCCAGCTCTGAAACCGTCTGCTCGGTTTTCTCGTACAGACAGACGGACAGACGGACATCGCTTGTTCGTCTTGCCTATGCATAATGATCCAGAATATATATACTTTATGTGTCGCTTATTAATATTGTAGAAATTACAAACGGAATGACAAACCTATATATACCCTTTTACCATTTTTTGGTAAAGGGTATAAAAAAGGTTTAGAAAACTTCAAAAGATTAATTAAAATATTTGCCCTTCAATTTCCCAATTGTAATTGAATACGAACTTTAGCCTATATAAAATATAGTTTTGGAATTTTTTTCCGTGTTTGGGTTTTTTCGGTTTAAAGCGTTTTTTTTAGTTTTGGGGCTTTTGCCTTTATTTGCGCTATTTTAGTTTTGGTACTTTTTTCTCGTTTTTGAAATTTTTTTAATTTGGCGATTTTTTTTTTGGTTTTGGCGATTTTGTCGATTCTTGGCGTCTTTTTCATTTTGGCAATTTTTTTACTTTTTTTCTCGTTTTTGCGATTTTTGCGTTTATTTAATTTTGGGGTTTTTTAATTTTTGTGATTTTTTCGGGGTTTGGCGTTTTTCATTCTGGCGACTTTTTTCATTTATTCGATTTTTTTCATACAAACAATTATTTTGGTTTTGGCGCGTTTTGGCGCATTTTTCGCGTTATGACGATTTTTTGGGTTTTTTGCGTTATTTATTTTTTAATTTTGCGATTTTTTTCATTCGGGCGATTTTTTCGAATTTGGCGATTTATTTTTGTGTTAGAAATATTTATTTAATTTTAGCGATTTTTTCCGTTTTGGCGATTTTTTTTTTAATTTTTGGCGCTTCTTTTCGTTTGGCGATTTTATAATTTTCGGATTTTGTAGTTTTACCGTTTTTGCAAATTTCAAGGTGTACCTCTTACGGTTTTCAAGATATAGCAAGTTGTCAAAATTACATAGTCAAAATTGCATTGACTGATGGACCACCCTCTAATTTAAATTTTTTTAAATTTTACTGTTAATTCTTGTAGTCTGTATAAAAATACACTAATTTTACAAATTTCAATTGTCTATATACATATGTACTTACAATTGTATGTATATTACATGTGATTTTAAAATTTTTCGTTGCTCGTTTTGGAACACCATTTCATTTTTAATTCTCATGTATTTGATAATAAAATAAAACGTGGCAACATCGATGAAACGAAAATTCAAATTTATGACGAAAAGGATTTCCGCACAATTATTTTTGAATTTGAAACAAATAAAACAAGCTTCTACACATTAAAAGCGCTAAAGGGCTGCAGATCGTATTGAAGGGCATAGATTCTTATGTTGTCCCTGAATATATAAAAGATGCACTCGTCCTCCAGGGATTTAAGGTAAAGAATGTATCTAACATAATGAACAGAGAAAAGGTACCCCAACCCCTATTTCGTGTTGAACTGGAGCCGAATGATATACAGTTGAAAAAAAACGAGACTCATCCTATTTATAGCCTAAAATACCTTTTATACAGAAAAATCACAGTTGAAGAGCCACATAAGCGTTCAGGTCCCGTGCAGTGTCATAATTGCCAAGAATATGGCCATACATAAGCTTACTGCAATTTACCTACAGTGTGTGTTATCTGCGGTGAATTGCACGGTACTGCTAGTTGTACTAAACCAAAAGATCAACCGAAAAAAAATGCAGTAATTGTGGAGGTAATCAGATTGCTAACTACAGAGGATGTCCTGTGTACTCTTTCGTCAAGCAGGCTATGGTGCAAAAACCTAAATTAGCTCCAGCTCAACCATTAAACGCGTACTCCGCCACTTTTGCTCCAGTGAGCCAACCAGTTACTTCACGTGTATCGTATGCCGATGCTGCTAAGGCTAGTTCTATTCCCACACCAAATGTTTCACCGCCAAATAATTCAACGAATGCAAATTCAAGCTTTAACTTTAGTCGCCTTGAAGCTACTATTGAGAATCTGGTGCTAACTATAAACAACTTTACAACAAATATGACTACCATGATGCAAGAAATGTTGAGAATGCAGAATACTCTGCTTCAAGCATTAATTAACAAGACATGAACACGTTAAAAATATGTTTCTGGAACGCAAACGGCATTCGCCAACATAAAAATGAACTTGAGCACTTCCTTACGGAAAAAAAATATTGATATAATGTTGGTCTCTGAGACTCATTTGACTTCTAGGAGCCTCTTTAAAATGAATGGCTACACTTTATATGACACAAAGGACCCTAGAGGGAGAGCATGCGGTGGATCAGCAATTCTAAAAAAGTCAAGACTCAAGCACTATATTCTTGACAACATTTGTGAAGAACATCTACAAGCAATAAATATCTGCATTGAAAATTTTTGTACAAATTTCGTGATATCTTCAATTTACTCCCCTCCCAGATTTTAAATCACTGTGGATCAATACGAGAAATTCTACAAATCCCTTGGACCTTGTTTTGTAACAGCTGGCGACTACAATGCTAAGCATACGTTCTGGGGTTCGCTTTTTTATTAGGCCTAGAGGTAGGGCGTTGTTTAACACAATTTCAAAAATGGGCTTGGATGTTATTTCGAGTGGGGAGCCCACTTACTGGCCTACGGACATACAAAAAATTCCGGATGTTATAGATTTTGGAGTCATGAAAATTATCGCTAGGGAATTAATTCATGTTGAAGCTTCCCTAGATCTCTCGTCCGATCACTCTCCCACGATCGTTACAATCAGTAGCCCACTGAGAAGCGCCTTGCCTCACCCATATGTCAAGATGATAAATCGTGTTAATTGGCTGGGATTCAAAAAATGTCTTAGTAGTCATTGCAGGGAAAGTCTATCATTGAATCTATCATTGCCAATCTAAACGAGAATAATAAACAAGCTTCTGAACATGCCACTACCTCCCATCCGCATACTGGGTTCAATAAAATTTATTCTACAGACGTTGAACATCTCGAACGTAAAAAAAAGAAGAGCAGGGAATGGCAACAGCACAGATGACCCCAACATAAACTCAGACTAAAGAATGTACTAAACGGCTGCAAGAGTTGCTTGAATCTGAAAAAACTGCATCTCTTAAAAATTATTTGGAAGGTCTTGATGTCACACGAACATCTAATTAGTCTTTGTGGCGCGCTGCTAGAAAGCTTAAAACACCCGTTGAGTTTAAGCCACCTCTGCGCACATCTACCGGAGATTGGGCAAGAAGCGATACGGAAAAATGTAAAATATTTGCTGAGCATTTAAAATCCGTATTTACCCCAAACACATGTACTGGTGTTGCTGATTTGCCGAGTGTAGTTGCTCTACCCCCTCGAGCCTTAAAGTTTAAGATGCGTGATGTGCATAAAGTAATTGCTGAACTCAAGCCAAAGAAAGCTTCAGGTATTGATGGAATTAGTAACAAGATGCTGATGAACTTGCCGCATATTGCAATAAGAATCTTGCTGTTTATTTCTAATGCCATATTACGACTGGAGTATTATCCACAAAGCTGGAAGCTTGCGAAGGTCAAAATGATTCCAAAGCCGGGCAAATACCTTACTAAAGCTGAGTCATATAGGACAATAAGTTTGCTGTCAACTATGTCAAAACTCTTCGAAAAGATGCTCATGACAAAATTGTCCCCAACTTTAACTGATAGTGGGTGCATCCCAGACCATCAATTTGGTTTTAGAAGCCAGCATAGCACCATTGAGCAAACACATAGATTGGTTCAATTTATCACAAAAACATTTGAGGAAAAGAAGTATTGTTCTGCCCTGTTTATTGATGTTTCTCAGGCAGTTGATAAAGTGTGGCATGAAGGCCTGATTTTGAAATTGAAGACATACTTACCAATAAAAATTCTAAATCTTTTGGAAAGTTACATTCTTGCACGAAAATTTACAGGTGTGGAAGGACACTTTATGAGTATGCCTGAAACTATCTCATCCGGTGTGCCACAGGGCAGTATACTGGGGCCATTTTTATATTTGATTTATACTTGTGATATGCTTGTGAGCAGTAGTATCCACACTTTGCCGACGATACCGCCTGCCTTAGTATGCACGAAAATCCTGATGAGGCATCCCGAAAACTCCAGGAACACATTAGCCAGATGGAACTATGGTTAAACTTATGGAGAATTAAGGTAAATGAACAAAAGTGTGTCCATATAACATTTACCTTACGAAGAGATACTTATTCCCCCATTCGGATTAATAATCAAGTTGTTCCTCAACATTCACATGTGAAATATCTTGGTATACACCTCGATCGAAGGCTTACATGGAAACATCACATTGACTATAAGTTAACTCAAATTAAACTAAAATTAACTCAGGTACATTGGCTGATTGGCAGAAATTCAACACTCAGCCTACACTGCAAACTTTTAATATACAAGTCGCTTTTAAAGCCAATATGGTGTTACGGTATCCAGTTATGGGGCACTGCTTCAGCTTCCAATATAGAGAGCATTCAACGAAGGCAAAACAAAATTTTACGGTTAATAACATCGGCTCCATGGTATATCAAAAATTCTAATATACATAGTGATTTAAATATGCCACTAGTGACTGAAGAAATTGCAAAATACGCAGGCAAATATTTAACAAAACTCGAGTCACATCCTAATCCGCTTGCTCCTAATATTTTGAACTTTACTGGACACATCCGCCTAAAAAAGAGGAACACAAGACCTCTAATACTCAACACTTCAGATGGTATTTCTTGAAAATACTTTTTTTTATACTTTTTTATACTTTTTTTTTCTTTTTTGATTATCACTACTTATGTATTATTTATAACTATTAACAAGTTTATGTCCGACAGTGGTCGGTTATAATAATTATATTTTAGATTTAAGATTTGAATACTTATTGATAGTTCATATTTGAAGATACAATAAATAAATACATAAATTAATAATAAAAAAAAATTGGGGTTTTTTGAATTTATTGGCGCTTTCTGAGCTTATGCACTTTTTTTTCTCGTTTTGGCGATTTTTTTTTTAATTTTGGCGATTTTTTTTAATTTTAGCGATTTTTTTTAATTTTAGAGATTTTTTTCATACAATTAATTATTTGGTTTCGTTTTGGCGATTTTTTTCCGGTTTTGGGCGTTTTTTCATTTTGGCAATTTTTTGCTTTTGTGCGATTTTTTCGAATTTCGCGATTTATTTTCGTGTTAGAAATTTTTTTTTAGTTTTGGGGATTTTTTTAATTTTGGCGATTTTTTTTAATTTTTGGCGATGTTTTTTTTAATTTTTAGCGTTTTTTTTTTTGGTTTGGCGATTTTATAATTTTGGGATTTTTTAGTTTTACCGTTTTTGCAAATGTCAAAAGTTTGCCTCTTACGGTTTCCAAGATATAGCAAGTTGTCAAAATTACATAGTCAAAATTCAGTAACTGATGGACCACCCTTTGATATAAATTGTTTAATATTTTAATGTTTATTGTTGTAGTCTATGTAAAAATACACTAATTTTACAAATTTCAAGTGTTAATATACGTATGTGCATACAATTGTATGTATATTACATGAGATTTTAATATTTTTCGTCGCTCGTTTTGGAGCACCCTTTAATTGCTAATTCTCATGTATTTGTTGTTGTAGTGGCCAAGGTTCTACATACTCTGTCCAAATTTCAGGTCCGTAGCTCTTACGGTTCCTGAGAAAATACCGTGTGACGGACAGACGGACAGACGGACAGACGGACAGCGTAGCGAAAACAATTGGGTACCTTTTTTACCCTTTGGTGTACGGAAGCCAAAAAAGGAAGAATGCTACAGTCGGCTGTGCCGAATCTTATATATCCTTTACAAAATTACGTTTATGTGGTATAGAGATACATACAAACATAAGCACATAGATATGTAGCTATATATTTATTTTGTGAAAAAATTCATAATTTTTGCTCTAGTGCAATTTTAAGTATGTGGCCTCTCGGTATTTTTCGATTAAATATTTTTTTTTGCTTTAGCAATAAGTTGAATATCGATGCCTTACTCTCATAAAAATACAAGTTTTCAGGAGAGCAAAAAAGAAACGTTTACATCTCTTTATACTTCGGTGTTTCGGTGCTTGGAATCCCGTAATCCAATACTTTTTGATTTTTCTGATTTCTTACATCAATCTCTCTCTTTTACTAATATGAGATATGTTTAATTTATAGAGAAAAAGGATAAATTTGTTATAGTATGTTACTTATGTAGAAGGAAAAAAATTTGAAGTATTCCAACCCTGGAAACGTTTTTTTTTAATTTTTTTAATTTGAAATGCCAAGTCTATTCGTACTGAGGTCTCGTCACTTTTGGGTTAAAAATTTTAGACATAGGATTTTGTCTTGGCTACCGAAATCTCGTAAAAGGTAAAAAAGCTTAGTTTAAACGATAAAGACTTCAAATGAAATGTGCCAAATTTCCAGATACTGTAAATTCAATATTAAAATCATTTTCGTTTAATTTTAATGTATTTTTTTATTTCTTGTAACTTTCGCAAGATTTCTGAGATTCCTGCATATGGTATTAATTACACAAATGTCTATACAATTGCAAACTTCAATTCGAAAATATGAATAATACTCTAATATGCCCATACGAAATTTTATTTCGACCGGACAATCGGTTTAAAAAATATTTTGATTCTGGCCCACTGTGTAACGTTTACTGACTGATTTTGTAAATTCAATATGGAAAATATATTAGCGTATGCATAAGTTCTAATTCTTTGTGCGTAAATAGAAAAGCATTAAAATTATTATTTTTTAACACGAGTACCTTAAATGTTGGTCCAATAATAACTTTTTAATATTGTCCAATCAATATAATACGAACGTTAATAAACATATTTACATAACAATATTAAATTGTTTCGATCTCTATCGGCACTTAATACATCCACCCCTTGCGCTTAAAGGATAAACGTCACTAGTATTATGTTCGTTATCAAGTAACGTTTTGGGGTTGCATATCCTCATTATATATTAATCATTGTCTTTAACATTTATACACATTTAATTCAACATTTATCAACATTTAATCAATACCCGAACTGAAAAAACTGAAATTAAACGAAATTTCAGACACTGAAAGTTTCATAAGAAATATTAATTAAGACCAAATTTAATAAATTTATACTTTTTATTAAATTAAATAATTAGTCTTACAATGGCCTTAAACGTGAAAGCAACTTCAATTTTAATCCTTCTTGGATTTTTGGAAGTCTTCGGATATCAAAATGAATTTAGTCGAATGATTGTGCAGTTAGCAAACAACATTAAAGCAGAACAACATTATGATACAATTGTTTTTATCAGACACGATGAGACGTATGGAAGGGATTGCGATAATTTCTATAATACGGACATGATATTGCAAGGTCTAATGGAGCAGGGAATGCCCGTTTTGAATCTAGTGGGAAACGCAACAAATTTTTCATGGCAGAATTCTAATCATCGTGTTTTGGCTATAGCGAAATTGAAAGGAATAGCTGACGAGGATAAGAATCTTTTGACTGCGTTGTGGAAAACACTTAGAAGTAATTTGTTTACACGCTTGATATTGCTGGTTAGAAGGAACGTCAGTGATCAATTTATACAGATTATTTTGAAATATTGTTATCAAAAGAAAGCTTTCAATGTTGTGTTGATCAAGGAAACAAACAAGGGTCCTGCGGTTTATTATTTCAATGCATATCCCCAGTTTGAAGTGAAAATGAAAGAGTTAAATCTAAAGGAAACAAGTTCTTTATTCACGGATAAAACAAAAAATATGAAAGGTTTTCCTATAAGTGTTGTTCATCTAAGAAACAGCCACAATATTTTTATAAAAGGAGAGCAAAATGCAACACCCATGCTCGGTGGTCCTGTGGGCCATTTATTTGAAGAATTCGCTCGCAAGCATAATGCATCGCTGACGTTTCCACATCAGGAACAAGGAAGCAAAATACTACGCTTTGCTGATGTAAGGAATCTGGTTGAAAATGGTACGTGTGATATATCCGGTGAATTATTCTCTGGCAGTTCTTATGAAGAGGTCGTGGTTTCTACTACGTTCAGCCTTGACGACATCTGCTTAATCGTGCCCGTTGAAAAATCTATACCAACTTATAAGTTTTATGTATCAGTTTACGATACCATCAGTATGATATTGATTGTCTTGGCCTTTACATTATTTTCCTTGGTTGTGGCTGCGACTTATGTAATCAAACGTGACCGTATGAATTTCAGTGAACTGATTTTTAATATTAACGTGCTCAGTGGACTACTGGGTCAAAGCTTCAGCATAGGGAGAAGTTCTTCTGTTACACGCCGATTAATCTTCTTGATGATCTTTTTGGCTGGTCTGATCTTTAATACAGCTTACAATACATTCATACAGTCTTTTTTTACCGCTCCTCCCAGCGAACACAAGATTGCCACTATGCAGGATGTACAAAACTCTGGCATGAAAATTGCTATTTATATTGAAGCGTTTGAATATTTTGAAGAAATTGGGAGAGAAAATGTATTAAGTCCATATGCAAAGGTTGTGGATACTTGGGATGAATACTCTAAAATGATTAATAGTTTTGACAGCCGTTACATGTATTTTATGTTGTCGATCTATTGGAACATACTTGATAAGCAGCAACAAATGATATCAAAACCTGATTTTCGCTTAACCAACATTTGTGTCTTGAAATCGAGGCCTACAAGATTAATTTTGCAGTCTAATTCACCTTACAAGGACGCTTTAAATACTTTTATCCGGCGAGCCGACGAAGCTGGATTAATTTCGCACTGGAAATCTAATACATTTTTCGAATTGGTACGAATTAAAGAGATGAGTTTTCTGAAAGAAACTGATAAGACGGAATTCACTCCAATGAAACTAGAAGATATGAAGCTGATGATGATTTTTTTCGTCTTTGGCATGATGTTGTCGGGCATTTGTTTTATCATTGAAATCTGCTGGTCGAAACGCGAAACATTTATGAAAACTTTTGTGCGTTTAGTGGAATTTCTTAAACGTGACGCTGTTAATTGAAACCTTTTGCAAAATTTTTGGATGTGAAATTTAAATTGGGTTTGATGTGAATATTTGTGCAAGAAATTTCTTAAATTTATGTTTTTGTCAAAAATGCATTAATGTTAATTTTAAGAATCTTCGTATGTAAAATAAATTCAGTGAAGTGCGACTTTGGGCATTTTTTCGTTTTTGGGTTTTTTCGGTTTTATGTTTTTTTTTTTAATTTTTTGGGCAGTGAATGGCAATAGCACAGATCACCCCAACATAAACTCAGACTTAAAGAATGTGCATCTGAAAAAACTGCATCTCTTAAAAATCATTTGGAAGGTCTTGATGTCACACCAACATCTAATTAGTCTTTGTGGCGCGCTGCTAGAAAGCTTAAAACACCCGTTGAGTTTAAGCCACCTCTGCGCACATCTACCGGAGATTGGGCAAGAAGCGATACGGAAAAATTTAAAATATTTGCTGAGCATTTAAAATCCGTATTTACCCAAACACATGTACTGGTGTTGCTGATTTGCCGAGTGTAGTTGCTGTACCCCCTCGAGCCTTAAAGTTTAAGATGCGTGATGTACATAAAGTAATTGCTGAACTCAAGCCAAAGAAAGCTCTAGGTGTTGATGGAATTAGTAACAAGATGCTGATGAACTTGCCGCATATTGCAATAAGAATCTTGCTGTTTATTTCTAATGCCATATTACGACTGCAGTATTATCCACAACTCTGGAAGCTTGCAAAAATCAAAATGATTCCAAAGCCGGGCAAAGATCTTACTAAAACTGACTCATATAGGCAAATAAGTTTGCTGTCAACTATGTCAAAACTCTTCGAAAAGATGCTCATGACAAAATTGTCCCCAACTTTAACTGATAGTGGGTGCATCCCAGGCCATCAATTTGGTTTTAGAAGCCAGCATAGCACCATTGAACAAACTCATAGATTGGTTCAATTTATAACAAAAACATTTGAAGAAAAGAAATATTGTTCTGCCCTGTTTATTGATGTTTCTCAGGCATTTGATAAAGTGTGGCATGAAGGCCTGATTTTGATATTGAAGACATACTTACCAATAACCATTCTAAATCTTTTGGAAAGTTACATTCTTGCACGAAAATTTACAGTTGTGGAAGGACACTTTATGAGTATGCCTGAAACTATCTCATCCGGTGTGCCACAGGGCAGTATACTGGTGCCATTTTTATATTTGATTTATACTTGTGATATGCCTGTGAGCAGTAGTATCCACACTTCTACATTTGCCGACGATACCGCCTGTCTTAGTATGCACGAAAACCCTGATGAGGCATCCCGAAAACTCCAGGAACACATTAGCCAGATGGAACTATGGTTAAACTTATGGAGAATTAAGGTAAATGAACAAAAGTGTGTCCATATAACATTTACCCTACCAAGAGATACTTGTTCCCCCATTCGGATTAATAATCAAGTTGTTCCTCAACATTCACATGTGAAATATATTGGTATACACCTCGATCGAAGGCTTACATGGAAACATCACATTGACTATAAGTTAACTCAAATTAAACTAAAATTAACTCAGGTACATTGGCTGATTGGCAGAAATTCAACACTCAGCCTAGACTGCAAACTTTTAATATACAAGTCGCTTTTAAAGCCAATATGGTGTTACGGTATCCAGTTATGGGGCACTGCTTCAGCTTCCAATATAGAGAGAATTCAACGAAGGCAAAACAAAATTTTAAGGTTAATAACATCTGCTCCATGGTACATTAAGAATTCAAATATACATCGTGATTTAAATATGCCACTAGTGACTGAAGAAATTGCAAAATACACAGACAAATATTTAACAAAACTCGAGTCACATCCTAATCCGCTTGCTCGTAATATTTTGAACTTTACTGGACACATCCGCTTAATAAAGAGAGATAAAAGGGCTCTAATACTAAACACTCCGAATGAAGCTGCTTGAAAATACTTTTTTTTTTGCTTATCACTACTTACATATGTATTATTTACAACTATCACTTAGTTATGTCCGACAGTGGTCGGTCCTAATAATTATATTTTAGATTTAAGATTTGAATACTTATTGTTAGTTCATATATGAAGATACAATAAATAAAAAAACATGCATAAAAAAAATTTATTTGTTTTACATACTCTGTTGTAAGGTTTTACATACTCTGTCCGAATTTCAGGTCCGTAGCTCTTACAGTTTCTGAAGAAATAGCGTGTGACGGACAGACGGATAGCGTAGCGAAAACAATAGGATTCCTTTTTAGGGTTCCGTACACCAAAAGTGAAAAAAAGAAACCCTATTGTTTTCGCTACGCTGTCCGTCTGTCCGTCACACGGTATTTCCTCAGGAACCGTAAGAGCTACGGACCTGAAATTTGGACAGAGTATGTAAAACTCTAGCCGCTACAATCACAAATACATGAAAATTAAAAATTAAATGGTGTTCCAAAACGAGGAACGAAAAATTTTAAAATCCCATGTAATATTCATATAATTGTATGTACATATGTATATTGACACTTGAAATTTGTAAAATTAGTGTATTTTTGTATAGACTACAACAATTAACACAAAAAATTAAAAAAATTTAAGTAAACTCTTGAAATTTTCAAAAACGGTAAAACTAAAAAATCTGAAAATTATAAAATCGCCACACCAAAAAAAAATTTCCAAAAATTCAAAAAATAGCCAAAAATTAAAAAAAAATTATAACCCAAAATAAGTCGCAAAATTCAAAAAAAAATCGCCAAAATTAAAAAAAAAGCGCCAAACACCGAAAAAAATCGCCAAACGCGAAAAAGGCTCTAGTAAAAAAATAATTGTTTATATGAAAAAAAATCGCCAAAATAAAAAAAATCGCCAAAATTAAAAAAAATCGCCAAATTGAAAAATCGCCAAAAAGAGAAAAAATTTTCAAAACTAAAAAAACGCCTAAGTGAAAAAAGTCGTTTAAATGAATAAATAAACGCCAAAATCCGAAAATCGCCTAAACGAAAAAATCGCCATAAACCGAAAAAAATCGCCAAAACGAAAAAAAATTTCAAAGCTAAAAAAATTGCCAAAATGGAAAAAAAACTTCAAAAACCGAAAAAATCGAAAAAACAAAAAAAATCGCCAAAATTAAAAAAATTGCCAAAATCCAAAAAAAATCGCCAAACGCGAAAAAGGCTCCAGTAAAAAAATAATTGTTGATATGAAAAAAAAAATCGCCCAAAATAAAAAAATCGCCAAAATTAAAAAAAATCGCCAAATTGAAAAATCGCCAAAAACCGAAAAAAAACTGCCAAAACGAGAAAAAAATGTCAAAACTAAAAAAATGGCCAAAATGGAAAAAAATCCAAAGAACAAAAAAATCGTCAAACCAAAAAAAATCGCCAAAATTAAACAAATAGCCAAAATAAAAAAAATCGCTAAAACTAAAAAAAACGTCAAAAACGAAAAAAATGCCAAAACTATATTTCATATAGTCTAAAGTTCGTATTGAATTACATATTTCGCGTCCGTACGGAACCCTTCGTGCGCGGTCAAAGTCACACTTTACTGAATTTAATTCACCTTTGGTGTATGGAACTGTCGTCGTCGTCGTCGTCTTTAGACAGCACTTTACATTTGTTTTACTTCCCCATCAGTGAGCACATCTGGCTCAATCTCCCAGGATTGAGGCAAGCAAAGGTAATGATTTGAACGTATAACAAAAATCGTTTCATAGATTTAATTTTCCTGATTAAAAATAAACTAATAATGCTCACAGGCTTCTTCACAGGCTATTGCAGACTGAGAAAACATCTTATCAGACTTGGCATTGAGAGTAACAGCCTGTGCAAATTCTGTGATTACGACGATGAAACTCTGGCATATTCTGAAGGACTGTGAAGCGTTATGCCACAGAAGATATAGCCAATTGGGCAAGCTCCTATACTACGCTACGCTGTCCGCCTGTGCGTCACACGCTATTTTCTCAGGAACCGTAAGAGCTACGGACCGGTGTTTAAAAACGAGCAACGAAAAATGTTAAAATCCCATGTAATATACACACAATAGTATGTACATATGTATATTGACACTTGAAATTTGTAAAATTAGTGTATTTTTATATAGACTACAAAAATTAGCGCTAAAATTAAAAATAATTTAAATTAAAGTGTGGTCCATCAGTTAATGAAATTTTGCCTATGTAATTTTGACAACTGGCGATAGCTTGGAAACCGTAAGAGGTAAACTCTTGAAATTTTCAAAACGGTAAAACTAAAAAGTCCGAAAATTATAAATTCGCCAAACCAAAAAAAAAACGCCACAACAAAAAAATCGCCAAAATTAAAAAACAAATTTCTACCACTAAAATAAGTCGCAAAATTCTAAAAAATCGTCCAAATAAAAAAATTGCCAAAATGAAAAAATCGCCAAAAACCGAAAAAATTTCCAAAACGCGAAAAAGGCACCAATAACAAAATAGTTGTTCATATGAAAAAAAATCGACAATTTGAATAAACGCCAAAAACCGAAAAAATCACTTAAATAAGAAAAAAAGTGTCAAAACTAAAAAAGCGCTTAAATAAAAAAAGTCGTCAAAATGAAGAAATGCCCAAAGCCGAAAATCGCCAAAATTAAAAAGAAATCGCCAAAACGAAACAAAATCGCCAAAAAATAAAAAATCCGCAAAAACCGAAAAAAGTCGCCAAAACGAAAAAAAAGTGTCAAAACTAAAAAAAGCGCCTAAATGAAAAAAGTCGTCAAAATGAAGAAATGCCCAAAGCCGAAAATCGCCAAAATTAAAAAGAAATCGCCAAAACGAAACAAAATCGCCAAAAAATAAAAAAAAACGCAAAAACCGAAAAAAGTCGCCAAAACGAAAAAAAAAGTGTCAAAACTTATAAAATTGCTAAAATGGAAAGAAAAAACTCCAAAAATCGAAAAAATCGCCAAAAACCAAAAAAAAAATCCCCAAAATTAAAAACAAATTGCCGAAATAAAAAGAGTCGCAAAAATTAAAAAAAAAATGCCAAAACTATATTTTATATAGGCTAAATTTCGTATTTAATTACATATCTCGTGTCCGTACGGAACCCTTCGTGCACGGGTGAAAGTTGAACTTCACTGAATTTATTGAAATTTTTCTCGAAAATGTCTTACATATGTGCCCTTAATTATGAAAGTGGTCTAAGTCATATATATATATATATATGGACAATTCCCAGGAGACGGACGCGACATTCGTACACTTTTATTTGAGCAAAAACCAAGAAAGGAAGTTCCCTTCCATCCAATCCAATATATATCTTAGTGTTGTAAGGCAATGAAGGAGTAGTATATTTAGAAAAAAATTCTGGGCGATATCAATAACATAGTAAAAAGATATAAGCAAATTTCAGCTAGAAACGGATGAGTAAAAAATATAAGTTATTTTTGTGCACTTATAGAAATATACATAATTCAGCGAAATTTTATGAAGAATTTTTTTTGTAAATTTAGAACATTTTTTATGTTTAGGTTTATGAAACATAAAAATTTTGTTTTAATTTTTTTTTTTTTAAATTGGTAAAGTTCAAATACGGACGCGACAAGGCGGACGCGCCATTTTTTCCCATGAGAATTAAACGCAGTAACCTTTCTAATATTTATTGAACTTTAATTAAAAAGTAATAAAACGATAACAAACGTTTATTTGCTGCTGAAAAAAGTTAATAAATATTGATTTTATGCAATGTATGCGACATTAAGGTATAGGTGGAAGCCACCACAAACAACTTCCCTTATTAGAGCTCCATTCTTCTTTTTTTCTGCTAATGCGTAGGTTGTTGTTAGTAAGAAATTTGGAAATTACAAAAAAAAAAGAAAAATAATACAAATTATTTTAATTTAAAGTGCACATAATTATTCTTACCTTAATATTTTATGTATGTGTAACAGGCCTTATTGCTTAAGGTTTAGACCTTAAGCCGAATTGTAATTTTAATCCTTTTTCGAGAAATATATTTTCGCAAAAGTTTTTCCAACTGAAAATTCTTTTACCTTGTAAGAAGAATATTTTTCTCCCCTGTGTACAAGTAATAAACATAATACTTTTGCAAACTATTCTTAAGCGTTTGATAGTTTAGATTACAAAACTACAAATTATACTTGTCCGCAGATAGCAAGTATGGGTTGAAATTCGAATAGGAAAACTGCCTACTGTAAAACCCTCACCATGATTGAACAGTTCATCATTCCCTTTACAATTTTCATTTGATGTGAGGCAGTAGATCAAATCTTTTAAATTTTGTTCCTGCATTTAAAATTGCAGAAAAATTAACACTCCTTTATATACTTTCACTAGCTTCATATAAACTTTCATATAGTCTGTTGCCTTTCTAATACCAACGATAATTTTTTTAAATTCATTCATTCTAATAACCTCACAATCACGTCTGATTTTTATCCGATTTACTATTATTATTTTCTTACTTTTAATTACATTTTTCCTTTTTGCACTTAAAAGCATTTATGCAATTTGCATATAATAGAATTGGCTTGATAATAATATGGTCATTAAAATAGTCAGTCGTATTAAAATGCAATAAAGTAATGTAATTGCTTCTAATTACAAGCTCAATTTAGATTGCTTAGAATCAAAATTAAAAGTTAAACTTTAAAAAATAAATGTGAGCAGTTAAATTGGTTTGTAAGTCCTAGTTAGGTAATCTGCATATAAGAAGGCCTTCAATCCACTGCAACACTAAAAAAGAATAAAAAGGGGGCTTGAAATAATCTTGAATTTCCAACAGACACACTACGTCCGATTCCGGCTAAAATTTGCTCTACCACAATAAACGCCATAAAATTGTATTGCACATATCGCTCATGGTTTATGATATGTATGTATGGTTAGATATGTATACTAAATATTTTTTTTAATTCGATGTAACAATATTATGCTACTTATTACGATGCTATTTATTTAAATTATTAAAACACAAGCATAATCCTAATAAGCCATAATTATACAGATATAATCAATAATAACAGATATAACTTATAGACAAATAATGAAAAATACATTAAAACTTAAGGCCCAACTATAATATGAATAAGCGAACTTAAGCAACTGTGCGGTTACATATAAAACGTATGTGGCAAACTATAATGTACTTATGGATCTTTTCGTCAAATGTCAATTGCTTAGGCTAAGTGCCAAACTGAACGCACATTCCGTACGGAAAACACTGTTTGTGCATTTTTTAAACTCAAGCAAACAGTATCAGAAAATATTCATTGATTTTAAATATTTTTTTATTGTTTCTTATTTTAAACTCAGAAAAGAAAGCAAAGCATTTATTTTCATTCTTTGTTTTACAATACAACACGCATACTCATGAGTTTATGTACATTGTTGTACTTTTCAGTCGTTCACTTCTGGCATTAGCTTAAGCCAGCTTATTCATATTATAGTTGGGCCCTTAGCTTGATAAAAGAAATTTTCACTTTGGAAGCAAGCAACAACACAAAATGGAAAATAGAAAAGAGTTCATTGGACAAAAAAGAAACTAACATTATGTATTCATATGTATGCATGTATGTATGTATATTATGCCAACACAAATACATACATACAATTGTAACAGAGGAGTGGAAAATTCGTTTTTTTATGTAAAAATAAAATTATTTTTACTGCAACCGGTAGCTAATGTTTTCTACGTTTGCAACAAGCGCATTCACAGGTAGACAATCATATCTACAGTCAAATCACGTTAGGGCTAACTGAGAAAAAAAATCACAAGTTGGTGCCGCATTGCCGCATTGCAGCATACGTGATCGGGTGAATTTACTCGAAAATTTTCAATTTTGGGATTACCGAACAAGTACTATGGAAATTCGAAATGATGGCATATGATAACGAGAGTGCGTAAGCGAGTACCAGCTCTTTCAATTCCACACCTTAGCACTACACTTATCGAAAACAATCCCCCTTATTGTAAATGCCGTCGTCGACGTCTCATCAAGATGACGGTAAATATAATCACTTGTTTACTCTTTATCGGCGACAATTGGCTCATATTGACAATCTCTTAATAGTATCTAAGGCATGTTAATAGCATTCAATGTGGTCGACGAAGAGTACATAAATCTTGATGTGACATCGACGACGCCATTCACAATAAGGGGAAATATTTTTTTTTTAAAGAAGTAATATTTAGGAAGTGACTGCTAACTTTTTTAGGAAAGCGATATTGATGGAGAAGAGATGTGGAAAGCTTCAGTCCCTTAAAACTCTTATATTTGCACGTTTCTTAATGATGCAGTGTTGCAGTGTTGCAGCGCCTCTGGTGTTAATGAGTTGTATTAAATTTGGAAGTTGTGCTTTATAGCCATTTTACTGGTTATTTTACTTCGCCGATGATTCTGCTACACAATTCCGACGAATGAGGGCGATCCGATGGTACTTTAGGATTAGTATCCGCTGAAGCAGTAGTAGTTCAGTGACTAGTGTCTATGCCTTCATCACTTTAACTTTCCTACAACAACTGATACAAAGGGATACTAATGCACACCACAAAAATGCGTGTCGTTATTTACTGGCTCTCAGAACCGTGCTCTAACCCAGGACGTGCTTACTACTGTAGGCCTATCAGTCTGACATCCTTTCTACTGAACAACAAGACGTTGGAACATTACTCCAAATACGACAATTATGCTTATTTACGTACACATTCAACTAAAAGTGGGTTTCATTGGAAAATAAAATTTTTAATGGGAAAAAATTAAAAATCAATATCAATTTGCGCTTCAGCCCATTCGCCGAATTGAGGGCGCAAGCGATAGTCGTTTGGCTTTGATTCCGGCACAATTTGAATCTTCAAAGTTTTTAAACCAATATCCTTTTGTAAAATATCCTACAAAGTAGAGGGACACAACCCCAGTTACTGAAAACGGCCCCGAATTGATTGATTAGCATGATCTTCAATGCTTTCCTGTACAGCGGCTACAACTTCTTCAGTGCAGTGTTCGGCGTCTTATTATCCGTAACTGCAAATGTGGTCCAAAAACGATATATTGTTCTTCGAGGTAGCCGCTCTGAAGTACGCTTATTTAACACCATAAAATGGAAAAAGTGCAGGATAATTTTGGCAAATAGAAATTTGCATGCGTTGCTCTGGTTTAAGTCGTCTCATAATAAAATTTCAAAGCAAACTATACAAAATGCAACCATCAGCTGTTAAATGGCTGCTCAAATGGAGCAGTGATGCCAACTTTAAGTTGTGAAACTCTAAAAAAAAACAACATTTAAATACCAGATGACCATTACCAGCTACCCTTAACAATTTTGGTGAACCTTTTCCATAAGCAAACAAATTTTTAAAATTGGTCCACAAATGGCAAAGTTATTTGATAATAAATTTTTGGGCTGGACTCTTGGCTTCCCCCACAATATCCCTCGATGGACCTTATCCATATGCGAAAAGCACTTTTAAAATTAGTCCAAAAATAACAAAGTAGTGTGATAATAAATAAATACAGCAACGTATTAAAAAATCGATCAATACAAAAGAAGACAAAGACAACACCAAACTGCAATATTCAATTGCAATAACTTGACAAGTGAAGTTCTGTGATATTAGTTTTAAGTTTGCCTGTGATATTTTTATTATTTAAATTATAAAATTAATTGTTCGTGCTGTCCAGTTTTAAAATTTACTCAATAATGTAACTGAAGATCGTAAGTCAAACATAAAAATTAATATTACAAAAATATGACAAAAAATAATAAAAAACTTGTAATTTGTTGCCAGAATTTAAAAATAAAAATTCTCCTGAAGACGTCGGAAAAAAGCTGACGAAAAGTTGAGAAAACAGATGAAATAAATTGGTTTTATTTGCATCCTAAGAATCAAGAAATCTGACCATAAATAGCCAAACGTGAAACACAATAAAAAAAATAAATTTTTTTTGGCAGGCACATTTCGACACACCCGCCTCTCTCGCATAAAAATAATATCGGACCTCTTGAATATGCAAATTTTATTTTGAAAAGTTATTTGATAATCACCCTTTCCAAATTTCCAAAAAGCATTTTTTGGTGGGCGTTTTCATATGCAATAAAGAATTTGGAAAATTTGTCCACAAATGACGAAGTTATAGTCGTTTATATTATAAAAACTATGTGGAAGGAGTAGGATAATTGAAAAAAGTAGGCGTAGTTTTAAAACAAGTTGCATATATTTCATTCCAGAGTAACAGTTGAGTATTGCGAACATTTCAGAAAGATTGATTCAGCGATCAATATAAATAAACTGGTAGGCTGAAAACCTTTGCTGGCAATAAAACAAAATATGATGCGTAAATTAGAATTTTCTTTTACTATATTTGCTCTGCAAAAAAAAACATGTAACATTGCGATTAAATCTTCTTACGGTTGTGGAATTGACTACGGTTCTTGCACTAGCTTAAAAATGATATCTAATCTAATAGGTACAATACAATAAAACAAACTTTGTATGTACACTTTTTAAAATTTCGAAACGTTAGATATCGAATCCACTAATAAATCATTCATTCGATACACTACAAATTATTTTTTTGATATGATAGCCTACTAGATCACAAATGCGGTAATTCGGGTATTGAATAGTGCTAGGTTTGACGAATTATTGAAGAAACGCAAGTTATCTTAGAACACTGCAATGCTATTGCGGTTGCAAATATATCTTTGTGATTCATCCTCGATAAAATGTGAGACATTTAAATATGGCATTTCCTTTAAAAAAAAAAACACATTTTGAACAGTCACAAACCTCTTATCATATACACAGACTTTAAAGAACTATTTGAGAATCCACATATAATAATATAAAAAAAAACATTTGGCTAGTAAAGAAAAATCAACAGAATTCGAATTCAGAATTTGAAAGACTTCCATTTCCATGCGACTTCCTTAATTAAAAGGCCTTGTAGGAAGATTTCAGTTCAGTAATCAGTAATGTGATTGAATTATTAAGAATAGATACGGATACCTTGGAAACAACAAACATGTAATTTCAAAGCAAATGCTTCTATACAAGCTATTTGTGAAGTATCTTAATGGGAAAATAATTATTTTCCCAAAAAGTAAAAGTTCGCCTTAGCGTGAATTTACTGTGTATAGTACATGCGTACGTATATGTAAATATTACTTACCTTATCAAGCTGATTGCGTGTATTGAACATGTTGCCGTCAATTTTTGGTTTGTTAATTTACTGTTAAATATTTATGTTTACCTTCAAAGCAATACCTATGATTAGCAAACTACTCCCGGAATTAGAAAGATTTTCTAGAAACTTTATGCTTTTTTCAAATACATATGTAATATATTATTTTATTGCTTCCCTTTCTCATAAAGAAACTTTTTTAATTTAAATTTAATATGTTATTGCTTCTTATTTGTATCTCTGCTAACTGGTAATTTAACATTAATTCATTCTTTTTAGCACTTAATCATTATCACCAGGAACAAACTAATATTTTTGTTTACTAACTATTTAAAGTGTATGTTAAATTTTGCTCATTTTTTTTTTGGTAAAATTTTAAATATATTTAGTTGTTGGTTTTGTTGAATTTAAGCAACCGTTTCGTTTTATATAAAATTCGCAACTGACTACTGACGAACTAACTATAGGCTAAAACTCAAATAAGCTTAAACAAAAACATAAAAAAAATTACAACGGCAGCAACAAATAACACAATATATACTATAAGCAACCGCAGAAACAGTGAAAAAATACTTTATACAAAAAAGTTACTTTTATTAATAAAATAAGCAAAAAGTAAAAAAAATTAAACTCAGTTTTAAGTGATAAAGTCAAAGCAACAAGCACCAGCGTGACCATATTAGCTTATTTTAAGCTAAATTTAGTTTATTTTTTCTGGATTTAGCTCTAAAATTTTCATTTAGCTCTTAGCTTATTTTAAAAACTCATTTAGCTTTTTTAGCTTAATTTTAATTTAAATTGCGTGTTATTTAAAAATATATTAAAGACATAAAAAAGTTATAGGAATTAATGATTTTTTAACATTTAAATGTATTTTTTTTTTGTTGGAAAATACATACAGCTGTGTCACAGATTCCGTTCCGAATGGTTTTGAGTCCGTCCACTTTCCATCAATCCGAAAAAAATGGTTAAATCGATTTTAAGTGTGGCAATATAATTTTGTCATAAATCATAATGTGGTAAACTTTTAAGCATTTTAATCTTTTTTTTTTTGTATACATATTTTAATTCTGGCTGGTGTTTTTTTGTTTTGTGTGCTGCCAATATGAAGATTTCGATAAAGTAGGTATGTATATGGGTGATTCCATTCTGGCGTTACGTGACATTTGTACGAAAAAATGTTGAAAATAATTAAAAATCATGCCTGAAATAAGTTTTTTTCTTATATTTGAGAAGCAATTAAATAGCTCTATATAGAGTAAAAAAGTTATGACAATTAAACCTAAGGATTCCAAGATATACGCAAAATATGACCTGGCGTTACGTTACAAAAAATGGAAGTGGGGTTTGACTTGACTAACAAAATTGCTTAATTCTGCGAACTAGGCGGGTCCTTTTAGACAAAACTTTTTTTGTTAGGACTTGGCTTGATATACATTTATTTTCCAAGCATCTAAATTAAAAACTCGTTTCCCCTTTTTTTTCTATTAGCCTTAGTATCTGGCGTTACGTTATATGGCGTTTCGTTACTTAAATTTCCAACTGATATTTTTTTGTTTAAAAATTAAGAAAAATATTAAAAAAACTATTGTTACGTTAAAATTTTATTAAACGTGTGAGTTTTCTTGATGCTCAAAAATAAAAATAAATAACACGATTTTCTTATTTGCAACTGAACTTGCTTTTATTTTTGACTAAACAAATTACAACTTGTCTTTTCTTATTTACTTCTTAACGTTATTATCCACCGCACGCGGTCTTTTACTTTCAACGATGTTCACCGGATCTAGGATGTTCGCTAATAGATGGCGTAGTAACATGCAGGTGATTCGATTGGCCGTTAGTTTTTGAATTTTCAAAGTAACGACTTGTATGTTGGCAATGCGGGTTTCTACTGGTAGTACAGGGTGGTTACCATAAGTGCTCGCACTTTTATTAGTATACGTGTAGGTCTGTAGCTATGTACACAATTATTCCCAGTAAAAAAGAGACTACAAAAAAGGCATAAAAATGTAGAGTTTACGATGCGGAAGTAGTGCAAATTTCGATCCGATCTAATGATTTTTACATAGGGTTGTCATTGCAAGAAGTTCTCTTTTTCGATGCCTGGTCACTGAATTGGAAGCGATATTAAGAAAAATTCCCTTTTTTGTGTTCTATGATAATATTTTCATCTAGGAAAAATGGTAAATAGTTGCCTTTTTTAACAATTCGTTTCTTTTTATACGAATTTAAGCCCGAAACAGTGTTTTCATGTAAATTTAAGCAAATAACTTTTAAATTTTAGACTAAAAACAGTTCATAAATTTCTTTAAAAAAATAAATTTTTTTTAAATTCTGGTGAGTATTTTCTAACAGTATGGAGGAGGTACAAGGTTTTGTGTGACTAAAATAAGTTTCTACATGGTTTTTTGCTCACTCTCGGCAAATTAAAAATATCGATTTTTTGGAAGCAATGAAAATGTACTTCCGCTAGAATGACTTCCATTTTTTTGCACTGGGTTGTTGTCGGAAACTACCCTTACCAGCCCAAAAATTTATTTTCCGGAAAAAATTCGTACCATATACAAAAAAACCGGTTCTGAACCGGGTACAAAAAATATGATTTGTTTGACGCTGGTAATGTAGCTTCCCATTGGTGAAATAATTTATGAACCGGTTTAGCGGTTTGGTCGTGCATGCGAAGAAAACAAACGAACAAACTCAAAACCAAAAACAAACATTGTTCTAATACTCACAATCTGGCGTTACGTTACACACTTTTGAATATTAATTTTATATTAAATATTTGTTATATAAATGATTTTTTTATTATTATCACTTAAGCTAATAACAATTTGTTAACATGCAAAATTTCATGCACTTGCGATCGTCAGCGTAGAGATAATGAAAATAATTGCTACTTTTTCTGGCGTTACGTTACATTGAAATATCATTTTAAGGAAACCTAAATTTTACGGTTAATTGATATATAATGACTTTCTGTTCAATTGTCTATGATTAGTTGTTGTTGTACCAATAGTTTGGTAATATAAGTATTACTGTGCAATTAATTCTAGAACTATAAAAAGTAAAGAGAAAATCCTCATGAAATTAAGTAAAACTTACAAAAAGGAGAAGCCTAACTTTGTAGCCCATTATTTCGCCATCACAACTAAGGAAAGTTTAGAAATCTTAAAATTAGATAATTTTAAATATTTCTAATTTATAATACAAGAAAACTAATCTGTTGGTCAACTTTAAATTTTTCCGTCATGGTGGACTTTTTTTTGGAAGTGCCCATATACAAAAATGTTATGGCAATACCAAAGAAACCCATTCCGTACACTTTGTTCTGTTGATTTTATTTTTGTAATGACTTGAGAAATTTACATAATAAATAAAAAGTAAAAAAAAAATAGTATTATTTATGGAAAAAAATAAATATTTTTTTACCTTAACATGCAGAAAATGTTAATTCCGTCCATGAAATTAAAAGTGATTTCATTCGGAAAATTTTTTTAGTTTTTTATTTTCTAAAGCACCAAAAAACGGATTGAATTCCGTTTTCGAATGGAATTTAGCTGACTGATAATAATTAATAAATAATTACATTAGGAATTATTAAATATTTTTTATTTTATATTATAGTAATAATATTTTTTAGTTATTATTCACAATAAGAAACTATTAAAAAGTGATCAAAGAAGTAGAAAAAAGTTTAGCTTTATTTTCTGGCTTAAAAGTAAACTTTTTAGCTTATTTTAGCTTTTTTTCAAACGTGATTTAGCTTAAAGTTATTTTTTAGAATCTGGTCACACTGACAAGCACACACACACACACACACACACACATACACATATGTAAAAAATACAGCTAAGTTTTTCTGTTAACTGAGAGAAAACTGAAGAGATGTCCAATTGGTATGTTCATACCAAACAAGTTCAGCGTTCGAACAACGATTGTCAATATCAAGACGTTATAAATCACTTCGAACCATATGCCACAACATTGTGTTCGAACCTTTAACGTTCATTTAAATATGTAAATTGCAGAACAAGGCGCATCTAATAAAAGAAGGCCTTAAAAGCTGAATCAATCGTTATTTGGTTCCATGGAAATAGATATCTAGAAAAAGCTAAGTTCTTATTCAAAATTTCGGCCATCAAAAGTACTGAGATCAAAATTTCAAAAAAAAAAATTTTTTTTTAAAGAGAAATAAGAATCAGGCAATAAATGCCTACTATCATTACTAGATGTTACCTTCTTTAGGAAAGTGTGATAGTGATGGAGAGGACAGGTGGTGAAGCGAGAGATAGACAAAAGCTTCAATATTTCATAACTCTGGTTTTTGCACGTTTTTAATAATGCAGTGTTGCTGCAGCGCCTCTGCCATTTAAATGAGTCGTATTAATATATTTTTTATGATTCTGCTATACAACGAAGGATTAGTATTTGTTTAAGTCGGTATAGTTCAGTGAGCAGTGCCTATGCCTTCATCACTTGAACTTTCCAACAACAACTGATGCAAAGGGACACTAATGCACATCAAAAAAATTAAAGGTATTGTTATCTAACGACTATTGGATACCAGGCTCGAACTCAAGACTTTCGGTATTGTAGTCAGCGTGGTAACTACTTCAACAACAAAGTTTCAATACTCGTGGAATTACATTTGTTTAAATCTTTTACTTCGCATTAAAAAAAATTATTCACATATATTTCAATTGTGCTATGGTAAAATTTTGTATGGAAATTTTGTGTTACCACAAAACTCAAAACCAAATAATTGTTTAAAATACGGCAGCTAAATTTAAAATTCTAATTATGAGCTGTAAAGGCGTGGCACCGCTGGGTTTTCTAATTGCACTGGTTGGCTGCTCGCCTAGGGCTTCTTGTAGACCAAATTAAAGCTGATGCAAAATGCAATTTAAAATTTGTATGGGCGTGCCTCAAGACTTTGCTGTAGCCAGTGTTATGGAGAAGAATGTACATAAGACCATCCAATGCGCCGAAAGTTTTTTTGTTCGCTCCACCAACAGCGTGCAAACCGGCCATGCTCACTGCACTTCTCAACAAAAAAAAATAAATTCAGTGAAGTGCGACCTTGACCCGCGCACGAAGGGTTCCATGCGGACACGAGATATGTAATTCAATACGAACTTTTAAGCGTATATATGAAATATAGTTTTGGATTTTTCTTCGTTTTTGGGTTTTTTTCCGGTTGTAAGCGTGTCTTTAATTTTGGGGTTTTTTGCGTTTATTTGCGCTTTTTTAGTTTTGGCCATTTTTTTCTCGTTTTGTAGATTTTTTTTGTTTTTGAGTTTTTTTTTTAATTTTTGCGATTGTGTTTATTTTGGCAATTTTTTTTCATTTAAGCGATTTTTTTAGTTATGTCGATATTTTTTCATTTTGGCGACTTGTTTTTCATTTAGGCGCTTTTTTAGTTTTGACACTTTTTTTTCTCATTTTGCCGATTTGTTTCGGTTTTTGGAGTTTTTTCAATTTGGCGATTTTATTTTTCATTTTGGCGATTTTTTTTTTGCGACTTTTTTTCATATAGGCGATTTTTGTTTGGGGTTTGGAAATTTTTCCAACTCTTGACGTTTTTTTCTTTTTGGCAATTTTTTTAGTTATGACAATTTTTTCTCGTCTTAGCGATTTATTTGGTTTTTTTAGTTATGTCGATTTTTTTTTTTAGGCGCTTATTTTAGTTTTGACAATTTTTTCAATTTGGCGATTTTTTGCTCATTTTGGCGATAGTTTTTTAGTTTTGCAATTTTTTTCATATAAACAATTAACTCGGTTTTGGCGCCTTGTTTTTGCGTTTAGGCGTTTTTTGCGGTTTTTTGGCGTTTTTTTTGTCATTTTGGCGTTTTTTTTCATTTGGACAATTTTTTCGAATTTGGCGATTTATTTTAGTTTTAGAATTTTTATTTTAATTTTGGGGTTTTTTTCGTTTTGGCGATCTTTTTAGGGTTCCGTACACCAAAGGTGAAAAAGGGAACCCTATTGTTTTCGCTACGCTGTCCGTCTGTCCGTCACACGGTATTTTCTCAGGAACCGTAAGAGCTACGGACCTGAAATTTGGGCAGAGTATGTAGAACCTTGGCCACTATAACAACAAATGAGAATTAGAAATTAAAGGGTGGTCCAATACGAGCGACGAAAAATATTAAAATCTCATGTAATATACATACAATTGTATGCACATACGTATATTAAAACTTGAAATTTGTAAAATTAGTGTATTTTTATATAGACTACAACAATAAACATAAAAATATTAAAAAATTTTAATTAAAGGGTGGTCCATCAGTTAATGCAATTTTGACTGTGTAATTTGACAACTTGCTATATCTTGGAGACCGTAAGAGGTAAACTCTTGAAGTTTTCAAAAACGGTAAAACTAAAAAATCCGAAAATTATAAAATCGCCAAACCGAAAAAAATCGCCAAAACCTGAAAAATATCGCCAAAAATTAAAAAAAATCGCCAAATTGAAAAAAATCGACAAAATTAAAAAAAAATTCTAGCACTAAATAAAATCGCCAAATTCGAAAAAATCGTTTAAATGAAAAAAAATCGCCAATATGAAATAAACGCCAAAAACCGAAAAAAATCGCCAAAACGCGAAAAATGCGCAAAAACCCAAATAGTTGCTTATGTGAAAAAAAATCGCAAAAACTAAAAAAAATCGCCAAAATTAAAAAAAATTGCCAAAATTAAAAAAAATCGCTAAAAAGAAAAAAAATCGCCAAAATAAAAAATAAACGCCAAAAACCGAAAAAAATCCTCAAAACGAAAAAAAGTGCCAAAATTAAAAAAAATCGCCAAAATCACAAAAAAATCACCTATATGAAAAAAAACGCCAAAATTAAAAAAAAATCGCCAAAATAAAAAAAAACGCCAAATAAATAAAAATCGCCAAAATTAAGAAAACTTCAAAAACAAACAAAAAATGGTCAAAACTTGGAAAAAAGTGCCAAAACTCAGAAGGCGCCAATAAATTCAAAAAACCCCCAAACTAAAAAAGCGCTTAAAACCGAAAAAACCCAAAAACGAAAAAAATGCCAAAACTATAGTTTATATTGTTCGTATTGAATTACATATCTCGTGTCCGTACGGAACCCTTCGTGCGCGGTTCAAAGTCGCACTTCACTGAATTTATTTTATTTTTAATTTTTGGCGATTTTTTTTTTTTAGTTTGGCGAATTTATAATTTTTGGATTTCATAGTTTTACCGTTTTTGAAAATTTCATGAGTTTACCTCTTACGGTTTCCAAGATATAGCAAGTTGTCAACCGAAAAATACCGAGAGATCACTTACTAAAAATTGCACTAGAGCAAAAATTATGAATTTTTTTTTTACAAATCAAATATGTAGCTACATATCTATGTACTTATGTTTGTATGTATCTCTATACCACATAAACGTTCTTTTGTAAATGACATATAAGATTCGGCACAGCCGACTATATCATTCTTACTTATTTTACTTACGAAGATTCTTAAAATTAACATCAATGCATTTTTGACAAAAACATAAATTTAAGAAATTTCTTGCACAAATATTCACATCAAAAGCAATTTAAATTTCACATCCAAAATATTTGCAAAAGGTTTCAATTAACAGCGTCACGTTTAAGAAATTTCACTAAACGCACAACAGTTTTCATAAATTTTTCGCGTTTCGACCAGCAGATTTCAATGATGAAACAAATGCCGGACAACATCATGCCAAAGACGAAAAAAATCATCATCAGCTTCATATCTTCTAGTTTCATTGGAGTGAATTCCGTCTTATCAGTTTCTTTCAGAAAACTCATCTCTTTAATTCGTACCAATTCGAAAAATGTATTCGATTTCCAGTGCGAAATTAATCCAACTTCGTTGGCTCGCCGGATAAAAGTATTTAAAGCGTCCTTGTAAGGTGAATTAGACTGCAAAATTAATCTTGTAGGCCTCGATTTCAAGACACAAATGTTGGTTAAGCGAAAATCAGGTTTTGATATCATTTGTTGCTGCTTATCAAGTATGTTCCAATAGATCGACAACATAAAATACATGTAACGGCTGTCAAAACTATTAATCATTTTAGAGTATTCATCCCAAGTATCCACAACCTTTGCATATGGACTTAATACATTTTCTCTCCCAATTTCTTCAAAATATTCAAACGCTTCAATATAAATAGCAATTTTCATGCCAGAGTTTTGTACATCCTGCATAGTGGCAATCTTGTGTTCGCTGGGAGGAGCGGTAAAAAAAGACTGTATGAATGTATTGTAAGCTGTATTAAAGATCAGACCAGCCAAAAAGATCATCAAGAAGATTAATCGGCGTGTAACAGAAGAACTTCTCCCTATGCTGAAGCTTTGACCCAGTAGTCCACTGAGCACGTTAATATTAAAAATCAGTTCACTGAAATTCATACGTTCACGTTTGATTACATAAGTCGCAGCCACAACCAAGGAAAATAATGTAAAGGCCAAGACAATCAATATCATACTGATGGTATCGTAAACTGATACATAAAACTTATAAGTTGGTATAGATTTTTCAACGGGTACGATTAAGCAGATGTCGTCAAGGCTGAACGTAGTAGAAACCACGACCTCTTCATAAGAACTGCCAGAGAATAATTCACCGGATATATCACACGTACCATTTTCAACCAGATTCCTTACATCAGCAAAGCGTAGTATTTTGCTTCCTTGTTCCTGATGTGGAAACGTCAGCGATGCATTATGCTTGCGAGCGAATTCTTCAAATAAATGGCCCACAGGACCACCGAGCATGGGTGTTGCATTTTGCTCTCCTTTTATAAAAATATTGTGGCTGTTTCTTAGATGAACAACACTTATAGGAAAACCTTTCATATTTTTTGTTTTATCCGTGAATAAAGAACTTGTTTCCTTTAGATTTAACTCTTTCATTTTCACTTCAAACTGGGGATATGCATTGAAATAATAAACCGCAGGACCTTTGTTTGGCATTTCCTTGATCAACACAACATTGAAAGCTTTCTTTTGATAACAATATTTCAAAATAATCTGTATAAATTGATCACTGACGTTCCTTCTAACCAGCAATATCAAGCGTGTAAACAAATTACTTCTAAGTGTTTTCCACAACGCAGTCAAAAGATTCTTATCCTCGTCAGCTATTCCTTTCAATTTCGCTATAGCCAAAACACGTCGATTAGAATTCTGCCATGAAAAATTTGTTGCGTTTCCCACTAGATTCAAAACGGGCATTCCCTGCTCCATTAGACCTTGCAATATCATGTCCGTATTATAGAAATGATCGCAATCCCTTCCATACGTCTCATCGTGTCTGATAAAAACAATTGTATCATAATGTTGTTCTGCTTTAATGTTGTTTGCTAACTGCACAATCATTCGACTAAATTCATTTTGATATCCGAAGACTTCCAAAAATCCAAGAAGGATTAAAATTGAAGTTGCTTTCACGTTTAAGGTCATTGTAAGACTAATTATTTAATTTAATAAAAAGTATAAATTTATTCAATTTGGTCTTAATTAATATTTCTTTTAAAACTTTCAGTGTCTGAAATTTCGTTTAATTTCAGTTTTTTCAGTTCGGGTATTGATTAAATCTTGATAAATGTTGAATTAAATGTGTATAAATGTTAAGGACAATGATTGCTATATAATGAGGATATGCAACCCCAAAACGTTACTTGATAACGAACATAATACTAGTGACGTTTAACCTTTAAGCTCATGAAGTGGATGTATTAAGTGCCGATAGAGATCGAAACAATTTAATATTGTTATGTAAATATGTTTATTAGCACTCGTGTTATATTGATTGGACAATATTAAAAAGTTATTATTAGACCAACATTTAAGGTACTCGTGTTAAAAAATAATAATTCTAATGCTTTTCTATTTACGCACAAAGAATTAGAACTTATGCATACGCTAATATATTTTCCATATTGAATTTACAAAATTCGTCAGTAAACATTACACAGTGGGCCAGAATCAAAATATTTTTTAAACCGATAGTCCGAATTATATGGTTGTAGTTAAATCATGTTATTGTCAATAGGAAAGCAAACTTTTAATAATATTATTATCTGAGTTAATAATAATATTATCAACAAAAATAATGAACTTTGTTACACCTAATCTTGTTATTGTAAATATGACAACACTATTGTTAGATGTGACTAAAATATAATTGAGACTCACTATACCATGTTCTTATATAATAATAATATTGTTAAGTACAACAACAGCATTATTTAATATAATAACAATATCTTGTTTTTCAATCATCTATTTATTGGTGGATCTCTTGTTTAAAACAGCTGTGCGTTAAATCCGAAATAAAAATAAATTAATATTGTTGAAATTAAATGTATATATAGAAATGTATACTTACATATGTGTGTATACACGAAATACAAACACGTGTGTATAAAGAGATAAACGTTTGTACGTACGTACATATATATTTTTATTTATCTACCCTTTTGTTTGTTTGTGCTTTATTTATTTATTTAACACGACGCGTGCAATACCGATAGCTTACAAACGAAACACTGAACTGACAGAAGATGTTTCTGAAAGAAATTTTTTTTTAAAACTTAAAATAGTATTGTCTTGGATAGCATTATATTGTTATTTACATATTATTATTTTTAAAAAATAACAATAATTATGTTGCAGTCATAAATTTTTAACAAAACTATATTGTTAAACTCTAACCATATCACACTTTTTTATGAATATAATAATGTTATTATTAAAAAGATTACTTTGCTTACCATAACAAAATTAATGTTTAAAATAACAATAACTTGTTTTCAACGACCTCAGATTTGTTTCTGAAAACATAATATTGTTTTCTCAACCATTCTACAACCATACCTTTTCTTTGCGTGCGGTCGAAATAAAATTTCGTATGGGCATATTAGAGTATTATTGATATTTTCGAATGGAAGTTTGCAATTGTATAGACATTTGTGTAATTAATACCATATGCAGGAATCTCAGAAATCTTGCGAAAGTTACAAGAAATAAAAAAATACATTAAAATTAAACGAAAATGATTTTAATATTGAATTTACAGTGTCTGGAAATCTAGCACATTTCATTTGAAGTCTTTATCGAATTCTTTATCATTTAAACTTAGCTTTTTTTACCTTTTTCGAGATTACGGTATCTAAGACAAAATCCTATGTCTAAAATTTTTAACCCAAATTTGATAATTTTTTCAGTTATGTGTGTCGATTCGTTTTTGGCTTTTTTTAATTTTGGCGAGCCTTTTTCATTTAGGCGCTTTTGTTTAGTTTTGACACTTTTTTCTCATTTTGGCAATTTTTACGGTTTTTGACGTTTTTTCTTAATTTTGGCGAATTATTTTCATTTTTGAGATTTTTTTTAATTTTGGAAATTTGTTTTTCATTTAAGCGATTTTTATTTGCTATGTCGATTTTTTCGTTTCTGGCGTTTTTTTTTCATTTTGGCGACTTCTTTCATTTAAGCGCTTTTTTAGTTTTGACACTTTTTTTCTCGTTTTGGCGATTTATTTCGGTTATTGATGTTTTTTTTTCGTTTTGGCGATTTCACTCGGTTTTTGGCGGTTTTTTTTATTCTGGCGATTTTTTCGAATTTGGCGATTTATTTTGGTGTTAGAAATTTTTTTTTAAATTTGGAAATTTTTTTTTTGTTTTGCGATTTTTTCCAATTTTTTCCGGTTTATTTTTTTGGTTTGGCGATTTTATAATTTTCGGATTTTTTAGTTTTACAGTTTTTGAAAATTTTAAGAGTTTACCTCTTACGGTTTCCAAGATACAGCAAGTTGTCAAAATTACATTAACTGATATAACACCTATTAATTTTAATTTTTTAAATTTTAGTATTAATTGCTGTAGTCTGTATAAAAAAACACTAATTTTCCAAATTTCAAGTGTCAATATACATATGTATACAATTCTATGTACATATATTACATGGCATTTTAAAAAGTTTTGTTGCTCGTTTTGGAACACCCTTTAATTTTTATTCTAATGTAATTGTTGTTGTAGCGGCCAAGGTTCTACATACTCTGCCCAAATTTCAGGTCCGTAGCTCTTACGGTTCCTGAGAAAATAGCATGTGACGGACAGACGGACAGCGTAGCGAAAACAATAGTGTTCCTTTTCATCTTTTGGCCTCATAACTCTCAAGTGCGGCTTTCTCAGAATAATTTTATATAACCATTTTTGTGCAGAATAAAAAGCACAACATTTTTTCTGTACAAAATTTTGCCCTGATGCTGGTTTTTTAATGACATGAAACTAAGTTTTTTGGGAAGACTTTTTTTCAAAGGGTTCCGCTAAAACTGGAAGCGGTAATTATGATCTGTTTACATAATTTTTTTAAAGTAAGGTCTGTAAGCGCTAAAAGCCTATAAAGCCGATTTATCGATTTTCGACTAGGAATGTCACTCCCAAACTTTTATTATATACATATGTATGTATGTATGTATATCTACATACGCATGTACATATGTATGTAAACGCATTCAGGCCTATCTTTTGGAATATTATTCACACAGATAGATCTGTAACTACTCCAAGATTTTATTATATATGTATGTACATACATATGTACATATATTTATGTACATATATAATAAAACCTTGTATATATTTTTCCAAATCGAAATGAATGACATAAAAGTAATTGCAAATTTTTACAAGCCGCTCGGACTCGAAATTTTTGCACATAAAGAAAGTACTCGAAATAGTATTTCTTCATCATCATCGTCCGCTAGGATAATTTCTACTAATTCTGCATATTGTAGCATTAATTATTTCTGCTCCTCAACAAGAGAAGCAATTAAATCAATTTCTACTGAATTTTTAAAGTCCATTTTATTTTTTAATTTTTAGTTGCTCACACTCGTAAAAATAGTATTATAATAATGACAGATGAAAGATGAAAAATGAAAGATGTTGTAATGTAAACAGGTTTTTTCAATTTTGACACGTTGTGTGTACGATTTTTTATTTTTCTACGTACATCGAAACGCACACATGCTTTAAAAAACCACCCTTAAATACATTATATCTTACCATTTACATCCCTGATGGAAATGTCGATGGTGAAAATGTACTGAAGCTATGTACAGACGGTTGTCAGATCTTACAATATTGCCAGTAAAATGTGCTCAAAATTTCTTACAACCGTGTGAACTGACAAATTTTGTCAGACGTCGTTGCCAGAAAAACCATTGTCAGTCCATTGAAAGACTAGCAGCTGGCAACAAATTGTCAGACATCTTACAATCGTGTGAACACATTGTAAAATTATTGCCTGATATTTGTCAAACATTTTAATATTGTCAGATGTGCGAAGTTTATGCATCTGACAATGGCATCATTGTAAGAGAATTATTTCTATGGGCAACACTGCACACGCTTGATTTTAAATAAAACATTTATAATGAAATATATGCACACAAAATCATTGCAATTGCTTCTTTATGGTCCATAATAATTTATACTTTCGCTTTTTACATTTAACACAAACACAAACGATTGATATTTAACAATTTCTAACAAACGCTTTGAGTCTGGCAACGCATAACAACAGATCTGGCAATTTGTGCATATGACAACCGTGTGAACTGACAATTTTTTGGCTGACAATTTTGTCAGATGAATTATTTATTTTTTATTTATTTAATTTATTCCACTAATGTAATACATGTGGCCTATTGGCCATTTAAATTTATTACAAGGTTTTGAAAAGAACTGTAACGTAATGAAATCAAAATAATAACTAAATTAATTTATATTAATACAATATGCATACATTTATGATATGTACAATACGCACGAGATCAAAGAAATGGACTTATATGATAGCATTTTGTACTAATTCATGATATATACACAATACGTACTGCATAATTCACTAAAAATATTTCAGGTTTGTTAAGCGCTTACATATTAATAAAAAATTGTTGAACAATTTTACAGTTAAATAGTTTAGCAATGTTTTACAAAACTGTAGACCCAATAAAATTAGCTAGACATTTCTCGTGTTAAAATAATTTATTAATCGCCGCTGTAGTGATGACCTAGACATAGCAAAGTGACGTAAGTTTCTAGGTAGGCAATTCCATAGGCGAGCTGCACGTACTACGAATGATTTTTCATAAATAGAGTTGTATATACGAGGAATGAAGATCTGAGGATTTCTTGTCGACCTAATAAACGAAATCAATTCAACAATATAAGTAGGCCTTAGATTTTTTATAATATTAAAAAGGTAAATAAGTAGTCGAAATTTCAAATAGTCATCAAATTTTATGTTAAGGAAGTTTTGTGAGTAATGCGAAACATGCGCCCTAATTCTAAGGCCAAAGACAAATCTCACAATCTTATTTATAAGAAGCCTTATTCTGTTCAAATTACCCAAGTTACATCCAGAGTATACTTCCACACCATAGTTTATCTGAGACATAAGTAAGGCATGACCTATCGCCTTTACGATAATCTACTGTCCAGTATCACTCCAAGGCATTTTATATTGTCAACAAGTTCAATAGAAACATCTAATAATTTTAGATCCAAGTAGAGGCTACCCGAACTGTTTGATCCAAATATTACAGCTTTGGTTTTGTCTGGATTTATTTTAAGTCTATTTGCCTGCATCCAATTTTCCACTACAGCTAGTTCAAAGTTTATGGTAGATTGTAAAGCATCAGAGAATTGATTTTCTCCAGACCATAATAATTGTATATCGTCTGCAAACGCAAATGATCTTCCAAAGCTAAATTCATCAAATAGATCATTTAGAAACAATGTAAATAGAAGAGGACCAATAACTGAACCCTGTGGAACCTCCAACCTAACCTGTTTAACTCCCGAACTCAAACCATTTATGGAAACAAATTGCTCACGACATGTCAACTAAGACCAAATTAATCTACAGGACGAAGTAGAGACCCAAAATTTATTATTTAATTTCTTAATCAATAAATAATGATCAACCTGATCAAATGCCTTCGATAAGTCCAGAGAAACTAGTACAGTCAGTCTGCTCATATTGAAATTTCCTCTAATGTAATCGGTAAGTCCAGTCAACAGAAGTCCTGTATTTCTGCCACTACGAAATCCATATTGACATTCATTTAGCAATCGCTTATTTTCTATCCATCTTGTGACTTGATCCTTTATAATAATTTCAACAACCTTTGAAAGCGAGGTGTTTATGACCATTCTTTGGAATAGGTATAATTCTCGAAATTTTCCATGCACTGGGAAACTTTGAAGAAGTGAGTATACAATTTATAAAATAGAGAAAATGTCTGTTCATAAATGGAAATATAATTTTAAGAAACTTTATTGAAATACCATCAACACCAATCGAAGCAGACTATATACCAAACAAGGCCAAAACAAGATCCGAAAGCGATATGTTCGAAAAAGAGAAACCATCGCTGGAATTATTAAATAACGAGAAATCTAAATTATCATCAATAGAATATAACTGGCTGTTTATGAAATGATCATTAATTGCATCAACATTGATATCAGAGTCTACATAATTGTTTTCAGAAATACCAGCATTATGCAAGGTCTTCCACATTTGTTTAGTATCGCCTGAGCGGAAAATACGGGCACTATACCTCCTTTTAAATTAATTGCCATACAACCGTCTGGCAATTAATTGTAAGATTTTCTTACAACCGTGTGAACTGACAAGGAATATTGTACTGGCAATTTTTGATTGCCAGTAAATTGCCAGCACATTGACAGATCTGACAATATTGTAAGATCTGACAGTCGTCTGTACATAGCTTGAGTCGCTTTTGACTTTGCCACCAGTACTACTCTACAATTATCCCCCATACAATACTTTGTGCTATAGGCATTTAGCATGGGCTTGTCATTGAAAATCTACTAGTAACTCTAAAACAGTAGACTAGGTAGTGAATTCATAGTTTTTATGGGAACATGTAGATATACCAACCAGACAGTTATTGGTATATTTCTATACCTTACGTACATACAAATTTATGTATGTTGACAAGTTGTTGCAAAATCCACCAGAAATACACCACATCTGTTTTCCCTATTTCTTTTATACTGACGAATAGAAAAGAAATTGTAGACAATGTAACTACTAGTAGAATTTTGGTGTTGACATAGAGACACTTGGCCCGAGTCTCACTGCAGGGATTTTACACACACACACACTCCAACGTACAATATGCAAAATAACAACCATACACGCATCAACACTACTTCTTTTGAGTGTTTGTTACAAACAAGAAGTCTTTGCGATATCGCTTGTTAACATTTATATACACGAACATAAAATAAATACATCCATCGTGTGTACGACAGCAATTATTATTAGTTTAGTATAATACATGCCACTAAAATACATTTTAAAAACAAGATATATTTACATTTCAAGACTGTTTAGGCAGTCCTTTAATCTGCATTTTTTCTTCGAAATCCTTACAAATATTATAAATGTGAAAGTTGTTTTTTTTTTGTTTGAGTGCTACATTTTCACGCGCAAACCACTGAACCGATTTGAAAGTTCTTTCACCAATAGAAAGCTGCACTACCAGCGTCAAAGCAAGGTTATATGTTATCCGGTTCGGAACCGGTTTTTATATTTAGCTCATGTTATTTTTTTGAAAAACATATTTTTGGGCTGATTAGGAAAACTTCCAACTCGGGTTTTACTGTTTAAACAGTTTTAAATTCGGGTTTTTAATTTCTTATCCCTTTTTTGTCGGTTTGAATCGTTTTGTTTTTAGATTATCAATGAGTAACAACAAAAAATTCATACATTTTAAGTATAGTTTCCAAAATATCAGATCAACGCGAGCGGAGGCCCCGTAAAAGCTAGTATTAAATAAAACTTCAATAAACTTTTAATAAATATTAAATAAATCTATTTTAATCGAGACTGGTACACATCTCAATTAAATGTTTCAGACATGCTAAAATGCAATAAAAAATATAAATAAATGCAAATTTTATAGCAACTGATCAATAGATTTCAACCACAATTAAAAAGAGTTTAAAAAACCACTTATTACAAGTATAAAACGATTATTGACATTAAAATAAATATTGAAAGAAACATATTATAATTACATATGTATATTTGGAATTTATTTGCTGGTGATTAAGCTTTGCTAAATCATCAAAAGACAAAGCACCAATGCAAATATATAGACCAATGAAATATATAAACAATGCTTAACCACCAGCAAATAAATTTCAATTAAAATCAACTTATGGCGATATGTCAAATAATTAATTTCTTATATTTTATATAATAAAATAAAATATAATTTTTTTTCTTTAACAAAACATTGTGCATATGTCTTTACTCACAGTACCTATCAGGGATGGCATTAAGAATTTTAAAATTGTACCAACAACAACCAAAAAATTTTACCTTTTTGGCCTTAATTGTACTAACAGATTTTTTATTTCAAATTTTTAGTTCAAATTATTTTTATGAAAATAATCGACATTATTTTGGCAACCGAATCGTTTTCACAAATTTGCTTGTAAGTTGAGATGTTAAAGGATATGGTTACACCTGTTTAAATTGAAATTTAAAATGTACAAATTAATAACATGTGCTCTATCTATTATTTGGAAATGGACGAGTTCAAATTTTTTTATTTTCTCGCTGCGTTTTGATGTCACACGAGAGAATAATATGAGTTTCATTGTTCAAAAGTGAAAATTGACATATGCAATCGTTTGGAAATAAATGGGGAGTGAAACTGGGGAGATTCCTTAAATGTATTAAATTAGTCATTGGTGTACTATTGTACTTACCAAGTTTGAATAGCACCAAAAAAGGTACAATAATTGTACCAACTTTGCCATCCCTGGTACCTACATATATATATTTCTTAATAAATCTCACACATCGATTACATGATAGAACTTATAACACGACACCAGTGTTGCCAAAATTTTGTAGGTATTTCCCACCATATAGCCCCTGAAAACCCGCTAAAAACCGCTAGCTGAATAGAAATAAACGCTGAATAAAAATAAACATATGTCTTTATTGATAAAAAAGGGAATAACTTGGAGGCTACACGTAAAATTTTTGCTTCAATTTTTTTTCAAAGTTCAATACATTCACACTTTTTTACTAACACACTCATACATTTGGGAATTGAATACCAGGTGGACTTCAATTTTTCTTTCAACGCTTCATCACATTTTTTTTTTCAATTTAACAGCTGTTTTAAAATAATTTTTGTGTTTGTAAAAAATTTAAAACAAGAGCAATTTTCTTTGCTGAAAAAAATACGTATAAAAAAATTTTTAATTGTTTCCTCGACGACGGCAGTTTGAACATAAAATTGAAATCAAATTGCTTGCAGCCTACGTCACATCTTCAATTTTAGCAAACTTTGACAAGCCATATGTGTGCAAAAATTGAAAGCAATTTACTGAACGTGTAGCCGCAAGGTAAGATAAATTTTATAAAATATGTATACATATTCATAGATATAAATACATATGTATGTATGTATGTATAAATGTATGTTGGAATCTCATATTTCCCCAATATTTGTAAGCAAAACTCAGCCTACTCTTTAAGTAGGTATTTTATTTCCAACAGGGTTTCCATACACGAACATTGAACCAGGAAAAAGTAGAATCCAAGTTACTTTTCCATCTTATAATATTAATGTTTAAGCTGAATCAGTATCTTTTCAATATTTTCTGCGATAGACCCCAATTATTCTACACGTGTAGTATAATATCTTGCCGTTTTGCTTGAAGTATTTGTAAAATATTGTTAAAATTTCCTGACTTTCTGACTATCTGAAACTAAAAAATAGTGTTAATAAAATAAAATCTGTGGCTCAATTCAAATTGGCTTGAAGTTTAATTTCGAAGGAAAATTGAATTAAAAAAGTCTAATGAAACACAAATTATTCAGAAAAAGTTATTGTTTTGAGAAATTTTGGTTGATATTATGTTTTCCTCTTACTCACTGGTCCAATCACCCAGTTTTCGGTTTGTTTTCCGTTTGTTTAAAGATTTGTTTACTATTATTTTTAATACGAAAAGAATGATTAAATTGGTTTGTAATATAATTTTAATCTCTAATTAAATTTTATTCACTAAAAATGAGATTTGTTCACTTTTATACTCGTATTTATATACATGTTTTTATTTTTAACCTCTTAACGTTTCACATTATACTACACGACCATAATATGTCAATTTTTTATTTGCAAAAATGTGACGTTAATTTCTTTTCTCTGTGCGTGCTTATATCGAAAAAAAACTCTACATAAATATCAGGGACGTGTCGCAGAGCTGGGTTAAAAATACTTTATTTTGATTCAATACCTTTCTTTATAAGTTTCAGAAAAACGCTGAAAATCCGTCAACTAAGAAATTCTTCCGCTAAAATTCCCGCTGGTGGTTTTTTAAATAGACTTGCCGCTAATGAAAACAAAATACAGTCATATATAGCGGGAAAACCACCGTTTTGGCAACACTGCACGACACAAGTATAGCAAGAGAATCAAATTATTTATATTATAAAAGAGGAAATTAATACAAAACTCAATCGTTTGAAAGAGTATTTTTTAAGCCGGTGTTAAAAATAACGTATTTATTATACTCAGGTTAGAATCAAACCGATTGCTCAAACTTGTTTTATGCGAGTTGCTCCAAATGAGCAAAGCAAACAGCATTACACAGTGGAACGATTGCTACAAAATTATTAACAAAATTTAAATAGTCTGTTAAAAATTTTTGCCATTAAAAGTTTAATTTTTACCAAACGTAGACTGTCAAATTGTTCAGGTTTTGTACATAAGCGTTGTGGGAGTTTCAGGACAAGCAGGAAACAGCAAAATGTATCCTGATGTGAATCACATGTGTAAGACTTCTTAAATAGATTTTTCACGTGTCTCATGAAATAACTAGAGAACAATGAATATATTCTAAAGCAGGTCTTCACAAAACACCTCATGTTCTCTCACTATTAATTAATTTCAAGCTTAAATTATGTGTAAAAATAAAACAATTATCAAGAATAATTATCTTGTGCCGTATTTTGGGGATGCTTGTTCTAAGGTAATGCATTGATTTATTATTGGCGTGCCGCAAGTTGTAAAAAGTTACAACGTTTCGTAACATGTTTAAACTAAATGTAATTTAACATAATAATAGTGACTACTACTATCACACTGTGCTGGACTTGACTAAACTGCCAAACTCACTTAAGCCCACGACATTGAGTTGGTTTGAAACTAACACGTTTTTCGTTGTAAAAATGCCGGCTTAATAAAGTAACTGTTGATCTCTCAAGCAATACAACATTCTTGCTCTTTCAATGTAGCTATTCAAAAAATATTTAATAAACCGGTTTATTTTTAAATCAGCAGAACTCAATATTTTAGTCTCTAGTTAACGTTTAACTGTTAAAGAGGCATGTAGAATAAAAATGTAGTACATATGTATGTACAATGTATTTCAGAAAGCTGGAAAAAATATTGCTTCTTATATCTAAAAGTAATAAGTTTTTGCTTTCTAGAGTTCCGTACACCAAAAGGTGAAAAGGAATCCTATCCTATTGTTTTCGCTGCAATGTCTGTCCTTCTGTGGCAAAAAGGAAAAAGTTCTTAAATTGAGACTGATTTTGAGTTATTGGTACCTTCGTAATTAACTAATTTGTGTGATTTTTCAGAAAGTTACAGCACTATGACTTGCGACTTATCTTATTTAGACTAATAATCTTATTTGGAATAATACCTTAATTGAGGTTATACTTTGATATATTTTAACTTAAATATATTACTTATAGTGTGAAGAACGATATTTGATTAAAAAAAATAAACTTTAACAGAGAATTTACTAATTTAACTGTAAATGAAATAAATCTCTGAAAAGTGAAAATTGCTCTCCTGAAAAACAGTAAAATATGACCTAAGCACTTTTTAGGGTTCCGTACACCAAAGGTGAAAAAAGGAACCCTATTGTTTTCGCTACGCTGTCCGTCTGTCCGTCACACGGTATTTTCTCATGAGAATTAGAAATTGAAAGATGCTCCAAAACGAGCGACGAAAAATGTTAAAATATCATGTAATATACATACAATTGTATGTACATATGTATATTGACACTTGAAATTTGTAAAATTAGTGTATTTTTATATAGACTACAACAATAAACATTAAAATATTTAAAAATTTTAATTAAAGGGTGGTCCATCAGTTAATGCAATTTTGACTATGTAATTTCGATAAATTGCTATATCTTGGATACCGTAAGAGGTAAACTCTTGAAATTTTCAAAAACGGTAAAACTAAAAAATCCGAAAATTATAAAATCGCCAAACCGAAAAAAATCGCCAAAACCTGAAAAAAATCGCCAAAAATTTAAAAAAAATCGCCAAATTGAAAAAAATCGACAAAATCAAAAAAAAATTCTCGCACTAAAATAAATCGCCAAATTCGAAAAAATCGTTTAAATGAAAAAAAATCGCCAGTATGAAAAAAACGCCAAAACCAAAATAATTGTTTATGTGAAAAAATATCGCCAAAATTAAAAAAAAATCGCCAAATTTAAAATAAACGCCAAAAACCCGAAAAAAATCCTTAAAATCGAAAAAAAAGTGCCAAAACTAAAAAAAATCGCCAAAACCAAAAAAAAAATCACCTATATGAAAAAAACGCCAAAATTAAAAAAAATCGCCAAAATAAAAAAACGCCAAAATAATAAAAATTGCCAAAATTAAAAAACATCAAAAACCAAAAAAAAAAGTCGCCAAAAACGTGAAAAAAGTGGTAAAACTCAGAAATCGCCAATAAATTCAAAAAACCACCAATTTAAAAAAACGCTTAAAACCGAAAAAACTTAAAAACGAAAAAAATGCCAAAACTATACTTTTTATTGTTCGTATTGAATTACATATCTCGTGCCTGTACGGAACCCTTCGTGCGCGGGTCAAAGTCGCACTTTACTGAATTTATTCCTTATTGACACAGAAATATTAAAGGGTGCAAAAAAATTTTGAAATTCTAATGTGTATACAGAAAATTATACATATGTATGTATATATACACTTGAAATGTTCAAAGAGGCAACCCAGCAAAAAATGTTCATGATCTTGTAGTACTCTTTTAATGGCTTACAAAGTAATGAGTGGTACATATTTATCTAATTATTTTATATGTATAATAATGGCTGTCGTGAATTGAATAAAATAACAAATTATTTATACTATTACGCGAAAAATAACCCATTATATTTCGAATACTTTTAGGCAATCAGTAATCTTTTAACTTTTGGATGTATAGTATGGGGTACCACATAGTTTTTGAACTTCTCAAACAAAAATATTGGCTTATTCAGTCAAATTGTAAGTACTTACGACTGGGGAGTACATAGAATTTTTTGCATTCTAGTAGGCAAACTTTTTTGCTGGGAAAATTAATTTTTAAATTGAGAATTTCATTAATTCTCAACTTCCATTCAAACGTTATTCTCAACTGGTTTTCAAATGTGGATTGTAATCAGCGTTACCATTTGTCAAGTTTTCCCTATTTTTGCAAGTTTTTTGAGATGCCAAAAAGTTTTTTGGAAATATAAAGTTTTGTAAAGTTTTTTTTTTTGTAAATACATAAATTAACTTTTGCAGTATATTGGATGAAAATGTTAAGTGATGTTAGCATGCAATAAAACTATATTATATTTTCTCATCCCATTATTAATGGCGAGAGTGTCTAATTGTGTTTATATGAATTTTATGTTATGTTTTTCTTTATTAAACATTATGTTTTTGATTTTAATCGATTTATATTTTAAATAAAATTAATTCCACCCAGCTAAAAAAAATATATATGGTCCATATATTTTTAATATATGAATGTATATAACTATATATGAATATGTATGAATTCATGTATGGAAATATATGGGATTATACATTTCAAAACTACTAATATATGGACTAATATATGAAATGTATTATAAGATATGAGCTCATATATGAAAATTTAATTATGAAGCTCTTCATATGTGGATCCATATATAAATATAAGATTTTATATATGAAGCCATATAAGACTGTATACTTACATGATATCTCACATAAGATCGTTTTTGCAATTGGAATTTTATCACTGCTGAATTGGAAATCCATTAGAAAATACATACGCTATGCAAAGTTTATATGCGTACCCTCAACGTTTAAAAAAGAAAAACTTTTTGTTAAAAAAAACCATTCTTGAATGATTTTATACATTGTGGCCCCATTTAATATATGAAATAATCAAAAGGATAATCCAGTCATTCATTTTATAGAAAATAGCAAAATTCTCTAGATAAGAAACAAAGTTCATATTACTGTATTGAAAACTATTGTTAGACGGATTATTTTTTCTTTTATAATTAATTGCATTAGTTTTTAATCTGATTTCTTAAGCTAAATGTTATGTACGAATATGATTTATGTGTTTTTTAAATAATTGATTCACCTTTTGATGAATGAAATGACTTTTATTCGTTTTGAATTATTTGTCCAAACAAATGTTACATTAAATACAACCTTTCTCTCAAGTCTAAAAAAATTAATTTTAGTAATTTAATTTATTGCACAGCAGTGCGCTTTTGTGAATCAAGAGTGTATGAATATGAACTTTGCATACTGTGGAGGCAATTTACTCATACATACATGTATGAAAATGTATGAATATATATAATCATATATGCCCATATACCCTCATTTTTCGGATCCGAACCATATATGGGATATCATATATGCTCAATACATATTTTTTTAGCTGGGCAAATACATTTTTATGTTTTCTTTTAAAATTTTGGTAGTTTTTTATTTCTGGAAAAAAAGTTTTTTTCAGATATAAAAATTTAAAAAAAAAATATATGGTAAAGTTGATTGTTATATAATGTGGAACATAAATGAAATACAATTTGTGCTTTGTAAAATCATGTATAATATATAAATTGAGGGAATGTATTAACGAAAGGCATATGTCCATATAAAGTTATAAGTAAATAGTATTTTTTATTCTTTTTCTTATTCGAGTTCTTAATCATAATTAATTTTTACTCACAAACAATAAGTATACCTCTTTCACGTTTTTAAAACGTTTACAATTTATTTGGCGTTTTAAATATTGTTGCAACCAATTTGTTATATTTTGTATTTATAAGTTGAGAATGACACTTGACATCAAGTTGAGACAAAATGGATAAAACACTGGTTGTCAAATGTTTATACTCAAGCATTATCAACTTAAATTCAAGTGTTAAACATAAACCTTTGAAAAAGATTTGAGAATTGAGAAGATTCAGAATCAAATTATAAAGTCATCTTATTTCAATGGTCTGACTTCGTGTTTGCTGGGTTTTCAGAATCTCTAAAAAAACATCACTAAAAGTAAAGGGTACAAAAACCGTCAAAACGAGAATATCGCCAAAATTAAAGAAAAACGCCAAAATTAAAAAAAGCACCAAAACAAAAATTAAAAAAATCAGAAACAGAAATCGCCAAAAAAATCGCTTAAAAGATACAAGCGCAAAACCAAAAAATTAATCGTGAAAAAATGGAAAAAAATTCGTCAAAATTAAAAAAAAAAAACAAAAAAAGCGTCAATAACCGAAAAATAGCAAAAAAAAAAACTGCAATCTAAAAAAAAAATTAGAAAAAAACTAAAAAATGCATTGAAACTAAAAGTATGTACACATTGTAAAAAAATCCAACAAATATGCCAAAACCCAAAAAATCGCCAAAACTATAAAAAACGCCAAACTTAAAAAAGCGTCAATACCAACAAATCGCACTAAACCAAAAAACAAGAAATCGCCTAAAAGAAACAAGTGCACAAACTAACAATTAATTTATTAATTAATTAAGGAGCAAAATCGTGAAAATTCAAAGACAACCGTAAAAAGCGCCAAAAACCGAAAAATTTCAAATATATTAAAAAATTCCCAAAATTGTAAAAGAATTGCAAAAATTTAAAATAGTGCCAAAACTAAGAAAAAGTTTAAAAACTAAACAAAAAAGTCAAAGATTCAAAGTAGCGCTTATGTACATATAAATTGAATTCACTCAATTTCACTCAATAACTAGAGGGAATATTGTCCTTTTTCGAGGAACACAGTAGTTACTCGCATTAGATGCAACTCTGTGCTTTTCACAAAATAATTGTCAAAAAATTTTAAGCATCAAGTAGAGCAAAGAAATAATTGCCAAATTGTTCATTATAAACATGAAAACAAAAATCCAGCTGATAAGTAATCTCGCAAATGCGCATACCTCTATGATATGCCTTGGTGAAAATGACATAGTCTATGACTGTATTACCTGGAACCATTTTGTAAATACATAGTCTGTTTCATCTACATTGAACCGCATACTCCAATATTATCTGCTACCTATCTCAGTTGATTCTGCCAGATTAAGCTTTTATCGTGAACAAACAAATATTAATAAATTGTTGATTTTTAACTTTAATTTAAATTTTATATTACATTACAAATATCACTTTTTTTAATTTTTTCAACAAGGAAATTTTTTTCTCCGATTTTGATAAAATTTGGCCAAACCGTTTAGTGTATAAGTTCCAAGAAATATCTAAGGTTTTATAAAGCTGGAACTTTTTCCTTCCCTATACTTTTTGATATTTTTTCATTTCAAGATATATGGGAAGGATACGAATCCTTGCACAGAAACTTTTAAAATTGTATATTTGGTTACCTTTTACTAATTAAAACATGTTAGCTAAATTTCAACTTTTCACAATAACTCTTGCTATTTTTTGAAGCTCGTTATATGAAAACACTACACTGTGCGCCGCGCCGTCCACTTTCAAGCAATCGTCTTCATTCTCTGCTGGTTACCTCTTTTCTTCTAGCTATTTTAAAATAAACTATTCTCTGTAGGGAAGTAATTAGATTCTTTCACCTTTGTTTCGTCTGTTCTTGAATATAAAATATGGCAGACATATTCTTTGAATGTAGTGTTTCGAGAAATTCCTAAGTTTTGTGTTCACAAGGCATTAGTTGGGCTTCTCCTGTCTCTGCTCTGCTTTTTACTATAACCATCATACTGATCTTGGATTACATTTGATAATATAGATTTCACAGTTTCGGTATGTGGACCAGATATTTTCTTAAATGATAACCAAAAGTTATGCATTTAGTGAGATTAACTAGAAGACTCTGCCACATTTGAACAGCGGTAGTAGCTTTGACTTGATAGTCATAATTAACAAAACACGTTTGAAAAGACTTAAAAAAAGAAATAGTCGGAATATGTGACCGGTCAATAGTACCTAATCTTCTATGATGAGAATGCTCCGCCTAAAACTTCAAATTAACTGTGTGGAACCCATTGAAGCTGCTGCAGACTTGGAATTTTTGTTATAAACTTGTGGATGGTGCTAAAAGATGAGAAGGAGGTTCCTAATGGAATTATTAAATTGCCATTAAAATAAATTTTTTCTAAATTTCTAATAAATATTCGTTTCTCATCACTTAAACAATAAAAATAAATTTTTTAGATTCAGTAGATAATTTAAGCAGGTTCTAGGCACATTTGAATTTGTTAAATTTATTTCAAAGTCAATTAAATTGTTGGAATTCTCTAGACTACTCTAAACTTGTTAACATATGTATGTATTTCTAGTAAACATTTTGAGCTATCAACATTGAAGTTATAATGTACATTTTTACTGTTCTTTTTATCATTCAAATTTATTTATGTATTTGAATTTTTCTATTATATTTATTTATTTATGGTCAAATATTATTACTTACCAATTAACTTTCAATAACTTTAGTACATAAAACTTGTGTTTATTTATGGCTTTTTTTCCTGATGACCCAAGCAATAAATACACTTTTTTATGATCAAATTATTGTTGGTTTATTCTTTTGTGATTGATTTGTTTAGATGTTTGGTTTTTAATTTAGAAAAATTTATTAAATTTTTTTTAAACTTTTGAATCTAATGAAAAGATATAAATAAAATAAATAAATAAAACATGAACTATTTAAATGTCTTTTTATTTTTAGACTAAAAGAAATAAATCATGCTTACAATTATTTATAGATGTGTGCTTTATAATTCTGTTTAGGTCTGATATATTTAGATATAAATAAAATTTTTTTTATTGTAATTACAAAAGCATTTGAATATTAAATATCATTAAACAAATAACTAACATGTTTAAAATTGCCGGCTTGGTCGACTATAAAATAACCCTGCCAAAACTTATATGGATGGATCTGTAGTCAATTGAAAGATAATAAGTTGAAGTTCAAGTTTTAGTGCGTTTAAAGAATATTGTTTTGCAACAATGTCTAGACATGGGTAGCGTGAGTGTTTTTAATAAAGAAAACATTTGGTAAACAAATAGAACTATGCTGAATCGTTCAGCTAAAGAATTAAATACCCATGCCTACTCACATACAGGAAGACATAAAAACTATAGCAACAATACTGAAATAGCTTCTAGTTGTTAAAAAGATACACATACATATATACATATATTATTGGTAGTGCCAAATAAAAGTAAACAAACACCAAAATATTGCTTCTTTAATTATGTATACGCAGTTATGTACATACAAGTTAATTCATGTACTTATTGTGCGATCAAAAACAAGCATTGGAAATGCTGCTGATATTGTCAGCAACATCTGCTGTAACATTCTGGAAGCCTTGTGCGAAGTATAAAAAGGGCGACGCATCTGTTGGCAGTCAGTCTAAAGTTCAGTTGTTTATTGCAAAAAATTTTTTAGGAAAGAGTGCAGTTTCATTCTTGTGAAGGAAAGATTATCGAACTGTCCCACGATGTCACCAGAAATCGTTCGATCGAATACTTATATTGAAAACAACAAAAAAATTTCTAATGTTATTGTTGTCGATCGAAAATTTGCTGGTGACATCGTGGGAGAAGCCTTAAATCTGAGTTGAAAGGAATTAATGGTCGTACACAGTGGCGGATTTATGTTTAGGGCGAAATCCCTAAGCCCCGTGAGATATGCCGCCCTTCTTGCTCATGAAGAAAAGCTTTTTAAAATTAAATATATACAGTCTTATTTATACAAATTATTAAGGCTTTTTAAAGGCTTAATAAGAAAATTTAAAAAGCCTTTATAAAGCCGTAATAATTTTTAAAAATAAGGCAGATAATTTATAACTGCCTTATTCATAAAAAATATTTCAGTGCTCATTTGACGTATTTCTATGGGATAGTTTTCAAATAAACCTCTAATAGACATTAATATATTTTATGAATTAGACTAAATATTTAGTAGTGCGCCAGGCCAAGTTGCGGCCAATGCGCGCAGTGTGTATATTTACAGGAAGCCATTCGAGCTGTTTTACCCCACCTCATAACTTTGTTCCCCGCAATCGTAAAATTATAAAATTTAAACCATAATTATAATAAATTCATGTTACCTCATATGCGAAGTTTGAAAGGTTCCGGAGATATGGAGGTGCAAAAAGTGCATATTTTAAGACATACTCACTGACTCACTGAGTCACTCATCAATATTATTACTAGAAAAATTTGAAAATCCGAAAATTTCAACCACGGGGGCGGGGCTACGCCCATAAAAACTAAACTTTGTGCTAGTGAGCTGAAATTTGGTGCACAAGTAAAACTATGTGAGTTATCAACTAGAAAAATCTGAAAACCCGAAAATTTTTATCAAGGGTCCGGGGATGCGCCCATAAAGCTCAGAATTAAAAACACATATCTTAAGCGTTTAACTCAAGCAATTTTATTAAAATTTGGCACACATATTACAATAATAAGACGCTATACATTTTTATAAAAAAAGTGGGCGTTAACGCGCCCATACAATTTAAACCTCCTATTTCATGTACTTCCGGCCAGTACATTTAAATGTACTATTTATGTAACTACTATTATCCGCTTCCAACGAAACTACACAGGAAAGATAAACACTAGCCAAAGAAAATTTTGGATTAAAAAAGTGGGCGAAAACACGCCCATAATAATAAAAAATTAAAATTTGCGCTATTGAGCTGAAATTTGATAAACGAGTAGTTATAGATTAGAAAATGACTAGAAACATCTGAAAACTCAAAAATTTTACCAAGGTGGGTGAAGCTGCGCCCATAAGGCTCAGAATTTTAAATACAAATCGAAGGCCTTTAACTGAAGCGATTTTATTGCAATAATGCAAGGCTATAAATTTACATTGAAGAAAGTGGGTGTTAACTCGCCCCTACATTTTAAGCCTACTATTACATATACATTTGAATTCCGTTTCCAACGAAACTCGACAAAAAAATAACTACTGGCCAAAGAAAATCTTGAGATTGAAAAGTAGGCGGCATCACGCCCATTAGGAAATATAATTAAAATTTGCGCTAGTTAGCTGAAATTTGATAAGGAAATATCTATAGGTTAGGAACTAGCTAAAAAATCTGAAAACCTGAAAATTATAGCCAAGGACGTAGCCCCGGCGTCCAAAAAGCTCAGAATAAAAAAAAGTCCAATACGTTTAACTCAAACGATTTTATTGTATTTTGAGTTACATGTTGCAATAATGCAAGGTTATAAATATTCTTTAAACAAAATGGGAGTTAAAAACTCACAAAATTTGTATTCCTATTTCATGTATGTACTTCGGATCATTTAAATATACTCTTTATGTATTCATTATTACACGTTCCCAGCGAAACTCAAGAGAGATAAACACTCGGCAAAGAAAATCTTGAGTTTGAAAAATTGGGCTTGATCACGCAAATATTTAATTAAATTTAAATTTTCGCTAATGAGGTGAAATTTGATAGACAAGTATTTATAACCTAGAAACTAACTAGAAAAATCTTAAAACCAGGAAAATATAGCCTTAAGGGCAGGGTTACGCCCATTAACTTTATAACGAAAACATGAAATTTAAATCGTTGGCTTAAGCAGTTTTATTGAAATTTAGCATGTTTTAATAATGAAATGCTATAAATTTTCCTTTAAAAAAGTAGGCGTTAACATGACAATAAAATTTAAATTTCTTCTTTCATGTACTTGGGATCAGCAGATTTATACTACTTATGTAGATATTATTGTCCGTTTCCATCGAAACTTGACACGTATGATTGGTACTGACTAAAAAATTTTTTCTTTTAAAAAAGTGGGCAGGAATACGCCATAAAAAAAAATAATTAAATTTGCGCTAGAGAGCTGAAATTTGATACGCCACTAGGTCAAGATGAGAAACCAACTAGAAAAATCTAAAAAGCCAAATAATTAAACCACGAGAGGCAGAGGCCACGCTAATATTGTACTGAAGCTTTTAAATGAAATTTTAACTTAAAACTATCATCCTTAAAAGAGGACGATGATAATTGAGCGCTGCTCATAACAAGATCTTGAGTTTATGAAAGTGACGGAGAGTGGGGGCCATAATATTGAAAGCTAGAATTTGAACTAGATACTTTAAATTCGATACCCCTTAAGTTAAGGGGTGAGTTGTGTACAGAAAAAATCCGAAAGCACTGGTTGTTACATTAGGGAAGTGGGGCCATGTTTATAAAAACTTAGATCAATATTATACGGCAGATAACTGAAATTTTGAAAAAAAAATTGACTTAGGTAAGTTACCAACTAGAAAATATTTAAAACACAAGCTACTCTATTGATACTTTACATGCTTATTTCACTTATGCTGGACTTTAATTTTGCATTTTCATAAGTACTTCGTCTTAACAGACTTTAGAACAATAGGCGGGGTCACTTCCACTAAAATGTACTCAATATTTTACATACTTCTACTCTGATGATTCTTAAAAAATTAAGTACATCAGTCGTTCCTTGTAATGACAGGTCTGCCCTTTCAAACTGACGCAGTCATTATGAATAGAACTATAACATACTAAAAATTTAAAGTTTAATAAGCTTTTTTAAGAAAATCTTTCAAAAAGTAGTCAGATCCTCACAAAAACATATATGTGAAAAAAGGTCAAGTTCCTTTCCAAAATGTGGGCCATTAAAAGTAGTGAGATACAAATTTTTACCAAGTTCTTGTTTGGCACAATACCTATCACTGTAATATGCTATGCATTATATAAATTTGTAACTGTAAGAGTGTCATATAATTTGTAGATAATCTGCTAACTTGGCAAAACTATAGGCTAGTAAAAAAACTAAAATTTAACATCCGAATCTACTTAAAGGAGCAGTCAGTCAAACAGACAACTATTCGAACTTACCGACTGCTGAAATTCTCCGTTGTGTATAACTTGGCGTTTCATGCGTTCCCTTTACCTGCGACTGTTTACATTTTCAGAAGCAGAAGCGTAAGCAGAAGTAAAAGCAATTACACAAATCATAAGTTTTTAAACACTGCTTGTCAATACCTCCTAACTAGAGTGCGCTCTAGTTTCGTAAATAAACATGTACAATGCACTTACCCGAACTCAACAATGCACAATAATCTACTCAAGTTCTTTGAACTATATCATATATTTATGTTAATCTAAAAAATTCCATTGCACCGCTATATTAACGTGTAAGGTCAGATTATGTTCTAAATTCAAAAGTAATTCCCAAAATTTATCAATTTCAACTATTTAAAATGCTAATTCTTAGAGTTCTTTTTTTGCGCCCCTAAAGCCATGCCGCCCTAGGCACGGGCCTCACGAGCCTATACATAAATCATGCACTGGTCGTACATAAGTGTGTAAAAGTAAAGTCAGTAAATAATTATTGTTGTACAAACAGTGAGTGTCGGCAGAGTGAGTCTTGTGTATAAGGAGCAGCAGAGAGGCGAGTATTGCTTCAAGCCCAGCGCAGCCACTTTTGTGACACGTGTATATGCAACAGCGAAGTATCGTGGTATGGAGTTGTGAATCATTTAAGCAATTTCAGTTGTGTGTTTAAATACACACACTTAATTTTTTTAGATTAGTGTATTTAGTAAATAAAGTGTCATTATTAACCCTAATTAGCACACTGTGGTCTTTTATTCATTTGCAAATCTTCGAGTTCACAGAATAGCGTTTTAAAAGCTAAAAAACTTGGCAATATTTTATGTCAGTTTATTCCCTTTTTAGGGTACTTTAGTTCGTTTCTATATAAGTGACAAGAAAGGGCCATACGGAAGAAAGTTAGATTGTTGAAATGTTTGAGAAAAGTTTTAATCGAAGGATTTTTCTTTAAAAAAACTTTTCAAGCACATACAACACCTTATATTTGGAATAATATCTGGAGCTTAAGGTTAAGTTCTTTGTATTTGAAGAATTATGTTATAATTTTATGACGAAGACTAAACTGATACATTCAAACCCGCTGTATCTTTTTTTAAAGGTAATTGTTGCTCTTTTTCAAGTGTTATGTATTCTTCATAAGATACTTGTAAGGTAATGCCTACGATCGTATATATGGAGCCATGACAGCCAAAAAAAGTTTACCCGACATACATTTTGATCTTTGTTTGATGACATGAAAATTGTTAATTATTAACGATCAAAGATAATCAATTTTAGTGTCAAGAAAATAAGTTCGAAAGTAACGTCACTTGTGGCTTTTTCTTGGGGGTTATGGCACGATATTCTATGTTTTTTTTTTCAATGGGATAGAAGAACTAGATGTAAAGTTTCGGAACACTACTATTTTCTTTAGTATCTTATTTTGGAAAACAGAACACAATAAAAATCGTATAACTTGCACTAAAGAAATGAACTGATTTAGAGTATATTGTCCTAATGACGCATATCAGATATATTACCTGCCATGACAATATGCTTATAAGTCTGAAAATTTTTTTTTTTTCATTTAGTGTGAAGTTTCATAATTGTGGAAAGAAAATGATCACCATTAAAGGGTCACTCAGACTATTATACATGTATAAAGAATTTTGTGGAAATTGCAGCTCTGACATGTTGAGTTGTTATTGTTTTTTTTAACTTTTTGAAATAAATATAAAGCAGGGATGAATTTTCGTCAAAAGTATTAATACTTGTATTATAGTCTGAAACTGCTTTAACTAATACTATCATAGCCTTTGTTGGGATTTCAATTTCTAATTCGCAAAATACGTGCTTCAATAAACTCCAGAAACCTCCAATACCATTTAGTAGATTTTGAGACTCTATTGTGAATATACGAGTAGTAAAAATCTACAACTCTATGATCAATTTATATGTCGCTTGATATTTTTGTAGGGTGGCCGAAAAATAAATGATGCTTTTAAATATTGTTTGATGATGATGAACATCGATAACAAACATATTATAACTTAGTTCTGCATTATTAAATATCACAAAATATTAAATATGATAGATAAAAATGATTTAGAACGCATGTGGTTTACTAAAGCAAAACATAACTTGAGTAAATGTTTGGTTACACGAGGGACAATCTTAAAGTTTCCAAATTTAAAACTAAAATTTACTTTTTATTCTTTACATATGAATCGGGTCTATCTGTGGCAGAGTGGTAGCCTGTCAGTCCAAAGGCCGTAGGTCGCAGATAAGCTAATTGCTCCGAGAGGTTGTGTTTGTAAAAAAAGAAAATAGAAACAAAAGCTTATTTCTAATGTCAAAATTTTAACAATTTAATGAAATTTCATTTCGCCAGGACCAAATATAAAAATTGAGCCAAAGTATCTAAAAAGTTAATCAAGTGGCAAAATCCAAATTTTTGGCGAACTAATACTTTGTTCCACTTACCATAAACGGGATTTTTTTTTACTTCAAAAACTGTGTTATTTTTGGCGTTGCGGGCCTGCACAACATTTAAATTTTTTGAATACCTTAAGATAAGATTTTTTATATATTTGTTGCAGTGGGATGGAAAAAAATCTCAAATTTTTGTATGGTGAGCTTCCCAGGGGTGGTTCCAGGGGGTGTACCACTGGAATAGGTGGGACAGCCCTTCAAAATTAGTGGGGGTCGATCATACATTTTCACTCGATTGAGGAACTCTAAATGGGTCAAAGTGAGATTTTTTCAAAATTTGACCCTTCAAGAAAATTTGACCCTTCGGATCAAAAGTCGGGACATCAAAATAAATTTTAGAGGTATGGTTCTTTCGGCAAAATTTCTTATTTTTATCCCCAGAATACGATTTTCCTTGTATTTTATTTGAAAAGAAAATTGATAGCAGTTCAGCATAGTTTTTTTTAAAGATTGCAGAATCGTTGTGCTAGTTTTGTCTACAATCTAAACATCAGGTGCCATATCAGTTACAAAACGATGATCAGAATGATACTTCAAAAAAAACAGCTTCAAAGCAAATGAAGTTAAAGATAATTAGAAGAAACCTTAATGTTTTCTTTCTTGGATTTCTTTTAAGGTGTTATCATTTAAAAAATTGCTATTTACTTTTAGAAGGCACCTCTTATATACATATATAGTATATTCTTTTTTAATTAAGATCAAGGCTTACAACCATGATAAGTTCATTTGAATTAAACAAGTTTATAGGGCATGTAAAATTTATTTGTGTATGTAATTGTTATTGTCATACATTTCCAAAACACACTTTAAAACTAATTTCCTATGAAAGATTATTAAAATATTTTAATATAAATGAGTGCATACATTAATGATTTTTGACGTTTAGGTTGGTTAAATAAAGAATGGATTGTGTATGGAAAACACGTTTCAGTATTAATTTCATGTATGCAAGAGGGTCTTAGAATTGTTTTATTTTTTTATTGCACCTTTAACGTTACATGCATTTACAATAAATAACAATAAAGATGAAGAATATATTTTACTACCAAGGTTGTTGACTAATATTCTTGTTTTAATCCGAGTGCAGTAGTATCACTTCCCATAAAACTATTGTGTTCATAGAATTTAACTTTAAACCAGGTCAATTCAATTTGAATAAGTGGTATTCTAAAATGTTCAAGTTGATTTTATTAACCACACTATCGGTCTCGTGAGGGTCACTTAACACAACTTTAGTTGAGTTTAATTTTAAATTACATTAAAGGGCTAAAATTTAACATAAACTTGAGGATAAATTGCGTATTTGTTCAAAATTAGTAGGATAAGCCAGCGGGCAAATTACGGCACTCGTTAACGAACGAAATTACGAAATATTTCAATAGAGTTTAGATGGGAATATTTTAAAATTTCGAACGGTATCGAGTGCCGTAATTTGCCCCCTGGTCTTATAAAGTTTGTCCCAACAAGAACGCATGAGTCAAATTTGGCGCCATTCGTAGTGTCATTATTTGACATTTGAACAATTGTTATTGTTTGCTAGTAGAAGGTACGAGATTAGTAAACATGGAGCGCTACACGAATGAACAACGCCTTCTCATTGTGGAATTGTTTTACCAAAATGGTGAAAATTTTTCTTTTACATTTCGCAAATTTCGATCAATTTGGGGTCACAGTAATGCTCCAAAAGTCAACTGTAAAGAGATTAATGGATAAATTTGTCGAAACTGGGTCTGTTAGTGGTGTAAAGACAACGACGCGCCTTCGACCAGGTCGACCGACCGAAAATGTTGCAGCTGTACGTGATGATGTCACTTAAACTCCATCCACCTCATACAAGTTCAGTTGACTCAGGAACTGAAGCCAACTGATTGAAATAATTCAATTGCTGCATCAGTCATTTCCCGGTCGTATTATTTCACGTTTTGGAGATCAGAATTAGCCGCCTAGATCGTGCGATTTAACACCATTAGACTTTTTTCTTTGGGATTTTTTGAAGTCGATGGGTTACGCGAATAAGCCGACGACGACTCATGCCTTAAAAGATGAAATCGGAAATACCGCAGCATTTATGCAGAACGGTCAGTGAAAATTTCATTAAAAGATCGCGTGTATGCCAGCAAAGCCGCTGCGGCGGCCATCTGCCAGATATGTTGTTCCACATATAACCTCATTCTGTCTACTTTACGATATAATATAGTTTTATGCTTTTTTTAATATCTGTGTTTTATTTAAAATTTAAATCTTGTGTTCTTGTTGGGACACCTTTAACACATGCTTTGTTTGTATGAACGAAATTCTTTACGTTGAGGGTGAGGTAGTTAGCACGTTAACTACAAAACTGAAGGTGCTGGTTTCGAAACCATTCTCCGACAGTCATTTAATAATAACATCACACATTTTTCTGACGTGAATTAGTATACCTTTGTATCAGTTGTTGTAAGATACTGGCTACTGAACTGCACCGGATGCAGAGAACATTAATCCTAATGTAACATCAGAGCGCCCTCCTTCGCAGTGCAGTGCCAACGTTGATGACATATGTTGATGCCATCAACTTTTTCCGCGAATCAACAGCGCGTAGAATTTATGCTCATAATATATCACGGTTGTGTGAAACAAGATAGGCGGAAAAGTATAAGGCAATCAGAAAATTTTATGAGAATTTTACTGATATTGCCAAAGCTTTAGACAAGCTGTCAATAGATGGAAACGCAAGAAGAAGAAAGTCTACATACCAGTTGTATTCTGCGTTGACGAGACCAGTGTTTGTCGTTCTTTTAATGACAATTGCAAAATATTCGGCGTTACTGGAATCTACAGTAAACGTTTTGCAGGCAAATCGATAGATTTCATAGCGGTTGCCCAGCACATTGAAAGTATTTTGGAAGTGCTTCAAAATTATAGTATAATTGCAGATGGAATCACAGCAGAATCGATGAGCAAATCGCTTATGATAACTGCTGATCTAGGCGTAGAAATGTCTCTGCCACGATTCGCTGAAAAACAAAAAAACAGAAGTAATCCTCTAGCTGCCAATGGAAATGAATATTGGCGACGAACTTTAATTATTCCGTTTATCGATTCACTAACGACCTCTTTCCAAGTACTATTTTCGAATGAAACTACTCCAGCTTTTGCGCTTTGTAGATTGCACCTATTGCATATGATTAAATACTCTATTGAAGTGGTATATAACAGCTCGAAGCATTTTCAAAAGATATATGGTCGAGAGATATCGGCGGTGAATTGATTCTTTGGTACAATCTGTGGAAGAAAAAGAATTTGTGCGAACAAGACTACAAGAATATTCAAGTTATTGACGTATTTAAGGACACAAACGAATTTTTTTGATAACGAAATATGTTTCAATTTTGATTTCCTTACCAGGCACAACAGGGTCTGTGGAGCGTTCCTTTGAGGAGCACGATAGGAGAGGAAAGGCTTTCCGGATTATGCCTCATGAGCGTGCACAGAAAATTTGTTAATAAGAACCGGAAGATGATTGAAAAAGAAATAGTTGAAAAATTTGCAGAAAATCCGAGGCCTTTATTGCTAATTTACCATAAAAAACAACCTTTTCTTTTTAAAATTAGAAAGGTGTGAAAATTAAATTTTATTGCAGCTTAAGTAGATTCAACAACTTATTCAACCCAATATTTTTTAAATTATGTTTATTTATTTATTTACATATTTTTTTGTTTAACATAAAAGCATTTCTTTCATAAAAGTTGTTACTGTAAATGTCTGTTACTTTTTTACGGAATGAAAAAAATAAATACACATGAAACAAAACATTTAAGAAAGTAAATATTAATACTTTCGGTACTGAATTACCTGCATTTATTTTATTTTATTAACAAGTATTTATTTATTTAAATTCCTTCCTGTACACAAGACATGAAGCATTACATTGCAGCACAGGAGGTATCGTTATGAGGCAATGACTATTTCAAGAGAAAAATATATCAAAAAACAATTTATTTTTGTATGTAAATATAATAATATTTTCTATTTAAGTTAAATTTTTAACATAAAGCTATGATCTCGAACTCAATTATGATTAAGCCACGTAGAAAAATATTAAGAAAAAAAAACTGCACCCTTATTTTGATCCTGGCTATGCTCTTGTACTACATAAACGCACTTTGGTGAAGGGTATATAAGATTCAGCACAGCCGAAAGGTCAATTTTACCACCTCTAAACTTACAAATTTGCAGCCTTGCAGTTATTCAATATAGTTGTTTATATATAGTAATATGTTTTCCAATTGATCCTATAGGGAACATATATCCTCAATAAAGTGGTTGAACATATTCCTGTCTTGTGCCAAAGCTCTCACTTCGCCCAGGTTTTCCCCGTTATGAAATGGGTCTCCTGTTATTCGACTTCCTTGTGGGTTTCAGTCTATGACATTTCTTGTGATGTCGTTCCTTGATCTTCTTAAGGTATATCCAAATCGCAATAATCGCACATTTTTATTTACAGTAACATTAACAAGACATATTGGCTAGATTGTCCAAGACCTGTCAACTATATGTGCTATATATATCTATATATATATATATATATATATATATATATATATATATATATATATATAACTAGTAAGTTTTATTAAATTTCGCATTATTGAATAAAAACAAACTAAATATTCTCAAAAATTACAATTTACCGTAACAGATTTGAACTAATTCTAACAATAATTCATTTAAATACTAAAGTGATATATTTTCGTATAACAAATACGTTAAATTAGTTATTTCATTTGTTCTGCCTTAACTCTATCCAAGTGAGTAATTTAAGGTTATAGCAATTTCATCAGCTTAAGTGTTGTCTTTATATTTAAATGCCTTTTTTACTTATGTTAAGCCCTTCAAAGAAGATTTGATGTAAAAAATTCTGCGTGAAAGAAAAAAAATTATTTTAAATTTGCCTAAAAAAAATTTAAACAATTCTTGAAATTCTCACAATATTCTATTTATATCAAAAGTTGTTAATTGAATAAAAAGCCCCTTTATTATTGATGTGCAAAAATTCCTAATATATGTGAAGAACTATACGAAAAAAAAACCGATGAAAGAAAAACAATCCTGCTCTTAATACCATAATGACGGCCAGGGAAAAATAAAGGAAAAAAAAGTTAGGCTTAGATTTACTGCATCCATTTGCCCCAGGGAAAAATATCTTTTTAAGGTTTATTGAAAATTTAAAAGGTTTTTTTTTGTGTTGTCCTTTTTTAAGCCTTACGTAAAAAAACAAAAAAATCATGAAATCTACATATCTAAGTCCCTATGCGAATCTTTTATGTGATGGAATATGGACATACATAGATAGTTTAAAAGTGAGCTACATTTAAATTTTAATGATTGTTGTGGGAAAAAATACGAGTGCTGCAAACATTATGAGGTACATGTTTCATTTGATTTGCTTACGTTCTCAAATAGCAGTTAATTCAATTTTAATTGCTTTATTTTTGTTTTTATGAACAGAGAGTTTCTTACTTCCAGTCGACGCCCAAAAGATTTTTTTTTGCACAAGCTGTGTTAATTTGTAGTGAAGTGCTTACGCTCAACTTGGCTTTTGGTTTCTTTGTACTTGTAATGCAGCACGAAATTGTTGCCAGGAAAATTCTGACAAACAGAAGTCTTGAATTCTTCTGTTAGTTTATATGTGGTCTCAGACAGAGTCTTAAATTTTCTTCAACAATATTATGCTTTACAAGGGTAACTAATGTAATATGAGGTAGTTTAGTCTTGTAATTGTAGTACCGAAACAATTACTTTCGGAGGCTTTCAGGTACATGAATCTTTTCTGACACAAACGTTTTGCCTACCCTAAATGAGATGAAATCTAGCTATATAATGCCCATGACAAACAAGCTGTTATTTTCCAGTTTACATTCAGAAATATCTCTTAGTCGCTCGTGAAATCTACTAATCAGTCATCTAGCCTTGGACAATGACAGATGTGTTGCAGATTAACGTGAGCACCTGCCTTTACTACGTAATTTCACGTTGATAAAAACACCTGTTGAGGCTGAGCATCCAAACATCGCCCCATGCACCCTTAGGAAGCACTATGTGACTTGCTGACAACATATAGATTGCAATCTTTGAACATAGTTATCCTTGCACTATGAACATGTAACTTGTTGAAATACTAAGAACTATCTAAACTCTTACTGCTCTTTCCAATCACTCGCATTAATTTCACACTGAGCAACCGATACTATTCTCCCAGCGATATTTTTTCGTGGCAACCACGGCCAACACGTAAGATTCTTCTTGGTCAAGCGCTGCGAATGTGTTTACTCAAACCCACAGCGAGTTCTTAAAGATAATTCCTCACCCATCACCCTCACAGCATTACCACTTATATTGAAGCCAGACAAACGCGCACGCATAAAAAAAAATTCAATACCTACTTAAATTGGCGAATATCATCTATTAAACCTCGTTGGTTTAGATGAAATCTACTTTTCATTAAAGAACCATGCAGACACTCAATATGAATTCAACCCCTAGATCAACTCTGCTCTCGGGCTACCGGTATCCTTCGTACTATTTGAAAAGCCTATGATCATACCTCGAAGTTCTTGCGGAAGGTTTCACCGTTTTCAGTATCTTCTGACCTCAGGGTAATTCCCGCTGACTCTGCACCAGCAAGGCAATATGGCAATCTATTTCCTTTTATTAACATGTGCATATGAATTATTCTGTTATTCCAGAGATTGGGTAGTAACACATAAGTTTTATAAGTAAAATGCGAAAGATACGCCAAGAGAAAAAAGCTTTTTACCCTGGCTAGGGTTTCCTAAATTGTCACATCCATAATCTACTAATAGATCTCACTGGGAACCGGAAAATGACACATAGTATGCTTCAATCCTCCTTACGAAACCCGGAACTGTTTCTGGAATTCCCTGAAAAATTGGCCACGACACCGAAGCAATCTCCCTTGACTCACCTCACAATGGCACTATCTTTCCAACTCATTGCACCTCATCTCTCTGAACATTAAATGGTCTGAATCCGAGTATAGTTTTACATTATTTCAGGAGATCCACTCTGTATTTCGAAACGAAAAATTTTTGTACGTTATAGCATTCGTTTTCGTTTTGAATTATAGAGAAGACCCCTTGTTTTATTAGTCACTAGTTAGTCTCGATCTGATAATATGAGTCTTGATAGCTTTAGTCACATAAACAGCCACTTGTTACGTGGCCCTAATTGTCGTTATATTTTCAATGTGCAAAACCGTACGCTAGGGAAAAACAAAGTATTAAAGAACTTTAGTTCCCTTAATGTAGTTCCCAGTTCACGTTCAAGCATCTATATCAGACCCACCGCAGCGCATAGGGAAGATCTCCTTGAGATAATCGGATTTCAAAAAAGAACCTATAAAATTTCAAGCACCAAAAGTCAATCTTAATAATCTTGGAGTCCATGAACCCTGTGGCAGTATGTTCAAAATCAGTTCGTCTTCGATCTAATGAAATCAAGCTGTAATCTATGTGGCTACTGCCATTACATAACACAGTGGTACAAAATTGAATGAAATAGAAAAACCTGGGGACTGGTATGTTTTTTCTTGTAGGTCTTGTCAAGTTAAAGAAGAATCCAATAATGAAATATGCTGGACAGCTCCAAAATCCGGATTTAAGGTTAAAAAACCAGTTGTTTTACCTTTGCGCACTTATAAGCCTGTAACTTTTTTGATAATGATCCGATTTTCCTACTAGATTTGGAAATAATGATATATAATTTATTTAAGAAAACTTGAGAAGTTTTCTAGATTTTTCAACTTTGGTGAAATTTTATACATTATTTTATTAGGAAACTATAATACTATTGAATTTATTCAAAAATTACGTTCATTTACGATTACAATTCATATTTGAGGTTAGAAATAGATAAGCAATTGACTGAGATATTTAACTTTTTATTCTAGTTAAGTAACAAATAGAAAATTATGTCCAATGTACCTTAAAGAGTTTTCCCAGTGGTGCCACAAGTAAATTACACCTTTTGACCTTTACAAAGGATTTTGTATGACTTTCTGGTCTCATTCTCTTTCGTAGCACAACACACCCATTCGAGCGAAATAGAAAGACAACCGTTTTTCAGCTCTAATTTGATATTCTGACTCGAGTACTGCATTTCTTTACTACATAGCTTCCTGATGTATAATAAGAATTAAGAATTAGTTAAAAAAGTAAGTCTTTCTCTCAGTTTGAATTCATAGCAAAGAGAACTATGTAATTACATTTTATCTGTGACTTTTTGGAAATAGTTATCTCAGCTGCTCATGCATAATTTCACTGACCTCTCATGGCAGTAAGAAGGTAAGATCATTCGTACTATCTTTCTGTCCCGGTTTTTGAAATGACTAAGAAGGGGGTAAGCCACTGTTTTCCACGAATTTTTCGTACCAATATACTGTCGAATCCATTTTATAAATCCAACTACGTCAAAATACAATACAGCAGAATTATTGACTTAAAATTCTTTGGCTTTCAGCAGCTGGACTTAGTTTAAAAATTAACCAATCAACATCTCTCCAGCCTATCTAACTAACTATAACTATAGCACATGTCGGGATATATTGTTTAACATGAGCGGAAAAATACCATCGAACCTTGGTGACTTAAAGGTCTCAAATGTATTTATCGCAAATGCTATTTATTTGGAAATATCATACTATCGACTGCCTTACTTGATACTAATGACAGGAAGAGACAATGTCTTCACACCATTAAATTATCCCTGCAGCAAGGAAATGTATACCTAGAAGCGGATATGGGGTCTCTTAATTGTATTCTCTTCATGAACATTCTGTCCATTGATTATATGTATACCGGTGTCCTATGGTCCTCGGATACTATTCAACTGAACTTTGATAGTTAATTTTTTTTTAATTCCGTTTCAAATCGAATGTCACCTTGCAGCTCCTTCAGTCTTCCTACATCCCGGGCAATTTTTTGCTACTAAAAAGTCTGCTTTTTTAGACCCTTGAACTTTTCAATCTTTTAGAATTGGAATGCAAATAATTTTCTGGAATATTTTAATTCATTCCATTCCAGTCGAAGTTCATATATTTCACTTGAGCCTACGGAAGAATTAAATCACTAAACACGTGTTGTAACTTAAATAGCATAGTCCCATATTTTACTATATATATTTTACGATGTACCACAAGAATAAGCTAAAGAAAAGAAACTTTAGTCCTGATTTAATATTAGATTGTGATTTGAGCTTTCAAAACGTATATTTTTTAAGTTATCTCTCTGAGAAAGAGTTGCTGAATCTTGTTATTTATCTTGTTGTATAGTGTAATATTTTGTAATCCTAAAATATGTTGTTATTCAAAGTAAAATTCTCTAAATTTTATATAATATTTATGCTATCTTATAATGATCTGCATCATTCAAAAGTTCAATGCCAAAGAGCTTCTAATAACTATTTTGCTATTAATATTCAACACAGAATGGCAACAAAAAAAGCATTAATAGACTTCCTAATAAATACTTCAAAAAATTGCAAATACTATGTCAGAGCTTCTATATATTCAAAAATTTATGAATAATATCAATTCAAAATTGTCGTCATAGCTGAGCTTCTTTATTTAAACAGTCATATACTTGTATTTTTATCTACACTAATAATGGTCATGACATTTTTCATGTACATTTTGTTTAATAACAAATGATTTGACAAGCTTAAACACACCCTTTTGCACTTGTAGTGAAGAGTATAGGAGATGGAAAAAAGCTATAATCTATTTTTTATACAATGAAAGTTAAATTCTTCTATTTTCAGCTGTACGAAAAGTTAAAAAAGTCAATTTAAGTTTAAAAAGAATTAATATATGAAAAAGAAACTTTGCTTTAGAAAATGGCATCACATAATCTAATGCCAATTACAGTTTCTACTAATGTCTTTGTGACCTTTAATGGTTCATATGTATAGATACACGGATATGCATAAGTATAAAAATGTTCACTTGACATATACAAATGGTAAGAGTATAATGTGTTATCCTTTATTTTGTTTAGATTTAAAATGAGCCATGCAAAGTGTATTAGGTCGTTAGTCTTATTTCAAATAGATTTTGAAATTATACGGCATTACAAATTGATTGCGAGCAAGTGTGTGAAGTATTACACACACAGCAACATAAGATATAAAGTTAGTAACTTTCGGTTGATCGGTCCTTTGACCTTGAGATCAATTGTGAAAGTAAGTTACATATATAGAATGTGAAACATGAAACAGTTTCAGTTAGTTGTACTAAAATTCATAAATTTTATTTTGGTGCCTGATCAATACTTCGGTCTTCAGGAATTAAATTAAATTCCTGTTGCAGTCGTTTACAAGTCTGATGCCTCTGAAAAACCATACTCTCACATAGATATGGGTACGTTTTGCCATCGCAACCTTTCCTACCTAACATCCATTTTAAATACCTTCTAAGGTCATTGAGTTCATAGATTACCTCTTTGTGAGAGACAGTTTTCTTCCTTAATGGCCACTTCAATAAAGCTACCAAATCAAGTAGCTATATTTTCTTCATCTAGAAGTAGCCCGTGACTGCAGCTGCTCGTTTCGTGTTTTTGTGCCTTGCAGATCTCTACAGTTCATTCCAGGGACCTAGTTTACTATCCTGTAGCTTCAAAAATTATCGTGTACTATTTTGAACAACGTCTGTGTTATCAAACACTCTGTTTTACTTAAAAAAAAACTGTAAACGTCTTAGGATATTTCTTTGGTATATTACACATATAAACATTTGAGACATATTCTCGTGCCGTTTTCGACCTTGTCCTATTTTGTTAGGCTTTCCTTCCCAGGACTGCCTTGCACAATAAATTGAGCAGGTTGATCAACATCCCACAACTGTTCAAACTGTTGAAATCCAACCAGTAGCTTAATTCTGGTACTACGGGCACCTGGGCTCAGTAGTAGATCTAAGTTGGGTAAGGTTAATCTTGGTGGTCAAAAGACCTCGCATAGACCGGAATGGATCCTTACCAACGCCAGCAGATGACAAGAACACTAGTTCATGATGCCTATAACTATTGACACACATGCAGATTTAAGAAACCGTAGCAGCAGTCTACAAAGTTCCACTCTCAATTTAAATTCAAGGCTCCCATAAAGCTTGTGCGGCTTAGAGAAAGACAGTGGCACAACAGACATTTTACTGTCTCAATTACCTCTATGGTACCTTACATTTCTTGCAGGTACTATGAATGATTTGTCCTATTTTTACAGCATACGAAGTTGTGCAGCAGTTATTATTACCTGTTATCATCCCCTTCCCCCTTTGAAGTATATATTTGCTTCTAGTTATTGAAAAAATGAATTTATTTGATTTGGGATTATAGGAGCTCCTCATAAATTTAGAATTTTTGCAAGTTTTCGTCTGAAGCCAGTCTTTCTCCACTTCATTTATAAACTGAGAACCTGTACCATTTCCGCAACCTGTAGTTGAATCCCCCTTTTGGCCAGTGTATTGGCCACTTTATTACCCTCAATGTACATATATCCACGGATTCCACCAGCACCTTATGCTTTTAAGGAATTCTAGCACATGAGCACAGAGGAAGAGTAGTTGCAGTTTGCTGATATTCCGTTAATTGCTGCTTGACTGTCTATAGAAATATTCACAGATACTTTGGCTGCATAGATTTCCACCTGGAAAAAAGATTACTCCTTACCGAGCTCGGGACAGTACACCGCAGCTCTCTCCCTTCTTTTAATTTTTGCAAGTGAAAAACCTGAAACTGGAAACACTGTGGTTGGTTGGTTTGCTTACGTGGCTGCCTAGTACACGCAGGCATTCAGGTAGAATCTAGAGGATACGTTTTTGAAAGGACCGCTACACTAATCGGTGTCAACCTATGTATAACCGTATCTAAGTATTCTGATACGGTTATCGTTACTAGATCCAACCCGTCAAGTTGTGATATCTGATAAGGTCACTCAACCCAATCTTAGATATATTTAAAAAATCGTGTAGTATATGACTGCCTAAAAATTTGTGTCTCGAGAGATGCAAAGCTGGAAATTCGCAAAGAAGTGGAAGTGGAAGATTGCCTCTTCCTTGTGGAAGTTGAATTGGCTCTTCATAGATTTCTTCTCACTATAGTTAAGACCTTCCGCATTGGCGCATAAGTTTATTAAGGGAATTATATAGCCCAAGTTGCACTCCATATCTCTCAATATTTTATTGTAACAGAATGGTCCAAGGGCAGGTCTGTTTTAAAGGTTAGTGAGTGGTGATGTGTCTGCATCATCCACTATCTAAGACCGATGATGGTGATGCTTACCATGGCAAGTAGGTGATGAATGGCGATTCAACCCCAATATGAGTTGACACTCGGCTTCCGGTGCTGCCTTCTCTTGAAAAACACGGTGATAATATGAGTGACAATATTCACTGCGTGCTATCATGGAGTAGCTATTATTATTGCTATAATTGCTACCAAATTGCGGGGAGACTAGTCTTGGATCCCCAGTGCTAAATAAATGGTAGTGATTGGTCTGACGCCTTTGGCCAGATATTCTTCTAAGTGCTGGTTCTGATTTCGATCTAAGCTGTAAAAGGTTAGATAGCTCGAGTACCTCAACAAGGTGCTCGCTCATACTATGTTCCAAGATAGCTAGCTTTCTATGTGTTTCTTGCAAGTCACATACATAGTTCTTTCGAGCGGTGGAAGCTGAACCATCATGGAATAAAGTCATAATTTTTCCACTAAATAAATTGAGAAAATTTAATAAAATGTCACAGAAACTAAGTTAAGCATCTAAATGTCTTAAAGAAATAAAACAACCCACCACACTTTTATGTGTAACTTTAAAGTAACGAAATAAATATATTAAATAAAAACAATTTTTAAAAGGGCGTCAGATACAAATGATTCATTCGGAACCATTACCAATTTGTGCGGTCAACCGCAAATGCGTTTTAGTTATTTATACACAAACTAATTAATTGCGTAGAAAAACTCAAGTTTTCTTTTAATCTGCTTAAAAATAAGTAATAATGTTTGAATATCTACAAACTTTTAACTGAAAAAAAAGAAAATAAAACTTAAAACACTTTAAATTTTATTGCTAACAAAAAAGGAAGAGCGAAGTTTGTGGTGAAAAGTAATTTTACACACAAAACAAAGTTTTGTATAAAAACAACTATAAAGAAATAGTTTAAGTTTATTTGCAAGAGTATCTATCTACTGTTAAAAGCAACCAAACGAAATATTTATGAAGGCGCAAACTTTTTACTCCCTCAATATTTTCCTTAACGAACTTAATATCCAGATACATAGTCCTGCATACATATATTAAATGTTTTCCAGTTAAAGTTTCAATCTGAATTGAATACGTTTTATAATAGTGAGAAAAAAAGATAAAAATTATTTAAATATTTATAAGTGTTGCTGAAAATCTTGTTTTTTTTCTGCATACAAAAGCCTTTTGAATTGCTTTTGTTAGTAAATATTAATTTATTTTTATATTTTTTGATGAATATTTAGTAAGAAATGTATTGAATATTACAAGCAAACATTTTTTTAAATAGCAAATGTACACTATACGCGCTATTTAATTTCCACTATGCCACCTTTTCACTAAGATCATTTGGTATATGAGCCTAATCTCAATTTCTAATTTATTAGCGGTTATTTTGTTAGTCATTAAAGTTTCTTTAAAAAAAAATATTGGTTTATTAACTTGAAGAATCAATTGAATATCGGATACCCTGCTCTGAATTGAAGCGTTTCAACAGTTAGACAGGGTAAGGTCTATTTCTAAAAACCTTATAACTGATCTTGTCACAAAAGATCGAGTGTTGTCGTAATGGAATATTACGGGTTTATGTTTAGTCACATATTCCAGGTGTTTTCCTCCCCAATGCTTCCTTCAAATGAACCAATTGTGCTATTTAAGGCATTGACTTACTTTTCTACACAAACGCACGATTTACGAAAAATATAACCATGGTCTGATGAATTGTTACTGTCTTTTAATAATTTTCATAGATTCTTTCATGTATTTTCTCCACGATTGTGTAGGATAATGTATCACGGGGCCCAGTGATCGCTTAGTCTGAAATCAACTGCCTCACCAAGTACAGAGCATCACCACCATATCATCAATATTCAGCCATATCATCAATATTCTGGAACGCAAACGGCATTCGCCAACATAAAAATGAACTTGAGCACTTCCTTACGGAAAAAAATATTGATATAATGTTGGTCTCTGAGACTCATTTGACTTCTAGAAGCCTCTTTAAAATGAATGGCTACACTTTATATGATACAAAGGACCCTAGAGGGAGAGCATGCGGTGGATCAGCAATTCTAAAAAAGTCAAGACTCAAGCACTATATTCTTGACAACATTTGTGAAGAACATCTACAAGCAATAAATATCTGCATTGAAAATTTTTGTACAAATTTCGTGATATCTTCAATTTACTCCCCTCCCAGATTTTCAATCACTGAGGACCAATACGAGAAGTTCTACAAATCTCTTGGACCTTGTTTCGTAGCAGCTGGCGACTACAATGCTAAGCATACGTTCTGGGGTTTGCGTCTTATTACGCCTAGAGGTAGGGCGTTGTTCAACACAATTTCAAAAATGGGTTTGGATGTTATTTCAAGTGGTGAGCTTGCTTACTGGCCTACTGACGTACGAAAAATTCCGGATGTTATAGATTTCGGCGTCATAAAAAGTATTTCTAGGGAATTAATTCACGTTGAAGCTTCCCTAGATCTGTCGTCTGATCACTCTCCCACGATCGTTACAATCTGTAGTCCACTGAGAAGCGCTTTACCTCACCCATATGTCAAGATGATAAATCGTGTTAATTGGCTGGGATTCAAAAATTATCTTAGTAGTCATTGCACGGAAAATATTACGCTAAGAACACCCAATGATATTGAATCGAACATTGCAAATCTTAACGAGAATATTAAACAAGCTTCTGAACATGCCACTACCTCCCATCCGTATACTGGGTTCAATAAAATTTATTCTACAGACGTTGAACATCTCGTACGTGAAAAAAGAAGAGCTAGAAGGGAATGGCAACAGCACAGATCACCTCAACACAAAATCAGATTTAAAGAGTGCACTCGTCCGATCACTCTCCCACGATCGTTACAATCTGTAGCCCACTGAGAAGTGCTCTACCTCACCCATATGTAAAAATGGTCAGTCGTGTTAATTGGCTGCGATTCAAAAAATATCTTAGTAGTCATTGCACTGAAAACATTAAGCTAAGAACTTATGACGATATTGAATCTAATATTGCTAATCTTAACGAAAATATTAAGCAGGCAGCTGAGCATGCCACTTCCTCCCATCCAAAGACTGGGTTTAACAGAATATATTCTACAGATATTGAACTTCTCGTATGTGCAAAAAGAAGAGCTAGAAGAGAATGGCAACAGCACAGATCACCCCAAAATAAAATTAGATTAAAAGAGTGCACTAAAAGACTCCATGAACTGCTTGCATATGAAAAAACTGCTTCTCTTAAAAACTATCTAGAAAATCTCGATGTCACACAAGCATCTAATTACTCTTTGTGGCGCGCTGCTAAAAAGCTTAAAACACCCGTTGAGTTTAAGCCACCTCTGCGCACATCTACCGGAGGTTGGGCAAGAAGCGATACGGAAAAATGTAAAATATTTGCTGAGCATTTAAAATCCGTATTTACCCCAAATACATGTACTGGTGTTGCTGATTTGCCGAGTGTAGTTGCTCTACCCCCTCGACCTTTAAAATTTACGATGTGTGATGTACAAAAACTAATTGCCGAACTCAACCCGAAAAAAGCTCCCGGTATGGATGGAATTAGTAACCAGATGCTGATTAAGTTACCTCGTACTGCAATTAGAATCCTGTTATTCATTTTTAATGCCATTTTACGACTGGAGTATTATCCAGACTGCTGGAAGCTTGCCAAGGTTAAAATGATTCCAAAGCCAGGTAAAGATCTTTCCAAGGCTGAGTCATATAGGCCAATAAGTTTAATGTCAACAATGTCAAAGCTTTTTGAAAAGCTACTCATGACAAAATTGTCATCAATTTTAACTCATAATGGGTGCATCCCGGACCATCAATTTGGTTTTAGAAGCCAGCATAGCACCATTGAGAAAACGCATAGATTAGTTCAATTTATCAGAAAAACATTTGAGGAAAAGAAGTATTGATCTGCCCTGTTTATTGATGTTTCTCAGGCATTTGATAAAGTGTGGCATGAAGGCCTGATTTTGAAATTGAAGACATATTTACCAATAAACATTCTAAATCTTTTGGAAAGTTACATTGTTGCACGAAAATTTACAGTTGTGGAAGGACACTTTATGAGTATGCCTGAAACTATCTCATCCGGTGTGCCACAGGGGAGTATACTGGGGCCATTTTTATATTTGATTTATACTTGTGATATGCTTGTGAGCAGTAGTATCCACACTTCTACATTTGCCGACGATACCGCCTGCCTTAGTATGCACAAAAACCCTGATGAGGCATCCCGAAAACTCCAGGAACACATTAGCCAGATGGAACTGTGGTTAAACTTATGGAGAATTAAGGTAAATAAACAAAAGTGTGTCCATATAACATTTACCTTACGAAGAGATACTTGTTCCCCCATTCGGATTAATAATCAAGTTGTTCCCGAACATTCATATGTGAAATATCTTGGTATACACCTCGATCGACGGCTTACATGGAAACATCACATTGACTATAAGCTAACTCAAATTAAACTAAAATTAACTCAGGTACATTGGCTGATTGGCAGAAATTGAACACTCAGCCTAGACTGCAAACTTTTAATATACAAGTCGCTTTTAAAGCCAATATGGTGTTACGGTATCCAGTTATGGGGCACTGCTTGTGCTTCCAATGTAGAGAGAATTCAACGAAGACAAAACAAAATTTTAAGGTTAATAACATCTGCTCCATGGTACATTAAGAATTCAAATATACATCGTGATTTAAATATGCCACTAGTGACTGAAGAAATTGCAAAATACGCAGGCAAATATCTAACAAAACTCGAGTCACATCCTAATCCGCTTGCTCGTAATATTTTGAACTTTACTGGACACATCCCCCTAATAAAGAGAGATAAAAGGGCTCTAATACTAAACACTCCGAATGAAGTTGCTTGAAAATACTTTTTTTTAATTATCACTACTTATGTATTATTTACAACTATCACTTAGTTATGTCTGACATTGGTCGGGCCTATTAATTATATGTTAGATTTAAGATTTGAATACTTATTGTTAGTTCATATATGAAGATACAATAAATAAAAAAAAAAAAAAATATATTCAGCCTTGACACTAATTCGGCTGGTTTTCCGGGTCTCCGATTTTTTTTAATGAATGCCTACTGCTATTACTAGGTGTTGCATTTTTTTAGGAAAGGGATAGTGATAGAGAAGCCAGGCGATGAAGGAAAATATAGAGAAAAGCCTCGTTCATTTACAATTCTGCTTTTTGCACATTTTTAAAAATGCTGTGTTGCAGCGCCTCAGGTGTTAATGAGGCGTACTAAATGTACTAAGCTGTAATTAGTAGCGATTTTATTGGTTACATGACTTCGCCGATGATTCTGCTACTCCACGGAAGCAGGAGCAATTCAGTGACCACTCTCTATACTTTCATCACTTGAACTTTCCTACAACAACTGATACAACGGAACACTAATGCACATCAGAAAAATGTGTGGTATTGTTAAATGCTTCAGCCAACGACACCCTCAGACAGACGGTATTTTATATTGTTCATGTATTTTGTGTTGTAAAAGAAATTTTTGCGGTCGTTACAGATTTGTTCAGTTAGTTGTCTTAGAAAAAACATAATCATTTGAATAATTTCAAGTTGAGACTGTTAATGATTTTCCAATTGTAATTATATTCAAATTGTAATTCAACCTTTTCATGAACATCTAAATATAGTTGTAATCTAAATGTATCTATTACCCTTTGCATATGATATGTATACAATGTATACTAAACATACATAGCCACAGGCATGATATTGAAATAAAATAAAACTCTAAATTTTTGGCAGAACACCAGCGAATTTCTTTTTTCTTGACTGTCATAAGCATGACAAATGAAATAAGTATGTATGTATGTGTAAAAGTTGTCAGTTTTATTGAAGTGCAACATTTCAATTATTCAAATATTTCATCATATAAATGTAAACATGTCGGTCCATACCAAGTGTACGATGGATGCTGTTGTATCACTTATCAAACTTTATGCAACAAAGGGTAAAGGCAAAATATTTGTTATTTTTATTTTCAAGTTTTTGTTCGTATTAAAAAGGAGGATATATATGATGAGAATGCCAGAGAGAGCGTAAAAATTTTAAATCTTATATCGAAAATCCGGAGTTAAGTTTGTTTTGTGTGTGTGTAAATTTTTGAAAAATAATTAAGAAATATTTAACCAATTTTAATGGATTCTCTTTTATAACTACGTCTCTTAAACGATGTTGTTTTGTTTTGTTTATATGTATGTACATATATTTTTTATTTGTTCATCTTTATGCAAACAAATTTTTTACATGAAGGAACATACGAGTACATATGCACATTGACATTTGTCTGTAAATACGTATGTATGTAGCATAAATATGTATATCGTATGAATTAATGTCCCTGTCATATCAACCAAAAATGTTGTGTTTGAATTACAGCCATACATGGATATAAAGGGTGATTTTTTAGCAACTTTATTTTTTTTTGGCAACACTGTTTTTAGCAACTCAGCTGTTTTTGTGTATCACGTTACTGTTAAACATATTCTGTTTGGTCTATAATTTAATAATGAAACGACTTTCAAATGAACAACACTTTCAGATTATAAAATTTTATATCAAAACTCGAGGTGGGTTAAGAAAGTGACACGTACACTTCTTCTATTTTATGGTAAGTTTGGGCGACCCTCTGAGCTTGCTATTCCTAATCTTGTGACCAAAATTACATTACTGAACATTAAACAACCAACACGGATACTTAGAGTGCGGACAGAGGATGTTGTTGTTGATGATCATGGATTATTGATTCGGCACCATTCGCAGCAATTGGGGCTCTGTTACTTTTTTAATCCAAATGGAAGAGCTGGACTTGGCTGACATGTTGTTTCAGCAGGATATTGCCACATGTCATACAGCACGCGAAACAATGGAACAATTGAGTTGCTAGTTTGGTAAACGGTTCATTTCAAGTTTGGAGCCGATCAATTGGCCGTCTAGATCATGCAATTTAACGCCTCTGGGCTATTTATAGCCCCACCTATGTTAAGGCTCATGTCTATAGGGCAAAGCTACCGTAACGGTTGACGCACTGGAAGCCAATATTAAAGAATTTATTCCTGAGATATTGGGCGATATGATAGAGAAATTATGTCCAAATGCGACTCAGCGTATGAAGCATTTCAGCCGTAGACGCGTTTAACATTTACATGAAATCATCTTTCAACATTGAACTATATAGATCGTTCTACAGACTCAAATATAGTCTGCATTTCTCTAAATTTTACGTATTTCTTTGATAAATAAAATCCGAAAGCTCTTGAAAAATCACCGCTTAGTATGTACGCAAATATGATGAATTTGAATGTTGAATTTTTTTTCGCATATATTTTTTTTAAATGTGCCACCCACTACTCTCCCCAAAGATTCATGTTTGTTGCGATATAAAATAACTCTATTCTCTGAACGTAGAATATATGTATATATTAAAATTTAATTTTTGCCATGTCCCATATATGTATGTTTGTATAGAAGATTTCTTGTTATGTGCTAAGTTCCATATACCTTCTTTTTGAACAGCTCTGTTCAATAAAATGCTAGTGATTCTCACAGTAATTTCAGCTAAAATAATTTAAAAAAAATGTATGGACTTTGAAGCAATTCTCCGGTTACTCTGCTAATTGATTCACAAATGCAAATAAAATAATTCCGTTTAATTGAACAGAGTAATAATTAAATGAAATATTCTACCACATAGTGAGATAAATATGTAATAAAAAAATTTAAATTTAAAAAACTTTTATTTATTACAAAAATAACACTTTAGATATTTATTGCATCAGACATCACATATATTTTGTGTAAGTTTAAGGATTGTATGTTTTTGTTTTCACTCATGTTTCAAACACAACCAGTTTGTAAATGAATGGCACTCTACATTTGGTAAAAACAACATATGCTTTATGGGTGGCGTTTTGACTGAAGTAGTTAGCACGTTGACTGATTTTGTAGTCCTGGGTTCAACACCGGTATATAACAGTCATTAAAAAAATAGGTAGCCATAGTCACTGGACACCGAACTATACCGACTTCAGCAGATACTAATTCTAATGTAACACCAGAGCGCCCTCATCCGTCGTAATTGAGTAGCAGAATAATCGGCGATTCTGCTACCAAATACAGCTTAGAAATTTAATAGCCCTCATTGACACTAGAGGCGCTACAACACTGCATTATTAAAAACGTGCAAAAAGCAGAGTTGCAAAAGATTGAAGCTTTCCTCTATCTCTTATTTCACCACCTGCCTCTCTATCACTATCTCTGTATTATTCTAGTAGTTTAAATGGAACATTTTATTGTATTGTATGTCTTTATTGTATTTCATCATGGAAGACAAATTTCTTACCGTCGAGTAATTTCTTTAGGTTTGCAAACAAAAAAGAAATACTCGGGGCGGAATCGGGAGAAAAGAACGGATAAGGAAGCAATTTATAGCCCAATTCATGGATGATTGCCATGGAAATAAACTGTGCATTTGTTAAATTTTTTTTCAAATTCTCATTAAATTGGCCCAATAAGTTGCCATAACATTCGATATAGATTGTATTACCCAATGTGGGTTATACTAACTGCATAAAAAAACATTCTCCAAAACCTTATATGCCGTCAAGGCCACCTTGGAGCCACCTTTGGCTGCTGTTTGGTTTCTGGTGTATTGTGGTCATGGTTACGAGACGGTGCAAAAACTCATATTGGGGTTCGAGTATCCAAGTCATCCTTCGAAACTGAAATCACTGAGCCAGCTGAGATGCCTATGGCTTCCACAATATTTTTCACTTGCAATCCCCGATCGGCCAACACCAAATCATAAATTTTGTTAAATGATCTTGGGGTAGAGACTTCAACTGGGCGTTTAAAACGTTTGCCTTCTACCGTGCTTATGCTTCGAAAAAAAGTTTCCAAACTTAGCCTTGCCATAAGTGATGTTTTTTCCCGCCAGATTTTATGTTTAATGAGTACATGATAATGATGACAAGAACTTTTAAGACATTAGGGCTTTTTTCAAATGTTTTACTACAGCAAAATGTTCTAAAACAAACTCTGTTGGCAATACATTTGTTTAATTTATTGCAGGTATAGGAGTAAAGCAGAAAATAGTTCGTGACTGAAAAATTTGTCATATTTGTGCTTCTTTCTACATACATACATACATACCTTCATAAGTTGTGTGCATGGTCTTTTATTTTTCTGCGCACATACAAACGCACACATGCATTGACATTAAATTAAATTAAAAAAAAAACTACCTTAAATACATAATAGCTTACCTTCTGCATCTTACACACACAATCTAACGTACAATATGCAAAATAACAAGTATACACATATCAACACTACTTCTTTTGAATTTTTGTTATGAACAAGAAGTCTTGGCGACATCGCTTGTTAACACTCATATACACGTGCACCCATACATCCATCCTGCTTCGCTTATAATGCGTCAGCATTTATTTTGGTTTAGTATAAGACATACTACGAGAAAACATTTAAAAAACTTGGCGTATTTACATTTTAAGACCCTTTACACAGGAATCTATTATGAATTTATCCAATGTGGATTATACCACCTGCATTCCAAAAAAACTGTCTATAAAAACTTATATCCCTACAAGACCACCTTGGCCTTCCTTTAGCTGCTGTTTATTGTCTGGTTTATTGTAGTTGATCCACGTTTCGTCCATGGTTACGAGAGGATGCAAAAACTCATTCATATTGGGGTTGACTAACACCAAACGCACCAATTTTTTGAAAAAGTTTCAAGTAGCCAAGTCATCCTTTGAAATTGAAATACTGAGCCAATATTTCTCACTTGCAATCCCCGATCGGCCAACACGATATCATAAATTTTGTCAAATGCCTTCTAATGTGCTTATGCGCGCTAACAATATGCGACTTAAACTGGAAGTTTAAAACGTTCGCCTTCTTCAGTGCTTATGCGGCCTTAACAATATGCAGTAAATCATTTTTGAAATTGACGGTAATGAATTTCCAAGATTAGTCTTGGCATAATTGATGTTTTTTCCCGCAAAAAATTGTGCTTAATTAGCACATGATCGTAAAAGATAAGCAAGAATAACTAAACATACTGAGGTAGAGTAAAATAATTTCGTGCTAACCTAAATAGAATAATGAAAAATTGGAAAAAACAGAAAATTAATAGTGATACTTATAAATGTGTTTACCAAAGGTAAATCAATTGTATACACAACAATCGTTTCTCATATTCCGTTCATTGTACATTTAAGTTAAATAGCTGATGTTAATAAGAATCTCTACCCAAGTAGATAGACTAGGGTGCTGATGAAGTGCGTGGCTGCACAGAAAAGTATCAGTATTTCCCCCAGCTTAAAGTCTAAGTTTAATTTTTCTTCTCTTCTTTGGAAACTCACATTAATTAATAAAAATATTTCATTCAATAAGAATTGAAATTACTGAACTTAAGCCTGATTAAAAATCACTAAAATTCAATTGAAATTTACAAATATTTCTCATAAAATTTTTACTATATTATTATCTTTCTTGTTAGAAATTCATATCTTTTCAAAAGCAGTAATGACTATTGGGGATCATTTAGTGTAAGAGAACTCCTCTAGTTGCTGTTGTTCTCAGATTAAAAGGTGTTTACACGTAACATTGGGTATTAATAGCGGGTAGCGTTAGCTGAAGTAGTTGGTAAGTTGACTACAAAACCAAAGGTCCTGGGTTCGATCCTGGTCTCCGACAGTTATTAAATAAGAACACTCTTTGTATAATCAGTTGTTGTAGGAAAAGTGCTAGTGATGAAGCCAGACACACTGGTCACTAAACTACAGCGGCTTCATTTACTTGCTGCCAAAATTGATATCGACAAACCGAATACGAGCTGCCTTCTGTCGAAAAAACTATTTGAACACCATATAGTTTGTTCAGAAAATGGAACTGACCCAAAACTTATCAGGTGCTCGGTCTCCAAGTAATAGAAACCAGTCCGAGTTCTAACACTATCTATGAAGCGGACCAATCACTTTTGCATTGGGATGGCCTACGAGGGTGTTAACGGACACTTCCTATGCAATTTGTGACTGTAAGAATTAAAACTTATAATTTTTTTTATTGTTACAAATGCATTTATACTTTATTTTTAAGCATATTTTTTTTTTGGGATTCGCCTCAGGCATGACAGGCTTAAACACGACCCATTTGATCACAGGGACACTCATATTTCAAAATAATAAACATTAGTTAACCATTTGTTAATATCTAACTATAGTTATGAGCAGGGAAACCAGAAATATGCTCCAAAAAAATTGTTTTATGCGCATTCAATATGCACTAAAAACTTCGAAATATGCACTACAAACTAAAAAAATATGCTTTTAAAAATAACATAAATTGGATTATTTGGAAATGAAAATCTAATTTTAAATCAGCAGTTCAATAAAATTTGCATATAAAACAAGACAAAAATAAAATAAACAGAAGAAGGAAACAATAAAAAAATTAATTAAAAACAAATATTTAACTAAATTTAAATTTAAAATTTTTGGAACGGTATTTTGAAGAATAAGGCAAGCTTTATATTTATAATTGTTATTGCAATAAACAAAAACTATTCACTTAGCTTTTTAAATAAAAATCGCCGCCGCTCACATCTAAATAAACTTTTAGATATTGAAAATGTTCTTTTTCAACCTCAACTGATGTAATGGGGGCAGCGTTCGTCACAGTTACCAAACCAAGTTTTTTGTACTAAATTTGGATGTTATATTCTAAATTTAAACTTAAACACGCTTAGCAAGTGTTTTAACATCAGAACTCACAAGAAAATGTGTGAAATCGATTGGAAGCCTTTTTTAAAGTCTAACTTCATAATGGTAGCAAAATATTGCTTCACCATACTACTATTTCTTTCACTACAAAAATGAAATTTCGACGGAAAAAGGTAGAAATTTTTACCAAAAAAAAATTTTTTTTTTAATTTTAAAATAATTTTTTTTTTAAAAGTACCTAAATATGCCAAATATGCTCCAAAAATTCGAAAATCCTTAAAATATGCGTGTTAGACTGAAGTATGCAAAAAAATGCTTTAAAGGGTAAAATATGCAAAAATATGCACTAACAAATCGATGCCAGAATTCATAAAAAGTTCTGAAACAGATAAATATCTTTCGCATTGATATATCAGAAAAGAAAAAACATGCAATTGCATGTTTGCGGTTTTCCTGGTTATGAGACTAGTTCCAGAGCGACTTGACGATATCATTGGAGGGTAACAATTAGCATTATATTTATAGGTTCTGGAATCCACCACCTCAAATTCATTAAGTGCCATTTATTCAAAACAATACATCACTACAATGGTTACTATTTACAGGATATGCCCTTTTTTCATCATCCATTACTTCCTGCTTTTGGTGAAACTCCCATTTTCTGCAGTCGTAGGACGAGTAGGTTTGGATCCATTATCAGCAAATTTTCTGCGTGGAATATACAATTTAAGTTTTTAAGAGTTACAAGCTATTCTCACGATATTTGTCTGAAAGAGTGATGGTCCTCTGAAATACAGGCTGGCTGATGAATTTTGCTACATTAAGAAAGTGTTATAACATTTTTTGTAGTGTATGTAATTTACTCAATCTTTTTCATTTCAACTTGTATTAAAAGTAATTTAATTACTCTTAAAGATAATTGAATTAAAATGCCCGCCCTCCTCGTTGATGCAGGTGGGTCATCATAGCAAGACGTTTTTCATCACTGCCTGCAAAGTTTATGTCGAAATTGCAGATATTTTCGCAGTTTAACAATTTTGTTTAACCACATAGAGTTGAAAGGAATTCCCTTTCGATGTAGTTCCTGCTAAACAAAAACATTTTAGAATGCTTAAGAAACGGTCTCCATCAACCGTAATGCAGTGTCCGTTTTGTTCAAAATAGTATAGATCCACAATACAGCATGCAGCAACTGCACACAACACTGTGACGTGAATTGGATGGAATTCCCTCTCATGCAGTTGGAACTACTCCATATGCGACACTCTTGTTGATTTACATTACCGTTCAGATCGAAATGAGCTTCATCAAACATGAAAAGACAATTAAGTTTTCTCTTGGTAGCGGCTTTCATCACACGCAAAGAAAAAATATGGTTGAGGTAACCATAATCAAACCGCAACATAATATTATTGAATTATATGGTTGTAGTTAAATCATATTATTGTCAATAGGAAAGGAAACTTTTAATAATATTATTATCTGAGTTAATAATAATATTATCAACAAAAAAAAATGACCTTTGTTACACCTAATCTTGTTATTGTAAATATGACAACACTATTCTTAGATGTGACTAATATATAATTGAGACTCACCACACCATGTTCTTATATAATAATAATATTGTTAAATACGACACCAGTATTATTAAACATAATAATAATATTTTGTTTTTCAATCATATATTTAGTGGTTGATCTCTTGTTTAAAACAGCTGTGCGTTAAATCCGAAATAAAAATAAATTAATGTTGTTGAAATTAAATGTATATATGGAAATGTATACTTACATATGTGTGTATACTCGAAATACAAGCACGTGTGTATAAAGAGATAAACGTTTGTACGTACGTACATATATGTTTTTATTTATCTACCCTTTTGTTTGTTTGTGCTTTATTTATTAATTTAACACGACGCGTGCAATACCGATAGCTTACAAACGAAACACTGAACTGACAGAAGATGTTTCTGAAAGAGATTTTTTTTAAAACTTAAAATAGTATGGTCTTGCATAGTATTATATATATATATATATATATATATATATATATATATATATATATATATATATATATAATAAAAATATATATATATAATAAAAAATAACAATAATTATGTTGCAGTCATACATTTTTAACAAAACTATATTGTTAAACTCTAACCATATCACACTTTTTTATGAATATAATAATGTAATTATTAAAAACATTACTTTGCTTACCATAACAAAATTAATGTTTAAAATAACAATAACTTGTTTTCAACGACCACAGATTTGTTTCTGAGAACATAATATTGTTTTCTCAACCATTCTACAACCATATCTTTTCTTTGCGTGCAGCCACCCTGTAGTTTATATACCAGTATTACCAATGAAATAAGTAAACTGTAAATATATATAAACCTGTTTTCTTAATAATAATAAATTAATTTTATATGCTGAAACACTTTTAAGTAAAATCCCAAATATTGCATACATATATATAAAATTTTTCAAAGTTTTTTCAAGTGCTGTGATGATCAATAAGTATATAAATATAAAAAATGCTATTGAACTGAATGTTTTCTTCTTTAAGCAAACATTGCTCAAAGTCCTGTTTCAATATTCATGCGATTGTACAGCAGGCACTTCATAGTGCTGCCAATCAAGATTAAACCTTAATTTAAATATTTCTTAGTGAAAGCAAGAGCTTTCGAGTTCAAATCAGTAGCAATTGTCTGCCATATTACGTCAAGGCATAATAAGATTTCTCCAGGTGGACTGGTTATTGGTCGTAGTCATCACTAGCGGTTTTGTGTACCAGCACTATTACCTACTGTCGTAACCATTCCACCAGTCGTTTATGTTCTCAAGTGCACTATGTAATACTTTGTAGATTTTCGCGTTAGATGGAGAAAAATGAATTATGTGTTTGTTCCACATGAAAGTTTATTTGAACAATGTTTTTTTTTTTTGTTACTGTTGTTGAAAAATTGCATTTGTAAAATGCACAAGTACAATAAAGTTGCTGGCTGAACTTTATTGTACTTGTAGCTGAGTCTGAGTTTTTCCTACTTCATTTTTGTTTCTATGTCAGCTTATGCAAATAACATTTTCAACTTGTTTTTGCACACTGCACCCAGCAGGACATAAAAAAGTTTGGCATTTTGTTTGTAACTTCTAAAGCAACCGCTATACACAAAAAATTTCATTGGTTAATCCAACCATTAATTCAGGTGTCATTTTTACTATTAATGAAAATTGTTGTTGGAATTTCAATTTAAAAACAAAATAGCTTTAGCAAATTATTGTTGTGAGTTAGTTGAACAAACTATATTTGTGGTTAAAATAACTAATTTTGATTACGTAGCGAGTTGGTAGTGTTGCAAAATAATTTCTTTTAAATATTAGCTAAAAACCTGTAGGCTTCGCTACATCTCGTAAGTCGGGATCCCATTATCGGCACAATGTACCGATTTTCGTCGGCTCACTGCAATAAATTCATAACTAATAAACCAAAATAGCCTTATTACTCAATTAATTCCACGATAAGTCTATGTGGGGCTCTATTACCAATGCAGTGTGGTGCCATTATGTCTTTATATTTTAATCAGTTAAAAATAAGACCGAAAATCGGTACATTGTGCCGATAGTGGGATCTCGGCTTTATACATACGTTTTGTGATGAAACGAAAAATATTGTTTTGTATTACAAGTGCCTTGTTTGTGGTTCAACCTTTCCTATTTTGTAGAATAATATCGTAATTATTACCATAAATAGTCATGAAGAGTTCAAAAATTCTCACTGCATTAGGTTCTATGTAATTTTTTCACGTTCTCTGGATTCTCTATTTGAGAGAATCCATTCTCACATGACCAATCTAGATTATTTTATATCATCAGCAGAGTTTCAAATTTGTGTTGTTAGCAGATACCAAGTTATTGAAAAAATAAGTATTAAATTTATTTAAAAAGTATCATGCTTTTTCTCCAATATTTACTCCTTTATATAATACTAATCTCATTACTCACAGCACTGCCTATGAAAAATTTTCAACAGTTTGACTATTTTGGCTTATAAGATATCTGGAAGGAAATGTTGCATTAAATAAGTAATATTCTATTGTTCCTTCTAGGCCATCAGTAATACGCTGTAAGAAAATCTGCATGATCGGTTCTGTGGTATTATTTTTAAAGGCAAACAAAAATTTTTTACTATATGAGAGTGGTGCCCACGTCTACTTGTGCAATTCGGAAATTGTTTCCACAGATAATACACAAAATAAACAAAGTCATTTCTACAAAATAGCAACGTTTTGTCTACGTTATTTTTCCAAATACATCAAAATAAATATTTTCTCTTTGTGGGAGGTGTCACACCCTCGAGCTTTTTTTTTTGTAAAGCAACGCGTATTACAAAATTTTTTTTGCATAATAAATAAAAATGTTTATGGGATTGGTTACGTGGTTTTTTAACAACTTATAACGTTAATCGAATAACTCCTGCAAAGTCTCTGGTATTTTACCGTATTGCTTCCCAAGATATTTCAAGCCAAATATTTTCTACATATATGGGAGGTGGCACGCCCATTTGTACACTCCTGAATACTATTTCTTTAAATTAATACGAATATTTAAAAAAAAATTCGAAAAAGCGGTTCAACTGTTCTCCCATTTTAGATACATTAAAAAAAGTGGGTGCGAGAGTGGGCGTGTTCAATTTAAAATTCCGTTTAAACCTAAATTTTATTAAAAAAAAAACATTTGAAAAAAATGAGCGAAATCGGCGAGTGGGTGATGCGATTACAACGGAGCCACATTTGATTTTTTTTTATATAGATAAAATATCTTGTTCCTCGATCTTTATTTTTTTAAAAGAAATTAGTTAAATTATCGCGGGTTATGGTTTATTAATTGTAAGTTTAATAAATTTTAACGCATTAATTATTCTAAATTATTCAGTAAAATATTCATCTTAATTGTGTAAGGCGTTGGTGATGGAATCATGGCGTTTTTGTGAAAGCGTGAAGACTTGTACTAAACAAGGTTTCTTTAATATATTACAAAAACGTCAAGATTTTCATCGTCAGCGCCTTACAAAATTGATCTAATTGTTAGCTAAAAATACATTGAAATTAATTATTGACGGTTTCGTTGGTTCCAACGCGCATTTCACTGTTGCTTGTGCAGATCATCAGGAATTCTTTACACAAATATTTCTTTGAGGAGGGTATAAAGAGATTCAGCATACCTTAATCCTGATATTTGTCTTTGTTATACCCTTCATCAAAAATTGAAAAGGGTATACATAGATTTGTCATTCCGTGTGTAACTCTCACAATGTGGAACACATATAGTACAGGGTGGCCCAGAAAGACTGAAGTGGTGTGAATTCCTTATAACTTTTTATTTAAGACATATTTTTTTAATTTTTTGTTTTTTAAATGCAGTAAATTTATAGGGAATATTTTTAAATTAGTTATTAAAAATGATATCCCGCAAGTGGTGGACATTTTCTGCTTCGCACAAATGTGTTCTTTCCATTTCCATTATTCATAACTTAGTTATGAGTGACGAAGCCTCGTTAACAAACAAAACTTTAGGATATGGGATATTGAAAACCCGAGAGTACTTCATCAACGACAATTACACCCAATTAAGTATACTGTTTGATGCGGTGTTTCTTCAGAAAGGATCATTGGCCCATATTTTTTTGAAAATGAACGAAGTGTCGTTATTTCCATCAATGGTGATCGATATCGGGCCATGTTGGAAAATTTTGTAAAGCCAACCGTGGAAAACCATCCGCAAATATGGTTCCAACAGGATGGACCCACAGCGCACACTTCCAGGGCCACAATGGCTCTTTTACGCGACATCTTTGGTGAAAAAATAATTTCGCGTAGAAGCAATTTTAATTGGCCTCCGCGTTCCCCGGATTTAACTGCTCCAGACTGTTTCCTTTGGAGTTATTTAAAAGGGAAAGTTTATCTTAATAAGCCTAGGACTATTGAGGAATTAAAAACCAATATTCGAGACGAAATTAACAACATAACACCGGAAGATTTGCGAAAGGTCATTGAAAATGTGTTGGAAAGAGCACATTTGTGCGAAGCAGAAAATGGCCACCACTTGCGGGATATAATTTTTAATAACTAATCTTAAAATATTCCCTATAAATTTAATGTATTTAAAAAACAAAAAATTAAAAAAATATGTCTTAAATAAAAAGTTATAAGGATTTCACACCACTTCGGTCTTTCTGGGCCACCCTGTATATATCGTTAGCTTAAATGCAAAAAGGCGTAACTAACAAAAATATAATATTACAAATTTCTAAGCCTGCTACGCTTATTTTTCTTTTCTAATTTTCAAAAATAATATTATTTGTGAATTCTCAATTAGTTTTTGGAAGCCTGTGCGTAAGATAAAAGGTTTGTGACTGTTCAAAATGTGTGGTTGAAGTCTACTGATGATTTGTTACAGCAACAATGAAATGCATATAGACCACGCTGAACAACCAGCAAATAAATTTCGAAAGCAAAACCAAAAAACTAAAAGTTAAACTTAACAAACCTGTAGTTATAATTTTTTATGAATAAAAGCGTAATTTTTGATCGCAGAAGTATGAAATTTTGTCAAGACATGCAATTTAATGGCATACATAATAACCAATTAAAAACTGAATTTTGAATATTTTTGTTAGTTACGCCTTTTTGCATTTTAGCTAACGACATATATCATTGGTCCTTATAAAAATAGGAAAGACTTATGAGCCACGTCCGTGTGTCCGTGCATGAAATCGGTTTTCCGAAACTCCCAGAAAAGCTAGACTTTCGGCCTCAGACTGGTGTATCAGAAATGTTCCAAAATAGATTGGTTTTGAAAATCAGCAAACTCAAAAAGACTGTTTCAGAGCTGGAAAACTTGAACTTTTTTTTGCCTTATAAAAGAATCTGGCTAAAACAGATTTTTGTTCTCTTTTTTATGGAATAAACATATTTTATATTTTAGTTAAATTGAAATTGGTGTGAAAATCACAAAGATTATTCCAGGGTTGGAAATTAAATATTTTTCTGGGTATATAGCTAACACCAACCTACTAAAACTAATTTTTCCTTTTTTCTCTATAAATTAAACAGATTTTATATTTTGAGAGAAATATTTTGAAAAAAATAAATCAGAAAAAAAGCAAAGCGATGATTTCAGGGTTGGAAATTTTATTTTGTATATAAAGTTAAGCAGGTCAACTAATTTTTTCTTTTTCTTTAAAAATTTTAAATAATTGATGCTTTAGAAAGAAAAGTTCGGTATATAAAATTAAAAAAATAAAAAGCGTTACGCCAGAGCTGAAAAACTTAAACTTAACCATAACTAAATTAAACAAATGTTTTTCTTTGTTAATTAAATACACAAGGCATTAGTATTAAAAACCCGAAAAATTAAAAAAAAATATAATACCAGGGTTGGAAAGTTTTAAATTTTTTTTTGGTATATAAAAGAAACTAAATAAAAATATTTTTTTCTTCTTTTTAATTAAACATATATTACTCGTATATATGGGCATTTCCTGGGGTCACGAACTTTCGTTCGTACGCTTTTGAAGTACAAAAAAATATAAAACAAAACTTTTGCAAGCATTTTTTTGCGGTTTGATAGCATTTTGGAAGCTCTATGTTTAGTGCAAAAGATGGATTTCATCGAGTTTAAGTTTTCATATTGATAGTTATAAACATGTGTCTACGAAAGTACGCAAAATAAAAGTAAATTTTAGCTGACAGTAGTGAATTGTAAAAATCTGCGATATGGAACAGAATAATGAAGAGTGATTAATTTATTTTAAAAGTGTATTAATATAGGTCTCTATCCAGCATTTACACAATAAAATATCTCTATGCGGTTTTTGTTTAATTAGCTTAACTATCGGTCGCGAACGTACGGGTCAGAAACATAAGATTTTTCAACATGTTTTTTATTATTATCACCATGCTATGCTTCCTTCCCATTTTGGAACTTCTTTTGTTCTCCTTACACTTTTCTCTTCTAACTTGATTGTTATAGAGAGATTTTGAAGAAAGAGTGCAAACATAACATATTTTTTGCATGTAAAATAGTTATATATAAAAACGTCTTTAGACGTAGCTTAAACAGAATATTTAAAATTTTCCAGCTTCCAGCCCAATTTTGTCAAGTAAAACAGCTAAGATATTCTATTAAACCATTCTTTTTTATAAACATACACTTTTTAGGGTTCCGTACACCAAAGGTGAAAAAAGGAACCCTATTGTTTTCGCTACGCTGTCCGTCTGTCCGTCTGTCCGTCACACGGTATTTTCTCAGGAACCGTAAGAGCTACGGACCTGAAATTTGGACAGAGTATGTAGAACCTTGGCCACTACAACAACAAATACATGAGAATTAGAAATTAAAGGCTGCTCCAAAACGAGCGATGAAAAGTTTTAAAATCCCATGTAATATACATACAATTGTATGTACATATGTATATTGACACTTGAAATTTGTAAAATTAGTGTATTTTTATGTAGACTACAATAATAAACATTAAAATATTAAAAAATTTAAATTAAAGGGTGGTCCATCAGTTAATGCAATTTTGACTATGTAATTTTGACAACTTGCTATATCTTGGAGACCGTAAGAGGTAAACTCTTGAAATTTTCAAAAACGGTAAAACTAAAAAATCCGAAAATTATAAAATCGCCAAACCGGAAAAAATCGCCAAAACCTGAAAAAAATCGCCAAAAATTTAAAAAAAAAATCGCCAAATCGAAAAAAATCGACAAAATTAAAAAAAAAATTCCAGCACTAAAATAAATCGCCAAATTCGAAAAAATCGTTTAATTAAAAAAAAATCGCCAATATGAAAAAAACGCCAAAAACCGAAAAAAAATCGCCAAAACGCGAAAAATGCGCCAAACCAAAATAATTGTTTATGTGAATAAAAAAATCGTCAAAATGAAAAAAAATCGGCCAAATTTAAAAAAAATCGCCAAAACAAAAAAATAATCTCCTATATGAAAAAAACGCCAAAATTAAAAAAAATCGCCATAAATAAAAAAAATCGCCAATTAAAAAAATTTCAAAAACCAAAAAAAAACGCCAAAACGTGAAAAAAGTGCCAAAACTCAGAAAGCGCCAATAAATTCAAAAAACCCCCAAACTAAAAAAAAACGCTTAAAACCGAAAAAACCCAAAAACAAGAAAAATGATAAAACTATAGTTTATATTGTTCGTATTGAATCACATATCTCGTGCCCGTACGGAACCCTTCGCGCGCGGGTCAAAGTTGCACTTCACTGAATTTATTTATAATTAAAAACAAAAAATCACGATGATAATCAACATTTAATTTTTCCAGCCTGATAGACCATTCAGGGGAAATGCCCATATGTATATACTCAATTTTTACATTCAAATCTAATTAAGGTTGCTTGCAGATGTTTGAAAATAAATATTTGTTTAGGTATCATTATGGATAGTTATTTAATTCAGTTTTCGGTGTCAGGATCAGTATGGTAACGGCTGGCAAAATTTTTAATTTATATAGTCGTATGTGCAGATTAAAGTTGCTTTGTATGTATGTGGGTAAATTAATTAAAATTACAAAGTGCTGATGTCTGTTAAATTCATTTCTTATTATTATCTCCTCATGCATTAAAAAAAATATTAAAAACTAAAAAAAAATTTATATACAAAGTGCAGAATAAAATATTCAACTATTGCTCATCTCAAAAATAATATATCTGAATCAAATTCTTAAGTCGAAAAATATGCATTGCTCACTTATCATTATGTATTTTTCACTAATGTATGTACTAGAAGTGAGCACAAGCCGTGAAAAACTGCACAGTATTGTATATTTTCAAGAGCGAATATAGTTTATCGTGGTGATCGTAATTGAGTGTAAAGCAAAAATAAACAACAATGAAACAAAAAAAAACACATAAAACTATTGTACAACATCAACAGTTGTGTCAAGTGTGCAATATTTTTATTATGCACTTTATAGTGCCCAATACCTATTTCACAAACTCAAAATTTCATAAAATATTAACTGCCGTCCGTATTCAAAAAAAAACTATTTTGATTTACGAAAGGTTTACAAAACAAATTTTTTATGGAAATTTGTTTGTTAAACGTTTTTTAAACCTAAACTATTTTTTTAATATTTTTTTTGAATAAGGCCTTAAGTGTTTATTATCACAGTTCTTACAATTATATCCATTGTGAAAGATATTATTTTTATTTTATTGTCTATTTATTTTATTTTTTAGTCTTAACTTAATAAATTATAAAACTTAGAACAGTATGGCATACGAACTAACACGCTCAAATTATCAACGTTATTTTTTTACACATACACATATTTTTACACTTGCATGCTCATTTTACAATTGTCATTCGCTGTGCACTAATGAAACATGTTTCGACACTACAATAAGTAATGCCCTTGTTTGGTGGGTAAACAAATGCTGTTGCATGCTTTTGCTAAAAGAGAATACCAGTTTAAGTGTTCTTGTAAAATCAAGAGCACTTAAAAGAGCGAGAGCAATCCAATACTATATACCGTGAAGATGAAGCAAGTAAACATCTTGTGCTCACCTCTAGTACGTACATATGTATGTGTGTATGTATGTATGTATATAATCCATACGTACTTCAATGAAGGGTATATAAGATTCGGCACAGCCGAATATAGCACTCTTACTTGTTTTTTTTTCAACACTGCGTAAAACTGCATAAACTTCGTTACCTTCTACGTTGTTCAAATAAGAGTTTGCTTAAATTACTGCCTGTTTGAACGATTTAATAATTGCATTCTGCTCCTAATCCTCTTTGCTTTACATTGAGAAAAAGAAAAATGAAAGAAACTAAATTGGCGACAATAAATTTTCAATTTAGGCAATCGGCGAAAATTTATGATTTGTTTATTGCAAGTCGTGGGTTGGAGAAAGGACTACGATCATTAATCATTTACAAATTAATAAAAAAATAATTCAACATATTTCAGCCAAAACAAACAAGCGGTTGAATGTGTGAAAATTACAAGGAATGCTTTTTATTGTGCGAAAAGCATTTGACGAGTGATGTGTTTTACAGCAACAGTAACAACATGTAACTGTAGCTCAATTCTGATACAAACTTTTAACTTAATAAAAATGTCGTGATTGATGTTGCGGTAGCATTACGTCAAAAAAAGGTAGATATCGTTTACTTACACAAACAACGTAACGACTGTTTTATTTTGCTGTCAAAATTTGAGTAAACAAGATATTTGTAGGCAATTTTTAAAAAATACGAACAACGATATCTATGTTCTATGCATTTAAAGAAATTCTCTTTATTAAGTTTAACTTACATATAAGGTCGCGCTATAGTTTTGCATGCGTTGCATAATTATTCCCGTCGTGCATGCACGTATTTGTTTAGAAATATTGCGCTGTGGAAGTCCTAAACGTTGCAATCTGAATGTTCGGAAAAATATTAAAGTTTGGCGATCTTGTGTCATCCTGACCTTACGGCCTATCCCACAATGTCACTAGAAATCGTTAAATCGAATTCTTATATTGAAAACAACAACAAATTTTGTCATGTTATTGTTGTTTGCAATACAATTTTATTCATGCTCCCATTTACAATAAATATCCCTCAACGAAGCAATGAGAATGTCACCATAAAAATGAATATTTTGTAATAAATTTAGAATTTAGAATTAGAGCATTTTTAGGCTTTTTAAAGTTCGAAATTTTCGAAATTTCGTTTGTTGTTAAGGTGTTGGTATCACTGGATAATGATACCATAATGATAGCATAATCTTAGGCACCGTTTTAGCATTGTTACTTTAGTTCAATATGTTATTCACTGTTGCCGTGTTTTTAAGAGAATGTAATTTGGAAAGAAAAACTTATTGTGTTAATAAATTTTATTGTGTTAATAAATTTTAATGGATAGGATTTTCATACATAAAATCACGTTTTATGTACATAAAATATGCAGTAAAAATATAAAAATATGTATTTAAAACTAATAAAATATGCATTTATCAAATTTTTTTTCAACATTTAAGAACATTAGAAACTTAAAAAAATCAGCTTCATTGCTTTCCTAAAAAAACATTTCGAGAGAAAAAACTATGCTTCAATGCTTTTTTAACAAATATTTTGTCAAATCATATTGAATACAATATACGAGTAAAGTTCAGTCGAATTTGTATTTAAGTACATTAATGAATAAATGTTTCTTTTTAAATTGTCAAAGGTAAGCCTTTGACGATTTTTTCTGAAAAAAATGTTATGTAATAAAAATGAAGTTATTGGTACGCATTTAAATGCTACTATTTTGTTTGTGGAATGTTTCTAAGTTTCTATGTAAGTTTTCGTTGTTTTTTTTTACATGTATATTAATTTTTTTTACCGCATCTTTAATTAATTCAACTTGAGGTGTGAAAGTAACGAAAGCCTCTAATTGGGATATAGTGTGAACAAGAAAGCAATACTATATGTGCACAAATATCAATTAAGGCAGAAAGCTGCTGGATACTATAATTCTATTAATAAAACGAAAGAAGTTTTAAAGTAAAAACAATTGCCCCCATATGCAAAAAAATCACGTGTGCTTCAAGTGTACGTTAAAACCAGTTGTTAAATGAAAATTTTGTTTTAACGTACACTTAAATCACACGTTATTTTTTCTTTTTTTTTTTGTTGCAAATGGGGGAAAGTTTTTTGACAAAAATTTCTTTAATTTTATTAATAGAAATATATAGTATCCGACAGTCTTCTGCCATGTCCCCCATCTAGTTACTTCAGAATGTATCCGTAATGTATCCGTTTTTCATTAAAGGCTGAAACACGCAAAGAACCTTTCAAAAGCACTTTATATCCACATGAAATTAATGCGGTTTAAAAGGGCTATTATAAAATGCTCTTGTTTCTTTCTTTAATTTTCAATGGTATTGACTTAAGCCAAGATATTGAACTTTGAGTCCTACTGTGTTTTTGAATATCGATTCATATCACAAAAAAAAAAAAAAAAGAATCGTACATTTTTCTCGTTTTCTCCTTTTTAGGGTTCCGTACACCAAAGGTGAAAAAAGGAACCCTATTGTTTTCGCTACGCTGTCCGTCTGTCCGTCACACGGTATTTTCTCAGGAACCGTAAAAGCTACGGACCTGAAATTTGGACACAGTATGTAGAACCTTGGCCACTACAACAACAAATACGTGAAAATTAAAGGGTGCTCCAAAACGAGTGACGAAAACTGTTAAAATCTCATGTAATATATATACAATTGTATGACCATGTGTATATTGACACTTGAAATTTGTAAAATTAGTGTATTTTTGTATAGACTGCAACAATTAACACTAAAATTTAAATAAATTTAAAGTAAAGGGTGGCCCATCAGTTAATGCAATTTTAACTACGTAATTTTGACAAATTGCTATATCTTGGAAACCGTAAGAGTTAAACTATTGAAATTTTCAAAAACGGTAAAACTAAAAAATCCGAAAATTATAAAATCGCCAAACCGAAAAAAATCGCCAAAACCTGAAAAAAAATCGCCAAAAATTTAAACAAAATCGCCAAATCGAAAAAAATCAAAAAAATTAAAAAAAATTCTAGCACTAAAATAAATCGCCAAATTCGAATAAATCGTTTAAATGAAAAAAAAAAATCGCCAATATGAAAAAACCCCAAAAACCGAATAAAATCGCCAAAACGCGAAAAATGCGCCAAACCCAAAATAATTGTTTATGTGAAAAAAAAATCGCCAAAATGAAAAAAATTTCCAAAATTAAAAAAAATCGCCAAATTTAAAAAAAATCACCAAAATTATATATAAACACCAAACACCGAAAAAAATCATCAAAACGAAAAAAAAAGTGCCAAAACTAAAAAAATCGCCAAAACCAAAAAAAATCACCTATATGAAAAAAACGCCAAAATGAAAAAAAATCGCAAATATACAAAAATCGCCAAAATAAAAAAAATGCCAAAATAATAAAAATTGCCAAAATTAAAAAAACTTCAAAAACCAAAAAAAAAATCGCCAAAACGTAAAAAAAGTGCCAAAACTCAGAAAGCGCCAATAATTTTAAAAAACCCCCAAACTAAAAAAAACGCTTAAAACCGAAAAAACCCAAAAACGAAAAAAATGCCAAAACTATAGTTTATATTGATCGTATTGAATTACATATCTCGTACCCGTACGAAACCGGTCGAGCGCGGGTCAAAGTCGCACTTCACTGAATTTTTTGTTCTTATCTTACACAGTCGTAAAAACTGCAGCTATTATATACTTTAGAATAGTGATGCACGAATATTCGTATTCGTATTGGAATCGTCGAATATTCGGTCATTTTCAGGCGGATACGAATACGTATATTTTTTACAAAGAAATTGAATACATAAATGCATAAATCCTAAACGAAATTTAAATAATTTTTTTTATAAAAATTTGTGCTTTGTACAATTTTTAAATATTATTTAATGTCGATCATTAACATTTTTGGTACTTTTTATTAACTTTAAAGTACGCCAACAAGAGTTTGAAGTCCTTTTTCATAAAATTGTTTTAATATTTTATATTGCAGGCGTAAATAGAACTCCAATTTAATGTCTGTAGATTTCACATATAATATTTCTATTCGTATTCGCGAATATCAAAAATTGACATTCGTTACATAAAAAAACTAAAAAATTTATTAAAAATATACATTTATGATGAAATATGCAAAAATATGTATTTATTATAAAATATGCAAAAATATGCATTAACAAATCGATGACATTTTGTCGCAAATTTGATGATTGGCAGAGATATTTTGTTTACGTTGATCTACGAACAACGGAAGAAAACATGTATGTATTTACATGAAAATGCTTTCCCTATTGATTAGCTATAATATGAAAGAGAGTAAAATGTATGCTTGTTCGATTGCTGACGAGAAATTGAATCAGTGATGCATTTTGAGCTTTTTGGTTTAGTGTCAAATTAACGATTTAAAAGGGCCAAAATGCTATTCATATTTCCAAAAAATATTTTTAATGTATTTAACTTCAATTTATATGTTAGTAATATAATACATCTGTACCTGGATTCTGTAAGTTTTTGCGAACCGAAAATCGTAATATTTATCGACATATTTATTCGCTTGCGGTTACAATAATGTGATTCCCTAAGTTCTTTTTTACGATAGTCTCCAGCTTTATCTTACTCACCATTTAATTCAATATTATGTGCTATTTCTGCATAGAAAATAAGCAAATAAGAAAAGCTCAATGAATTTGATCTTGGGATTTAATAATTTTTTCTCCAACCGCAGGGCAATGTCGTTAAAATATGCCACTCAATAGCAAAGTCGATTAATTTTCGTTATATTTATTATAGCGATACGATTATTGTAATAAAAGTTACTGAATACAGTAGTGCGATTCACAAACTTTTATTAACGATAATCGCATCGTTAAAATAACGAATAACGAAAATTTATCGAATTTCTTATTCAACAACATTTTTAACGATATTCGCTGTCGGTTAATGTCATCTGTGTCGTTATTTAATCGACAATAATCTAAGTGCTGTTAATTTTATCGACAAAAGTCAACAAACAAAAAATATCAAGTGCCTCCTATCGTTAAAAATAAGTTTCAGAATCACAAAATCTTTATTATGAGCGACAAAACGTATAGACAAAAATTACGATTGTTGGATCGTTAAAAGTTACTGAATTGTTTAGAGCAAAAACAAACAAAAAACCAGCGACAAATATTAAAATTTTTTTTGAGTTAAAGTATGTTGTTTAAAAAAATACAGTTTTATTTAAAAAAGATTATATATGTAACTCTAATACTAATTCTTATTCCAACAGTTCTTCAATTTACTTCTATTTGCAAAATTTTATGGTGTCAACACAATTATTAGAATTAGATTTCGTGAAATCTTCAATTGTATTAAATACGGCAGAGTAGTTTTTACAAGAAGACGATTTCTTATATCATGGGCTGTTTCACGATATCGAAAGAAAACTTTCAACTGAAAATTTATATACAAAACATATTATTTCAGTCTCAATCATATTTTAGAAAGAATTGATTCCTTACATACACCCTGATGAGTTTGGAATAGAAAGGGTTTCTTGAAAAATTCTGTATAAAGTTGTATGCAAAGATTTACCTAAACGATTTTTAATTGTAGAAATCCTCTTGCAAAATTTACTTCTACTTAATTCTTTGACCATAGTAAATTCTGAAACTTAATTCCACTGTCCGTTATTCATTATTTATTTGTTCTGCTGCCTTTGAAAAACTTTAATAGCTAGTGGTACAATACTATTGGCTTTCCAATTTAAAACATGATCTGGCGCAGATTTCGGACACCAGTTTAAATAAAAATCTTCAAAAATAGAAATAATTTTTAAAACGAACAAAACTCCATTAACAAGTGTACTCAAAGACTACCACAGGGCCATCAAACATCCAAAACTGCCACAAATGACCAAATGGTGCCACATTTTACATGAATGGACTGAATTGTTTTCTTCCGCACATGTGCTTAAGCACGAAGTGATATAAAGTGTTCCCGATTTACGCCGATTCGCTCAAAAGTAAAATCACTACAAAATTATATTAAATAATTATATTAAATAAATTTGTGACCAAATAGCTTTCGATATTCCAACTTTTCTTTTCGCAACGGACAATAGTTATCGATAATTTCACTCAGTTTTCGCGAAAAGCTGCTTGAGAAATTTACCAATCTGAATTTCTCAATGTTGTTTTACACTCGATTCTTATGACATGCAGACAGCCTTAAAAACTCCAAGTCGGCTTCGGTAAAATTCGGCAAATTTAATGTCGAGACCCGATTATAACAGATTAACAGCTTTTGGACAAAAGCGATGCGAAAGCAGTTTTTTTATAGCAGTCTAATATTGGTCATAATTTACACTATGCAAGTCTTATTGCTAAGCTGATTAGGTTGTTATGAGAGAGTGACGAGGGGAAAAGAAACGGTTCTATTCCCCTCATCTCTCATTCCCACAAACTAATCAGCTTAGCAATAAGACTTGCATAGTGTAAATAAGGACTTGGCAAATAGTAAAAAATTTCAATTTGTGATTATTTTTAAAATTATTTCATATCGGTAGAACAAAACAGCGTTGATAAATTAAATTCTAATCTTAAATTTTCCTTTTAAGTATTACAAAGGCAAAACGTGTGCCCGAGAAATATAATTTATTGAATTGCCAGAAAAAATGCAAAAAAAATTAATATATAAGATATTTTCTAAAATGTATTTAAGTTAAATTAATTATAACTGTTCGAACTTTATTTGTTTCTAATTTATCAGGCATGTCCTGTAAATCACAAAGTTTCAAATCACTTTGTGATTTTAAAATCACAATTATGATTTGATGGTGTTCGCACTTTTCAGTGCGATTTTAGTATTTCAAAAACCACAAGAAAGCAGCTGATGTTTTGTTTTGTAAATGCAAATCACAAAGCATATAACAAAATTTCTTGCAAAAAAATTGTCTAGCTATAATTTTTTCATAATTTTATCAATTCTTTCATAGAAAATTGCTAATTTTACTTTAAAAACAATAAAAAAAGATAGTAAGGTTAGGTGCAGAACAACTTTCATGTGATTTCAAATCACTTTCACAAAAATTGATTTTTAGAACATGCCTGTATAATATAATTATGCTAAAGTTTTTATCGCCCTGTAAGCCAAATTACATACGATAGTTATGAATAAATAAATAACACCAGAGTTTATTGTAAAAATTCTGACAAACATTAGCATAAGGGAACAATGAGCTACATCATCATCAGCGTTCTTTATGTTTGGTCCACTGTGTGTGGTGTCTGTTAATGCAAATTCCAGCTTAATGTGTATACTAATTTTTCCGTGCAAATGGAATATGATAATTGTTTCGATTCTTCTTATTAAAATTTGCTGAAACAATTTTTGCAATGAAGCCTCAATTTTATCATCTCTAATTTACAACGCTCTTGCCATTGTCGTTTATTTTTTACTTCTTTTCTTAAAGTAGTTAGCACGTTGACTACATAACTGGAGGTACTGGGTTCAATCCCTGTACCCAACAGTTATTATATAACAACACCACACATTTTTTTGATGTGTATTGGTTTCGCTTTGTATCAGTTGTTGTAGGAAAGTTCAAGTGATGAAGGCATATACACTGGTCACTGAACTACACCGGCTTCAGCGGATACTAATCGTAATGTAACATCAGAGTGGTACTCATTCGTCGGTATTGTGTAGCAGAATCATTTGCGAAGTAAAATAACCGATATAATGGCGACTTAGTACAGCTTCAATAACAATTTAATACGCCTCATTTAACACCAGAGGCGCTGAAACACTGCATTATTAAAAAAAAGTGCAAAAAGTAGAGTTGTAAAATAATAAAGCTTTTCTCTGTCTCTTTCTTCGCCGCCTGTCTTCTTTATCACTATTCCTTTCTTAAGAAGGTAACACCTCGTAATACTAGCAGACATTCAATGCCTGAGTGTTACTTATCTTAAAAAAAAGTCTTAATTTTTACAACTCTGATGTTATTAAGAGAGCTTTGCCTGATGGCATTTGAACTTATTTAATTTTACTTAAAGAAGTTCCTTACAGAAAAAAATCATTGTCCTGCAACAAAATGCAATAGTTTGTAATACTAAAGGCAGCATAAGTTAGGTTTATCATAATATCATGATGATACATCATCACACAATAATACATTTTTTCAAGTTGTCTCACAACAAAAAAATATCACATCCTAACCGAGCACGTTCAACCCATTTATCAAACTACTCGGTATAAATGATGAAAACTAAAGATGATTATTATTATGGTTAAGATGACAACAAATATTTCTTACTTACTCGTACTTGAAGAGACGTTAATCTATATTTTGTTTAATAGTGACAATCGCAAGCAATTTATAATGAAAATTTTCCAACAGCAAGAAAATTTATACTCTTACTGCTGTGGTAACTTAAGCTGAATACACATTTGGCATTGCTTCTGGTGTCATTTCAAAATGTGTTTAATGTCATTCGCAAATATTGGATATGGGAATTTCTCCACGAAGTTTCACTATTTTGTAGAGTGCGGCAGCAAGCAATTAACCTTGTATTTCTGAACAAGGTAGAACTGCTGACAGCCTACACAAAAATATATATAGAAAAGTAAAAAAAAAGTTACGTTTTCTTTGAAAAAACAAACATTTTGCTTGGTGTCGTATGCTACAAAAAGTTGACATTCCTGTGAAAATGCCCATATGATAAATGAATGACACTAGTACATACGTAGCCTGTTTGCTTGCGATGTCACAAAATGGCATAATGTATACTGAGCATTAAACAACGATATTTTTTTCTTGGCTCCATATGTTTTCTTTATTTATTACAAAATTGACTGAACATAATTTTGTACAAAAAAATATAGGATACAGTGGAGCTTGCACGCCATCTATGGAAAAATTCTCTAAGCGATCGGAAACATAACATAATTTTCGCTTTTAAAGACGCACCTAGAGATTTGATTTAACAAAAAGTTTTAAAAATTTATTATCTAATATATTGTCATAAGCCCATTCCAATAGAAATTTATATGCTGATTAAGCATTGTTCATATTTTTGTTGGTGCTTTGCCAAATCATCAGTAAAATTCAACCATATATTCCGAACAGTCACAAACCTCTTATCTTATGCACAGACGTTCAAAAACTATATTTCAGAATTTTGTTAAAGTTCTTAAGCCTCCCAGGCATAAATTGTGACTTTGCCCAAAAAATATGTACCACCACAACACTGTAAACACAAAATTACGACTTTTTCAAAATTTTTGTACCACCACAGTACTTTAAAAACACAAAAATATGGCAACATTTACAAATAACGCGTTCTTAGTAATCCTATACTACTACAACACTGTGTATACAAAAATTCGGCGTTAGTTTCCCAATACCCCGTTTTCAATATTTCTATACCGCTACAAGAACGTAAATACAAAAATTTTACTCTAGTTCCCCAAATACCCCGTTAAAAATAATTCTTTACCGCTTCAGCACCGTAAATACAAAAATTTGACTTAAGTTTGGAAATTTGCCTTGTTACGACCTTATAAATTTGTATTTAGAGTATTGTGACAACATTGATAACAAGAGTCGGAGGACGGTCATTCGGCGTTATCATTGTAATGTTATGACTACATTAAAATTTTGGTAAACGAATGTTGTACTGATGTTAGTTGTACCAGCAGACAATCGTAGCAACGTCGTGCTGATTGTCTTTTTCTGCCTGGGCTACCATGCTTATTTTTCTTTTTTGATTTAAAAAAATATTATTATAGGTGAATTCTGAAATAGTTTTTTAAAGTCTTGCGGCCTATCACTGAAGGTTTGGTTAGGTTAGGTTAGCCGGCCGCTGCTGAAGAAATGAAAAATCTGGGGGTCCAGCTCACTTGGGTCAAATACGATGATCCCTTTTTGCTACCTGTAAGTTGAAAGCAGTGTAGAAAGGGGGGATAGGGAATTAAGGGGAAGATGTTGATGAAAAGTTTCTTGAGGATAATAGAGAATAGAAGAGAATTGGATAGGGAAAGGGTATACACATGCCATAGAAGAAAATTAAGGATCATACCAGCAGCTGCTCCTAATATATAGACTTGGGTTTCTGAGTCCTATAACCGATAACTCGGATATGCTATTGAAGGATATTCTGCCAAGAAAATGCAGACGGAGATCTGCCAAAGCGGGGCAGAAGCAGATGAGTTGCGAAATGCTTTCCTCCTCTTCCTTATCATTGCAACTGTAGCAGTAACCATTATACGGGAGATCCATACGTTTTGCATTGGTTCCGAAAGTTCAGTGGACGGTTAGTGTGGCTAAGAGATTCCTCAAGTGCCCATGCCTGAAGAAAGTTGATTCAGATGAAATTACGGAATAATAACATACAACTACTTTTTTTTAGCAAACTTTCGACAACGATATCTCTCGAACCATTTTACATTTAAACAATAAAAATCAGTAGTCTTCTTAAATCGATTTGATGAAAGTTTTTAAACAGCGATATATCTCTAACGAACCTTGCGATATTATTGGAATTGACACGTATTTTTGTAAAGACCTTTTTAGATTTTTAGCCTGAGTAGTGAATTACTTGTCTTTTTCAAAATACCAGCACTATAAAATAAAATAAACTAGAGGAAGATCTGGTCCAAAGATTGGCACTGCGACAACGTATGGATCTTTTGTGCCTTAGATCTGTAAATTAAATTAAATCAATCTCTGTTTGACTCTCCTTATGAAAGTCAGCATAGATATTGGAGAAGCTCGTCTGATATAATATGAATTCAGAAACTCAAAATGAAAAACACGTCTGCTGTTACATAAGACGATACACTCGGAAGGAATGTGTACCAATGTCTCGTTACCTTCTAAGCATAAACGACACAAGAGTGAACTGAGGACTTCCTGCCAGTTCAATCGCTTCCTCATTCCCCGGATAAACACTGTGGCCAGGTATACAGCAAATGAAAACCTTGTTCCACATGGATAGCTTTTGTTATGGGCTAAAGCACTCTAAAACCAGCCTGGAACGGAATTCCTATCAGAAGACCTGTCTGCTTATTGGAATATTTATTTGGCATAAAGTTTTTATTTAATTAGACAATTTTTTCTTTATAATACTAATTCTTATTTGGGGAATGTATTTCTTCCCGCATTTTTGTAAAAGCAAGGGAAAACAAGTAAGAGTGCTATATTCGGCTGTGCCGAATCTTATATATCCTTTACCAAAGTGCGTTTATGTAGTATAGAGATACATACATAAGCACAGAGATATGCAGGTACATAGATATTAATTTTGTGAAAAAATTCATACTTTTTTCTCTAGTGCAATTTTTAGGTTTTTGGCATTATGTTTAATTTGGTGGTTTTTAAATTTTAGCGATTTATTTTGTTTTGCTGATTTTTTTAGTTTTGGGGATTTTTTTTCATATAGGCAATTTTTTTTTGGCCTTGGAATTTTTTTTCGGTTTTTGGCGTTTTTTAATTTTGGTGACTTTTTTCCTTCTGACAATTTTTTTGATTTTGACAATTTTTTTCATTTAGGCGATTTTTTTATTTTTTGGAGATTTTGTTTCATATAGGCGATTATTTCGGTTTTTGGTGTTTTTATTTCTTTTATGCAATTTTTTTAGTTTTTACACTTTTTTCTCGTTTAGGCGATTTTTTTCGGTCTTTGGCGTTATTTTAATTTTGGCAATTTTTATTCGTTTTGATGGATTTTTTGGATTTTGACGATTTTTTTTTCATTTAAGCGATTTTTTTAATATTTGGCAATTTTTTCATATAGAAAATTTTTTTTTGTTTTGGCGATTTATTTTCGTTTTGGCGATTTTTTTATTTTGACGATTTTTTTTTCATTTAAGCGATTTTTTTAACTATGGCTATTTTTTTTTCGTTTTGGTGGATTTTTTTGATTTCGACGATTTTTTTTTCATTCAAGCGATTTTTTAATTTTTAGCGATTTTTTTCATATAGCCAATTTTTTTTGTTTTGACGATTTTTTTTATATGTTTTTTGGCGTTTTTTTTTAATTTTGGCGATTTATTTTCGTTTTGGCGTTTTTTTTTTGATTTTGTCCATTTTTTTTATTTTTTTGCGATTTTTGTTCATATGAAAATTTTTTTTGCGATTTTTGAGGATTTATGTCATTGTGGGAATTTTTTTTGTTTTGACACTTTTTTCTCGTTTTTTGATATTTTTGATTTTGCCGATTTTTTTTCATATAAGCGATTTTTTTTAATTTTTGGCGATTTTTGTTCATATAAGCATTTTTTTCTTTTGGCGATTTTTGCGGATTTTTTCATTGTGGGAATTTTTTTTGTTTTGACACTTTTTTCTCGTTTTGGCGATTTTTTTCGGTTTTTTTAATTTTGGCGATTTTTTTTTCGTTTTGGCATTTCTTTTGATTTTGTCGATTTTTTTTCATATAAGCGATTTTTTTAATTTTAGGCAATTTTTTTCACATAGACAATTTTTTTTGTTTTGGCGATTTTATTCAGTGTATGGTGTTTTTTTTTATTTTGGCATTTTATTTTCGTTTTGGCGATTTTTTTTGTTTTGGCGATTTTTTTTCATGTAGGCGATTTTTTTTTAATTTTTGGCGATTTTTGTTCATATAATAATTTTTTTTTGTTTTGGCGATTTTTGCGATTTTTGGCGTTTTTTTGTCATTGTGGAAATTTATTTTTAGTTTTGACACGTTTTTCTCGTTTTGGCGATTTTTTTCGGTTTTTAGCGTTTTTTTTTTAATTTTAGCGTTTATTTTTCATTTTGGCGATTTTTTTCGTTTTGGCGATTTTTTTTAAATTTTTGGCGATTTTATAATTTTTGGATTTTTTAGATTTACCGTTTTTGAAAATTTGAACAGTTTGCTTTTACGGTTTCCAAGATATAGCAATTTGTTAAAATTACATAGTCAAAATTGCATTAACTGATGGACCACCCTTTACTTTAAATTTTTTTAATTTCAGTGTTTATTGTTGTAGCATATATAAAAATACACTAATTTTACAAATTTTAAGTGTCAATATGCATATGTACATACATAATACAATTGTATGTATATTACATGTGATTTTAAAAGTTTTCGTCCCTCATTTTGGAACACCCTTTAATTTTTAGCATTTATATATTTGTTGTTGTAGCGACCAAAGCTCTACATACACTGTCCAAATTTCAGACCCGTAGCTCTTACCGTTCCTGAGAAAATAACATTCTTCCTAAAACATGAAATATGTTTAATTATTAGAAAAAAGTTAAAGTTGTCCAACCCTGGAAACGTTTCTTTTTAATTTGTTAAATTCGAAATTATTTTTTAATTTCGAAATTATTTTTTAATTTTTTTTAATTATAATAATAAGTTAATTTAATAAAAAAATAATAAAAACTTGTTTTCGGTAGTTATTTTCTATGGGTAAATTGAGTTTGAGTTTTCCAGCTCTGAAACCGTCTGCTCGATTTTGCTGATTTTCAATAGCAAAATTTTTCGGAAAATTTCTGACACACCAGTCCAAGAACGAAGTCTCTAGCTCTTCTGGGAGCTTGGGAAAACCGGTTTCACGTACAGACAGACGGACATCGCTTGTTCGTCTTCCCTATGCATAAGGATGTAGAATATATATGTATACTTTATATGTCTCTTATTAATATTGTAGAAATTACAAACGGAATGGCAAACCTATATATACCCTTTTACCATTTTTTGGTAAAGGGTATAAAAATTCAAAAAAACTTCTTTACGATTAGATATATGAATATGTATGTATGTGTATTTTTATTTATTTAAAGAGAAGCAACAGTTAGATGGAAGATCTATGGAATAGTTATGCGAATACAATTGACTTATCGATTTGTCAATAAAGGAGTTTGTGTCTCATGTTATCACTAGCGATGCTCTGGCTAACGATGTCAGGCATAGGGCGCCTTTTTTATTTTTTAGCAATTCGGTAGCAATTTTATTTCAAGTAATGTAGGTTGGGTTATGTTGGGAAGGGTGGTCCATTGTGATTCCCTTCTGTTGTCCAAAAAAGTAATATTTACCTCCCATTTTTAGCCAGAAGTGACAATATTATTCATAATTAAGACATCGATTTCCCATGGTGAAGTCGCTAATGTCCTCTAGTTTAAACTTCCAGATATCAGTAATGCTTTCATGGAAACGTCTGCTCAGCCAGCTAATCCTACGATATAGCAGCTTTGGGCAGTGACAGATAATATGTTTAATGGTTTCTGGTTCCTCTTTATACCCGCACATCCTACAAAAATCTGAAGTGCCAGTCTCCAAATGCTGGTTCTTGCTTTGACCGAGTAGTGACCTGTCAATGCGCCTATTATGATTAGCATCACCTTTCTATTCATGTCCAGTAGCAGTTGTAGTAGGTTGTAGGTTGCTTATCTTCATTCCCAAGCTTGAGCTGCTTTCTAAGAACCCAAACGTTCTGAAATTTTGGAGCCGGAGTTTCAGAGAATTTGTATTTGTTTGTATTCCTTCTAGTTCCTGAGATGCGCTTAGGCCATTCAGGTTTCACCGACACTCCATTACTTCTCTTTTATTGATTTGGAGTTTGCAACAGAGTTTCCTCTGTGCATTTCTGAAAGTGATATTTATATACATATGTATATACAACAGTCAGAGAATTAATGCATACTGCATTTACTATGTGTTACCTTCTTTAGAAAAGAGATATTTTTAGTGTATGTCAGGTAATCAAGGAAGAGATAAATGAAAGTTTAATTTCGCTTAAAACTCTGTTTTTTTAACGTTTTTGTCTTTAAGTCAATTGATAACTTCACCTCGAGAATGATTCTGGTACATAATACCTACGAAGGAGGGTGCTCTGGTGTTACAGCAGGATTAGAATCCGTCACTTGAGCTTGGCTGAAACAACAGACGCAAGGAGCATTAAAGCTAATCAGAAAACTCATGATAGTGTAGCTTTTAGCACTGATGAAGACAGTTCTCGAAGCCAGGATCTGCGGTTTTGTACTTAACATTCTAAATACTTCACTAACGCCACATATAATATACATATATCTTTTTTTCTTAGGTTATAATAAACATATTCACTAGTTATTATTTTGAATTTGGACCCTCAGCACCTTCCTTAATCAGAACTTGTAGCAATTAATTTTCGGCGAGGTAAAATAACTAATAAAATGGTTGTATAACTTAAAGTAATACGCATACATAACACCAGAGGCACTGAAGTGCTCATATAAAAATTAACAAAACGCACTGTAGCAGAGTAGTCAAACGATAATTAAGTTTTTCTTCCTTCTATATCTCTCATTTTGTCAGGTAGCACAAAGGGAGCTGTTATTTCCACCCAACTGAGCTGAAAACTTACTCCCTCTTCTCATCAATCTTAAATTGAGAACTGATATATTAATTGTGCACTGCTGTCCTGTTGAATTATAAAACACTATTAAGTTTTTGCTAATAATAAGTTGTTATGATAAAAAAATCACCCCAACATAAGCTCAGACTTAAAGAATGTATTAAACGACTCCAAGAGTTGCTTGCATCGGAAAAAAACTGCATCTCTTAAAAATTTTTTGGAAGGTATTGATGTCACACCAACATCTAATTACTCTTTGTGGCGCGCTGCTAGAAAGCTTAAAATACCCGTTGAGTTTAAGCCACCTCTGCGCACATCTACCGGAGGTTGGACAAAAAGCGATACGGGAAAATGTAAAATATTTGCTAAGCATTTAAAATCCGTATTTACCTCAAATACACGTACTGGTGTTGCTGATTTGCCGAGTGTAGTTGCTCTACCCCCTCGAGCCTTAAAGTTTAAGATGCGTGATGTACATAAAGTAATTGCTGAACTCAAGCCAAAGAAAGCTACAGGTATTGATGGAATTAGTAACAAGATGCTGATGAACTTGCCGCATATTGCAATAAGAATTCTGCTGTTTATTTTTAATGCCATACTACGACAGGAGTATTATCCACAACTCTGGAAGCTTGCAAAAGTCAAAATGATTCCAAGGCCGGGCAAAGATCTTACTAAAGCTGAGTCATATAGGCCAATAAGTTTGCTGTCAACTATGTCAAAACTCTTCCAAAAGCTGCTCATGACAAAATTGTTCCCTATTCTAACAGATAATACGTGCATACCGGACCATCAATTTGGTTTTAAAAGTCAGTATTGCACCATTGAACAAACTCATAGATTGGTTCAATTTATAACAACAACATTTGCAGAAAAGAAATATTGTTCTGCCCTGTTTATTGACGTTTCTCAGGCATTTGATAGTGTCGCAGGAAGGCCTTATTTTAAAATTTAAATCATATCTACCAATAAATTTTCTGAATCTATTAGAAAGTTACATTACTACCCGAAAGTTCACGGTTGTGGAAGGAGAATTCATGAGTCTGTCCCAATCTATATCATACGGTGTGCCACAGGGGAGCATACTGGGGCCAGTTTTGTATTTTATTTATACTTGTGATATGCGTTTGAGCCGAAATATCCATGCATATACATTTACAGCTGATACAGCCTGCCTTAGTAAGCACGAAATCCCTCACGAGGCTTTCCGATATCTACAAGAACATATTATACAACTGGAAATGTGGTTGAACTTATGGAGAATTCAATATTGGGAATATTCCTCAATATTCCCAAGTGAAATACCTTGGTATACACCTTGATCGAAGGCTTACATGGAAACATCATATTGACTTTAACCTAACTCAGATGAAACTTAAGTTATCTCAAATTCATTGGTTGATTGGCAGAATTTCAAAACTCAGCCTAGACTGCAAACTTTTACTATACAAGTCGCTTTTGAAGCCAATATGTTGTTACGGTATCCAGTTATGGGGCACTGCTTCAGCTTCCAATGTAGAGAGAATTCAACGAAGGCAAACCAAAATTTTACGGTTAATAACATCGGCTCCATGGTACATGAAAAATTCAAATATCCATCGTGATTTAAATATGCCACTAGTGACTGAAGAAATTGCAAAATACGCCGGCAAATATTTAACAAAACTCGAGTCACATCCTAATCCGCTTGCTCGTAATATTTTAAACTTTACTGGACACATCTGCTTAAAAAAGAGGGACACAAGGGCTCTAATATTCAACACTCCAGATGGTATTTCTTGAAAATACTTTTTTTTCCTTTATTGATTATCACTGCTTATGTATTATTTATAACTATCACTAAGTTTATGTTCGACAGTAGTTGGTCCTAATAATAATAATTTTAGATTTAAGATTTGAATACTTATTGTTCGTTCATATTTGAAGATACAATAAATACACAGAAAAAATTATTCACCAATTAATATTTTCAATTAATAACTTAATTGTATTGATTAAATTTTTAATTGTATTAATTAATTTGATTGGAAAAACAAACTGTTTATAGGTGAAAATTTAATTAATTTTTTAATTGATGCTACAAATATTTTAATTAATATTACAAAATCATTCATATTACTTTTTTGTGTGTAAATTAGGGTTGGGCTAAGTTCAATTGAACTTTTCCCATAAGTGAACGATGTGAACTAGTTCAGACTAGTTGTTCCTTTTTGGTCTTTGTTGTTAATTTAGTCTTTTTTGTTCTTTTGGTCTTTCTTATTCTCTTGGTACTTTTTGATATCTTGGTCTTGTTCGTTCGTTCATTTTTGGTTCTTATTTTGTTTTGTTTATTTTATTGTCTGTTCCTGAACAATGCACATGCAAAAGATTTCAAGTAAAATATAGTTTCTCGTGTGCATACTGTTAAAAATACACAAATTTTTAGCACAATAATCAAAACAAACAAAAGAAAATGTATAGCTACTGAGTGAAATATACAAATGAGCTTTACAAAATTATTGGAAATAATTTGTAGTATTGAAATTAAAAACATATTGTGAAAAAGAATATTAGAATTAAAAAAGTGATTATAATTTGTTTTAAACTGAAAACGGATTTCATTTTAAAAATTTCAAAAATATTAATTTTTACCTTTTACTTACTAAAAGCATACAACAAATAAGACTAAAAAGCACAAATAAAAATACGTCTAACCAAGGAAAAAGTTTACTCAATTAAAAGAAATAATTTGTTGTGTTGAATATAAATCAGTATTAAAAAAGTGACTAAAACTTGTTTTCAAAGGATCAAACTTCATTTTAAGCACTTTCAATAAAAATTTTTTAATTAAATAAGGTCGTTAAGAATGAAATGAAATTACTTTAGAATATTAACAAACGAATAAAACATTGAAAAGGAACTAAACGAAAAGAACGAACTAGTTCTTTTTGCTGTTGGGAACATAAAGAAACAATCCACAAAAGGAACAACTATGCCCAACTCTAGTGTAAATACATACATGTATTAAAAAAAATAAAAAGTAAATAATGATAAAGAAATAATACAATAATAAACAACAAATATGAAAATAAATTTCTTAGAATTTTGTAGAAAAGAATATATTCATACACAAATATCATTATTTACTCAAAATTTTTAATGGTTTAAGTTTCTTTTGACTTAAAATAGAAATTAATTAGTTTTTTTTTGCAAATCATATTTATACAAATCATATTTATACAAATTGATGTTATACACTCTCAAAATTTAATACACACTTATGATGTTATTTGTTTAGCAAAATCATCAAACAAAAAACTATTTATACAAATTTGAAATTACTTATGATGTAGCAAAAAAAAAAAAAAAAAAACTGGTGCTTTAGGAGAAAAACGTTGTCACTGGTACCAGTTGTGTATTAAAGTTTTGTGCTAAAAGTTTCAACTTGAAACTTTCTCATCTTCGTACAACTTTTCACATTGACATTGACAACCAAACAACACGAACAATCCTTCAAACTAGAAACACTTTGTACACAGGAAAAAAATTCATATGTAACTAATTTCCACAATTTTAAATGGCATCAACAAATTTGTTATGAGAAAATTTCATCGATAATTTTAAAGTAATAATAAAAAATTTAAACCTCTACAAAGAGTTTATATCCCCATCCAAACAAGTTCCCCACAAATTAGTTTAGTTAGGATTTTTTAATTAACTTTTTTATATCACACAACATCCAAGGAAGGGAATATTTTTAACTTTCCAAACATAAAACTAATTTTATATCTTGAATACTGGCTGCCGAATTAATCCAATGCTTGCAATCAAATTCCTCTGTTATCTCAGGTACTTGATGACTTAAATAACAACAGCATAGATAGAATAGGACGGAGAGAAGAATTTCAACTAACAAGACACTCTGCCCTCACAACTTAAGCTCGGCGATGTCAACTTGGTGCTTTTGGATTTTTAAAGACAAAAATGCCAAATTTTGAGCGTTAGTGCCAAACTAAGAAAAAGCACTGAGTAGTGCTTTTGAGAAGTTTGTGTATTTCTTAAAATTACTTTAATAAAAACTTGGTGTATTTATTTTTTCAGTGTAAAGCATACCCTCTGAGTCTGATATATTTCATTAAAGATGATAATATAGCAGAAATATATAATGGCTTAGAAAAGATTAAACATTATTAGATTTCACTCGTTTGAATCTTCAATTGTTTTTTACGTTAGTGCTTTTTAGATATCAAAATTACGCTTTTTTGTGCTCTTTTTTAAATTTTGATGTGCTTTTAGAGTCAAAAAAAGTTGGTATCACTGCTTAAGCTGAATATATTGATAGTTACAATTAAAATTGATACAATTAACTTACCAAAATATGAAAATATTTAATTCAAACAAATCGAAAGAATAAGTTTCGTTTCAAGTAAAACTAAAAGCTGAAATTGCCTAAATTACTCTTCCCTATTTCTTGGGCGTCCTATTTTTTCAAGTGTGTACTAGAGAATGACAATATGCTTAAGTAAATAGTCTTAAATGTAGTAACTGTGTATAATCATAATTATAGCGCCAACAATTCGTGCGCTAATAAATTTTCCCTCAAGGAACTATGACTATAGTCAATTCCAATCTACAATCTCTAGTTCTCTTATGCGCAAAACTCAAATATACTCCAACTATAAATAAGAAGGCAGATGCGTATCAATCGCACTGACTCTCTCTCTCTCATACTTATAGTCTGAGTATGCTTATACTCAGGCTATGGATATTTAATCGCCCAAAAAAACACACATGATACTTGGGATATTTATTCATCATTTGCCAAATAATTTTTGTACAGAAAATGGAATGGAAAAAGTGTTGTTGTGTGTGTAACTGTTTTAAAACATGCTTTATGTATATGTGTGTAAATACAATAGTCCTGTGTATACGCATGTATTGTTGATTAATACTCAGAGTATTTTTATACTCATGTATATGAATGTAGCTCATATAGTTTTTTAGTTGTAGTCGTTTGTGCTGCTTAATTTAAGAAATGTGTAGCAAAAAAGTTGTTGGTTGCTTATACTTTCATAAACATATGTATTCGGTTTAAAATTATGCATGTGTTGGCACATAGCGTCCCTTTTAGTTTTGGCTGTACGCATTCATAGTTGTTTGACGTCCAATACTCAAAGATTAGTTAAAACCTTACTTTTGTAATTCTCTGGTGTATTTATAAATCAACCAAGAAAATAATAAATATTTTACTTTATTTTTTTTAAAGACAACCCTGCAAACGAAATGTTTCGACTTTTTTTTTGAAGTCAGACTTGTCGTAGCAAATTCGTTAAGACGTTTCGGAAGTTTCTCTGAACAATTGTTTAATAAAAAATTAAAAAAATATTAAAACTGTGATTTTTAAGTAAATAAATAAAAATCTGTGAAAATTGTTGTTTTAAATAAATATAACATGTAAACAAATAAAAATTTTAATAAATATAAAAAAGTGTAAGTAGGTGCAAATTATTTCGACAAGAGCTGCAACATAGTGGTGAAGCGGTTATCTGCTGTACAAACAAAAAGAAATTGTACTTACACGTAGTTACGAATTCGTACCGACACATCGTATCGATTTCGTACCAACAGATCTTTACGAAATCGTGTCAACCATTTCATACAAAAATCGCAACGATTTCGGTAATATTTCGGTTCCAAAATCGGAAGATTTTGCCGACTAGTCGTTACGAATTCGGAACATTTTGTTTGGTGGGAAGTAACACTAAGCAATTTATTTCTACTAGTATTTCTATGTCTAAACTTCTTTAGGAAAGGGATAGTGTTAGTGCAGGAAGGGATAGTCGAAAGCTTCATTCTGTTGAAAAATTTAATTTTGATCCCCATTTGTAGCGGCGAAGTAAAACAACTAATAATTTGGTTACATAGCCAAAAAAAAAGTCCGCTTAGCAACAGAGGCTCTGCAATTTTTGTAATTAACAAAACGTACAATATCAGAGTTGTAAAAATTAAAACATGAATTAAGCTCATCTGTACACGTAACACAAAGGAACCTGTTATTTAGACATAAGTTAGCTGAAAAAATTACTTTCCCTTCTCAGTAACCTGTCAAACCTAATCTAACAACAATTTGTTAAAAAAAATACTACAACAAGTTAAAATTGGTTAGATTACCCAGACCATATTAGGGTCAGTTAAATTCCAACAGAAATTTTGACAATCTAATTTGGTTAGATTAGCCTTCCAGATTTTTTTTCTGTGTACCATACTGTTAGTTTTATTCAACATTCAATGATAGCTTGCACAAACGACAGCTGCGCTGCCACTTTTAAACAACTTACAGAAAGTAAACTCACATGTTAAATGTTAAACATTCTCGTTTGTATTGGCAAAACTTTGTTACGTTGGTGTTGCTGTTCTTGCTGCTCTGCTTATTGATTTTACCATTACTTGATGTTATGAAGTTAAGCAGATTTTGGCAAACATTATTCATAAATGAAATAAAAGGATTTCAGAGTAAATATTTGTATCTAGTGCGAAGTAGAGTCCTGCAGAAAGATATTTGAAATGTAATTTTTTTAAAATAAATATATTTATTTATGGTCTCTTCAAAAATGAACTAACTGAATGTTGTGGGAATAGTAATTTCAATCCAGGCACATAAACTTGTATTGCCACTATTTTTCTTTGCCGGGGTGTCCTTCAAGCACTTGAACTTGAAAAACGTAGTAAAGATCAATCAATAAAACACTTTAAATGCCTTAAGAAGATTGACAAATTCTTTATTTTAATTCTTGTTTTTATACTAAATGAATTTAATAAATTGCTTAATTTAACTTAATAATAAATTGCGTAAACTAACTTTATAATAACAAAAAATAAAATGCTTAATCAACTATTGGTCAACGAGTAAATTTCTTATTGACCTATTTTTTATTATTGTGTTTAAATTGTGTTTAAATTGTATTGGCATATTTGTGTTTAAGTAATTGATGGCAAGTTCAATGACATAAATTTAATGCGGAAATTAAATGACATACTTTTTGTGTTAAAGTAAAATTGTTTTTTGGCATATTTAACAAAATTTATTATTTCTATATTTAACAGGCTAAAGTTCGTATCGCCTTGTAAGCCAAATAAAATATTCAGACAACAACATATAGTTGAACGGACCAGCTAGCCGAACACATACATATGTATGTATGTATGTATGTTTGTTTCTTTGCGGCACTATATTAACCGAACGCTCTGACCGATTTTGATGATTTTTACGTCAATCGATTCGTTTTAATCCTGGGAGTGCTTCTAAATATATGACAGCACTCAATATGGCGCCCTACCGACGCCATTTTATAAATATGAGAAAAATAAAAAGTCGGCGAAGTATATAAAAATGGGTGTCATTCGACAGGTATTAATTGATTGATTCGGTTTTGAACATTCCGTAAAGTCTGCCAAGAGAAACTCGCTATCTTTTGAGGGAAAGCATACAAAATATTCATTCAGTCAGGAACATTTCCAGTCGTCTTCAGGTTTTTCTTATGATATTTAATTTTGAATGACAATTTAGGACATTTAATAGCTCCAAATTGAACGCAGTCGGGTTTTTTGATTTTTTTAATTAGTACTTGTTTAATGTATTGCCTTAGCATATATTTTACTGTGCCAAAAGCGAATGCTGTCGTATGATAAGTGAAGTACGATGGATATAGGGATGTTTAAGTACATGAGTGTTTACAAGTGATGCCTCGAGCATTTTTTGTTCGTATCAAACTTTGGAGAATTTCAATCACTTCAAGTACCACAAGAAGGAATAGTATGCTTACATTTGATGTTTGTGTGCTTGTTATGTGTATATGTACATGCATGACGTTTGTATCATCCACCATGCATGGTAAGATGCAAGTCTCAGCAAAGAATTACACATTACCATCAGAACTACTTGCCATATAATAACTTACTTTTCTGATTACCAAATTACATTACTCGCTTACAAATCAAATTACCTAAAATTTAAAAAAATTATGTACAAGTTGTTAAATGTAGAGAATGATTTGTTTAGATTAAATAGATTACGTGAACAAGTTGCCAAATAAAAAAATGTAAGTTGTTCTCAAGAATCGATTATTTTAGTCTTACGCCTTGTCAAAATCATTTAGTTGGTAATCCAGTAGGGAAGAGCTTCCACCAAAAATGCTTAGTTCCAAACTCGATTACCTTTTTTGAAATTTTTTGTTGGGATATTAAAAATTCTTTTATCACAAAGTATTTCCTGCTTTACTTCAATACCTACAACAACTTAAATAAATGTCTTTCAAACAGTATCTGCCAGTGTTTGTTCTTCAAGACTTCACTACAGTAAAGCATTTGAAATATCCCTCATGCCTTGAAAGTACTTTCAAACTGCCTTAAGCAGGGTTCTAGTGCGAAGATGTCGAACAAACGCATACATGCATAAATGTGTTTACACACAAATCTGAATAGACTGATTGACTTGGCTGACTAAATAATGTAGACGTGTGTGTATGGAGTGTGTGTGTGATGATTGCTTTCTATGGCTCAATTAAGCCACCAAAATTATTACTTAGAAGTAATTGAAAGAAACCAATTTACTCGTCCTATTTTGGTTTCCATGCTGCTAGTGACTTTAATTGCCTATATACTTATACATTTACATAGTTTTATAACAAACATACCGCAAATATGTTCAAGTCAAATTAACTATGAATTTAGTCATACAAGACCTAACAACCATGTAGTCAAATAAATAGAATACAGAAGAAAAACTTTAGCATATTTTGTAATAAAGGCTGGCTAAAAACTTAATTAAAACATTTAACATTCAGTTGAATTTATTTTTAATTGAAAGATAAAAAAATTAAGAAAGCATTTTGTGTAAAATAAAATAACCATCTGGTTGGTTTTACAATGCAATAATTTCTATGACATAAATTGTGCTTTATTGGAAATTTTTTCTTCTATAGATTCTTGAGGGGTTATCTGAATTCTATACGCATTTAACCGTTTCCAATGCATTTCCTCAGGGAACCTTTACCCAAAGTTGTCTTTGAACAACTAGAGATATTATAATAAATGAAATGAATGAGAAGACCAACTTATATTACACCGTCGGCTTAAGTAATTAGCACGTTGACTCTAAAACCAAAGATCCTGTGTTCGAGCTCGGTATACAACAGTCAGTGAATAACAACACCATGTGCATTTGACTGATGTGCATTAGGGTCCTTTTGTATCAGTTGTTTTTCCCTTTGTATCAGTTGTTTTAAGAAAGTTCAAGTGATGAAGGCGTAGTCTCCAGTTTGTCTTATGATGTTATCGCTTTTAGGCACATACAAATGTATATTATGTTGACAACAATATATTTTACATTTTCATGCAGGCTTAATTGAAAATACTTACATGACTTTGCAAAAACTTGCCAACTTATATTTCTAACAATCAAAACTAGTAAAAGTTAAAAATAAATATATATTCACTCAGCATAACGACAAATTGATTACGGTGATACAGAATATAATTTTTGTCGCAATATATTGATATTTGCCTTATTTTTTCATTAATTAGTTTATGTGGAATTATGTCTCCATGCGAATAAGAAAAGTAATTATCAACTCCAATAGGTATCAAAGTATTAAAGTAACTTTTCACAGAAGCTCTTTATAATTAATAGCCACCAAGTCTTTTCCCAGTAGACTCATTATGTGCGTATTAAATAAAAACCTAGGTAATAAGGGAAATGATGGATCATTTGAAATTTAATAAAATATGTTTTTATTTGTTGCCAGAGAACGGAACAAAAACACATATGTGCCCTTAATTTTGAAAATGGTCAATACCACACTCGTGGCTACAACCAATTTGTTTACAACAGTATATAACATTAGATTTATTTGTTGATGAGTTGTATTCTCCAGAGCGATTCCAATGAACTTCGGAGCATTTCACGTTCAGCTTGCAGAAACTTGGAGTTCATATTTAGATTGATGTTATCATGGTCTCTGAGCGATCTTTTACTTCCGCAATCCGATCATAGTCCCATATACGATATCCAAACTTTGTCAATGAGTAATTCGGTTTATTGTTATCATTATCATAATGTGTTAGCGTTTCGTTAGCAATTCTATTTCAGGTAACGTAGATTGCTAATCTTCATTGCCAGCTCAAACGTGCTGTAATTTTGGAACCACATATCCAAACAATTCAGTATTTGCATTCCTCCTAGTTCCTGAAACGCTCTAAGGTCATTCAGGATTCACCAACACATACATCCCTCCTCCTTTACGGACTTGGAATTTACAACAGAATTTCGTCTGTGGGTTTTTTTTGAAGGTTATACCGGCTATGACCGGTTACCAGAGCCCCGTTAGTGCAAACAGGAGGCACCAAGTCTTTAATGGACATTGGGTGAGGTTGACAATTGAAAAGGATAGGCTGTGTACTCAAATTTTCAATTGTCAATTATGTTCTCATCACTTTTCTCCAAATATGCCTTGCTTCAATTCTGCATAAAAAGCACTATTTACAATGATGCACTGCCTAACAGTTGATGTCATTGTTACACAACTAGCCATGAACTCTGAAATCCATCCGGAGGCAACAGGTGCGTCGATGATCTGGCTACCAGGGAGCATGCCAGAATTCTGGAATTTGATTTACCGCAAAACATTGACTACTACTCACCCTAACCTCAGCCTTTTAAAGGATTATTTGTGAAGCTCTGGAGCATGACCTCCTATCAGCTCATGAGTGCGTACTAGAGATCTGCAAGGACGGCTTCAAGTCAAATTTTGTAATGGGTGAAAACAAATTTACTTTCCGTTTTCATTATAAAATGAGATCTAAGTTACATAATCAATAAAAAATATAAAGGCTGAAATATCTACCATAAAAAGAGCACTTAACTGGATGTTGGTTGAAAGCAAAAAATTTAAAAAAGGTAATCGGTTTTGGAATTAAGCGTTTTTGGTGGCAACTCTTCCCTACTGGGTAACCAACTTAATGAGGTAGTTTACACGGGATTAATTTTGTTGGCAAATTCGGTGAAGAGAGTGGTTTTTGGTTGGCATAATTATTCAACCAGCTTCAACCACGCATTAGCAGCACAAAACGAATACATACACACTTGCGAAACCACAGGTTCGTTGTTTTTTATTTTACAGAGCGTATTTAGTCTTTAGTTGGCCATCGTCGTGGAAACATGAATTTAAAAGAAGAATAGGGTTGGCCACGTCAACAAACCTTAAAACTAATAAGTGAATTTATTGTTTTCGTGCTAAATAAATTATATCAGCCTTATTTATAAAAATTATTAAGCCTTTATAGACTTTTAAAAAAAATTTTGTATGAAAATTTGTTATAAAAAACCTTTTTAAAGCCTTACTAAGTTTTATAAATAAGGCTGTATGAAAATAAAATGAACGAGATTTTATTTAATTCTTTTAAAAAAGTTACAAAAAGTACTTCTGGATAATGTAACTATTTCGAAATTTGAATACATTTTCGCATTAATTCATAAAAAAGATAATGAAACCAATTTTTTCATTTTAATTTTTAGTAAATATTGCCAATAATAAACAATTGCTCATTTATTACCATTTTTCCTGCAAGTATGTTCCGATACTTTTATAAAGAAAATAAAACTTCAAGTGAATAAATAAAACACTAACACACACAAAGCTGTGTATACGTATACAGATTAATTAGTCTCGTGTAATTTGGAAAAGAACAAAAATTGTGCGGCTTAAAAATTGTTCTCGTGTAAACTACCTCAATGATTTTAACAAGGCATGAGACTAAAATAATCGATTCTTGAGAAGTACTTACTTTTTTTATTTGGCAACTTGTTCACGTAATCTATTTAATCTAAAAAAATCATTCTCATCATTTAGCAACTTGTACATAATTTTTTTAACTTTTAGGTAATGTGATTTGCAAGCGAGTATTGAAATTTTGTCATCAGAAACGTAAGTCATTAAGTGGCAAGTAATGTAAGTTGTAATGCAGTTTTGTTTTCCAGCTGAGGTAGGCGTCAACTCTTCCACGATCTTATCAAAGGTCTACTTCCCTTTTAAATAAAAACAAGGAGATTTCTGGTGTTTTGTTCTTTAATTTAACACAGTATTCTCTATTTACAAAACTAAACTTACTTAACTAATTAAATATGTACATATATACATATGTATCTTGAACTACAATTATATCGAACTCAATGGTTTTCCCCACTTTTCCCCCCTTGTTATGGGGATGCAAATGTGAGCCGCCTCGTAGCTTAAATTTTTTGTCGGCCGTGTTTTCTTAAATGGGCACTATGATTTAATTATGATTTTAAATGCACAAATAATTCAGATCGTCGCACAGTGGGTTGAATCAGCCTCAAAGTTGCTTTTAATTCAGGGAAAGTTGCAAAATTGTTTTTATTTTTTTTTTTTTGGAAAATTTATGTTTTACTGATTGCAAAAATGTATGTTTGAAAATATTGGATTTTTTTAATTCCGTTTTTTATAAAAGAAAAAATATGTATTTGGGAATTATTTTTATGTAAATTATGGACAACAATTACAATCTGCAATGTGTCCTTCACTATAGTCATCACGATCATAATCATCATCATTATCATTTTTAAAAATTTTAAGCCAACAATTAATTTCCTTAAAGCTTAAATATTTTAAAATCAGCCTTAAATTCAGACGATTTTTTTCTTGAATATAAAAACTGATATTATATGCTTTATTAACACAAACTCTTAGAACAAAAAATTCCTAAAATTTTTAGTTCTATTCCACCAAATATTGAAAATACTCTTATTTTGGAAAATTTTTAACAATATCAACAAATATATGTTTTCAAAAAAAATTTAAAAAACAAACTTGCCATCATAAAATTTCCACTAAATAACATTTAAACAGAAAAAAACTTGAGCTTGAAATGTGTTGAATTTAAATTTTTTTCACTATTAGCAAAACCACGAAAAACATTGTACTTTGACAGCATACTGCAGAAAAAGTAAGCACCGCTGAACAGTGGTTTTGATCATTAGTGATGCGGAATTTTATTTATTTTAACTCGACATAAAACTTTATTTGAAAGTAATAACTTGAAAATATTAATTAATAGCGACTTTGGACTTGATTCAACCCAATGTGCGTCGTACACTTCACATTATAGAATGTGAATGCACGAATAAGGCGGAGGATCTTTCACTTGCAGTGTTGCCATAAGTTGTAAGAGGAAAAGTGCTAGATTGTAGAAATAAAAGCACTAAAATGTTCTACAGGATATACAAGAAAGTGCTAAATTTTTAGTTTCTCTAATTTCTTAAGCGGCCCATACGCTTGCAATGAAATTGTTAATTTTTTGTATTCCATATCATCGCTATGATGTATATTCATAGGTTGCATGATACATTTTTTCATAGCAAAGAAAATAGAATTAAGTATATTGTGTAATGTTTTGACAAAGAAGAAAAATTTCGCCACATTTTTTGAATGATTTGTGTCAATCATTCCATAGTATAGGTCAAACGGACAATAATATAGATGATGGTGTTGTGTAATTTGTGCGACATTTGACATTTTTTGTACGTAACACAAACGATGTGAATAATAACATATGCAATAATATTTTATGTATAGGCCGCTTGATATATTTAATTTATAAATTTTGAAACAAGCTGCGACTGGAATATCAAGAAAGGAAATATCTTTAAGAGTATTAAATAGAGTAAGTAAGTTAAGTAAAAATATATTGATTTTATACATATGTACATAGATAAATCAGATGAACCGATTTAATTGACAGATATACAATAACCTTATTAACACTATAAGCTCTTAAAAAGAATAAAACTTAAAACAAGTTTTATTAATTTAGTATTTCAAATGGTGTATGTACTTTAATATATTTTTACCCATATGTGCATCAGAGTAGCAAGCCGAGCAAAAAATTTCGGCGGCGGCTGAAAGACAAATATTTTCGGCGGCGGCGGCTGAACGGCTTAACGCCGATTTGTTTAAGCATTTGAAAAAAAATTTTAACCCAGTCTGTTTTTAGAAAAATACGTGAATTATTGAATCACCACGTTGTAACATTATTTATGTTGCAATAGTTTGAATATTGCAGTAATTGATATCCTAAAAATTAGCTTCGTAAATTATTTGTTAAATCATAGAAACATATTCTAGATTATCAGGGCAATTATGAATAAAATTTCGAGAGAAATTTCTAATTTTTCAAATTAGAATTTCTTTCCCTATTACTTGCTATTAGTTGGAATTTTTCCCCGGGAAAAATTTCTCGCGGAATTTTATTCATTATTACCTTCTACATAAATTTGATTTAAGCTTTCCGATTGAATTAAAAATTAATTACTTTATTTGAACACTGCTACGGATCAACAAACAAAAAGCTTTGAACAATTAATTATCAAAAAGTCGCCTGACTGCTTAAACAAAAAAGTCTAGTAAACGTGCATGTATTTAAGAACGGACTCCAAAAGAGAACTTAAGTGTTGTCGCAGCTACGTTACCATTCACATAAACATTTTCTTTTTATGTGGAAGCAAAAACAACTATCTTTCCGGGAAAAGACAAAATAATGGCTGAGTACTAAGCCACCGATAAGCCGAGTGGTTCGGCGGCGGCTCGGCTTGTGTAAAAAAATCGGCTGACTGGCTAGCCGCCAGCCGCGCCGGTATGGCTTGCTACTCTGATGTGCACCTCAGAGCGGTTCAATTATATAATATATGTGGTAATAAGGAAAAAGTGCTTAAGTCACATTTTACTGTTTTGCGGGAGAGCACTTACTTTTAAGCGTTCAAGTCGAATTTCAGAAAAGTATTTATTTTGCAGTTAAGTTAAAGTTAAATTATCTGTTAACCTTTATTTTTTTTTAAGTAAACATCGTTCTACACACTGTAAGTAATACCTTTAAGTTGAAATATACCAAAGTATGTATAACCTATTCCAAATGAGATTCGAAGTCTAAACAATATAAGTCGCAAGTCATAGTGCTTTAACTTCCTGAGAAATAACACAAATTAATTCAGATTTTGACCAGGAGTACTTTCGAATATGCAGATTACGGAGGTACTATTAACTCAACATTAGCTTATCTCGTCTTAAGCACTTTTTCCTTTTTGCCGCAGATATATATGTATAATAACATATAATATTAATTGGATCAAAACTTGTATTAAGGAATTATCTGTGGAAAATTTATAAATTTAATGAAATAAAAAGTGCAAAAATTGCTAAATAGTTTAAAGAAAGTGCTAAGCTAGCACTTAGCATTATTTTCAAAATCTTTAAAATGGCAAGCCTGTTCGAATAATTCGGCTAAATACAGTGTTTTAATAACTAAAATACAGCATGCTTATAACTACATTCTTACTATATCGTGTCTTGCTCGCCCTTTGAGTGTAAAACTTGAATTTTTATACAGTTCCACTTGCTTACTGGATGAGAATTCTAAGGTACATTTTTCAACATGAATGTTAACTACAACTGCAAGTCCTACATGCATGGTGTATGTACTCGTAAGACGATATATTAAATATGGGAATTTTTATAACGACACGTTACAAGGTACTATAGAATATACAATGACTTTGAATTTGTACTTGCGATCAAGTCTCTATCGGATGTCTAAATAACATCCGATTGGGTATATTAATGTTGCATGTCTCTAAACGAGATAGCAAGACCTGTAGACCTGGAGCTAATTTGGCTTTAGCGAGTTCCAGAATACGGGGGCAGGTCATAACAATATGCCCGGAAATATCATTGCGGATTAACCAACCAAATCTAGAGCTCGAATGTACATTCATGACACTGATCAAATAGTTGGCTTTGTGTTAAAATTATCTATTTTGAAGCACACATACCAGGTGCTGTAACGAGATCACGTGCTCGATAACCATGCAAGCATGGTCCCAATGCGATTGTAATAAATCTGTAATCTGAAGGGGACTCTTGGCGAGCAAATACACACACTATTTGCGGTAATTACAGGTCAAGTGAGCATGCTAGTAGATTAAATCTACCATATATGGTTTCTGTAGAATTTGTGAAAGAGAGGAGGAGGAAATGTCTGTTCTACAGACTCCTCGCGTATATGCTCCGCTCTCTCTCTCTCTCTCTCTGTTTTTCTCTCTGAGAAAAGGTTGGTTTCACTGAACATTCCGCTGCTGCAGGATTTGGATGCCTGGTCAATCTACGGCATGCGATGAATAAACTTGTTTATCCGGTCGGCTTATTGGTTCAGCATTGAGCCGATCTCTGTTGAAATCGTTTAAAAGCATTTTTTGTGTCTAAAATTTTCTTTGCATCTGTAGACGTACATATAAATAAATACCTACACCCTCAACAATATATTTTAAACATTCATACGCACTTGTCTAATTTTACCCACGCACACATTAGCAAAATATTACAAAGTCATAAAAAACATAAATATAAATTTTAATGACAACTTTGTTGTAAAAAATCATAACTTTTTGTCCCAAATGACAAAATGAGGCTGTATGTGGCTTTTGTTGTTGTTTGATTTGGAACACCTCCTGGTGTAAAGCTTTCACATTTTCTTTTGATGTTAGTTTCGAGAATATTTGCAGCCTTTTTAACCATAATTATGGATGTTGTTGGGAAAAGGTATTTGCTATTAATAAAATAAAATTATGTTTTCCTATGTTCATTAACTACATTCCCTAAAGTGTTTTTTGAACAATATGGTATTGTTCTGCACAAAATGCGTGCTAGAGAACAAATAATGACCCCTTATTCAAAAGACTTTAATTAAGAAAAAGCTGGACTGGAAGTTGTAAAATTCCCCAATAAAAATAACAAAAGAATATATATTTGAAAAATTATTGAAAATTATTTTTTATTATTCCCTTAATATTCTTAAGAAAAAAAATTTTAAATTAAATTTATAAGAAGAAAAATTAGATAGGTTTGTTTTACTATCTGGCAGAATACAGCCATTAACCTTTAACATTTTCTGTGGAATTATAAACATCTTTTTTAATCCTTATTAAGGCTAGGAAAATTAATTTCGCTTTTTATATATTTAGAAACTTTACATAATACATTAATTTATACACCCAGAGAAAAAACCGCTTAAAATCAGCAATATCCATATTTAATTAATAAGAAACATTAACGAAAATTTAGTCATGTTGTAATTTCTTATATCTTATGTAATGGAAAAATATTAATTTACAGTATAAATTTATTAATTTTATTTATTTTAAAATACATCTATAGACATTTTCTATTATATTGAAAATTATTGAATTAATATGACACGTTCTTATTTTTGTTGTTGCGGTTTTTCCCTGAATGTACCATACACTGAAAGAAAAACGGTCATTATGATGTTGTAGTATTAGATCAATACTATTAGAAGTGTCTTCATTTTTAAGCCCGTGACATTCATCATTATGATGTCAACCCATATATACTAAATTTATCATCAATGGCGAAGATAGTGTCTTTGTATAGCACACCGATATCAGAATAACGAGTATCTGGAATCAATTTGAGAATAAAGAGTCATCACTGATGCAATGACTGACCTTGGCAATATAATGACATTGGCTGAGGTAGTTAGCATGTTGACTACAAAACCAAAGGGAAGATCAGGTGTACGATAGTCATTTTTCTGATATGCGTTAGTGTCGCTTTGTGTCAATTGTTATAGAAAAGTTCAAGTGATGAAGGCATAAAGACACTGGTCGCTGAACTTTAGCGGCTTCAGCGGATACTAATTCTAATGCCACATCAGAGCGCCTCCCTCGTCGATATTGCGTAGCAGAATCATCGGCGAAGTGAAATAACCAATAAAATGGCTACTAAACACAGCTTCGAAAATTTAATGTGCCTCATTGACACCAGAGGCGCTGCAACATTGCATTATTGAAAACAAGCAGAGTTGTAAAATAATGAAGGTTTCCTCTCTTCCTTCACCACTTTTATTCCCTATCACTAGCCCTTTCCTGAGTATTACTTCTCCTAAAAAAAAGAACTTGTCATAAATATACAGCCATGTCACAGAGTTCACTTCTGTTTGGAATCGGAATTGAATCCACCTCAAAGTATCAAACCCTAGCCGGAGCATAATAAACTATACCAGTGCCCCCAACACTCTAGACACACCTGACAAATTTCGGTATTTTTAGACACCATCTCCTACAAAAATGGGGTGGATAGCATTCCGTTTCCGAACGGAATTGAATTGTGTGACATGGCCGATAATAACAATTTGATACTAATTTTACAACAGATCTTCTTTAAAACCATGTTACGTTACGTTGTAAATTATACTTGTTGCCAATTATGCCAACCGTAATGTTAAAGGATGTGTTGTGTAAGTGTGAACGCGTTGTGTATAGCTTGCTTCCCTATAGCCCAATTATTATTTTTATACAGCCTTACAGGTCGTCCAGCTTGAAACTAGGCATTCAAAAGAACTTCCAAAAGATTTCGAGATTTTGATTGCATTTACAAATCAAAGTCTACCCAGCAAAAAATTTCAAAAAAGGTAATCGAGTTTGGAACTAAGCATTTTTGATGGATGTCATTCCTTACTGAATTATCAATTTAATGATTTTAACAAGCCATGATACTAAAATAATCGATTCTTGATAAGTGGTTACGTTGTCTTTTGTAAGAACTAATTATTTTTTTTCTTTGTGGGAAATAGTTACTTTTTCCTTAATGGAACTACTTTTTTGAATCGAAAAAATATTTCTTTTTTTTTAAATGTTTGAGTAAATGGAATATCTTGATTAAAAATCAGTTTCATTAAATAAATAATAACTTTAAAAACCTATATATACCCTTTTACCATTTTTTGGTAAAGGTTATAAAAAAAATATAAATATTATAAAAAACTATTATTTCACTACGAAATACAAAATTTTGTATTCTTTTCTTGTTACTTATAAAAACTATATTTAGAAAAATTTCAATTGTTTTGATTATTCTCATCCAAAATTAAAAAATTATTTGGAACTACTTATATTCAAATAACAATTTTCCAAAATGTAACTATTTATTTTTTAGTTTAAAATAAATAAGTAGACAATATAGAAATACATATAATTTATATAAAATAACTAAATTTTTTGGCAATATTTTCACGTCTTATTTGAAAACCCAAAGAATATGTTCCACTTCTGCTTCCTATTATTAAAATTTTACGTAATTTTTTACAATCAATAAAGTAAGTCATTATATAGCAAGTAGTTCAGATGGCAATGTCTAATTTTTTGCTGGGTAGTTTTATTCAATAATTCAGCCTACTTATAGACTATTTTACATTTTACAATTTTTGTGTTTCTATAATAACATAAATTTGTAATGAAAACAAAAGTGTGTCATTATAACCTTTACCAAAAAATGGTAAAAGGGTATATATAGGTTTGTCATTCCGTTTGTAATTTCTACAATATTAATAAGCGACACATAAAGTATATATATTCTGGATCCTTATGCATAGGGAAGACGAACAAGCAATGTCCGTCTGTCCGTCTGTCTGTACGTGAAATCGGTTTTCCCAAGCTCCCAGAAAAGCTAGAGACGTCGTTCTTGGACTGGTGTGTCAGAAATTTTCCGAAAAATTTTGCTATTGAAAATCAGCAAAATCGGACAGACGGTTTCAGAGCTGTAAAACTCAAACTCTATTTTCCCATAGAAAATAACTACCGAAAACTAGTTTTATTACGTTTTTATTAAATTAACTTATTTTAAGCTTCGGTATGAATAAAATTGGTATTTATAATTTAAAAAAAAAGTTTTTAAAATTTAACAAAATAAAAAAACGTTTCCAGGGTTGGAAAACTTTAACTTTTTTCCTAATAATTAAACATATTTCATGTTTTAGGAAGAAGGCTATTTTCTCAGGAATGGTAAAAGCTGAAATTGGGACAGTGTGTGTACAACTTTAGTCGCTACAACAACAAATATATAAAAGCTAAAAATTAATGGGTGTTCCAAAATGAGTGACGAAAACTTTTAAAATCCCATGTAATATACATGCAATTGTATGTACATATGTATATTGACACTTGAAATTTGTAAAATTAGTGTATTTTTATATATGCTACAACAATTAACATTAAAATTAAAAAAATTTAAATTAAAGGGTGGTCCACCAGTTAATGAAATTTTGACTATGTAATTTTAACAAACTGCTATATCTTGGAAACTGTAAGAGTTAAACTCTTGAAATTTTCAAAAACGGTCAAACTAAAAAATCCGAAAATTATAAAATCGCCAAAAATTTTAAAAAATCGCCAAAACGAAAAAAATCGCCAAAATGAAAAAAAGGCTAAAATTAAAAAAAAACGCCAAAAACCGAAAAAAATCGCCAAAAACAAAAAAAATGCTTGTGTAAACAAAAATCGCCAAAAATTAAAAAAAAATCGCCTAAATGAAAAAAATCGCCAAAGTCCAAAAAAATCGCCAAAACGAAAATAAATCACCAAAATTAAAAACAAAAACCGGAAAAAATCGGCAAAATCAAAAAAATCGCCAAAACGAAAAAAAGCGCCAAAATTAAAAAAACGCCAAAAACCGAAAAAATCGCCAAAACGAGAAAAAAGTGTCAAAACAAAAAAAAAATCCGCACAATGACAAACATCCGCAAAAATCGCCAAAACAAAAAAAAATTGCTTATATGAACAAAAATCGTCAAAAATAAAAAAAATCGCCTAAATGCAAAAAAAATCGAAAAATCAAAAAAAATCGCCAAATCGAAAATAAATCGCCAAAATTAAAAAAACGCCAAAAACCGAAAAAATCGCCAAAACGAGAAAAAAGTGTCAAAATAAAAAAACAAAATCCCCACAATTTAAAAAAAATCCGCAAAAATCGCCAAAACAAAAAAAATTGCTTATATGAACAAAAATCGTCAAAAATTAAAAAAAATCTCCTAAATGCAAAAAAAATCGCAAAAATAAAAAAAATCGCCAAATCGAAAATAAATCGCCAAAAATAAAAAACGCCAAAAACCGAAAAAAACGCCAAAACAAAAAAAAAATGCCTATATGAAAAAAATCGGCAAAAAAAATCGCTTAAATGAAAAAAAAACGTCAAAATCAAAAAAATCGCCAGAACAACAAAAAATCGCCAAAATTAAAAAACGCCAAAAACCGAAAAAAATCTTCAAAACCAAAAAAAATTGCTTATATGAAAAAAAAATCGCCAAAATTTAAAAAGCACCAAATTAAACATATTGCCAAAAACCTAAAAATAAAAAGTATGAATTTTTTCACAAAATGAATATGTACCTACATATTTCTGTGCTTATGTATGTATCTCTATACTACATAAACGCACTTTGGTAAAGGGTATATACGATTCGGCACAGCCGAATATAGCACACTTACTTGTTTTTCAATAAGGTTTTCTTCTTCATTTTATTAGGTTCCTACATGATTATGTGTAAAGCATCTTATTAATTTTTTTTAATAAGGAAATCTTCTTGATTTTATTAGGTTTCTTGTTATTTCATATCTATAAATAAGCATAGAGATAATTTTTTTCATGATATTTTTCGTTCTTGTATAAGCATGTTTTTGTACAATAATTTCAGTGCGGATTCAGGCTGCTTGTTAGCATATTGGTTACAGTTCTTGTCTGTCTTGTTGAAGGTTGCTGGTTCAATACTTGTCTCCTCCCAAGTAATAAATATTTATGTATGGTGAGTTAGTTAACTAAGACTATAATATAATATGTATGTATGTATATATAAATAAATAACGTCTAAATATACTACATACATACATATATCGTACAGAATTTAAATGAAAATACATAAGTACAATTTTTTTCATGTTTTATTAGGTTGCCTAATAAAATCAAGAAGAAAACCTTTATCAATAAGATAACCTAATAGAAACTACAAGATTTCTTCTTGATTTTTTCAAAAAGGTTTTCTCTATGAAATTAATAAGATTTCCTTATTGAAAAAAAAATCCATAGAGATATCTTATTAATTTTGTTCTATTTTATGAGGTATTTATTATGCACTGTTTTCTCTGTGTGTGTACATATTTGAAACTTCAAAATGTGTGGAGAAAATTCCACAAAAACGTCTTTTAATTCCCACCAAAACTAATTTTATCCAAAAAATTTCCCCCACCTAATAAAGTCTAGTTTAATTTTTCTTCTCTTCTTTAGTAACTCACATATTAATTAATAAAAATATTTCACTCAATAAGAATTGAAAATACTGAACTTCAGCAAACATAGCAAGAGTATTTAGTCAAGTTAACTTAAACAAAACCAAAGTAAGACATTTAACTATTTTGTTTTTTAAACAATTGATGCCTTTTTTGATAAGAGTTAAGCTTATTTTATAAAAAATCTACGAATTTATTTGTTATGCTGTGCTTTCATTTGACGAACTTACAACTATTTCACCTGGCAACTATGCTATCACACAAAAGCAAATAAGAGAAAAAAATTTTTAGATCAAGAGAAATACTACAAACACAAACACAAGCTCATGTTTTGTTTCTTCCCTGCAGGAATCAGTACTGATGCACTATTGACTTTGTCGCCAGTACTACTGACTAATTATACCCCACCCAATGCTTTTTGCTATAGACATTTAACATGTGCTTGTCACTGAAAAGCAACTACTGACATTGGAACTACTGATTGGATAGTTCTTTAGGGACCATATGAAGACATTGGAAACAGACAGTCACTAGCGCATTTTAGTTATCCTTTACATTTTGGTATTTTATTAAAGGTGCCTATACAATACATGTTTTTTACATTGCTCCTGCCAAATTTTAGATAATTCGGTAAAAACATGTAGTTGGTGACCTCAAAAACTTTGCACAAGCAAAAACATAAGACAAATTTTTAATTAGAGGATGTTCTATTTTATTATGTTCACACATGTGCTTTCAAATGTCTTTGCCACGTGAAAACATTTATCGACGGTTGAATGTCTCCGATATCATTAGCCGTCCGTATAAAGTATTTGCATTAGTGATAAATTAATTATTTTTTATCGAATTTTAAAAGTATAGTTATATTAAGTATATAACAAGTTGATACAAGCTCCATATTTTGCAGATTAGAAAGAAAAAAACTTAAATAAATATTTGTGACACTTGCACTTCAGTGACGCCGGCACTTCAGCAACGCTACCAAAGAAATTTCCAGCGGCTTTAATGCTGAAAATATCAGCTGTTGTAAACAATCATGGCCGATGTCACGTGTAATTGTACATACAAGTTGGTGACCAAAAATTAAAAACCGTATGTAAATTAATCAAGTTTGACAGACACAAAAAATCATGTGAATTGTAAACTTGAAAAAACACAAGCAAAAACATGTAGTGTATTGGCACCTTAAACAAATATGTATATAAAAAATGGAAAATGGAAAAATGGAACTAAAAAACATACAATAACCGAGATTAATTCATTAATTCGTTCAGCATATCACCAGCAACTAGGGATTTTGTTTGCCATTTCTATTAAATAAATACACATATGTACATATGTATGTTAATCAAAAATTTTATGTTTCACTGAATTAGTAAAGTCAAACACTTATGAATGAATCTGCAGGTATGACAAATCTTTAACTGATGGCACAAAATCTTCCACAATATGGATTGTTATTTTATATCTTTTTTGCAAATTATTTTTGTGTATTTTTTTTTAATTATTGTTAAATACATTTAAATTCACATTTTAATTTGATTTCTTAAACTAATTTTTATAAACACTTAAATTTTGCTCTACGTCACTTTTGTTTTCAACAAACCAATAAAACAAGAAGAAGCATAGTTGTGTGTGTACGAAAAAATGTTTTCTACGCATTAAGACCAATACTAATAGACGCTCTGTTGACAATGTCACCAAAATTGTCGACAACAGTGTTGACTTGGGGACACTTAACACCACGTTTCCTGCAGGGTTATTTACTTTTAAGCTAATAAATTCGTGTGTAATATGTGTGCATGTACTAGTAGCATTTTTAAACGCTTATAGTTCCCAAAATACTAAACTGATTTCAATATAATATAGTATCTGCAGATCTGTACCGAAAACCCTTTAAAACCTTATACATTTTTTTAAAATCGGTGCAGTAGTATAAGCGTAAAAGAGATTACAAAAAACATGTTTGCCTATTAATTATATAGATAAAATAAGCTTTCTGTTAATTATTACAATGAACTGTATTTCAATCCAATTATATTATTATACAGTGTGTTAAAGTAAGTGAGGTACACTACACAACTCATACACAAAGCAAAATTTCATATTAAAATCTACGAAAATAAGGTTAATATAACCTTTTTCGGCAATGATTTTGCTTCATATGTCTTTCATGTTAATTCAACATGATTTGTTGAGCTGGCGAACAAAACTAGTATAGTCCTGTTAACTATTTTTTTACAGGAGAGGCAAATAACTGAACTACTTAGATAGAGACTAGCAAGGAAAAGTTAGTTTTTTTTATTATTTTAAGGTAGGATCGAACTGGCTTTGAATGAAAATATTTCGTAAAATCATAGATTTGTACTTGGAGAACCCGAAAAAAAAAATTAAAAAAAAAATCATGCACTGAGGACATGTCTAGTTTTGTTCGCCAGCTCTACATTTACACAAGTAGTAATCTTAACTTCACTGAAATTTAATGTATTTTTAAATAGATACATACATATATCATTCCGAAAAAAAATTCTTGTTTTTTTTAATATTCTTAAATATTGTAACACCCTTTAAAATTAAGTTGCTATAAAATGTGTATAACTTAACTAAAGAAATTTGCGGCTGAATGGAAATAATGAAATCCAATTTACAATCATACGCTTGAGTTATTTATACTCCGATTTCATGTAAATGGTATTGTGTTACTATTTTACTGTGTGTTAGTGGCAGTGAGGCATTAACTGCACAGGCCTTATGTACTGCCTATATTATGAAGAAGTTTCATTTTTAGAATTCATAAACATGACAGAAGGAAACATATGTATACTTTAACAACTCACAAAAATGAGCGAAAAGCCTATGAAATTCTTAAGCAAGTTATTGGTAGCTTTTGGATGGCTATTGTAATAAAGGAATGTGTAATGGCAGGACCGCCATGTAAATCGTGAAGGTGCAGTATTCAAAGGTTAGCATTAACGTGTAGTAGTCAGTGTGCGTGTGCTTGTGAGCGTGTGGCCCTATAGTCCCTTGGTTATTTTATACAGCTGTCAGGGAGTCCAGCTTATCATTAGGCGCTCAAAAGAGGTCCAAAAGATTTGAGAATTTAATTAAAAAAACAAGGCAAGTTATTGCGTTTAGAAATTAAAGTCTGATTTTATTTAACATTTTGATCTGCTTATATACCATTTTAAATGTTTCAATTTTTATATTTCTTTATGTCTTTAATTTTGCTATAATAACATAAATTATTAATAAAAATAATGTGTCATTTAAATGTTAAAATGCAAGCGCTTTGTAAATTATTACAATGAACTGTGTTGCAATGCAACTAAACTATGATGCAGTGATTTACAGTAAGTGAGGTACACTACACTATGTTGTACTTTTACAACATAAGATATTAATTCGGTTACAGCTAAAGAGTCAGCTAGTTTATTGTAATGGAATTTTAGTGCAACGGTAGGAAAGGGCTGATCGATATTGTTATGTGAAAAGTAAAAAATACTTATTCTTACATTCCGGTTACATCTCTTTAACCATTTTCATTAGTTTTTTCATCATCGATCAGCTGTTTCCAACCGTTGCACTTACATTACATTACAGTCGTATAAATGAGCCTTAAACCTAAATTAGAGCATCAAGCGATGTGTACGCAGCAGTAATTTAGGTATTCACAGTCAATTTAAACATATAAACAAGTAAGAGTGCTATATTCGGCTGTGCCGAATCTTATATACCATTTACCAATGTGGGTTTATATAGTATAGAGATACATACATAAGCACAGAGATATGTATGTAGATATTAATTTTGTGAAAAAATTCATAATTTTTGCTCTTGTGCAATTTTTAATAAGTGACCTCTCGATATTTTTCGTTTAAATATGTTTTTTTGATATTAGCAATAAGTCGAATATCGATGCCTTACTTTCTAAAAAAATACAAGTTTTCAGGAGAGCAAAAAAGAAACAGTTCATCTCTTTATACTTCGGTGTTTGGATAAAAGGTCATATGCAATTATTAAGGAATTGATTACATCTATATATATTAGTAGTAAGTTTAATTATGAAGCGCATTTATTGACATACGAGTTTGGTGCATTAAGAGTAATTTTAGTTCTTGATACTTGATCTTTGTTGCACTTATAGGTACAGAAACAAATAATGTCGTTATATCAAAATTATCAAATGAAAACAATATTTAATATCCCAGATGACATATTTTTTTTAGTTTTGGTGCTTTTTTCTCGTTTTAGCGACTATTTTTAAGTTTTTATTATTATTTTATTTTGACGGTTTTTTGACATTTTGGCTTTTTCATTTTAATGATTTATTTAAGTGCTATTTTAGTGATTTTTTTAGATATGGCGATTTTTTTTATATAGGCAATTTTTTTTGGTTTTGGTGATTTTTTTCGGTTTTTGGCGTTTTTTTAATTTTAGCGATTTATTTTCGTTTTGGCCATTTTTTTTCATTTAGGCGATTTTCTTAATTTTTGGCGATTTTTGTTCATATAAGCAATTTTTTTTTGTTTTGGCGATTTTTTCGGTTTTTGGCGTTTATTTCATTGTGGGAGTTTTTTAGGTTTGTCACGTTTTTCTCGTTTTGACGATTTTTTTCGGTTTTTTGGCGTTTTTTTTTAATTTAAGCGTTTTTTCATTTTGGCGATTTATTTCGTTTTGGCGATTTTTTTAAATTTTTGGCGATTTTATAATCTTTGTGTTTTTTAGTTTTACCGTTTTGGAAAATTTCAAGAGTTTAACTCTTACGGTTTCCAAGATATAGCAATTTGTCAAAATTACATAGTCAAAATTACATTAACTGATGGGCCACCCTTTAATTTAAACTTTTTTATTTTTAGTGTTAATTGTTGTAGTCTATATAAAAATACACTAATTTTACAAATTTCAAGTGTCAATATACATATGTACACACATACATACAATTGTATGTATATTACATGGGATTTTAAAAGTTTTCGTCACTCATTTTGGAACACCCTTTAATTTTTAGCTTTTATATATTTTTTGTTGTAGCGACCTAAGTTCTACATACAATGTCCAAATTTCACACCCGCACCTTTTACTGTTCCTGAGAAAGTAGCCTTCTTCCTAAAACACAGAAACATGTTTAATTATTAGAAAAAAAGTTAAAATTTTCCAACCCTGGAAACCTTTTTTTAATTTGTTAAATTTTAAAAATTTTTTTTAATTATAAATACCAATTTTATTCTTACCGAAGTATATACTATGTTAATTTAATAAAAAAGTAATAAAAACTAGTTTTCGGTAGTTATTTTCTATGGGAAAATAGAGTTTGAGTTTTTCAGCTCTGAGACCGTCTGCTCGTTTTGCTGATTTTCAATAGCAAAATTTTTGGGAAAATTTTTGATACACCAGTCCTAGAACGAAGTCTCTAGCTGTTCTGGGAGCTTGGGAAAACCGATTTCACGTACAGACAGACGGACTGTCGGACAGACGAATATCGCTTGTTCGCCTTCCCTATGCATAATGATCCAGAATATATATACTTTATGTGTCGCTTATTAATATTGTAGAAATTACAAACGGAATGACAAAACTATATATACCCTTTTACCATTTTTTGGTAAAGGATATAATAATATTTTGAATGTAGTGAAAATACGCACTCTTTACCTTAAGCACCGCTTTTGCGCACTAATTTAGGTTGGGCTGTTAATTCTAAGCATTTGCTGTTTTGCAAAAAAAAAAGTTATCTTATTTTTTATTGTACGGGAGACCCACACGATTAGCATGGATTCTGAAAGTGCAGTGGCCGGTCAGTGTGGCCAAAGGATTCCTCAAGTGCTTCCTAGTGAACTTCATGAGGTTTTTAGTTCTGTGGGGGCTAAGGCCTGTGAAGGGATTATCGATATTACACAGGTGGGCTCATTGCGTGATCTGTCTTGAGCAAATTTGTGAAAGGCGGCATCGAAGCGTGTACAGCAGGATGAGAGTGGTAACCCACAGAGATAGTAGATATCGACAAAGGTGGCCCTCTTTGCCAAGTAATCCGCAACTATGTTGCCGGAATTAATTCCGTGTATCTTGGAAACTGCTAGAAACAATCTCTTGAAATTATTAAAAACGCTAAAACTAAAAAATCCTAAAATTAAAAGATAGCCAAAATGAAAAATATCACCAAAAATAAAATAAATCGTCTAAACGTAAAGAGTTATTAAAATTTAGAAGTACAGCAAAAAATTAAAAAAATCGACAAAAAAAGCGCCAAAAGGAAAAAAATAGCTAACACTAAAACACAGACGAAAAATTTCATGGAAAAAGTCGCCTAAACGAAAAAAACACCCAAACTAAAAAAGCGTTAAGACTAAAATACAGCCAACTAAAAAAAATAACTAAAAAACGCTGAAATAAAAAAGCACTAAAATAAAAATTGATGTTGTGGAAAAACTACACGATTTTTTGTATAACTCATTTTCACTTTAAAAATGAAAATTGATAATTTTGTTCTGTGATTTTTAAAATGGGAAAAGTAAATTTTTGAAAAACAAAAACTTAAACTTAATTTTTTTCCTATTTTTACACAATTTGCAAGAATTGAGTTGTTTCACTTTCAGAGTGAGAGTTGCACAAAATACTTTGATATTGGGCGACACAAACAATTTTCAAGTGGCACCTAAAGTCGTGGGAAATTTCGATCTGAAACAAAGTAACGTTTTTTCCATTAGTGCAAATTCTGTAACCGTACATACATTAAAAAACTACTATAGAATTTTTATTTATTATTATTATTTATTATTTTAAAGGCCTCTTAAATATCAATTATTTCCCTTTTGTGAATTCCTGTATCTTCTGGTCTGCAAGTATCTATATTGTTTGTTAAAATATGCATACAAATGTAAAGTCTTATCCGTACACATTACAATAACGAGTACAGTTGCATGTATACATATTCCTTATTCCTTAAGCTTTATTTTGTTTTACATTTTGCTTGCATATATTCATTTCGTTTTACTATTCGATTATGTTTTCTTGAATAAATCCAGCTGACTACAGAATATTGTCGCAATTATTGTTGAATACAATTGAACAACTTGTGTACGGAATTTGATTGTGTGCTTTCTCTATTTAATGTGCAATTTGCAACATCAAATACAATATCTGCATAATAGAAACCTAAATACGTATTATTTTATTATCGTTGAGATTACAACACATGATTTAAATTCTTTCACATAACTTTCTTGAAATCGTTCTAAAATTCCTTAAAGATTCCTTTAAGGGTTCATAAGATTTATTACATTGTTTCGAAATGTGCATTTTTGTAGATAAAATAGTTTTATTAATTTAATTTTTTTATTCATTGAAACTAAAATGTGTTTTGATTTTGTTCAAATATTTTTTTTTAATTCAATTGTTTAAAATTACAAAAGTAAAAAAAAAAATTAAGCAAAACTTTGACCATACAAGATTAAAAGTTGAATTTATTTATATTAGATTTTCTTTTTATTCAATTGAAAGTTTGCTATAAAAGAGAAATAATAGAAAATAAAGAAACTTTGAACTGGAAAACGTTGAAGGTATGAGTATGTAAATACATAAAAACTTATACAGTCGACTCTTGATAATTTGAAACTCGTAAATTTAAATATCTCGATAAATTAAAATTGTTGTCCAGGTTCTGCAAAAATCAATTATTAAATTGAAAAAAAAAAATCAATATAATTTGGTCCCCTCGCTAATTGGAAAAATTATTTAAATGGCAACTTGATCGCCGACACACTATAATTTGAATTTTTTTAACGCTTTACACTCTGTAATTAGAATTGTTTTATTGAGCTGTGTTCTATAAGAAATAAAATACGGGGTGACTGGTAGCAGATTTACATTTTCAAACTTAAATAAAAAACGTAATAACGTAATATAAAGGAAATTTTATTTTTTAAAGAGTATGTCATTCAGATGTCTTCCATCGAGTTGAACACACTGTTCAAAACGGAGCCTTGTGTTCTATGCTACACTTTGCAGTAAACTTGGTTCAATTGAGCTGATTTCTCGACGAATATTTGCCTTTAAAGCCACAAGAGATTGGGAATTTTCATTATAAACCCTTGACCTCGATGACCTTGGTGGGCATGGGATCTCCCCCGACTGATAAGTTTTTGGGAGAAAATTTCCCGAAACAAATTCATCGAAGCTCTGGCTGTGTGTAGTAGCCCCATCCAGGTGAAACCACGTGTATGAAGAGTATGATAGATGAGCTGACAGGTTTGGCAAAAAGAATTCCCTAATCATGCGTCGATAAATTTCACCGCTGACATTCGTTCGCCTAGCCTCGAGAATTTTCGAACAAAAAAACTGGTCCAATTATCTCATGCGTAGATAAGGCACATCAAACAGTTAACCTGGGGCCATGCAATGGTTTTGATGTTTCAATCGTGGGTTGCGCGTTCTTGGAGACCAGTAACGGCAGTTTTGCTTGCTGACGTGGCCATTTAGGTGAAAATGAGCGTAAATCAAAGTCAGTTTCTTTTAGTTCTTGAACGATTTGATTTTCAAAAGTATGGAAATTCACTTTTTTTTAAATTTTATAAATAATGGCTCTAAAAAGTCCCAGTAAGGTGCTCTTTTCAGTATTGAAAGTGGCAGATTTTCACATAAACTGCTATCAACCATTTAAATGTTTGAAGATGGACTAGGCCTTGGCCGTTGGTCATTCATAACCGAAGCAGTTGCGCGAAATCTCTGCACCCATGAACGATGGACCCACGAACGATAGACCGAGTGTAGTCAGTCAGTTAGGTATTCATGTATGCGCCGAATACCTAACTTTGAAAAAAATTGTCGACGAGCAATTACCTAAGAATCATGACTCTTAAAAAATCTCGCCACAGTGAATGCGCGATGCTCACTCGACCACTGCGACATCGTGACTAACAAATCTGCACAATGGATAAATCCAACGGCGACACCCTCCCTCTCTCCGCACCGATTATTGCTCTTTCAAATAATCGTATTTAAAAATATAAATTTGCCACCAGACACTCTGTATAAACAAAAGAATAAATATCTTGCTCGCCGACGTTCTATAATTTGAACCGATAATGTGATTGTGTTCGTGTTTATTAAAAAAAAACAAAAGTTAAATCATTCCTTTTAGTTTCCATCTCTTATCGAGAGTCTACTGTATATGTTTATATAATTACTAAAGTTCTGCACCACACCATTTATAAGACATTTCAAGACATGAGAGTATTTTCAAATGCTTTACTACTTTGTTGTTCTGCAATTGTGCAAAAACTCTGTAAAGATTTCATAAATTAGTTAAAAAAAAACTAAAAGTAATTTTACTGCATCTGGTGTAATGTTAGAACTAAAAAAAAACAAAAATATGTACTAGTGAAAATTTAAAATGCTTAAAAAAAATAAACAAGTTGTGAACACGTTCATGCAGTTAGTGAGTGTATTTATTTCACGCATATTTTAAGGTTTTTGCATGAAATTCCAAAGGCATACACAACATTTGAAATCAAAAGTGCTGGAAATGCCTTGAAGTGGTTTCTTTTGTTCGTTTTTCTTATGAAAAAATAACACCGAAACACGTGCAAAACTTGTGCCATGCAGCACTAAAGTTGAGATTATTTTTTCTTTTTTGTTGCCTTTAAAACGTCCGCCAGGATTGGAAGATGTCTTCTGAAAATTTAGCTGTAATTATGGAAATAATTTCTGTAATAATAACATAATAATTGAAATGCATTGTTAGTTTTTTTATGGTAATCACACCAATCGTGAACATTTTTTCCATCGAAATTTTTTCACTTTTCATAAAATTACAATTGTGAATAATTTTTCCTTAGAAATGTGCTCCATTTTTTTTATAATTATGAAGAATTTCTTATACGGAAATTTTTTCACTTTTGCCTTGGTCTTTATTAAATTTAAATTAACTTTTAATCTTTACAAACTTCTCTTAGTTTTTTATATTCACTTGGAATGAAGAGGGGAAACATTTTCACAGGAGATTCACGATAGCATTTTTCCCTTGGAGGGGAATAAATATTTCACGAGATCAAAAATTCCACTGATAGAGATAAATGTTGAAAATTATTATATATATAGTTTTTTACATCCCAATGGACCCAAAGGGGTCTGGTAGCGTTGCTAGCCTGTCAGTCCTAAGGTCGCGGGCTTAAGTCCAGCCTTAAAGCCTGGGTGTTTCGGCTGTCAATCTATGTTGCTTTGCAGGATTGTGTTTTAAAAAAAAAAATTATTAGGCCTTATTGAGGTTGGCGTATTTCGACTTCGACTACGACAATTTGGTAATAGATTGAATTAAATTTGTTGCAGTGTTCTTTAATACGAGTATATTACAAAAACGTCGTATTCTAAGTGGAAATCCAAATACGCCAACCACGTTTAGGGCGACTATTTCTTTGATTCAAATGACATAGTAAACACACCGTTTTGTAAAATTCTAATAGCTCTATTGAACTAACCTAACTTTAATTCAAAGGATCATGATCATGATTCCAGACAGAATCCTGCTTATTAAGTCTTCCAACAGCGACTTCCCAACTTTGACAGTTAGTAGCAGCCATATTGGAGCGTAACTTTCTTATGGCGCGCCTTGCATGTAAAACAAAAATTTTTTTAAAATGAACAAGTAAGAGTGCTATATTCGGCTGTGCCGAATCTTATATACCCTTTACCAAAGTGCGCTTATGTAGTATAGAGATACATACATAAGCACAGAGATATGTAGGTACATATTAGTTTTGTGAAAAAATTCATACTTTTTTCTCTAGTGCAATTTTTAGGTTCTTGGCGTTATGTTTAATTTGGTGCTTTTTAAATTTTAGTGATTTATTTTATTTTGCTTATTTTTTTTAGTTTTGGCGATTTTTTTTCATATAGGCATTTTTTTTTGGTTTTGGCGATTTATTTTCATTTAGGCGATTTTTTTATTTTTTATATATTTTATTTTTTTTTAATTTTTTTGTGTTAGTTTAGTGTTTAGTTTTGACACTTTTTTTCTCGTTTTGGCGATTTTTTCGGTTTTTGGCGTTTTTTTTTAATTTTGGCGACTTTGTTTTCCTTCTGGCAATTTTTTTTGATTTTGAAATTTTTTTTTTCATTTAGGCGATTTTTTTTAAGGCAGAACAATAGTTTGTTTGTTTGTTGTTTTTCTTATAAATTGAACCAATCTATGCGTTTGTTCAATGGTGCAATACTGACTTTTAAAACCAAATGGATGGTCCGGTATGCACGTATTATCTGTTAGAATAAGGGACAATTTTGTTATGAGCAGCTTTTCGAAGAGTTTTGACATAGTTGACAGCAAACTTATTTGCCTATATGACTCAGCTGTGGTAAAATCTTTGCCCAGCTTTGGAATCATTTTGACCTTGGCAAGCTTCCAGTGTTGTGGATAATACTCTATTCGTAATATGGCATTAAAAATAAACAGCAGAATTCTTATTGCAATATGCGGCAAGTTCATCAGCATCGACACCTGGAGCTTTCTTTGGCTTGAGTTCAGCAATTACTTTTTGTACATCACGCAGCGTAAACTTTAAGGATCGAGGGGGTAGAGCAACTACACTCGGCAAATCAGCAACACCAGTACATGTGTTTGGCGTAAATATGGATTTTAAGTGCTCAGCAAATATTTTAAATTTTTTCGCATCGCTTCTTGTCCAACCTCCGGTAGATGTGCGCAGAAGTGATTTATACTCAACGGGGGTTTTAAGCTTTATAGTAGCGAGCCAAAAAGATTAATTATATGCTGGTGTGACATCGAGTTTTTTTAGATAATGTTTAAAATATGCAGTTTTTTCAGATGCAAGCAACTCTTGGAGTCGTTTAGTGCACTCTTTAAATCTGATTTTGAGTTGAGGTGATCTGTGCTGTTGCCCTGCTAGTTTTTGTTTTTTCACGTACGAGACGTTCAACGTCTGTAGAATAAATTTTATTGAACCCAGTATGCGGATGGGAGGTAGTGGCATGCTCAGAAGCTTGTTTAATATTCTCGTTAAGATTGGCAATGATAGATTCAATATCATCGGGTGTTCTTAGCATAATATGTTCCGTACAATGACTACTAAGATATTTTATCATATTGACATATGGGTGAGGTAAAGCGCTTATCAGTGGGCTACAGATTGTAACGATCCTGGGAGAATGATCGGACGAGAGATTTAGAGAAGCTTCAACTTGAATTAATTCCCTAGAAATATTTTTCATGACGCCAAAATCTATAACATCCGGAATTTCAACGCGAAATAGAGGTTGAGGGACTTTTTCCTTACTAATTATACTGGATACATTTGTTACCTTAAATCCCTGGAGGACGAGTGTATATTTTATTTCCTCGGGAACAACATAAGAATATATGCCCTTCAATATGATCTTTCTGTTTTATTTTTTTTCAAATTCAGAAACCATTTTGCGGAAATCGTCATAAATTTAAATTTTCGTTTTATCGATGTTGCCATGTTTTATTGGAACAATATGAAATTTATTCTCACCAATGACAGAGATTAATTTTTTGATAAGAGCGTTTGAATTTTTTTCTCTCAAATATATTTGTGGCGGCTTGGAGGTTTTTTTCGTGGGTACATCAGGTTTGTCGGTTTTGACGATTTGTAGAAGATGCGCTGTTTTCCCTAGATATCTTTGGGGCAGATGCAATTTTAGTAGACTTTGGGCTTCGCCCGCGCTTTATTACAGTTATATATCTGTCCATTCCGACTTCGACGTTGAGTTTTGGGCTACTGTTGATAACTTGGTTAAGTGATGACCACGAGCCCGAAGCGGATGATATCGCGGAGTTAAATGTAGAAATACTAGGCAACGGTAATTTTAACGAATCACTAGTTGTCATTGGACAAAGCTAGGTTGAGTGCTGACGAAGTAGTGGCTTTGCCGTTAGAAAAAGTCTGTCATTAGATTTTTTATTTTTATTGTCTTCATTAAGAGCTTCAGAACTCACAGTAGGCCTCAAATCAGATTTTTTGTTTTAATTGTTTTTATCAAGAGCTTCAGAACTCACAGTAAAATAGGCATTTCTGCCGTTAGAGCACACTTCACATTTTTTTGTCTCAAGGGCACTTTATTTGTTTGTGTTTTTTTGTTTGCGGTTTTTTTTTGTTTTTGTTATTTATACTAGCAAAATATATTAGCAAAGCAAATAAAGCTAGCTTATTTATTAAAGACGGTATGTATTTACCTATTACGAATAATATGTACTACGAATATTTTTTTGTATAATTTTTTTTTCTTGAGTATGTAAAATTCCGCCAATCGACCGTCCACTATGAAGGTACAACGAGAACTCAAGTTGACTTTAAATGTTAACTATACAATGTTGGTCATAGTGATTGTTAGAACACGCTATACAACGTCCCGCGTCTATCTCCTATTTGACGTTTGCGAACACTACTAACTTGTTTCCTTCCTCGATGAGTACTAACTTTGGATTATATGAACACCACTAATATGTGCTTTCAACAGGATGACGCGACGTGCCACACATGGCAAGTCACATTGGCAATTCTGTACCGGCGATTTGAGGGCCTAATCATCGCGTGTGGAGGCGATGTGACATGGGCATTATGGATGTAGGCCACCCACAGCAAAAGATGTAGTGTGGACGTTTGCTACGATGTCTTATTCTTACATAATGGCATCGACGCGCCGGACCTTTCAAACGAATAAAATTAGAAAAAACGAATAAATTATTAGAAATTATCATACTTTAAAGAAATTTAAAGAAAGCTAAAATTTAATTGATCCACTGATTTCCATCCAATATTTGAATTTAATTTTTTGTGGCTCAATTCTTTGTCTTTTGTCTATAAAAACCGATTAAGTGTATTCGCCATATAACTTTAACTAGAATTTTTTCAATTTAAATATTTTTCTGCCCATCCACCGTTCATGGGTTAAGTGTGATTGCAATCAGTTTTCCGAAAACTGTTTAGCATTTTTTGTATAAAATTCTAACAAACTTTAGTTTGAAGTATCCACTTTAGTCAACTGCTAGTATCCGTTTAATGTGCAAGCACGATAAATACAAGACGTGACATGTGTTTAATGAAAATAATATACAATTGGTGTGATGATAAAGTGAAATAACAGACAAAAAATTTAATATTTCTCAACAGCGTTAGTCCTTGATTATAAATAAAAGAAAACTAAACGAAAACGAACTTATTCAATTCATAAATTATAATTTCTATCTAAAATAAATAGCTTGTATGCAATAGTTTTATTTTGTCTTTGGGGTATTCTTTTAGTTCTTTGCGATTTGATACAGAAAATAAGTGTAGCATAATATTATTTAAAATTAATGGAGTGGTAAATGATGATGTTGCTTTCTAAAGCATAAAAAAATTAACAGAAACTCAAAACGAAAAACTCTTCGGAGATTTTACGTGACTCAATCATGAAGCACTATTTAAATAGAATAGTGAAGTTATTATTTGGAATTATGGTAGTTCATAAGATACAGCGTTAAATAACTAAGTTAACAAAATACTTTTGAAAGGCTGGTGAACTACTCGAGAAACTGTAAACCAAACATTAAAATAGGAAAATGTGTACTCTCTTTGAATTTTTTAAATAACTAATAATTGCCGCGTTTAGAAAAAATGAGTGTACCCGCTTCTAGTAAAACTTACCAACTATTTTTTGTAGTTGTAACTTTATACAGTACACTCTCACAAATTAGAACCACTTTGTTTCACGAATGATTCTAATTTTTAAAATATTAAATGATAGGAACTTTATTTCACTGGTTGTATTTGATATAAAATAATTTATAATAATGCGTGTTGCATGCACTTCAAATAAAAAAACACTTTCCTCGATAATTTTTTCACTATCGTCCGACTTTCTTTCTTAAACACAGATTCAAGTAATGTTTGTTTTACTTTTTGTGTTAGATACATATACATACATATGCATAATGGAAAATAAATCCCTATTTTGGAACCACTTTATTACATTCTGCCCTGATAAATCTAGTCAATTTGAAACAATATGAGTTTAGAAAACGATACCATGATAATAGAGTAATTTTTAAAGATTTTTTCCAATTTTATATTATACAGAACCTTAAATATCATATCTGAAAGAAAAATATCGTATTGTTAGTTTTTTAAATCATATCACATAGTAATTTCATAATCACCCTTATTCCAGTTGTCGACATTGACGTCACTTGTAACACAATACCAAAAAAACTGGGGCTTAATTACTCGCTCTCGAGAACAATTTTGTGCTAATGACAATATATTTCCACTCTCTAAGGTCTAAAAAATAACACAAACAGGAGTCAGTTGTTTTCGACAACGGATATACAAGTTTTAATTTTTGGCTATTGTGTAAAAGTGACTACGATTTGGTCAACTATAACAAGGGTGAATATTAAAAGCATTTCTAACTACGTTTAGTTCGGGGTTCCCTGTTTCATGAAAAATAAACAATAAAAAAGTATGCATATTACAATAATTGAATGGAAAAATTTCAGTAATAATGATCCTTAGTTCGAGTTTCAGATCGTTTAGTTCATTAAAATCTCAATATCTTCTTGTTTCTCAAAAGTTCAAATTTAAGAGAGTTCTAAATTTTGAGATTCTACTGTATTACCTGTGAGAAATGGAACGTTAGCGTGAGAAAGTAAGAGGAGGGGACATGCTACAGAAGGTAAAAAAAGTAATATCCTTCAGGTTAGAAAGGTAGTGTTAACTGAAGTTGTAAGTACGTTGACTTCAAAACCGAAGATCCTGGGTTGGAAAGCGGTCTCCGACAGTCATTAAAAATAACAACACCACGCATTTTTCTGAGGTACATTGTTGTCGCTTTATATTCCCAGTGGATATTAATCCTAATGTAGCATCAGAGCGCCCTTCTTCGTCGGTATTGTGTAGAAGAGTCCTCGGCGAAGTAAAAATAACCTATTAAATGGCTAATACACACAGATTCAAAATTTAATACGACCCATTAACACCAGAGGCTCTGGAAAACCACACTAGGAAGAAAAACCTGCAAAAAAGCAGAGCTGTAAAATAATGAAGCTTTTTTCTATCTCTTTCTTCTCCACCTATCTTCACTATCACTGTAACATATCTATCACCCTCTCTCATTACCTTGTCTTCAACTCACAGGTAGCACACATTGATCATTGCATTAAACCCAAGTGAGTAGGACTCATCATTCCTTACCAGCATCTTACTAACCTTATTTAGAAAGATCCGCGTTTTGGCATGCTAAAAAATTATTGCAGCTGGAGTTAGCGGTTAAACTAGTCACTGATCCTAGTAAAGGAGGTCTTTAAGGTCAACCGCTGATAATTTCGAAAGGCTACTGAAAATCCTTCTTCAGTTATTGACTCCAGTTATTGACTCCATGTTTTTGAATTCTCACTCTAGGGAATACCGAAATAGTGCAAACTCTTACTTTTTTGAATTTAGATTTTTTTCTATGCAAATTTTATTTTCCTTATAAAAAAAATTTGGCGACTGCTTCTATTTGGAACTTTTAAAAGATTTATTAACCGAACAATTTTGTTCTGACGTTGACTTATACTCAAAAAAATTTAGTTATCTTTTAGTGAATCGCAAATTTAAGACCTGAGAGCCATGTTAATATGCTAAGAGAGCTTTCAGAACGCAAAAGGTTGTAGATTTATCAACTTTGAGAGTCCTTCCCTGAAAGCGCTAATTAAAGTTGCGGAGTTGTTACCACTTTTTTATTTCATGCCATAATGGTGATAGGTTAGGTTAGATTAGGATAGGTAGGGGTGGCAGTAAAAATCGCCGACTCACTTAGACGGTTTTGGTCCATTGTGATACTATGATGACTCTGCTTATGTGCAGTCACCACCGTCGTACCAACCAAAGCTCAATATAAAGTTACTAAAACGTTGCAGTTCAACACTAGTAACGTCAGAAAGTTCCATGAACTCAAGAGCGCCCATTGTGGCCATTCTCTTTCTTGCAAGTCCATGGCAGTGACACAGAAAATGTTTCACAATTTCCTTTTCATCGATATCCTGGCAGCTGCGGAAAAAATCATTGTGTTCGACCTTTAACATTGATTCTAGTGTCCGGTTGGCATGGACACTAGAATCAAGATTTGTTTCCTATTGTTCAAAATTAAAGAAGCCGTACACCCACACATTCCAAATCCAGTGGAGCTTGTAAGGTTGTCCCAATTTTAACAGGTTCATCATCCCTAGAGTTTCAGATGATCTTAATATCAAACTGCTCTGCCACCTCATTTAGAGATGATTGGCAGTCGAGGGCTGTTGTTGTTCTTAGAAGCGGAGATTTGGAGGCTATAATAGCTGCTCAGCTATTAATGTATATGTTAATCAAAGTCGTTAAAGTGACATTCACTATCAACCAATCTCCAACTTCTTTTATAGCAAGGATCTCTGCTTAGAAGACACTGCAGTGATCCGGAAGTCACTTTGTTATACAGACGGCCCTGTATAAAAGTCAACATTTTTTCTTCTGCCTCGAGTTATGGGTGAATAATTCTGTGGATGGTATCCAGGTTTTATAAAAGTTTGATCAATACTCCATACCCAAGCTTCATCATCGAGTATTGTACAGCGGCTGGTTACGTTTCCATTCCACAGAGAGGTACAACGAAGACGGATTACCGACCTCGTTGCCATCTTCTTCCCTGCGAGGTGCAATGATAGTAGGTGAAGGAGCATCCCCAGTGCATTCGCAGTAGTGCGAAGAGCACTGGTTATATAAAAAGTCTATCATCATTTAAATGTTAGAAAGGATGGTTGATCATTATATCCGCAAAAACATAAATCGGAAGCTAATTTCCTCGCAAGAGCATGCATACTAAAAGGGAAGGCCAACCAAATCGGCTCTACACCACCTGATTAGCACAATAGAAAAATCACTCTCGGTGGTTGAATATAGTTTTTTGGCCTGTCTATATATTGAGGGGGCTTTTATTAAAATTTCTCCAGATGCTATAATTGACGCATTGTCGAATTTGGTGGTTACTGCAGGATTATGTAAGTGAATTCACCGCAGGAAAACTTCGGCTCTAGGGGCTTCAAGGCAGACTCGCTTTGTGAATAGGGGTACATCACAGGGAGGAGTTCTGTAGAATCGCGGGAGTACAAAATCGTGCCTCATGCTGATGACGTGGCAATAGCTGCAAGAGGAAAGTTTCTCACTTCTCTTAGGGATACCCTATAGGATCCATCCATTTCACATTTAGCAAGAGGGGTGAAAAACAAGGGTTCGCGGTTAATCCTAAGAAACCGTAGCTAGTCCTCTTCTCCAAGGGGTATAAGATACCTATTATCCAACCTTTAACTCTTAATAATACGGAAATAAAAGTATGCATCACCGCACAATATCTCGGTGTTATCCTTAATTCAAATCGAAGTTTCAAAAAGCTAGTCTACTAAAGAGAGTGAAAAATCAACAATCTATGAATCTGTCTATGCAAAAAATCCATTGGGAAAAACTGGGATCTTACTTCAAAAATTGTTCATTGAATCTATACTGTAATAGTAGGCCCAATTCTTTTGTATGGGGTCATTCTGTGCTGGCCGTTCCTGGAGAAAAAGACGTATCCGCATAATGGTGATGTGTTCTTATAAATAATTTTTACTTTGTTAGAGGCGAAACTCTAGTGTAGTAATTTGCAATTTTTAAATTTTATAAAAAAGGAACTTTCTTTATAAATTCTATACCAGCGAAAATAGTACAAGAGTCGATTTTGCCGTCAACAGAGTTCTCGAGAAATTTTTAACATTACTAAAAATAATCAGTTAAGTTTCTTGGTGTAAATGTATACTTTTTCTCTTTGGGCTTATGCGAAGTAATTTGCATATGCATTTGTATTTGAAAATGTTTTCCATGATTTAATATTCAAATAATGAATGTTGTTCTTTGCATAATTTCGCCTTAAGTTATGAAAGAAATAAAACGAGAACTCAAGGGCATATAAAACTGGATGATAAATCAAAATAAAATATTTGACTTTCATACTGAATGTAGTTAAGTGACAGAACTGGACTAGATTCGTGGAAATAGAATTGTTTTATATTAAATATTTGTTTATTCATAAATTTAAAAAAGTCAACTTTTTGTTAAAAATATTAAATATTTTCAATTACATTTCGTTGAGAAGGCATTTTGCTGTTGCACACCAACAAGTAAATAAATCATAAAAGATTCATTAGATTTAATTAAAATTATTTATGTTGCAAAATTTCCATTAGTCTTATCTAACCTTTAAAATTTAAGTGCTGTGAAAGTAATTAACAAATTAATCTACAATTACAAAAATCACACAATAGTTCTATAAGTTGTCATTATCACTGGACAGTGAGTAGCCCAAGGACAAGAAGCTTTATAATTTCATACACACACAATATATAATTTCTATATCATCTTGTCTTTACTTAACTATGTGTTAAGAAGAAAACATTTTCATTTAATTATTTTCTAAATTTATCTAAAACAGTTTTCATCATGATTAATCTTCTAAGAATGTGTTACAAACATAATAAATTTTCTTTTAAATAAATATTGAATTTATTGTAACAAATTTGTATGCTAAACAAATAAATTAATACAAATAGACTTTCAATTCAAGTTGTATGATTGTAGTCAACAATAATTGAGACAATGGTCTGTAGTCAGCTGGAATTATTCAAGAAACCATAATCTAATAGTCAATCCAATTGGAGAAATGTAATTGAAATGCAAGACACAATAGAATTTAAAGATTGTTTATGTAAATATATGCGTATACGTATGCAGTTTCTTAAACATATTTGTAAAAGAACATACATATTCAAATGTATAGTGTAAAACACTGCAAGAAGAAGGGAAGAATAATCTGGCATGTAGTGGAAATTCAATGGTTTTGAAACATTAAATTTTGGAAAGATGTGATGAATTCTCATGCCTTCTAGATAAATTTTGTATAATTTTATTGACTCTCAAAGACTGCACTGGTAGTGGAAACTTAAGATAAATAGAGTACTTTGGCAAAGAAATAAAATAAAAAATCTGTAACTTTTTATAACGGGAAGTTAAAACAACAATATTAAAAAATGTGCTAAAATATGTCTTAAATACTGGCTTCACACACGGCAATTTTAACTCAGTAACTTTTGAGCTTATATAAGTGAGAGGAAAAGATAATGAAGAGGGTGGCCATCATGTTTTCTTCTCTCCTGTGAACTAAGGCAGCTTGGTATCGTACCACTTGTGTTATCCACGACAACTAGCTTAGGTTAAGTTAGCAGGCTGCTGGTAAGTAAGGGTGAGATTTAGAGTACAGCTCACTTTGTAAAACATACAATGATCCTTTTGTGCTGCCTGTGCGTTGATTAGAAGATAGTGAGAGGGGATAGAAAGGAGATGATGATCACTTGCGTCCAATACAATAATCCCTTTGTGCTGACTGAGAGTTGAAGAGAAGATAGTTAGAGATGTTGATAGACAAGGGATATTGAAAGAGAAGACAGGTAGTAAAGGAAGAGATAGACGAAAGCTTCATTCTTTTGCATTTCCGATTTTTTGAATGTTTTTAAATAATGAAGTGCTTCAGCGCCCCTGGTGTCAATGAAGCTTACTAATGCTTCAAAGATATGCTTAGTGGCTATTTTATTTGATATTTTATTGTTCGATGATTTTACTACACAATACCGCCGAAGGAGGACGATCTGTTGTTACGTTAATATTAGCATCCGCTGCAGCCAGTGTGATTCAGTGACCGGTGTCTATGCCTTCATCACTAGAACTTTTTCCTACAAAAACTGATACAAAGGGTTACTAATGCACATTAGCAAAGTGTGTGGTGTTATTTGATGACTGTTGGGGATTTAAATAGAACCCAGGACCTTCGGTTTTGTTGTCAACGTGTTAACTACTTCAGCCAACGCTACCCATATCCACCACAATTTATATTAGACAGATTATGTGGGCAGCGTCTGTTTTTTATCCCATAGATTTACTAGCATGCAATAGCAGATTCAACACTTTGCAATTTACTCCACTAAAGTAGGTTAAGATATACTAACTTTCATCGACATCAGGGCTACAAATAGAAGACGTTGAAAGCTTGTAAGTCAACACGAATTTACAGCGCTCTCAATTAATTCTGGATATCGAAAAATATCTCAGCGAACTCCAAAGTCAGAATAGTAGAGTAGTCAGAGTAGTTAGCACATTGACTACAAAACAGAAGATCCTGCTTTCGATCCTGGTCACCGAAAAAGTCATTTAATAAAAACATTATGCATTTTTCTGATAGTTATGCATTAGTGCCCCTTTGTGTCAGTTAGTTTTGGAAAGTTCAAGTAATGAAAGCATAGATTTAACTTTAGAATCATTGCCAAATAATCATTGACAAAGTATAATAATAAATAAAATTCAAAGTAAACACAACTGCGAAAATTTAATACTGCTCCTTGAAACTAGCGGCGCTGCAGCAGTGTATTATTAAAATCTTGCAAAAAGGACAGTTGTAAAAGAATGAAGCCTTCCTTTATCCCTTCCATCAACAAGTGTCTTCTCTATCACTATACCATTCTTAAAGAAAGTAATACCTAATAATAATAGTGAACAGTAAAAGTTTTACTTCTTACTTCTCTCTCAAATAAAAAAAAAAACAATCGTGCTTCTCTGTATTTATATTTGTCAGCTGGCAAGTGATTTCCAACAGGGAAGTCTTATTTTGACTACGTGTGTTGGCAATCCCGAGACCCTAGCTAGGGTAATGTGGCTTTTTCTTTTGGCGTACCCTTGGTACATTACCCGCAGAACTTATGTGTTACTACCCGATCTCTGGCAACAGAGTAAAGGATGTGCACATTTTTATAAAGGGAAGACAGAAAGGTCTGTTTATATCAACCATGTTCAGCGCCATCTAGAACTTCCTTGAGTTCAATAGACAATAAAAATGAAGCGCTTGAGGTGGATCTTTGAGGTATCACCAAATGCTTGTTTCTGGTACTGCGGGCGCTGATTGCTCGACAGTCAAGTTGATCTAAGAGCTTACGTGTGTGTAGTGGTCGTCAAGATATTTTGCTAAATATTTCATTTCGTTCTACCTAACGGGTTTAAAGGGATGATGTTGATCTGTGTGGAGTAGGTACTAGATTTTTAGCGACACAAGCTTACGTCCGGTTCTAATGAGTAGTTGAGCTGTGCCGGCAATGGCTGAGGTATTCTCTTGGAGACTTCGGAGTGAATGTAAAGACATACTATTGTAGTGTGAGAAACTAGAGAGTGATCAGTGGTGGTTGTTGGTTGCCACCAAAAACACTGGGAGAATAGTGTTGGCTTTCCAGTGTCAAATCAATACTAGTGGTTGGTGTGACGCGATGAGCCAGACTTCGACATAGCAGCACAGCTTACATAGCTCAAAGTACCTGAATAAGGTTCATATATAGTAGAGGGATAACTACTATGATCGAAGATTGCAACCTATGTGCCTTATGGAGTGGGAAATAGTTCATTCTTAAGGTTGTATGGGGGCGATGGTTTGACGTCTTATCTACACCCGGTGCTTGGACCATCCCTGATATATGTAGGGCCGTAATGCCAGGTACTCACCATAATCTGAGGCACATCTGTCAAGTGATTTATGTTAGGCTTGGTTTGGCATTAAAAAATGAATAGACTGACGCCTTAAAAACGCTTCCGAATTGTGTAATTTATTTTGAAAAACCTGGTTCTGTTCAAAATACGTATCGTTCACTGCTCCCATTTTAAGGTCAACGTAATCATCCATAAGAGCAATTAATTCGATTAACTTTGGAACGTTTTCGCACCACGTTTACTCTAAATGAGAATACGCATCCACAGAGATATCGTACGCTGTATACAGAAAACGCCAATGCTGCTGTAGAGCGTACCGTAGTGAAAGACAGGAATCGGTCTTTAAAGTGTATAATCAGGCCATATAGCCAAGATTACTAACTTTTTCGTACATCAATTGAAC